>JANAVB010003400.1:20807362-21552362 GCA_029216955.1 Iris pallida | reverse complement strand
AAGCTTGATCTTGGCTCGTTTATTAAACGAGCTCAAAAATAAAGCTTGAGCTCAGCTTGTTTACTAAACGAACCGAGCTCAAACAAGCTTTTATCAAGCCGAGCTTCGAGCAGCTCGCGAACGGCTTGGCTCATTTGCATCCCTATGTATAGGTATTTTAGAAATGAGGATTTGTTAATATGTGTTACATAAGTTAGGATTTTGGAGTGATACCAAGTCTCACTTGATACTTCCAGTGGCAGTATACAAAAGGAACTAACCTGTGTTCAGTGGTGAGTGCACAGGCTTTGAACACCTAGGTAAGATTGTAAGGGTCGGGCATTGTTGGCAAAGTACCTGTCGAAATGCGCCAATGGACTGATACATGAGAGTATCAGTATCAGGGAGTGTTTCCAGTAGATTTTGGGGAGGGAACTCCTCTGCTGTAGTGTCAGGATATAGGGGGGTTCCTGGAAAGAGTCTGGAGTCTCCATTGGGGTCTTGTGTTAGTGTCCAATGCACTAAGGCTGTGTTTGGTAGGAGGGAAAAGTGGGAGGAAGGAAAATGGAGGAGGGAAAAGTGGAGGGAAGGATTCATTTTCTATTGTTTGGTATGGAAGGAAAAGTAAAGAGAAGGAAAAGTGGAGGGATTGTTTTTCCTTTCTAACCTAAGAAAACCAATCACCCCAAAAGTGGGAGGAAAAGTGGAAGGAAAAGTGAAGACATATATTAATTAACAATTGTACCCCATGTGAATTGTATTATTTAAAAATTATTAATGAAATCAAATGGTAAATATGTGTTTTAGTTGAGGATAGAATTGGTAAAACCTATGTTTTTTTATTTTATTTCCTTTCACTTTTGTTTTCATACCAAACAAAGAATAATGCATCTCTTCTCTTTTCCATCCTTCCAACCAAACACAAAGGAAGGAAATGATCTTTCCTTTCCATATGGAAGGAAAAATTATCCTTATCTTTTTCCTTCCTTCTACTTTTCCATCCTTCCTACCAAACACAACCTAAGTGTCAGTGAGTGGGTGATTGGAGGCGTGATAGAAGTATCAGTCATCTTAGGGCAGTGAGCAGTGAGTGCAAACAGGTGCCAAGTGTGTTTAGTAAACAAGGATACACATGTTGGTATTTGTGAAGGGACTTGGTGTGTGTTCCCTGATTTAGTGTAAGGGGCTCGAGTGTCATAGGATCATAATCGTGTGAGCCTTAGACAATAAGGAGGAGAGCAGGGCATATTATAGGAACCATGTGTATCAGTAAGAGTATTGTTAACTGTTATGTTTATTAGAGTGCAGAGTGCCTTGTCCATATAGAACTTGTGTAGGTACTGCTATTTATTTCACTAGGTGTATATACATGTATAGATGTATTAGGATGTGAGTTTACCTTTGTTATTGCATATAGGACTGTGAATACTTGTATTTATGTATGTGGGTTATATAGATTGTATATAATGGCATATGAATTGGGGGGAGTTCTGACCTGTGTGTATCAGTTTGAAATGTGTACATAGGAAATGTGGTGTGAGCTTGGCCCGGACTGAACCATATTTCAGTATGTGGAGGGCAATTAGGAGCTTTGCTCTAGTTATGAGGTAGGTCTCTAATATGGCGCCTGTAAGTTAGGAGGAGGGTTTTCCTTCCTGTACAACAGTGACAAGGACTAGGGACTCCTGTCAGTGTGAGCCTGTGCAGGGACTTGTGTAGTACCATTTGGGGTTCCCTAGTATTTAGGATATTAGTATAGGTAGCATGTGTCAGTAATGGGAGTTGGGATATCAGGGTATCCCTTTAGAGTTGTGTGAGGAGTGGTCGAGTGTGGATAGGAACTATTAGTGCTCTAGTGTCAAGAGAAGAGTAGTGGTTGTATATGTTGTGCAGGGGGCTAAGATATGGTGGTATAAGTTTTGGTAAGGAGAGGGCAAGGAGTCAGTAGAAGGAGTGAAGAATCAAGAGGGATTTGATTGTGTGGGACTGTAGAGTGTATCACTGGGACAGTAGGTAATAAAGAAGGGAAGAAAACCCCTCTACAGGTGATTGGAAAATAGGAAAATGGCATTCCTGTGAGTGTAAAGCAACAGAGGAAGTTAGGCTTTGATTTTCAGACTAGTATCAGTTAATTAGAGGAATGTGTTAGCCCCCTTATTCCCATATTTGTATCAGTCCAACGGGACTGTTGTGAAAGGGCTTTAGGCAATCAGTAGCAGTAATTCCTGCTCTAAAAGAGCAGGGCAAGTAGCAGTTATATAGGATGTGTACAATAGTGTATCAGTTATATAGGCTAATAGGTAGCGGTCCTATACTGATATGTTGTAGCAGTACTATACTTGATAGTGTGTATCAGTCATGAGGATAGCAAGGTCAATTATGTTAGGGTATTTGAAGTATCCCTATATAATAGAAACTTTAGGCAACATTTGGATAGGTAGTGAAAGTATCTAAGTAATATAGGTAATAGATACCATAGTATCCTAGTTTAACTAGCATAGCCTATAAACCTAGGGTATGGTCCCAATATCCTGGAATTAGACTCATACAACCAAGTTAGACTAGTTTGACCTAGAGATTGACTAATTTAACCAAGCATGACCTAGAGTTGACCAGTTTGATCTAGTATTGACCTTGTTTGACTTCCATGACCTAGAAGAGGCCTAGAAGCATGTAATTAATGCATTTAAATATATTGTTTACTCTACAACACCTTATAACCCTGTAATTTCATATTAGGTCTTCGTGATGCCGATTCAGATATCGATGCTCAGTTGTAGCTCAGGATATCAGGCGCGTACCTACCTTTGATTGTTTTCATCATGATAGTATCTATATTACCTGATCTATACTACTTTACTTGATATTGACACACTGTTACACGGATTGATGCTAAGTGGATCTTGTCAGGAGATGTTATCCCCTTATCGGGTACATCGGGTATTTTATGTTCATGTACTTTATCATGTGCATCGTATACTCCTTGTATTCATATTATTCTCTCATCTACTTTATGTACTTTTTGTGCTTCATGTGCAAATAACAATCATGTACGTAACATGCCATGATCAGATCTATGTGTATTGATTGGAGTGGGGGAGTACAAGTAGTTACGTGATTAACCCCTTAGTATAATCATATACATGTCGGTTATACCTTTCATGAATAATCGAGTTACCGTAGAATAATCATGTGCAACCTAAACCAATCACATAACTGTCTTGCGATCTAAATCACTTGTGTTCACTTCAAGTTAACATGTTCTCTATCTTATTCATGTACTCAGTAACTTATATCTTCATGATGCTATTTCTCTGTATTTTTATTCGAATACATCATGTATATTATTCTATTACGAGTTATATATTTCCTACCGTACAATGAAACTGCTTTTAGAGTTATGTACTTCATTCCAATCCTGACTAGATATATTTTTTAGAGGATCTGGAAGACTTTTGCTCGACCTATTATGGAGCAAGCGTCGATGACGTTTGTGACTTGGATCACTAGGAGGATCCTGCTAGCTTAGAGGAGACACTAGTAGTGCCTATTTAGATAGCTAGGATATTAGCCTGGATTTGTCTCCAGTAATCATTTTGAGATGTTTATTTATACTATATACACTTTAAGATGTTTACGACTCTTAGACTTATTTCTTTGAGTTGTATTGCACTGTTGACATCTATCTATTTCCTTATCGTGATATTATTCTTCCTTAGTTATTGTGATTGAGATTATATTATTATGTAATTGTCCTTCGTATGGAGAGTTATCATCAACATGTACATTTATATTGTGTTATAGTTAGTTGTGCAACCTAGGATAATATTCTACCACCGACGTTGCGGCGTATGTTGGACGTACCTACGGTCTCGTGCCCCTTCACCAGGTGCGGGTCGTGACGGCCCGGAAGATAAATGTATCCTAAGTAGTATGCTCTACACGACGACGAGCTAATAGAAGTACAATATACTGGATATACTGGATTACCCCACTTGACGGTCAGCTTGAAATGTGCTTCTCATGACAGATAACTACAAGTCTATTGTGAGGGGCCGGAACAAAGGGCTTGCAAGCAACCGAAAAATTATTTCCTTCTAATGGATTTAGATAATCAAGCTAGTTGTATAGTTCCTAAAATTTTCATCAAGGATTCCGGGTGTGGCATTCCGCAAAATCTATCCTAGACATGAGATATACAAGAATGGACTTGACAAGACAAGACAAGCAAGAGAGCGCACTATAACGAGCCACTACAAGACATGATAAGACAAGTATCAAGACTGGAGTGTGCTATGACGAGCCACTATATCAAGCTGAACGTATACAAAATCAAGAGTGCGCCATGACAGGCCACTATCAAGTAGGTTAGACATGTACAAGAAATCTAGGCAAACATAGTATTATAAAGCAGAAAACATGGCATGGTATATACAAAATTATACTACCAAGGATAATCCAGAAAGCTAAAACAAAATTATGAAAGAATAAGATTTGGGAGTCCATTCGGAAGATCCGACGGATTGTCGTAGATTTCCGAAGGATTATCCGTTTGGTCACAACAAGTATCTGTGCATAAAGTGGGCCATTCGAAAGATCCGTCGAATTTCTGTAATTTTCATCCTAAAACATGGTAAGATTTAGAAAATGTAAGACCGAAACTTCGAGCCAGAATTCGGTCCCAAATCTCGCCCAAGTCTAGTCTGATTATACTCAATATTGTAGGTAAGTCTCAAATACCAATATCGACTAAGTCTAGTATTAGAGATTCTCGTATCATTACCAAAATCGAGTTTTCAACTAAAAATTCATCAGGACATTACAGAAAAACAAAACCTAGCTCAAACCAAAATATAAGATGGTGAAAATGATGAGAATCTCAAGGGAAATAATTTTAGTAAAACAAGTTTTAGGAAATAATGAGCTATCAAGGCTACAAAAATTTAAACAACTACAAAATAATAAATGTCCAGTAGTCCAGCAAGATGTACTTGCCTAAGATAATTCCCAGCCTAACCTTTTAACTCCACCACTAAGAGGGTTCAGAAACCACACTCCGAGGTCTCGAGACCAAGCTCCAAGCTCTCAAAAAATACGGAGTGGAAATGAGAAAAGAAGAATAGTGGGAGAGAAAGTAAAAAAAAATTTAAAAGAAATCGGACTCGTATATATAGAGAAGGGGAATTATTCATGATCGTCCGATCACGATCCGCAACTCGATCAGGATTAATCTCGATCGTTGATCAAAGAAAACCAAGAAACCATTGGATTATAAGACGTATCAAAACCAAGAAATCCTCGGATGAAAGAACGTATCATTATATTCATCAAAATATCAAGCACTATTCATTAAAATATCTCATCCTAACCGACGGACGGATGATCCGACGGATTTCTTCGGGTTTCCGTCGGATAATCTGAAATGTCCAATCAATATTTTGCTATCTTAAATGGGCCATTCAGATGATCCTTCAAATTTTCGCAAATTTTTGACGGATTATCCGAAAAGTGGAAATCTCTTTACTTAGAGAAAATTTTTGGGTTCACCATTCTACATGCCGATCATAACACAAGCATATGGAAATGCCAACAAGCATTCTAACAGTTCGAACAATTTACAAATAATCATAGTCAATAAAACTCAATAGATCAATAAATATCCGTATATTCGTATATAAATACTGATTCTGTGAGACGAGTCTCACATGGACTGCATCCCACTAATATATATGTTTGAATAGACCAGAAAAATAGTACATGCCCATAAAACTAGGCTAATGAGCAGAATGCAAGTAATGGATATAAATATAAACTCATAAAAGATACCTGAATCAGAAATAGTGACACCATCATGATTAGCGAACTAACTATGCACAATCAACTACTTGGAAAGATCACCAGGTCCTCAGAGGGACGTAATAAGATATAGAAAAGTATACCATAAACTGAATATTAACATGTCAGATAGTCATAGGTAAAATGAAAATAAATAGCCTGGATCATAACATATTCAAGTATTCCATCATCAAAACAGTGAATCGTACCTACAACCAAACAAGGATAAGGGGTGGCACACTATTCCATGATAAAACACTGTTCTATACCATGATCAGGTATAAGTATAGGATCCAGATGCACATGATACAGATACCAGATACTACATATAAGATTAATACGTACCCCCGGAACAAAAAGATGACAAAACATCAAACAAGGGTCACCTAAACACTTTATGTGAAATATGCACTTTTAGGAACGAACCATCAATGCATGGGCACTCTGGCTAAAATGGCATTGGCATAGTCCCTTTTCTGGACACCAGGGGCCTAAAGAGCATAACATCCTACAAAAAGATAGTGGCCGTCAATAATAAATAGCAAAACGTTTCGTAAAACGATAGTGGCCATTAGTAACAGTGGGGTAATCTCACCCACGTCTCTGACGGAGCTCAAGGGTTATAAAAGGAAATGTGCAAACGTGGCCCATACGTTAAGGAACTGTCCTCCTACCCCATAATTCTATCTATGTCGCATCCACAACACAATACTCTAATAACTTCTAAGTCATCTAACATGTATATATGTTAGCAGTTATACCTATCGTACGGCCTGTACGTACTAGGGATCAGCCAATACGCAAGTCTGAATTCTATATACGACGTACAACTCGTGGCACACATGTATCAAGGCTAATAAAAACATGATGATGCTTTACATACATAAGGTGGTCTACTAAAACTAGGTTAATATGCATAAAATAATTTAAGTAACATAAAACGACTAACACACTCATTTGCACCCGAGTGTGACTCGGATGCATAGTTTTAATAAAAGAAAATATATAATAAATAAATAACATAAATGCACATGCTCAACTACAAGTAAATAATTTCACGACCCACACCCAGAGTAGGGGCACGAGTGCGTGACAGCGCCCAGCTTACGCCATAGCATCGGCGGTAGAACGCTGTGTAGGTCTAACTAATCAATTATAATATCAAAATCTGTCGAGATAGTTAACTCCCAATGGAGGACAAGTAATGACAATAAAACATACTCAATCATAATATTCTAAGAAAGATAAATGATACGAAAAGTTAAAGACAACAAAATATGAAAAATATCCAGAACTAACATAGAATTAATACAAGTCCAGCGCCAACAATCCCAAATACAATCTCTAAATAATAACATGCCAAGAGTTGTCATCTAGAGACAAAGTCCAGTAGAAATCTATTCTAACTGAGTCACCACTAGAGCCTCCTCGGCTGGAACTAACCCCTGCTGCACTAGGGTCTCCTCGTCTATACTCACTACGTCATATGGACCATAGTAGGTATTACACTCGTCCTCGTCGTCTGAAAAATATATCCGGTCATGATTGGAACAAGACACATTTCCAATAACATTTCCAATTAAATGATAAAGACTATATAGCAGTAAATAGAGAGAATATACAGGGTAAGTGATATGTACATGAACATGGTAAGGTATAGCAAGATTGTAAATGAGTGTAAGAGCAAGAGAGGAAAGTATATCATGTACAAGAATAAAGAAAATACTATCTATGTGTGTGAGCACTAGTTTCAACGTGTGATCGGCTTAGAAACTTGATACAAGAGTTTATGGCCTGGTTAATCATACGTGCAGTGTATGATTAACACTATTCAAGGTTCAAGACTTGATGCAAGGAGGGTATTGATCACATATCTATGCTAATACTCCCTGCCCCCAACTAGTATAGTGGATCCAACCATGATATGTTATAAAACGGGATTCTCTGAGAAGGTAGCTAGCCTTCACAATAATTAGTGTCCATACAATATACAAAAACAACAAGGAGGTTTGCATAAGATATACCAAGATATACAAGGAATAACATCTCATGACGGGATCCAGACGATACCAATCCATGTGACCAATGTGTCAAGAGAATAAGGATATCTAAATTAAATACAAGAAACATAAAAGATATCATAAAACAGAAAATTATCAGAGAATGTACTCGCTTGTAAGCTGGTGTGGAATATCAACAGTGTCCGATACGGTTCCTCGAGGACCTAGATGTAGAATATGAATGTCAATTTGTGTTTAGAAATCATAAGCATGATATTCTAGCTCTATACTAAGTCTCCAAGTCATTTCTAGGTCAAACTAGGTCAATACCTTGTTTCTAGGGTCTATGTAGTCATATTAGCTATACCAAGTCAAATTCTAGAGTCAGTCAATATTTATCTAGGAGCTAGGTTTCTAGGATGATACTAGGTCTATATTAGATTATACTAGGATATACCAGCTAATTATAGGGTGTATGAGATTATACACACTACTATATATTCATCCATACTATATACCTTAGTATCTAGGTGACTTAACCCACTACCCATACCTTAACTTAACCCAAGTCTAATACTGGCACCCCCACTTATCTATTATACTACATACCTAGCCTAATTACTACAAGTAAGCCTACTCTTAATGCTACCCTTACTGTGTTGCTACCCTTTGTTTCCCCTTCTCTTCATGCCCCACTTCCTTAATTACACTACACACACTCTAGCATACATATATGTATATCCCTATGCATAAGCACACCCTATATCTACATATTGATACATATCTCTCTATTCCCTATCATGTGCACTTGGTGCACAGACCTTCTAGGCCTATTTTCCCCAACTTGTGAAGCCCCCACTACCATGGAAACTTACTTATGCACATAAGTTCCTTAGACACATTGTCACATATTGCAGCATCCTAAGACTAAACCTATACACCATACTCCCTTGCAGTCCTATACCCCTCTCACTTAGGTACACACAAAAATTAGTTGGTACTTACCTCTCAAGAACACACATCTTAATTAGAAAACATAGTCTTAACTACACACCTCTAGGAGCTTATTTGAGGCCATATAGCGCTTTCTTTAGCTTGAACACGTGGTTGGGAAATTTATGATTTTCAAAGCCAGGAGGTTGTTTTACATAAACTTTCTCCTTAATAAAACCATTCAAGAAAGCACTTTTAACATCCATTTGAAATAATTTGAAATTTTGAAAATTTGCAAATGCACAGAGCATCCGAATGGATTTAATCTAGCAACAGGAGCATCCGTCTCATCGTAGTCGATACCTTCCTCTTGGTTGTATCCTTGGGCTACTAGACGAGCTTTGTTGCGTGTGACTAAACCATCTTCATTTACTTTGTTTCTAAAAACCTATTTAGTACCAATAATCGAGTGATTAGCCGGTCTAGGAATGAGTTCCCATACTTGGCTCCTCTCGAATTGGTTGAGTTCCTCTTGCATAGCAGAAATCCAAAATTCATCATTGAAAGCTTCTAAAATATTTTTCGGCTCAATTTCTGAAATAAAGGCAGTGCTAGCAATAGAGTCTCTTAATGATGATCTAGTAGTTACTCCACGTGAGACCTCGCCGATTACCAAATTTTCTGGATGTGATGGCTTGAAAGAGAACTTCTTTGGCAAGCCTTCCAGAGAATTGGTTTCGGTTATGGTATTCATTGGAGTAGAAGTTGATGGTTCAATATCATCATCAAGAGTAGCTGTAGCACTGTTATCTTCATCAAAAGTCACATTTGTAGACTCTTCCACAATTAAAGAGCGTTTGTTAAAAACTCTATATCCCTTGCTCTTGGCCGCATAGCCAAGGAAAATACCATCGTCAGCTTTGGCATCAAATTTGCCTAAGTTGTCTTTGGTGTTAAGGATAAAACATCCACATCCAAAAACTCTAAAATAAGAAACATTTGGGGTTCTCCCAAACCAAAGCTCATAGGGTGTTTTCTTCGTAATAGGACGAATAAGCACCCTATTTAAAATGTGGCATGATGTACTGACAGCTTCAGCCCAAAAGTATTTCGGAAGTGAAAACTTGTTCAACATGACTCTAGCCATATCGCCAAGAGTCCTATTCTTCCGCTCCACAACACCATTTTGTTGAGGAGTTCTTGGACAAGAAAACTCATGATTAAAACCATTAGAATTACAAAACTTTTCAAAATCAGAATTTTCGAATTCGCCTCCATGATCACTTCGGATACGAGTAATCATGTAGCCTTTTTCGTTTTGAACTTTCTTAACAAAAATTTTGAAAACCGAAATAGCATCACTTTTATTTGCAAGAAAGAAAATCCAAGTAAATCTTGAAAAATCATCAACAATAACAAAGGCATAGAGTTTTCCACCAAGACTGGCTACTCTACTAGGGCCAAATAAATCCATATGGAGTAGTTACAAGGGTCTAGTAGTGCTTACAGAGTTTATGGAATAAAAAGATGACTTGGTTGCCTTATTCAACTCACATTTGGCACATACGGTGTCTTTTTTGAATGTGATATCGGGCAAGCCTCTAACTAGCTTCTTGGTCGATAGCCTGGATATAGTATCCATGTTGGCATGACCAAGACGCTGGTGCCATAGTAACCGTTCATCTTTATGAGCAAATAGGCATCTACCTGCATTGTTAGTATTTGCAGACAAATAGAAAATATAAATATTATCCTCTCTTACCCCTTCAAAAGCAATGTCTTCCGTTGACCTATCATAAATAAGGCATTTGTTTTGTCCAAAGTTAATATCATATCCATGGTCAGCAAGATGACTAATGCTGAGCAGGTTATGCTTTAACTCGGTCACTAGGCAGACATCCTTTATTACGGGAGAGGGAGGATAACCAATATTACCATTACCTATAATATAACCTTTAAGGTTGTTGCCGAAGGATACATATCCTTCTCTCTTCATCGATAGTGATACGAAAAGATTTGCGTCTTCCGTCATATGCCGCGAGCATCCACTATCGAGAATCCACTTACTCTTAGTTTAGAAGGGAAGGTCCACCTACATCAAGAGTAGATGTGACCTTTGGTACCCAAGTTCTTGAGGGTCCTGAAAAGTTAGTTTTTGGAAACCATGCATATATCTTTCTATCTACTAATCTTCTAATTCTACATTGTGGTGATATGTGTCCATGTAAACCACAATAAGTACATATAGCATTCCTATTTACATTAGGAGCATGCTGATGATGTCTATAATGAGAAGAAGTATGATGATTAGCATGGTGATGATGACTATGCATAGAGTGATGTGGAGTGGCATGGTGATATTGTCTATATGGAACATCAGAGTAATATGGAGTAGCATGGTGATGATGTCTATATGTAGAATGATGTTGATTGTGTCTTTGTGCAACATTGTGATGATTGTATCTATGTGTAGCATGATGATTGTGTAACATATGAGAGTTATTTCTACGTGCATGTGGTTTGTGTGCTTTATGAAAGTGTGTGTACATGAAAGCATGGTTACGTGTTGTAGGTGGATGACGTGGAAGACTAGTATGAGAAATGTTATGCTTTGTGTGTGTCTCATGTGATTGGGTTTGAGGTTGAACAACCTGTTTTCCCAATTTAGTCTCTAATCTCTTAGAGACAGCCTGCAGTTCAGTAACCTTAGCATTTAAACCATATATCTTAGTCATAGAAATCTTGTGTCTACTCTTTTCTTCAGCAAGCATCGTGTTGAGTGTTATGATTTCTTGTGTTTGTTGCTCAATACGTGCTTCGTCATCATAAAGGCTTAGTTTAAGCTTAGATACCTCATCTGTAACTTCCGTGGGTAAAGTGTCTCTAATGTTATCAAGCAATAAAGAAAGTCTTTGAATTTTGACATCATGAATTTTGATTTTGTCCTTGGCATGTTTGTATTTACCAATAATCTTTTTGTGATCATCGAGTAAATCGGTAAAAGTATCGCCAAGTTCATCAAAAGAGAAGTCGTCAAGAGTTTCGTTTGATACCTTGTCGGACGTCGCCATTAGGCACACATTAGCCGTATCTTGAGGAGAGTCATTTTCTTCCTCGGAGTCACTAGCTTCGCTTTCATGCCAAATGCTTGTGTTGGCATATTTTTTTGTGGAGGTCTTCTTGTATGGCTTCTCATAGCGGTTGCCTTTCTTCAAGAATGGACAGTCTTTTCGGACGTGTCCAGTCTTCTTACAACCGTAGCAGGTTGGCTCTTCTTCGCCATCTTCTTATGGTTCCTTCTTTCTTCGATTGAAGCGGAGGAATTTCTTGAAGTTGCGGACCATAAGAGCTTGATCATCATCTTCTGAGTTGTCGTTATCCGTCTCTTCGGGTTCAGCCCTCCGTCGGTGAGCTTTAAGTGCGATCTCCTTAGCCTTAGGAGCAGGCTCTTCGAAGTCCTTGAGGTCAAGCTCATGAGTCATTAGCTTTCCCATCAAGGTCTCCATGGACATGGTTGTGAGATCATTTCCTTCTATGATGGCTGTCACCTTCGGGTTCCAAATTTTTGGTAGCCCCCTAAGTAGCTTGCGAATCTTTTCGTGATTTGAATATTGCTTGCCGAGTGAAGACAGGGGGTTGATGATGTCGAGGAATCTTGTGAATATTTGCGTGATCGTCTCGTTTGGCTTCATCTTGAAAGCCTCGTATTCTTGAGTGAGACAGCTTATCTTAGATTCCTTGACTTGGGTGGTTTCTTCTTGCGTCACTTCTAGAAGTTTCCATACTTCGTGAGATGTGGTGCATGTAGATACCCTGTTGAACTCATTCCTGTCTATAGCACAGAATAAAGCATTAATAGCTCTCGCGTCTAGACTTGCCTGTTTCTTCTTCTTGTCAGAATACTTGTCATATGATTTCTCGACGAGATCACCATTGACAAATATTCTGGCGGGCTTTTTGTAACTGTCAGTGACGATAGTCCACAGGTCAAAGTCTAGCAACTTGAGATAAAAGCTCATCCTTGTTTTCCAATACGTGTAGTTAGTTCCATCAAATAGGGGAGGCCTATGAGTGGACTGTCCTTTACCGTGATTGGAAATCAAGGATTGTGTGGTTGCCATGGATCAGCTCTTAGGATGTAAGTCCTTGTAAAGAGAACAGAGCTCTGATACCAATTGAAGAACAGATGGCAACTCTAGAGGGGGGTGAATAGAGTTTATAATGATAATAACCAATTAAAAAATCAACTCTATCATAATCTAAAAATAATCAGAGTAAATGCGGAAATAAATGAGCAGCAAGAAAGCATATGCAAACACAGCCGATTTTAACCTGGTTTCCCTCGTGGAGGACTAGTCCAGGACTGAGAACTCTAGCTCAGGATTAAATCTACTATTTGTGAAATAGTAGTTACACCCCATGCCTTTTCTTCAGAAGAGCACGTCAACTTCTTACAATGGATCGCAGTGGCGATGCTTGGACTTTTCCAAGCGACTTCTTGAACTCTTGCACAAGACTCTTAACTGAGAGATGTTAAGCACTCGAGACTTAGGAAACTTGTGGCTAGTAGATGAAGAAGGGTATGGCTTATATTGAGCTTAAGAGAGAAGAGAAGAGAAGATTGGATGATTGAAAATGAGAGAATTCTTGGCCTATTTATAGGTTTTTAACAGGCAGAATTCGGCCAGAATTCTGGTAGGAATTTTCAAAAAATTGGCCATTGGACAACTAGCAACCAGCCAACCCTAAAAATTAGGGTGCTGATTTTTAGGGGACAGAGTTCGGCCCGAACTCTGTGTGGAGGCAGAGTTCGGCCCGAACTCTGTCTCCAGAGCACAGAACTGGTCCAAGGGTCCAATGGGCTAAGTTTGGATGTGGAGCTTTATGGATTTTGGATGGGTTGTGGGTTGAGTCTCAAAAGCCCAGCATAACTCAGCTTACAATCATTCTAGACTCAATAAATATAAAAGTACAGATGCGAAAACGACTTGTATTAGCACAACTGAGCTGTTGTCTGGCTTGAGCAGAATATAGACGTCGTGTGTCGTATTGAATTATCACAAGTATTATTTAGTCAATGTTATCAATATTTGGTTGACTGTGACTTTGTGTCAACAGCATTTACATATGTATTTTGGTTGAAAATGCATATCCATGTGTCATGAGACTTTTATTAGCATAATTAGAGTCATGTGTACCATATATATTATGCATTAATGGTTACATTTGGGCATTTTGGGAGAGGGATATATGCGAATAGTGTATTGATACATATATGGGTATATATGAGAAATGATACACATGCACGCGTGCGCACACACTCACACATATATGGGTATATAACATTATGTGTGTGTGTGTGTGTTTGTGTTTAAGTGGATTTGGCATAGGCATTCATGTAGATACTTAGGTAGTTTGTCTGGTGACAGTAGTAGTATGTCTAGTTTAGGCAAGTAGTTGTGGAGATAGCAGAGCATGTGTGTGTGAGTTGAGGGTATGTATCTGTGTGCAGTCATATGTTCTTCTAGCTAGGCAGTATGTGTGTGTGTGTGTGTGTTAGGATAGACTATAGCGTTGTGGAGTATATGAGGAGTTGTAGTAGGTAAACTGCAGGAAGAAAGTATACTGCAGTTTGCAGCATGATAGGGGGGTAAAATGTTACAGTCCTCACTGCAGGAAGCTCAGTAAGGTGGTGAGGTAACAGGTTGCTACCAGCTAAAACTTGGTGTATTGGTAGCCTTTGCGGGAGTGAGGAATTTAGGAATAGAATAATAGTAGCAAGTTCGTGTAGGACCGTTGAACACCTCTAGAGGGGGTGAATAGAATGCGTGTGTGCAGGAAAATAAAAATCACCTCTAAAAAGTATAAGGCTGTAACAAATATATAGTAAGCAGTATTTAAATAAATGCGTAATATAAGGAGATCAGAGAGAACAAACTCAAACACCAAGGTTTATATTGGTTTTCCTCTGAGAGGAATAGTCTAGTCTCGAGAAATCTTACTCGATATTAATCCGCTATTTGAAATAGCAGTTACACTACTTGCTTTAGTCCGAAGGACACGTTGGCTTCTTACACCTCGTACTTTGATCCGAAGCACATGACGACTTCAACCACGAGTGTCGAAGCTTAAAATCTATCAAAACATTACTATGTGCCACTCATAGATAGCGCCATGTTATATCTACCAGATAGCATCGGACTTCAGATGCCGTACTATTTCAGATGGCGCTCAGCTTCACATGGCGCTGGCCGCCATGTGGCACTCTTCATGGAGAAGCTAAATGGCAGTCATCATGACTGACAACACGTCAGCCAAGGAAAATCTCCTCAAATCTTGAGCGCACCGCGCTCGAGAAGCATGGTCAGAGTCACATTATGACCTTTGTCGTTTACTTTGCTCCATGCAGAGTTGGTGTAAAGTAATCAATGCTCTACAGTTTCAAATGCCTAGTGTTTTTTCACAGATGGCGCTCATCTATACTATGCGCCACTCATCAATTGGCGCCATTTGATCAGTTATCATCCAGAAGCAGTTAAATGACATGGCACGCATGCTACTAATCTCGAAGAACATACACGTGACACTGCCCACGATCAAGCTCATCTCTTTCACAGAATGCCATACAACCCAAGCAGTTAAGCCAATTATTTGCGCAAATGGATGATGTGTGCCAATTGCATTGTTCGCTAATCAGTTTAACTATCTGACAGTTATTTCAAAACTCTATAAATAGACTTCTAAATTACTTCACAATGATCACTAATGATCATAATCTCCTAACCAAGTTGCGGCAGCACGATCAAAAGATTTTCTTTTTCGACATCGCATCGTCCAAGGGATAAACTGATCATCCTCTGATAAGATTCCTATAATTATACTTCCCAGAATCAAAATTCTACTCGAGTACTTTCTTTCTTAGTTTGTAGCACTGTTTTCTTGGAAAACTTTTGTTCTTACAAACAACGAGCTTTAATATGAAGGACTTACGACTTCACAACAACAAGTGTAGAGACAACACTTTGAAATCCAAGCTTACAATTTGATCAGACTTCTAAAATTGGAACCGTGTTGGTACTAGAAGGCTGGGAGTTGATCTTGGGAATGGAGAAGGTTAAAGCTCATATAGTAGAAGATATGGAAGTGAATAAGTGAAGTGAAATGGTGAAAACCTATAGCTATTTATAGGTTTTCTGGGGACCGAGTTCAGTCAGAGTTCGGTCCCCTAACGTTCATAAATTTGAACGTTAGAGCCCGATCTTCAGGAGGGAACGGTAAAATAGCAAACAGGGTCTGAGGGACAGAGTTCAGGTAGAGTTCGGGAAGATTTAGGGAAGAACTCGGGCTTAACTCCGTTTGAGTTTGGCATGTATGGTTTATGTGGATTTTTGGGCCAATTTGGTTTGGTGGACTTGGAGGTTTGTTTAAGATTTGAGCTTCCTAGTGCTAACACGACCAAATTCACATCTTGTCCTATAAAAACATAAAATACATAACAAAAGGTAAAATCCAGACGTGCACGAGAATAATGTAGTGCTGACTTTGTGCTGACGTGCTGACTTATGTACTAATTATGTCGTATCGAATCATATCAAGTCATGTTTAGATCAATATCAAAATTAGGTTGACCAATGACTATTTGGGCCAACAATCTCCACCATTTTGATAATTGACAAACCATGGCCGATACGTGATATGATATGTCAATACCATGCTAGTACAATGCTCCCATGTGCTCCACTGTAATTTTGTGAGCATTTGCCTTATGCATTTTAGTAGATATGACTTGTCTTGCTGTAGCTGCAGTTCAGTAGATGTGGCTTGTCTTATTGTAGCTGTATCGATTTCTTTCCTTTTGTCACTTCATCGAAATGGATAGCTCCCCCATAAGTGGTGAAGCATGAAATAAAATAAAGAAATAACTGTTGGCCCATTGGTCATGGTCAAACCTGATTTTAATAATTGATCTAATCCTGTCTCGATATAAGGGCTACTTGGACGACTGCTGAGAATCGCTACTGCTACCGTTCAAGACTTGGAGCCGTTTTGCCACTAAGTTTGTATTTTCTATATCAATGTATTTTTTATAATTTATTGAGTCTATGAATACAATTTATACCGGGTCGTACTGGCAAATAGGCTATCCCAAAATGTTTTCAAAATATCCTTTTGTTTTTGAAAATAAGCCTATTTACAAAAGCTCTGAACTGCTTGACTTCTCAAAATCCGAAAACCTGATTTACAAAACCCTAACCAACCAATTCTGGACCAACAAAATTCGGACCGAGTACGGTCCGAGTCCGGTTCGTGGAACGTTGGGATTTGAACCCAGTCTTTCCGTAGTTACGGATGCAATGCTATCTGCCGATATTCTCTCAAAGAATTCTGCCCGAATTCTCCCTTTGGAAAATCTATATATAGAGAAGAATTTCTACCATTTCAACACACCAATTCATTCTCTCTTCTCTTCTCTCTAAGCCTGCTACGGCCTTCCAAAGCCTTCTAAGCTTTCATTTTCAAATCCCAAGCCAGTTAGAATACTATAGTCGATTTACCAGCACGGTTTGGTCTAGAAGTTTCAGAGTGATTGTGAGGCTTGATTGAAGATAGACACTTCACAATTTAAGTTGGTCGAGTGCTTCTGATCAAAACTCATGTTTGTAGAAGTTGCAAGAACTTCGTATGAAAACTTACGATATTTTTCCATAGTAGATTTTAACTGGAAGCTGGAGTTCATCTGATTGGATTAGTCCTCACAAGAGGAAAACCCGTATACATCCTTGTGTTTGTGTTTGCTCTCTGCTCTCTCTTTCACATTTACATATATGTGATATATATTCTGTGATCTTGCTACTAACAAATTTTTTAATAGCTAAATTTTTGCTACCTACTCTATTCACCCTCCCCTCTAGAGTATAGTGCTTTACGTTTCGTTCCTACAATTGTTATCAGAGCGGGTTATACATTTAAAGCAAGGTGATATTGCTATTATTATTTTTTTAATCACTATATCACACGTGGCAATTGTAAAATTCACAAGTGAGGGCCAAGCCACAACAGAACCCCATTGTTTGATGGTACCAACTACACATACTAGGAAATACATATGAGTTTCTTCTTGAAATCTCTAGATTTTGACCTTTGGACCATTGTAGTTAATGGCTATATAAAGCCTCCCCGTGTTCTTGTCGATGGAAACTTGGTTGATAAAGCACATGACAAGTATACTGAATCTAAAAAAAAAGAGGTCAGTCTTGACGTACGTGCTATTAACGCTTTATTTTGTGCCTTAGACAAGACTGAATTTAATAGGGTGTCTACATGCACAACATCTAATGAAGTGTAGAAACTTCTTGAAGTTACTCATGAAAGCAAGACTCAAGTCAAGGAGTCAAAGATCAGTAGACTTACCTAAGAGTATGAGGCGTTCAAAATGAAGCCAAACGAATCCGTCACTCAGATGTTTACAAGATTTCCAGATATTGTAAATCCTTTGTCTTCTCTAGGCAAGGAATACAATAACCATGAGAAGAATTGTAAACTACTACGAGCTTTCACGAAGAACTGGATTCCAAAGGCTACTGCAATTATTGAAGGAAACGACCTCACTACTATGTCTCTTGAAATGCTCATGGGAAAGCTACTCACTCACGAGCTGGAACTTTAAGACTTTGAAGAATTTGCACCAAAGGAGAGTCAATCGCCCTCAAAGCTCAACACAAAAGATCTGTCGAAGAAGATTCCGACGATAGTGATTCTGATACTGAAGATCAAACTCTTCTAGTAAAGAAGTTCAAGAACTTCATGAGATTCAACCGACGAACAAAAGACTACAACAGCAACAATAGCAACAATGAAGATCCTATCTGCTACGGTTGCAAGTCCGACAGTATCATCATCAACCAGGAAGGGAAATAAATATAAAAAATGGTACCTAAAGAAATCTACCTCTAGGAGATATGCTAACACAAGCATATGGCATGAAAGTGAATCTAGTAACTCCGAAGATGAACAATCAGACAACGCTGCAAATGTTTGCTTAATGGTATATTATCAGGTAAACACTAATCCCTTGTTTGATACTATGATGATTTTACCTTTGAATAATTAGGTGAAGCCTTTAGTAACCACTTAAGAGACTACAGAAAACTGCGTAACAAATACCAGAATTCTAAGAAGGTACTCAAAAAGTACAAAGGTGAAATAGGAAGACTTACTAACCTAGTAGCTAAGGTTAGAAGTGATAATATTTTTAGTGAGATAGGTGAGCTTTTCTCTGTCAAGTTGCAATTACACGAGATTACACGATTATCCAAAGAAAAAGATGACACCATTGTTAAACTAGAGCAAGACTTATCCATAGAGAAGAAGAGCCATCAATGTGCACTAGTCAGAAATGATGCACTCACAGCTGACTATAATATAATTTATGACACTTCCAAAAAGTTGGAAATTAGGTTAGGAAAACAGCCTAAAGTTGTTGCTTCCTACCCTAACGCGTGTCACTTACCGAAACATCGGAACACAGTCAAACCTAACACTGTCAGACCAAACCCAGCCAAACCTTTGCCCAAGAAGACTAACCGGCATGCTTTTTATACAAATATCCAACTAGAAAACCAAGACCTACCAATCATGCACAATACACTGCATCTGACACTCAACATGCTAGATGTCACTATTGTGGCACCAATGGTCATATTTCTTCTGCATGTAGAGTAAGAAAGCTAGTTGATTTGAAGATATGTACATGGATACCAAAGACTAATAATTCAGGACCCTATAAGAAATGGGTACCAAAAGTTTCATCTACAAATTCTTTTGTAGGTGGAACACCCTACTCATGCTAGAAGCAAGTGGATCCTCGATAACAGTTGCTCTCGGCACATGACCAATGACGCTTCTCTATTTGCAACACTGTCGAAGAAGAAAGAATGATACATCTCCTTCAGTAATAAATTTAAAGGGTATATAGTAGGTATCGACAACATTGGTAAGGCTCCATATCCCGTCATTAAAGATGTATATCTAGTAACCGAGTTAAAATATAACCTACTCAGCATAAGTCATTTGGCTGATCATGGTTTTGGTATTAACTTCGTCAAAGACAAATGTACTATAGTTGATAGCTCAACTGGTAGTACTATCTTTGAGGGTATTATGGAAGACAATATATATGTTTTCTATTTGTTGGAAGATACTAATAAAATAGGTAGATGCTTACTTGCCATAAATGATAAGAGTCAACTATGGTATACGAGACTCGGTCATGCAAATATGGACATAATTTCAAGACTATCTACTAAGAAATTGGTACGATGCTTACTAGACATCACTTTCAAGAAGGATACGGTATGTAGTGAATGTGAAAAGAACAAAGCTACCCAATCCATATTTAAGTCCAAGAATGCTGTAAGTACCACTAGACCTCTATAATTACTGTATATGGATTTATTTGGACCTAGTAGAATTACTAGCCTAGGTGGTAAGTTATATGCATTTGTAATAGTAGATGATTTTTCTAGATACACGTAGGTATATTTTATCACACGTAAGAATGATGCATTGTCTGAATTCATCTTTTTTTGCAAGAAGGTCCAAAATGAGAAAGGATTCATGATCACTCGTATTCGAAGTGATCATGGTGTCGAATTCGAGAATGCAGATTATTTGCATGAGTTCTCCTACCCTAGGTCTCCACAACAAATAGGGTTATGGAATATAAGAACGGGACTCTATTTAAAATGTCTAGAGTAATGTTAATACAGTTTAGTCTACCCAAGTATTTCTGGGCTGAAGCTGTCAATACAGCTTGTTATGTTCTCAATAGGGTTCTAATTTGACCTAAATCGAAGAAGACTACCTATGAGTTATGGTTTGATATAACACCCACAGTATCTTATTTTAAAATCTTTGGTTGTAAATGTTTCATTCTTAATACTAAAGATAATTTGGGTAAATTTGACGAAAAGGCCGATAAGGGTATATTTTTAGGTTATGCGGCCAAATGAAAAGGGTATCGAGTCTTCAACAAAAGGACTATGATCATCGAAGAGTCAATAAATGTCACTTTTGATGAACTAAATCAACAAACGATCGACGATGATGATGAAGACATCAGTACACCGAGCAAAGCACCTGCAGAACCACTGATTAAAGTACCTACAGAACCAAAAACCGGAACCAGCTACTTTGAGAGTCTGTCAAAAATAATAAAGTTTACAGCTGACCATCCTAAGGACTTGGCAATAGGTGAGATTAACAAGGGTGTAAGTATTCGTTCCTCTGCTAGAGATATAGTTTCGTGTGTTGCATTTATTTCACAACTAGAACCCAAAACTATTGAAGTAGCTTGTAACGCTAACTGTTGGTTAGATGCTATGTAAGAGCAATTAGACCAATTCGAACGGAATCAAGTTTGGAAACTTGTTCCCAAGCCTATTAACCATTCGGTCATTAGCACCTGCAGGGTATTCCGAAATAAACTGAATGAGAATGGTTTAGTCACTCGTAACAAGGCTCGACTCATAGCTCAAGGATACAACCAAGAGGAAGGTATTGACTACGATGAAACCTATGCTCCAGTTGCGATATTAGAATCCATTCACATGTTATGTGCATTTGCATGTTTTTATAATTTCAAACTTTTTCAAATGGACATAAAAAGTGCACTTCTTAACGGTTTTATAAAAGAAAAAGTTTATGTAGCCCAACCTCCAGGATTTGTTGATTTCAAAAACCCTTACTATGTTTTCAAGTTGAAGAAAGCTTTATACGGTCTGAAACAAGTTCCTCGTTCTTGGTACGACCGTTTAAGCTCTTTTCTACTTGATAACGGTCATTTAAAAGGCAAGGTTGATACTACACTGTTTATAAAGTCTTTAAGAGAAAATATTCTTTTAATTCAGATTTATGTTGACGATATTATTTTTGGATCTACTAATGAGTCGCTTTGTCAAAAAAATTTAAAGTGTATACAGAATGAATTTGATATGAGCATGATGGGAGAACTCAAATTCTTTCTTGGACTGTAATTCAAACAAACCAATAATGTGACGTTCATCAATCAAGCCAAATACACAAAAGATTTACTAAAGAAATTTGAGCTAGAAGCCGTCAAACCCCTTGGCACTCCAATGGAAACTTCAACCAAGCTTGATGTCGACATACGTAAGTATCGAGGTATGATTGGTAGTTTACTTTATTTAACTGCTAGTCGCCCTGATATAATGTTTAGTATTTGTTCGTGTGCTAGATTCTAAGCTAATCCTAAGGAATCACACTTGTGCGCAGTTAAGCGTATCTTTCGATACCTTAAGGGTACTTCTTCTGTCAGCTTATGGTATCCCAAAACTACGTCCTTTGACCTAATCAGTTATTCGGATATTAATTTTGCTGGATATAAAGTGGATAGAAAAAGTACTAGTAGCACGTGTCATTTTCTAGGTAAGGCTCTAGTCTCTTGGTTTAACAAGAAGAAAAATTATGTTACATTATCAACAACTAAGGCTAAGTATATCGCTGCAGGATGTTGTTGTGCACAAATTTTGTGGCTGAAGCAAACCTTAGAAGACTTAGATTTATACTACACACATATACCCATTTTTTGTGACAACACTAGTACTATCAATTTGACTAAGAATCATGTATATCACTCTCGCACTCAGCATATTGAGATTTGACATCATTTTCTTAGAGACAATCAAACAAATGGCGATATAAACTTAGAATATATAGACACAGAGAAACAATTGGCTGACATCTTTACAAAAGCATTAACGGAAGATTGTTTCAATTATTTACGTCGAGAATTAAAAATTTTAAATTTCAATAATATTAATTAATTCTATTTTATTAATTATTTTTCAATATACAAAAACTGTTTTTGAGACAAGCCTACAAAGGGTCTGTCTGTCACCATGGCTAAGACTAAAGCGAAACGGTACTTCAGCGTTCCCCTGTGAACCTCCGTTAGTTGGGACAGTACCCCTACAGCTAATCTGAGACATTCACTACGTAACGAAATTTAATTCATAAAATAATGTTAATTATATTAATTGAAATTTAAAATTACTAAACTTGGAATTAAATAATTGAAAAGGAATGATGAATACAAAGTGCATTTATTTCAGTGAATAATACTTCAATAGAGCTACAAGCGAACTTGAACTGAATTCGGCCCGAGTTCTGTTGGTGTCCCATGTTTTAAGTCAGAACTGAAGTGGCCCCCTTCTATTCATCACCTTCCTCCTCCAAACAGAATAGTAGCCGCACAGACGAGTCCCAAAACCCTAGTTCTTCAACCTTTGATTCCTCCAAATTCTTTTAGAATTTCTCCACCAAACTTTGGATTCCTGCTTGGAATCTCATTCTCTTCAACATACTTGATTTCTAGAAAGCATAACTTCCTCCTTTTCTATATTTCAAATTCATAAAAAAATTATACTTTCTTAGAAATTATGCCTAGAATTTATAATCCTTTCAAGAAAAAGAAGACGGCAGCTAGCGAAGAAGCCTCCTCTTCGGATCCTATCCAAGGATCGCTCTTTTCGCCCATCCAAACGGATGATGGGACATTCAACGAGTTTTTTTGAAACTCTTGAACAATCCTTATTGTGGTATGCATATTTTTTTAATTCGCAACATATGCCCCGGCGCACCGATCAAATGGACGATCTTTCCATCACACAAAACTTTCTTTGAAGCATTAAGATTGCACAAACTTGTCACTCATTCACTATTAAGAGCCATGTCGCAAGCATTGATATTTAATTCAATGATGCTGACTTAGCAAAAATTCTAAACATTCCAAATAAAGGTGCTCCGCTAGACGATTTTACTAAATTTGAAATTCAAGGGGACACGAAACAGTTTCAAGAACCAACTCTGTGCTCCTGATCATGTCCGTCCCAGAAAGTTCAAATCTGCACATTTGAACTTATTTTTTATGAATTACATCGCATTGTCTATTCCACTCTCTTGCCCAAATCCACTTCCAAAGACGATGTGACCACCCTTGAAATGTCTGCACTTTATCATATTCGTAATGGGATTTCTTTTTCTGTCCCTAAGACGATTATCCAGATGATGGATCGATGTCGCAAGGGGAACATAAATCTTCTCTATGCGATGATCCTTCCTATCATCTTCTAACACTTTGAGATCGATTTATCCACTTGTGTACATAATTCTGAGCCCAAGTATCTTCAGATCTCTCATCGTAGCATAGCTGTCCCTCATGTCCTCCCACATTACCACCTCCTCTACCTCAAGATTACCCTATGACTTTTGAGGGTATCCACCAGCACCTATCTGATATGTGACATGCTCAGCTGGATGAGCACAACTCTTTGCAAGCATTTGTTACTGACACATTGAAGAAATGTGAGTTTTGAGATGCTAGTCAGTTTCAGGCCCTTACAAACACTTTTACGGATCTGCATTTCGTCAGACTGGTCAGCATGCTAGTTCTCTTCCACGAGATCCCACTGTTTTTGGCTACCGCTACGAGGATGAGGCGGTTCATCACTTCTTTGAGCCCGGTAACACTTATGACTGGTACCGTGGTTCTGGTGCTACTCCATACCCTTCTCATAGAGCTGGCACTTCTGGGGCTGGTCCTTCTGGACATGGTAGCAATGCTGATCGCGATGATGATGATGATGATTCTGTTTAGCAACTGAGGATTTGATCTAGACGTTACTGCATTTTGTCAGTATGCTTTTCTGATTAGACTCTATTTTTGTCTATGTTTGCTTGAAAATGCTCCAACATTCCAAGGTAGTAGTCTATTTATTTATTTTTTCACTTTTGTGACTGTTTGCTGAGTTGATGTATTTAAACTCTTTCTATTACTATGCATTTTCTATTATTTAGTGTGCATTGTTTCTTTTTGGTATGCCCTTCTGCATTTTCTGCTTAGCATCTATATTAGGTGATGCTTCATTCATAAAACAGTATTTGAATTTATGTTATTTCTTTATTTATTACCTCTACGTTTCTTCAACGTTCATCTCTTATGCATGGATTGCGGGGGAGCTTCTCTCTTTGCAACTATTTTACTAAGTGACAGCGGGGGAGAAAAGGATCTAACATCTTTTCAGGACTATTTTTTACCAAGAGGAACAGTACAGTACCATAAAAGTATAAACAGTACAATGAACAATGTTTTTATATTTCTTGTCAAATCAAGATCAAGATATAATATCGGTCAATGTTTGTCAATTATCAAAATGGAGGAGATTGTTGGCCATTGGTCATGGTGAAACCTGATTTCAATAATTGATCTAACCATGTCTCGATATAAGGGCTTCTTGGACGACTGCTGAGAACCGCTACTGCAACCGTTAAAGGCTTGGAGCCATTTTTTCATTGATTCTGTATTTTCTATATCAATATATTTTTCACAATTTATTCAGTCTAGGAATACAATGTGCACGGAGTCGTACTGGCAAATAGGCTAACCTAAAATGTTTTCAAAATATCATTTTGTTTTTTAAAATAAGCCTATTTAGAAAAGCTCTGAACTGCTTGACTTCTCAAAAGACCAAAACCTGATTTACAAAACCCTAACCAACCAATTCTGGACCAACAAAATTCGGACCAAGTACGACCCGAATTCGGCCCGAGTTCGGTTAGTGGAACGTTTGATTTGAATCCAGTCTCCCTGCCGTTAAGGATACAATGGTTATCAGCCAAGATTCTCTCAAAGAATTCTGTCTGAATTCTCCCTTTAGAAAACCTAAAAATATAGGAGAATTTCTACCATTTTAATACACCAATTTATTATCTCTTCTCTTCTCTTCTCTCTATGTCACGACCCGTACCCGCTTTTCGGATACGAGCTCGTGAGCAAGCCAGCTACGTATCAAGCGGACTCCAGCCTGACTCGAATACGTAAACGCTGTCTGGACTATGATAATAGGCCTAATCAGGACAAGGCAAAACTATATATCAAATCCACAATAAGTGTACGAAACATGAATAAACATCTATGGGTCGTGGTCTGCAGCCCATTAACATATATGTCCGACAATACTCAAAGAATATAACAGGAGTCTCTAAACTGAACCAATAAGCAAGATATCTCATGATAAGGAATGTAAAGCACGAAAGGATAACAAAGTGTAACACCCACTTTTCTAAAATGAGGATAATTTTGATTTTGTAAAAGTTTATTATTTAATAATAGGATTTATGATTTATAGAAATTTTTAATTAATTTAATACTATTTAAAATTGGTGAATTATAATTTTGATGTGTTAGCTACTAAACCCTAGAACTGTTGAGCCTATAGACTAACCATGACCATGGGGACCTAACCATGTGATTAGAATGACTATTTACAACTTTTTAGGCTAAGGGTATTTTGGTCATTTTGTGACTTTTGAATTATTTAGGATTTTGATTAATTGGTGAATATTAGATTATTTTAATAATATTTAAATTGATGTATTATAATTTTGGTCATTTTTCATATTTTAATATTTTGGAAAATTTTATATTTTTAATATTGTTTTTATTGGATTTGTTTAGTCGGTTTGAGTTTCGTCTCGTTCCGACTTGTATTGTGACTCGGGTAGCTTAAACTCTAGATGGGACCCAATATTAAGTTAAGCATGGCCCACAAAACCCAACATTTAAGTTAGTTAATTAGACTAATCTTTATCATGTTAGAATGGTTAAGTTAGAGACTCAAAACTAGATCCTTTTGACCCCAAACTTGAACCTAGTCTAGACTTAACCATATGAGACTAGAGAGGGACAATTAGGACATTTCCCACTAGCCCTAGTGGACTCTTTATGGCAGCCATCTTTAGGGGGGAATGATTCATTTCATTCATTACAATCTTGCCTCTTTTATTTTTCCTTTTGTTCTTTCCTAATTTTAGAGAGCCTTCCCTTTTATTTGATCTCCAAATCAAATCATTCCTTCACCAAATCTTCCCTCAATCATTCCCATTCTTCAAGGGAAGGGTGCTACCAAGGATTGGAAGAGAAGTGCAAGGAGGAGTGTCCACTTTGAGGGATCTTCGTATCGGAGCCGTGTCCTAAAGGATTTCATTGGGATTCCACTCCCAATAGGTAAAACTCATCCTCTAAATCGATTTCCTTTGCATATAAATTAGTTTTGAATCCGTAGGATCCATCCTCATGCATGTGTCCCCTTTAGATTCAAATTTGAGGCCATTTGGAGCTCTCTTGAGGATTTTAGATATGTGTCTTGTGTCCTACTTGATAGATCCCAAATTAGGACACCCCATGTGTATGTATACATCTATGTATGTATGTATAGGTTGATGAATGAATGCAAGTATGCGTATATGATATGTATGTAGGCATTTATGCAATGTATGTATGTATACATGATATGTATGTATACATGTATGCAATGTAAGCATGTATGAATGTATACATGTATGTTGTGTATCCATGTATGTATGTATGGATACATGAATCAAGTATGTATATAGTGATAACATGAATGAATGAATATATAAATGCATGAATGAATGTCATATATGAATGAATGAATGAATCAAAGGTATAAGTAAAATATAATGCATTGTAATGAATGTTAACATATATAATATATAGAAGTATGTATGTAAATGTGCATGAATGTATATATATGTAGCTATGTAAATATACATGATGTAACATATGCCTATATATATAAATATGTATGTAATGTGGATATGCATGTATGTATGAAGGTATGTATTTATATATAGTATCTATTTTATATTATACATTATTGTGGTTCACATTGCCTTATGATTGTGTGAGTGCTAGCCTAGACTTGGTTAGGCCTAATGAGACTTGTTAGACTTGTTTGGGCTAGGACTTGACCTAGTTGACCTAGTTTGACTAGTGTGGTTGACTAGAGTTGACCAAGTGTTGATTTTAGTCTAGTTTGATCTAGACAGCATACATATACATTGTACATTTTATTTATCATCCCACGTATACATCTTGACCTGTGTTGTTCTAAATAGGACTCTGTGGCTTCAGTTTGGACCTCTATACCTATCAGCTATTCAAGTTATCAGACGAGTACATTCTCTGACAGTTTCATACTTGATAGGATTTACATTTACGCTCTAGATTACTTTACTTGATGCTGTCACGTTGTTGACACGGATTGGTACTATATGGATCCCTTCATGAGATGTTATCCCCCTCGGGAGCATCGGTTACATCATGTCATGTGCGTTTTACTTTCATCGTGTATTCCTGTGCTTCCACCATTTATGTGCACTCTCATGATTCATGTACTCTTATGTTCACGGAGCCTCCATGTTTACATTCATGTGCACCCATTTATGGGCCCCCATGTGATATCATGTGCAATAACATAACCTGTTTGGATCCTTGTGTATTGATTGAGGTACGGGGGAGTATAAATAGTCATGTGGACAATTTCTAAAATAGTGTAGCCATGTACGACCTCTCATGTTTATTATCAAGTCGTTCATATGTCTAGCTTGTACTCTAAATCACTAGTTCACTGTAGCTCTTTACTTATAGTAGATATTTCATTGCAGTCTTCTCTTTTACTCATGTATATTCTCAGCCTTTCATGTATCTTACTCTATTTTATATTTATATATCCTGTCATATTATGAACTGCGTGAGATGTACTGTGCTCGCTCCTGTCCTGACTGAACCTGTTGATAAATTTTACAGATAGCTTGGAGGTTACCTTCTAGCCTAGAGGAGACACAGTAGAGGTTGGAGTAGATAACTAGAGTTTTTCTTATTTTATTTTTTTTCACTTGTACTTATTTGCACTCTCTGGATTACTGTATTTGAGATTTGGGACATTTTCTGGATTTGTAATATCTTAGACACTTAGACTTCTATCTACTTGTATCTCTTTGTGGATTTTAGTTTTATCCATCTATATTTTTATCGTATTCCACCTTAGATGTGATTGAGACTGTATTCTGCTATGTCACCTCCATTCGGAGTGTATATACTGTACAGGTACCTTATATTGTTAGATGATTGACCTAGGACAGCGTTCTACCGCCGACACTGCGACGTAGGCTGGACGTACCCATTTCTCGTGCCCTAACTCTAGGGTACGGGTCGTGACACATTTTTAGTGGTGGCCCATGCAGGTCGAGTTTATGTAGTGGTATTCGAACTAGAGTATCACTACAGCCTGCAGTAGGATTAGGATATATTTTTGAAGGTACTCAATCACAGTTAGGACTCCTTGAGAGATTCCTGGGACGACCCTTGAGAATTTTATTTTAACTTCGATTTGAAATCTTTTTTCTCCTGATTTGATTTACCTTTACTTCCTGTTATTGAACTTGATTTTGATGGATTATTGTTGAATTTTGAATCTTGATGTTAGTGGTTGAATTTGAGTCTGTATTTATATGATTTTTCATGCATTATTGTTGAATTTTGAATCTTGATGTTAGTTGTTGAATTTGATTTTGTATTTATATGTATATATACATTTTTTTTTGGAATTAAGGTATAACCTGATAACATACTTGATAAGGACAGTGAGAAAGGTAAAAGTCTACTTTATTATGGAGTTTAGAATTTATTGCAGTCATATTTGCTAGCATGACAAGGACGTAGAGCCTGATATAGCTATACTTATCCTAGTTATGAAATCTAGATTTCTTGCAGCCATACCGGATGGCGTGGTAAGAATTCTAGATAACATGATTATAGGGTGCATGCCTTATTATGGACTCTATCGTTTAATGCAGCTATACTTATTGGCGTGGCAGAAATCTGACAACATAATTTCAGGAAGACGCATATGATTATCAGATTATATCTCTAAAGCTTTTTAAAACAATCATCTCTACCTTGTATTTCAGCCTTTCAAAAAAAATATTTTGTTTCTTCATCACTTAACTTAGGAGTAAAAAATAGTTTTAATTGTTGGATATAATTCCTTCCTAATGTAATGAATTGACGAATTGTCTTAGGCCTTATCTTAGACTTGTTTGTATAGCTTTGATCTCAAATAGTCCCCTTTTTTTAACAGATTGAGCAAGAAAGGATTTTATCATTATTTTCTTCTTGCCATTATTTCTTGTATTAGTTTTTTTATATAAAAAAATTATTGTTTGTTTGTTTTGCTTCTCATTATTTAACTTAGGAGTAGGAGTAGCTTTAGCTGTTATTATGAACCTTTGTGTAACTTCTTGCTATGAATTTCTTTATAATACAATGAATTGATGATTTTGCTAGACCTTATCTGGATTTGATATTATAGCTCTGGTTTCAGAATGGTTCCTTCTTTTAAACAGATGAACAGAACAGATTTTATCATTATTTCGTTCTTGCCATCATTCTTGTATCACCTTTTAATATATATATATATAGTAGACACAGACACCTTGCCTGACACGTATACATGCTACACTTTGATTACCAACCTATCTAAATGCACATTAATATGTTTTTGATGTTAAATTCTCAAAATCCCAATATCTCTGATACAATATAGTATCAGAGACTAGTTCTCTGTTTTTCCAGTTTAAATTTGTAATTTAAATGTAACTTTCATGTTATTCATTGTTGTTTACATCACTGCACATGTATCTTATATACAGGGTTTAAATTCTTAAAAAAATTGGTTGAGTTTTGTGTTTGAACTTGTCAAATCTGAGACTGTGTGCATATTAACCCTTTAACACTGGATTCTAAGTGATTAGTTCAATTTACATTTTTAAATGTAATGTTTTGAGCCGTATACATTGTTGTATATAGGAATATAATGTTAGGTTTCATACTCTTACATGTTAGGTTGTGGTTGTGGTGAACATTGGATTGGTTTTGATGTTCGAATTTCTCCAAAATCCTGAAACTGAATACATGTTAACATTTTCACATTGATTTCAAATGTTTAGTTCAATTGCATATTTAATATGTAATGTTAAACTGAACTGATTGATTGAACCCTTCATTTCAAGTTATAACCCTGTACACTTGACACTCTACACTAATGTTTACAACTGCCATGTAAACCTAACCCTTCATCTCTATGTTATGTTCATATATCTATATATATATATATATATATATATATATATATATATATATATATATATATATATATATATATATATAGTTTATGCATACATGTTATAATGTATATAGATACATAACTAAATCTCTACTTCTCTATACATATATATATATATATATATATATATATATATATATATATATATATATATATATATATATATATATATATATATATATATATATATATATGGTTAGCCATGCATATTATGAGTAAATAGGTTGTGCATTGTAGATTGTTTAACCAATATGCCATGAGTAGTGTAAATTTATAGCTATTGTTTTAAAACCCAAATCCTCCTATACACTTTCATGTATATCTCACGCACACACATTTCTACTATCTAACCCTATGAACATGTCCACATACACACACTAACCACATAACCTTTACATAATGCTAGCTTTTCCCTCTCTAACACTCTCTATATATATATATATATATATTGTGATTGGATTTCAATGCTCGACATTTGTGCTTTAAATTTTGATTTTGATTATGCCTTAAAGCCTTGATGATTTGTTATTTCTGTATCTTTTCCGTTTAACACCCCTTATTTCCTGTATGTTTTGATACCCTATGATTGTTTTGGTCTAGTATGACTAGTATATCTAGATGAGACTTTCACTACCACCGTATGCCATGACCCTGTATGCCATCCTTTTAAATTGTATGATTTGATTAAATTTTGAGACTTTGATTGTGGGGGTTTGAACTAGAAGGGGCTTGAACATTTTAATTTCGGAGACAAAATTTTCTAAGGAGGGTAGGCTTGTAACACCTACTTTTCTAAAATGAGGATAATTTTTAACTTTTGTAAAGTTTATTATTTAATAATAGAATTTATGATTTATGGAAATTTTTAATTAATTTAATACTATTTAAAATTGGTGAATTATAATTTTGATGTGTTAGCTAGTGAACCCTAAAACTGTTGAGCCTATAGACTAACCATGACTATGGGAACCTAACCATGTGATTAGAATGACTATTTACAACTTTTTAGGCTAAGGGTATTTTGGTCATTTTGTGACTTTTGAATTATTAAGGAGTTTGATTAATTGGTGAATATTAGATTATTTTAATAATATTTAAATTGATGTATTATGATTTTGGTTATTTTTCATATTTTAATATTTTGAAAAATTTTATATTTTTAATATTATTTTTATTGGATTTGTTTAGTCGGATTTGAGTTTCGTCTCGTTCCGACTTGTATTGTGACTCGGGTAGCTTAAACTCTAGATGGGACCCAATATTAAGTTAAGCATGGCCCACAAAACCCAAAATTTAAGTTAGTTAATTAGACTAATTTTTATCATGTTAGAATGGTTAAGTTAGAGACTCAAAACTAGATCCTTTTGACCCCAAACTTGAACCTAGTCTAAACTTAACCATATGAGACTAGAGAGGGGCAATTAGGACATTTTCCACTAGCCCTAGTAGAATCTTTATGGCAGCCACCTTTAGGGGAGAATGATTTATTTCATTCATTACAATCTTGCCTCTTTATTTTTCTTTTGTTCTTCCCTAATTTTAGAGAGCCTTCCCTTTTATTTGATCTCCAAATCAAATCATTCCTTCACCAAATCTTTCCTCAATCATTCCCATTCTCCAAGGGAAGGGTGCTACCAAGGATTAGAAGAGAAGTGCAAGGAGGAGTGTCCACTTTGAGGAATCTTCGTATCGGAGCCGTATCCTAAAGGATTTCATTGGGATTCCACTCCCAATAGGTAAAACCCATCCTCTAAATCGATTTTTTTTGCATATAAATTAGTTTTGAATCTGTATGATCCATCCTCATGCATGTGTTCCCTTTAGATTCAAATTTGTGGCTATTTGGAGCTCTCTTGAGGATTTTAGATATGTGTCTTGTGTCCTACTTGATAGATCTCAAATTAGGACACCCCATGTGTATGTATGCATCTATGTATGTATGTATAGGTGCATGAATGAATGCAAGTATGCATATATGATATGTATGTAGGCATGTATGCAAAGTATGTATGTATACATGATATGTATGTATGCATTTATGCAATGTAAGCATGTATGAATGTATACATGTATGTTGTGTATCCATGTATGTATGTGTGGATACATGAATCAAGTATGTATATAGTGATAACATGAATGAATGAATGAATGTATAAATGCATGAATGAATGTCATATATGAATGAATGAATGAATCAAAGGTATAAGTAAAATATAATGCATTGTAATGAATGTTAACATATATAATGTATAAAAGTATGTATGTAAATGTGCATGAATGTATATATCTATATAGCTATGTAAATATGCATGATATAACATATGCCTATAAATATAAATATGTATGTAATATGGATATGCATGTATGTATGAAGGTATGTATTTATATATAGTATCTATTTTATATTATGAATTATTGTGGTTCATATTGCCTTGTGATTGTGTGAGTGCTAGCCTAGACATGGTTAGGCCTAGTGAGAGTTGTTAGACTTGTTTGGGCTAGGACTTGACCTAGTTGACCTAGTTTGACTAGTGTGGTTGACCAGAGTTGACCAAGTGTTGATTTTAGTCTAGTTTGACCTAGACAGCATGCATATGCATTGTACATTTTATTTATCATCCCACGTATACATCTTGACCTGTGTTGCTCTAAATAGGACTCTGTGGCTTCAGTTTGGACCGCTATCAGGCGAGTACATTCTCTGACCGTTTCATACTTGATAGGATTTACATTTACGCTCTAGATTACTTTACTTGATGCTGTTACGTTGTTAACACGGATTGGTACTATATGGATCCCTTCATGAGATGGTATCCCCCGCGGGAGCATCGGTTATATCATGTCATGTTGGTTTCACTTTCATCGTGTATTCCTGTGCTTCCACCATTCATGTGCACTCTCGTGATTCATGTACTCTCATGTTCACGGAGCCCCCATGTTTACATTTATGTGCACCCATTTATGAGCCCTCATGTGATATCATGTGCAATAACATAACCTGTTTGGATCCTTGTGTATTGGTTGAGGTACGGGGGAGTATAAATAGTCATGTGGACAATTTCCAAAGTAGTGTAGAAATGTACGACCTCTCATGTTTATTATCAAGCCGTTCACATGTCTAGCTTGTACTCTAAATTACTAGTTCACTGTAGCTCTTTACTTATAGTAGATATTTTATTACAGTCTTCTCTTTTACTCATGTATATTCTCAGCCTTTCATGTATCTTACTCTATTGTATATTTATATATCCTGTCATATTATGAACTGCGTGAGATGTACTGTGCTCGCTCCTGTCCTGACTGGACCTGTTGATAAATTTTACAGATAGCTTGGAGGTTACCTTCTAGCCTAGAGGAGACACAGTAGAGGTTGGAGTAGATAGCTAGAGTTTTTCTTATTTTATTTTTTTCAGTTGTACTTATTTGCACTCTCTGGATTACTGTATTTGAGATTTGGGACATTTTCTGGATTTGTAATATCTTAGACACTTAGACTTCTATCTACTTGTATCTCTTTATGGATTTCAGTTTTATCTATCTTTTTATCGTATTCCACCTTAGATGTGATTGAGACTGTATTCTGCTATGTCACCTCCATTCGAAGTGTATATACTGTACAGGTACCTTATATTGTTAGATGATTGCCCTAGGACATCGTTCTATCGTCGACACTGCGGCGTAGGCTGGACGTACCCACTTCTCGTGCCCTTACTCTAGGGTGCGGGTCGTGACACAAAGTAATATCACTGACAAATACCTGAATCATGCATCACAATCATTTACCATCCCACTCTGCTAACTAACTCCATGCAATCGCTAAACCTGAAGAGATCATCAGGTCCTCAGGGGACATAGCAAGATACATAAAAATATGCCTATCTAGCAGTTTAATCATGCATGATAATATAAACAGGATATAAACAAGGAATGACACTTAACATAGCAAGAGACTATGATCAAACTGCTAACAAGTGACTAACGACAAGTGGCTACTGACAAGTGACTATGAACTAGAATACAAGAACAACTACATGTAACTGAACTACTGGATGAACAAGTGAACACGAGATCAATGGAATACCAAACCCTTGCCCCGAGTGGACTCGCAGGTTTGAACTAATCACTAACCCTTGTCCCGAGCGTGGACTCGCAGGTTAGTTCACGACAAACACCCTCGCCCCGAGTGTGGACTCATAGGTGCAAACAGATCAAGACAAACACCATCGCCCCGAGTGTGGACTCACAGGTGAAAATGGTCAGCCCTCGCCCCGATTGTGGACTCATAAGTTAAGGAAACGATACAGGAATAGCAGTTCAATTACACATACTTGTAGACACGACTCAGTCAAGATATAGGTGACGACACGGTACAACTCAGTCATGACACAGGTAAGGACAACCCTAGTATGAACTATAATGAGATCAAGCCCGGTATAACTACACTATCAATTCACGAAAAGATGGTGCTATACAAGCAAGACTAATAAGCTGATAAACATTGTATGGAGAAAACATATAGACAGAAATCAACTAGAGAACTAAATGATGACATATAAAACAAAAGACTATAAGCATGTAAATAAACTGTAGAGGGAGGCAAGATGTACTTGCCTGTTCATTCAAGTCCACTGAGCTGAGGGTCAAAGTCCAAATCTCAGACGCACGATTCACCTAAAAGTAAAATTTTCATAAATTTCTATCACAATATCTTTCTAATTTGTATATTAGTACTGATTATTAATCCATATTTGTTTATATCTTCTGTGACAATTATATTAGCGTATTAGTTTATTTTATTATTATCTATAATCTATCTGTTATAACATGACTAGTTAACTAAAAGTTTAGGCATGCTTTTCCTTTTCTCTCCTTTTTTTTCTTATTAATTTCTAGAGGGTCTTTTGTGAAATTCTTATGTATTTGCTATTTTGATATGGATGTGTACATAATTCATGACAATTAATTAAGGATTTTATAAGAGGGACAATATGTAAAGATAGGAACCAAAAATCTTTTGAACCGAGAGTGGGAGAGGAAGAAAAGTCCGGCCCACTCATGAATATTACAAGTAAAGGGTTAGATTGCCAAAACAAAAATCTAAGGGGGTTTTATATAAATTACCTACTTTATGAGTTAGTGGCTGGATTGATTTCTTCTTAATTGGATCTTTATACTAAACTACTATTCATGTCAATAGTGACTAATAAGCTACATTTTATACTGGTGCTATGGTGGAATTGGAACCATAATTAAGTGAACAATAGTTTTTGTATGTGCACCATGTTCTCCTGTATCCATTAAAGTAACCAGTGTCATACGTGCTAAAGCCATACTTCTTTGTGTGTTCCTTACTAAGTTACACATTCATTAAGAACCACAGACATGGTTATTTCTGCTTCTACTATGTTCTTATTGATTTATTTATTAATCAAAAATAAATGGAGAGGAGGACTTACCGGCTCCACGGAGGTCGTTTGGATACGACAACAAAGGTGTCGGGTTGACGGATGTTCGCGATAGGTTTGGTGGCGGTCGAGGTAGCGTCGGCACGCCTAGATGCATACCCTCGACAACTTCTTCCGAAGGTTGGACCGGTGATGTCGAGGAGGGGTTATGCGTTGAGATGGTTGTCTCATGTACACTAGGTTGGAGCGGTACTCGACAATGTTGGCTGAGGATGGAGAAGCTTTGAAGAGGTTAATAGAAGTGAGCTCTCATCTCTTCATATTTGGAGATAAATATGCATTTTAAAAGGAGGGTTGTTGTTCCTAACGAAAAAAGAAGGAAACCTAGGAGAGTTTTGTTTAGTGTATTTAGATGCAATGGGAAAAGCTAGGGTCGGTTGGTGCTAGATTAGAATATTGCTGATATCAAAAGATTATTCCTATCTCTAATACCGATTTCTATCTATCTAATTAGAGACAAGAGTCTAATCGTGTTATGTTAGCTCATATTATTCATTGGTTCCATGTCTATCTATAATATTATCATCCACAATTGAATTTCTTATGTATGTAACCTTTTATATAGGTGCCAATACTTTCGAAACAAATTACATATCATTCTAATTGTTATGTCATCATAAAAAATAGATTTATGGATATATTATATAATTTATAGGGAAAAAATATTTTAAAAAGTGGGACGGGGATTTACATTCTACCCACCTTAAAATAAATTCGTCCTCGAAATTAAAATCAGGCTCACTAACAAAGAACCACGCTAGTGTAACTAGGAATAGTTCAAAGGATACGCAAGGTCACTACGGTGTCTCAATAACTCAAGTAATAATCAATCCTAAGTAATATGGTTTACAACATCTCTATCGTAAAACTATTGATGGTTATCTTTGTGGACACACACAAAAAAGAAGAAGAAAATGTTGTCTTTTCTTTTATTGGCGCAAGGCACCACAAATCGAGTACGCCTAAGAGATCCTGCGCTGAGGATCCCAGAGTACAAAAATGAATTCTGGGAAATGGGACGATGGAGATCGAGCGACAGTTGCTACTTTACTCCGTTGACACTCCGATTACAAAAGTGGGATAAAACCTAAGAAAATTGCTAACTCTCGGCTCACTGGCAAGAAGTGCAGCAATTTGGCTCTTAAAAATGCTCTCCGTTCTGTGTTTTGAAGAGGGATGAGGCCCCCCTTTTATAGTCGTTCTTGAGCTGGAATGATGTTATGCGCCCACATGAGAAAAGACGCTGGTTTTTTTGTGGGCACATAGTCCTGTTTTGGGCGCATAGGACGTAGGCGCATACAGGCTGCGAGATCATGGGTTGGTCGTGGTGTTGACGTGACCGCATGCTTCGGTGCACGACTGCTCGTGGAGACTGACATGGCCGTGTGCTTCGGTGCACATTTTGATCATGGCTTTGACTGAGTCAGGCTTGGGCGCATAGCCATGTCTCAGACTATATGCCCTCCTTTCGGGGGAGCTAGTCTTGGGCGCATAAAGCTTCACTGACTGGGCGCATGGAGATTCACTGACTAGGCGCATGGAGCTCCACTGACTGGGCACATGGAACTATACTGACTGGGCGCATGGAGCTTCACTGACTGGATGCATGGAGCTATACTGACTGGGCGCATGGAGCTACACTGACTTGGGCACATGGGGCTTCATTTGCTGAAAATTTTTATGCTTCTACGAGACCCCCTTCAAAGTTTCTATACTTGAAAAAGTTCGAAATACTTTAAAAGAAGCATGGATCGTCTTCGCGTGAGGCAATGGACGCATAGCACGGCTCTCTCTTTGGGCGTATAGTATTTGGCCAGCCTGTCAGGGAGATACGACTATTGAGATTTTCCTCGAAATCCGAACTGACAGATTCATCGGAACAGAATTTGAAGCAGTCTATCCTTCATACGCCGTCCACATCAGCAAGGGACAGTCACATAGTATGCAGAGAGCTGATCCTTCATGTGGGCACATAGGCTGTAGTGGGCGTATATAACATAATTGGCGCATACAATAGGTGGGCGCATAGGAAGTGGCCCGTGCCTATAAATAGACCCTAAAGGAGTGAGAAAGTTCATTATTCCTTTCTCTTTTGAATTTTTCAGAAAACTCTTCGTCTTCTTTCTTTGAGAACCATGTCTCCCAAGGTTGCCAAGAGATCCGCAAAGGGAATGGGGCTACGTCGAGTGGCTATCCTCCTGCGGGTATGTTGCCTTTGTGCCTCTCTTCGGATGAGATTTTTCGACTTCGATTTTTCGTGCTCCTTGTGAAGCTGACCACGACTGTATGTTCCCTTATAGACAAGGGAAAGAACCCCCCACGAAGATAGTCTCTGCTATTGGGAGAGGGACAGAAGTTGTCCTCGGCTCCTCCAAATCTGCTGCTATGGAGGTAGCTATTAGTGAGCCGGTATTTGCTACAGTAAGAGAAGTCGAGCAGCCCTCTGAGGGAGCTGTTGCTGAATCGGCCCCTGTACCGGCTGAGCTTGTGGAAGACATCAGGCTCGATGGCACTCAGGGCCTTGATATCGTTCTCCTTGAACAGTCTGGGCCTGCTCCTGGTTTCCCTGAAACGGCTGTTGAAGGCGCAGTCCAGGCTGGAGTTGAGCAAGCCGAAGGTACAAAATTATAACTCTTTCACGTTTCCTTCCACTTTTCAGTCACTGATGTATATTGTTTTCTCTGTCTGGTTCGGCTTCTTGTCACGCATTCCTTCCAGAAATGGAAGAAACTTTCCAAGCCTCTTCTCCGACGACCTCCACCGAAGATGAAGAGATGGCCCAGGAGGTCGTTAGAGCTTTCTATTCTGTATTGAAGGTGAAGCTTCCTGGAGTCTTGAATCGGAATGCTACCTTCGGCCCTGTGAAGGCTGTCACCGAATGTCAAGTAACGACCCTCGAGAGTATAGCCGGCTATGAGGAGCAGGCCAACACTCTGAAGAAAGTTCTGAACGACCTGGAGGGTCAAGTGGCCAGGTTCCGGGATGCTAAACAGCGGAGCCCGACGTCACTGTTCCGCATAGAGGACGAGGCTTTGATGACGGCTCGTACGGAGGAGAAAGCTAGTTTCTAGGTAAGAAAGGATGCCCTGGCTCGGGAGATCGGCGAGCTGGCTGACCAATATGGCCAGTTCAACGCTGTAAGTGAGGCACGTGCTACCTCGAAGAACAGGCTGGCTGTGTCACGACCCGCACCCTAGAGTAAGGGCACGAGACGTGGGTACGTCCAGCCTACGCCGCAGTGTCGGCGGTAGAACGCTGTCCTAGGTCAAACATCTAACAATATAAAGGTACCTGTACAGTATATACTCTCCGAATAGAGGTGACATAGCAGATACAGTCTCAATCACAACTAAGGTAGAGCGAGATAAAAGATAGGTAAAACATGAAATCCAAAAGAGATACAGCAGATAGAAGTCTAAGTGTCTAAGATACACAAACCCAAAAAATATCTCAAAGCTCAATACAGTAATCCATAGAATAAATACAACTCAATACAACTGAAATAACTAACTATACAACCTCTACTGTGTCTCCTCTAGGCTAGCAGGCAACCTCCAGGCTATCTGTAAAATTTATCAACAGGTCCAGTCAGGACAGGAACGAGCACATCTCATCTAAAAAACCCAAGTAAATGACAAAGAACTATACAGCAGTTATAGACAGTTATATAGATAAAAATGGCAGTTTATATTCAGGTGATGGTAAGAAAGAGAGATAAAGTGCAAGGAAAGTAAATACTAAACAAGAGAAGAATCATAGCAATGAAGACTGTAAAAATAGAACTAGCTGAACCAGGGTAATATGATATAAAGTCCAGACAGAAATTATAACCAGTGTAAAACCTACGTAAATCCAGTACGGGATGAATCTAATACACAAGATAAATCCAGTAAGGAACGATTCCAGTTATAGTGATCAACGATTCCAGGCTGAGTCCAGCCTATACTCTAGCAGTGTGTTTTAAAATATCGAGTTCGACATGTAAACGGCTGTGGGTAATCAGGCACATCCCTCACTGATCAGGCGAGAGATGGCTATGCTTCCAGTAGATTCCAGTAGGGAGATTCCAGATTGGGGTATGTCTACATGTCTCACTCTAGTATTTCCCCTCCCATCAAGTGAATCCAGAATTTCGACACAATGATTCAAGGTGAGTCCAGCCAAAATATAATGATACCAGTAAATGATTCCAGTAAATGATTTCAGTAAAATGATTCCAGTTAAATGATTCCAGTAGGTGATTTCAGTAATAAAGATGGTACCAGTAATAGAGGCCAGAAAATAAAAGTGTGTCGTATACATAAATCCAGAAATATTCACACGTGTTGTAACAGAGAATCGCATACAACTAACTAGAACTGAAGTACAGTAATTGACAAGTAAATGAGAGAACTATCAGAGAATGTACTCGCCTGATGTCTGAATGTCCAAGGTAAAGATACTGTCCGAGGAGAGGTGTCTGGCTCCTAATTAGAACAGCACAAGTCACAACATGTCCAGAAGGGTAATATAAAGCACTACAATGCATTCTTCATGAATCTAGGTCAAACTAGGCCAAAGTCAACCCTTGGTCAACTCTGGTCAACTGCACTAGTCAAACTAGGTCAAACTAGGTCATGTCTTAACCCAGCAAGTCTTACTAGGCCTAACCAAGACTATCCTAGCAAGCACACATCAATACAAGGCTATACAAGCCAACATACACCCAACTCTATATAGCATGCAATTATTCAATACTCAAATAGGCAAGAATTCACATTGGATATATACTAGGTAATCTATTACTTTAAGCTATATATGTCTACACATATATACACATGCATATATTGGTATTCAACATTAGGTCTATAATCATGGCATTTCAAATGGTTATATAAACTTATATATTACAACACAATATGCTAACATATATATAATATACATACATAGCTAAGTTAATTATATTCATAATTACTTATTTAAGAGGCTATGTGTGTGTATGTGAACATGGCAAAGGGGCAAGTGAGGGTTAAATGGGCATACATAGTGTATACATATCAAAGAGTGTCAAAGTGTAAGTGAACAATGTGTCAAGTGTGATAGTGTCAACATAGTGTAAGGGGGTACATGAGGTAATATAGGATTTGTGTTAACATAGAACATTACATCTCATTAACTTGTATATTGCATACATTACATCTATTATTATATTACATTCATGCTTGCATTCATTCATCATTCATCTATTCTCTTGCACCACTATATGCACCATACATTACATACTATGGAACCTACATATTCATTACAAGCCATACTTATACATGCTTACATTAGATAGGATACTTATACCTCATACATCATTTATTTAACCATTTACTCATGCTTGCATTCTTTATTTAATTACATAATGTATATACATTAACATGGGTTAAAATCAAATAGAACATTATATTACACACAAGGGTGCACAAAATGCATATACCGAATAGTAACTTCTACTAATAATCAATACTGTACCATCTCAGCATGAATTAAAATCTAGTAATAAAGTATGTTATAGATCTACGTGTTAGCTTTTCGAAACTTCAAACGGATCGCGTTTTCGTTTCCGGAAACTCCCGGAATCGCAAAAACACCGAGAACGCGTTTGTCCTTCGTACAGCTGACACTCAAATAATTCTCCAGAAAGTTACAGAAAGAATTATGCCTATTAATATATGTTTTTGGAAAGCTAACTTCAATACTCTTCTTTTAAAAAAACGAGAGATTAAACCGAGCTTTGAGCTAGAAGTTATGATATTTCTAAGTTAGGGCTGAAATTAAAAACGTGGATAAAAATCATGACGGATTTAGGTAGTTTGAGACAAAAGAACACAAGTATATAACATAATATATCAAGAACTCACTCTCTAAACTAATATATATATATATATGAGACACTATAGAACACATCTTCAATACAAAAATATGAGATTAAACATGTAATAATTCATTCATACATAACAACAACACATAGCGTGTCCAAATTTGGGATTTTCCCACATGGACACAACCACAATACAAAGGACACTCCTATGACCTCCAAATGGACACGAAATGGACACAAATGGAGATACAACCATGGGGGTCATTCCTATGGGTTCAAAATAGATCTATATGCATAAGAAAATGAAAAGGAGAAGGGATTTATACCTCCCGGTAGATCGAATCAAAGAAAAGCCTTTCCGGAGCGACACCGACACGTAGAGATTCCAAAAGGACACGAACGAGCTCCGAATCCTCCCAAACTTGGGTAGCTTCCTCCTTGGCTAGAATAGAGAAGGAAAGAAGAAGATTTGGTGGTAAAATGGAAGGATTTGGTGGAGAAATTGCTAGGGATTGCTCTCTAGGAATTTGGAAAAGAACAAGAGAGAGAGTGTGGATGAGAATAATGAAATGAACTTGAGCCTATCCTCTCCCAAAGTGGCTGGCCATATGGGGCTATTTGTCCTATTATGGTAAGGCCCAAAATGCCCCCACTAACCTATTCTATTAGTATTAGGAAAGGGCTAATTGGTTGGGGCTAAATTAGTTATTCTAAAGTCTCTAATCACACTAACCTTATCCATAATAATTAGTCTAACCTCTAACTAAAATATTTCTATCATGTGAACTAAAATTAATATCATGTGGGCCATACCTAACTAGTGTATGGGTCCCACTACAGTCAAACTACCCCCGGGTCCCCGTTTTAAGTCGAATTGAGTTGAAATTCGAACCCGACTCAAATAATCCCAAAACAATATCATAAATAATAAAATAAATTTCAAAAATACAAAATGACAAAATACCCATGTTCCTGAAAACTGGGGTTGACAAATTCCTCGAAATTAAAACCAAACAATAGTAAAATGTCAAAATCATAAGTCATAATTTTAAATAGTTTAAAAATGATTAAAAATCACCAAAAATCATAATATAAAATAATAATCAATAAATAATAATTATAATTACAAAATTTCAAAATTACCCTCATCTGGAAAACTGGGTGTTACAATCCTACCCACCTTATAAAAATTTCGTCCTCGAAATTAAGATGATCGCACCCCCTTCTATGTCAAACATAGTCAAGGGTCAATCACTAGTCAATTTCTCAACATCCAAGTACTTGGTCATCAACTGGTCAACTTCTTAGGGTTTTACCTATGCTAGCTATCTAGGTGTTGGCAACTAGAATTTAGCAAAAGAGAAACTCTATAATAGACTAGCTCTTAACTTCCCAATCCTATCAAGTCACCTATAACTAAATACCTACAAGTTAAGCACATGAATATCAAATACCACATATATATATATATATATATATATATATATATATATATATATATATATATATATATATATATATATGCTCAAGAACAACAACCCATCACATATATCCTAAGTATATCATCTATATATATATACATGACTGGTCAACAAAGGGTTAAGGCAGAACTTATAAGGGTCTGAAACAATGCTTAGAACAAGGCTAAGGATGAATGGTCTGAATCAAGGGGACATGGTATCTAGTGAAGGGTCTGCACACTGCCTATAAAGGTGATCAACACAAAGGAATTCAACACGAAGAAAACTTAACTAAAATGGAAAACTGAACCAAGTATAAGCTAAACAACATGTTTATAACCCTATACAACAATGGCCTATAGATACCAACTAACCTATATCCCATATGCCAATATCATCTGCAATCTATCTATGCAAATAGACCTCTCGATCTTAGGTGAAACTACAACTATACTCAAAGGCAGGCTCTGGTCATGGGTGCCTCACTGGAAAAGGTAAGGGAAAGTAGTAATAATCATCAAGGCTGTAAGGCATACTAACATCCTATGTCTAACTGGTTGGTATTATAGATAACAGGAGAATTATCTGCAATGGGTTACTATTCTAACACCAATGCTAACTATCACCTCTAGGGTACAGACACTCAACAAGTCATCATACCATTATACTATGAAGGAACTACCTATGAATAAGCTCTACAAAACTAAATATCCCTACTCCTAAGTCATTTATAACAATCAAAAGGGTATGATGTTTAAACCTTCTCAAGATACAATCTGTTAATCATATGCGTCTGTCCAAAATCATGTTGTCCAGAGTCTTCATCATGCTAGTGAGTAAGGCTACGATAATCACAGAGTCCTTGACTAAGGTACGTACCTCTAGGTTCATGGTATTTAAAATTTTTGCACTGCCGTATGCGACGGCAAAAACCTTAAATTCCCATACCCGAGAATACATCCAAAATCTGACTATATGTCCTCACTATGCCAACTAACACGACAATCGAGGATTCTAGATTCCATGATTTAGGCGACCTAGCCCATATGATTTTCTCAGAAGAAAAACAACACAACAAAAGAGTAACATGACAAAATTAATCAATCAACAAAGAACAGATGGAATCGGATTTCAAGGTAATTATAAAAGACAATTGCGGAAATAAAATTGAGAAAAACGAAACTTGCAGCAAGATCTCCAACGGTCTGTGCATCCTCGACTATCCTGACGATAGCTCGCCCTATTGGTTTCCTCCAGCCTGATGCTGATACTGTACAAATCTCTGCTGCTGATGCTGCATGAATCGCTGCTGCTGAGAGAAACTGAAAACGAAGGGAAAAGTTTCTGTACAGACGGAGGTGCACCTCCAATGTAGCAGAAACACTAACCTGAGTCGGCACAACAGAAGCTGCGGTCTCGAGGCCCTGATGAACAGGACGAGAGGTGGCCAGCCTCTAGATAGTATCCCCCGAACCGAAGCGATGAGATCGTGTCTTCATAACCATCATGAAGACAGATCAAAACAAGAAGCGATTTCTGAGAATGAAGCAAAAATTCAAAGGAGAACAGTTTATATTCAAGGGAAGTCAATAAGCAACAATTTTAGACAAAAGGAATCGGATTAGGAGATTTTCCTAATGTGATTGAGTACCTCCAAAAATATCCTAATCCTACTGCAGGCTGTTGTGACACTCTAGTTCGAATACCACTACATAAACTCGACCTGCATGGGCCACCACTAAAAACGTGTCATGACCCGCACCTTAGAGTAAGGGCACGAGACGTGGGTACGTCCAGCCTACGCCGCAGTGTCGGCGGTAGAACGCTGTCCTAGGTCAAACATCTAACAATATAAAGGTACATGTACAGTATATACTCTCCGAATGGAGGTGACATAGCAGATACAGTCTCAATCACAACTAAGGTAGAGCGAGATAAAAGATAGGTAAAACATAAAATCTAAAAGAGATACAGCAGATAGAAGTCTAAGTGTCTAAGATACACAAACCCAAAAAATATCTCAAAGCTCAATACAGTAATCCATAGAATAAATACAACTCAATACAACTGAAATAACTAACTATACAACCTCTACTGTGTCTCCTCTAGGCTAGCAGGCAACCTCCAGGCTATCTGTAAAATTTATCAACAGGTCCAGTCAGGACAGGAACGAGCACATCTCATCTAGAAAACCCAAGTAAATAACAGAGAACTATACAGCAGTTATAGACAGTTATATTGATAAAAATGGCAGTTTATATTCAGGTGATGGTAAGAAAGAGAGATAAAGTACAAGAAAAGTAAATACTAAACAAGAGAAGAATCATAGCAATGAAGACTGTAAAAATAGAACTAGCTGAACCAGGGTAATATGATATAAAGTCCAGACAGAAAATGTAACCAGTGTAAAACCTATATAAATCCAGTACGGGATGAATCTAATACACAAGATGAATCCAGTAAGGAACGATTCCAGTTATAGTGATCAATGATTCCAGGGTGAGTCCAGCCTATACTCTAGCAGTGTGTTTTAAAATACCGAGTTTGACATATAAACGGTTATGGGTAATCAGGCACATCCCTCACTGATTAGGCGAGAGATGGCTATGCTTCCAGTAGATTCCAGTAGGGAGATTCCAGATTGGGGTATGTCTACATGTCTCACTCTAGTATTTCCCCTCCCAGCAAGTGAATCCAGAATTCCGACACAATGATTCAAGATGAGTCCAGGCAAAATATAATGATACCAGTAAGTGATTCCAGTAAATAATTCCAGTAAAATGATTCCAGTTAAATGATTCCAGTAGGTGATTCCAGTAATAGAGATGATACCAGTAATAGAGGCCAGAAAATAAAAGTGTGTCGTATACATGAATCTAGAAATATCCATACGTGTTGTAACAGAGAATCGCATACAACTAACTAGAACTGAAGTACAGTAATTGACAAGTAAATGAGAGAACTATCAGAGAATGTACTCGCCTGATGTCTGAATGTCCAAGGTAAAGATACTGTCCGAGGAGAGGTGTCTGGCTCCTAATTAGAACAGCACAAGTCACAACATGTCCAGAAGGGGTAATATAAAGCACTACAATGCATTCTTCATGAATCTAGGTCAAACTAGGCCAAAGTCAACCCTTGGTCAACTCTGGTCAACTGCACTAGTCAAACTAGGTCAAACTAGGTCATGTCCTAACCCAGCAAGTCTTACTAGGCCTAACCAAGACTATCCTAGCAAGCACACATCAATACAAGGCTATACAAGCCAACATACATCCAACTCTATATAACATGCAATTATTCAATACTCAAATAGGCAAGAATTCACATTGGATATACACTAGGTAATCTATTACTTTAAGCTATATATGTCTACACATATATACACATGCATATATTGGTATTCAACATTAGGTCTATAATCATGGCATTTCAAATGGTTATATAAACTTATATATTACAACACAATATGCTAACATATATATAATATACATACATAGCTAAGTTAACTATATTCATAATTACTTATTTAAGAGGCTATATGTGTGTATGTGAACATGGCAAAGGGGCAAGTGAGGGTTAAATGGGCATACATAGTGTATACTTATCAAAGAGTGTCAAAGTGTAAGTGAACAATGTGTCAAGTGTGATAGTGTCAACATAGTGTAAGGGGGTACATGAGGTAATATAGGATTTGTGTTAACATAGAACATTACATCTCAGTAACTTGTATATTGCATACATTACATCTATTATTATATTACATTCATGCTTGCATTCATTCATCATTCATTTATTCTCTTGCACCACTATATGCACCATACATTACATACTATGGAACCTACATATTCATTACAAGCCATACTTATACATGCTTACATTAGATAGGATACTTACACCTCATACATCATTTATTTAACCATTTACTCATGCTTGTATTCTCTATTTAATTACATAATGTATATACATTAACATGGGTTAAAATTAAATAGAACATTATATTACACACAAGGGTGCACAAAATGCATATGCCGAATAGTAACTTCTACTAATAATCAATACTGTACCATCTCAGCATGAATTAAAATCTAGGATTAAAGTATGTTATAGATCTATGTGTTAGCTTTTCGAAACTTCAAACGGATCGCATTTTCGTTTTCGAAAACTCCCGGAATCGCAAAAACACCGAGAACGCGTTTGTCCTTCGTACAGCTGACACTCAAATAATTCTCCAGAAAGTTACAGAAAGAATTATGCCTATTAATATATGTTTTTGGAAAGCTAACTTCAATACGCTTCTTTTAAAAAAAAGGGGAGATTAAACCGAGCTTTGAGCTAGAAGTTATGATATTTCTAAGTTAGGGCTGAAATTAAAAACGTGGATAAAAATCATGACGGATTTAGGTAGTTTGAGACAAAAGAACACAAGTATATAACATAATATATCAAGAACTCACTCTCTACACTAATATATATATATATGAGACCCTATAGAATACATCTTTAATACAAAAATATGAGATTAAACATGTAATAATTCATTCATACATAACAACAATACAGTGTGTCAAAATTTAGGATTTTCCCACATGGACACAACCACAACACAAAGGACACTCCTATGACCTCCAAATGGACACGAAATGGACGCAAATGGAGATACAACCATGGGAGTCATTCCTATGGGTTCAAAATAGACCTATATGCATGAGGAAATGAAAAGGAGAAGGGATTTATACCTCCCGGTAGATCGAATCGAAGAAAAGCCTTCCCGGAGCGACACCGACACGTAGAGATTCCAAAAGGACACGAACGAGCTCCGAATCCTCCCAAACTTGGGTAGCTTCCTCCTTGGCTAGAATGAAGAAGGAAAGAAGAAGATTTGGTGGTGAAATGGAAGGATTTGGTAGAGAAATTGCTGGGGATTGCTCTCTAGGAATTTGGAAAAGAACAAGAGAGAGAGTGTGGATGAGAATAATGAAATGAACTTGAGCCTATCCTCTCCCAAAGTGGCTGGCCATATGGGGCTATTTGTCCTATTATGGTAAGGTCCAAATTGCCCCCACTAACCTATTCTATTAGTATTAGGAAAGGGCTAATTGGTTGGGGCTAAATTAGTCATTCTAAAGTCTCTAATCACACTAACCTTATCCATAATAATTAGTCTAACCTCTAACTAAAATATTTCTATCATGTGAACTAAAATTAATATCATGTGGGCCATGCCTAACTAGTGTGTGGGTCCCACTAGAGTCAAACTACCCCCGAGTCCCCGTTTCAAGTCGGATTGAGTTGAAATTCGAACCCGACTCAAATAATCCCAAAACAATATCATAAATAATAAAATAAATTTCAAAAATACAAAATGACAAAATACCCATGTTCCTGAAAACTGGGGGTGATAAATTCCTCGAAATTAAAACTAAACAATAGTAAAATGTCAAAATCACAAGTCATAATTTTAAATAGTTTAAAAATGATTAAAAATCACCAAAAATCATAATATAAAATAATAATCAATAAATAATAATTATAATTACAAAATTTCAAAATTACCCTCATCTGGAAAACTGGGTGTTACAGGCTGCGAAGATCACTGAGAAGCACAATCACATTGCACAGATCAGGAACGAGATCGCGCAGTTGAAAGTCGACTTGAGGACGGCAACATCGGAACAGGAGGATTATTTATCCCAGGCTGCCATGACTGCCACCGCTTCTGCCCGTTTAGAAGAGCAGCTGGCGAAGTTGGAGGGGAGCATCAGAGTCTGATCCTCTTCGAAGATGAAGTCGCTCGTCAGGAAGAGGCACGACACCGAGCTGCTATGAAGTATGAGGCCAAAATTGTGGCTCTAAGGGACAGCATCAATCGCCTGTGTACCCCATATATTTTTGTAACTCTCTTCTCTTTTTTTTATAGCCGTCACGGCTCTTGTACCTTTTTCTATCTCTTGATAGACGTTGAAGTACAAAATAAAGAATCTTTTCAGAAGTGAATGTGGTTTTGTGAAATATCGACACTAGAGGTAATATGGACGTAGCAAGGATATTTTCGGTGGGTATTCCGCTGGAGAATTTTGATGTGGACCTATTATCCATTTTATATTCAAGTTATTCGAATATAGATAATAAGTTGAATAAAGTTGCTAGTAGAGGTAATATGGACATAATAGCAGAGGATGTTCTATATCTGACCAGAGATAATATGGACGTGGAAAGATATATAACATTTAGGTGGGAGTGGATAGTTCAGGGATAGTATGGACATTACTACCTTTGATGAATGCTTTGCTCAGAGGTTTTGTAGACGTGGCAAAACATTTGATCATTCCGCTGGAGAAATAATTATCGGAAAACAATTCAAAGGTAATAGGGACGTGATTTGTTTTCGTCAAACCGAGTTTGGACGGAGTCAAAAACGAAAATGATTCCACTGGGAAAATATTTAGAGGACCTATTATCCAGGGCGTATTCAATACTCTTGAAATACGGATAATAGTTAGATTGTTTTTTTTGGAATCATATAAACATCGTACTGTACATTTACATGACTGAACATATGTGAACAAGAAGAGGTTACACACAGTATTTCTTCAGGAACTTGCCGTTGATAGGCATCATGAGCAAGTCACCATCGGGCTTGGTTAGCTGGTACGTACCGTTAGAATACACCGACTCTATGACGAAAGGACCTACCCATTTAGGCTGGAATTTCCCTTTTGTTTTGAGCATCATGACCATCGGTCTTCTCACTGCTAGGACCAGATCACCGACTTGGAAGATTCTGTCACGACCCGCACCCTAGAGTAAGGGCACGAGACGTGGGTACGTCCAGCCTATGCCGCAATGTCGGCGGTAGAACGTTGTCCTAGGTCACAACCTCTAACAGTTTAAGGGAATAACAATTATACTCCCCGAATGGGGGTGACATAACAGAATATATCTCAATCACATCTAAGGTAGAATACGATAAGACATGATGATATAAAAGATACAAGTTCCAATTCCACAGGAAATACAAATAGAGAGAAAGCTAAGTGTCTAGATAAACTCCACTAACATTCAGAAATAATACAGATCCAAATATACAACTCAATCTCCAATACTATGAAATAAGATAAAGATATCTATGGAGCAACAGTCTCTACAGCTAAGGGATCCGACTGGAAGTTCGGATCGCAAGTGTCCTCTAAGGCTGTCCCATAGAAAGTATCTAAGCAGGCCTCCTCCTCGCCCTCTGTAAAATTTTCAACAGGTTCAATCAGGACGGGAACGAGTACAACTCATTAAGAAAACCCAAGTAATGACAGAGAACTATAAAGCAGTTATAGACAATTGTATTGATGAATATGGCAGTTTATATTCAGGTGATGGTAAGAAAGACAGATAAAGTGCAAGGAAAGTAAATAACTAAACAAGAAAAGAATCATAGCAATAAAGACTGTAAAAAAATAGAACTAGCTGAACCAGGGTAATATGATATAAAGTCCAGACAGCAATGTAGACAAGTGTAACTCCAATGAAAGTCCAGTACAAGATGAATCTAATACAAGATGAATCCAGTAAGGGACGATTCCAGTTATAGTGATCAATGATTCCAGGGTGAGTCCAGCCTATACTCTAGCAGTATATTTTAAAATACCGAGATCGACATGTAAACGGCTATAGGTAATCTGGCACATCACACACCTGGCCGGGTGTGAGATGGCTATCATTCCAGTTTGATTCCAGCAAAGGGGTGATTCCAGAATTGGGGTATGTCTACATGTCTTACTCTAGTATTTTCCCTTCCAGCAAGTGAATCCAGAAATTCGACACAATAATTCAAGATGAGTCCAGCCATAATATAATGATACCAGTAAATGATTCCAGTAATAGAGGCCAGAAAATAAATGTGTATCGTATACATAAATCCAGAATATCCATACGTGTTGTAACAGAGAATCGCATACAACTAACTAGAACTGAAGTACAGTTATTGACAAGTAAATGAGAGAACTATCAGAGAATGTACACGCCTGCTATCTGAATGTCCAAAGAAAATGTACTATCCGAGGAGAGGTGTCTGGCTCTTATTTAGAATAGCACAAGTCACAACAAGTCCAAAATGGTAAAATAAAGCTCTACTATGCATTCTACATGATTCTAGCTCATTCTATGTCAAAGTCAACTCTTGGTCAACTCTGGTCAACCGTACTAGTCAAACTAGGTTAACTAGGCAGTACTACGTCTAAACCTAGACTAACAAGTCTCGTTAGGCCTAACCAAGCCTAGACTATCACTCACACAAAATCACAAAGCTACACAAGTTATCGAACACAAATTACATATATATTCATATATATTTTTATTACAAGCAAAGTGCATAAAGATAAGGAGTGAGTGATACATGAATGTGGATATGGCAATGTGTACATAGCAGTACAATGTGTTCAAGTGTGAGGAGGTTATGTTAGAAGGATAACATTTAGCAAGGGTTCATTGTGTCACATAGAAGAAATAACATGTAAAGCGTAGGTTTAGCATGTGTGTGTATGGGTGTTAATCATATCAAAAGGGTTTATTTATACGTCAAAGGGTTTACTCATAATAGTAAGTAGGTTTTATGTGTATTCATGCTTGGGGTTACTGTCAACATGTAGAAGGGGGTTTTAACATATGAACATGGTGCTAAGTGCTAATATGGCATCATACATTCCTATCATGTTGGCATTCATATATAGCATACATTCATACTTGATTATGTTACTTACTTACATATGGATAATTGCATACATGTTTCAATACCTTGCATTACCCACATGCTTGCATTTCATCCATTCATTCATGCATTGCATTCATTCATTCATTCATTCATTCATTCATTCATGCACCTATACATACTTATTTGAATACATTATATACTTTCATACATTATATCATTTATGCATACTCTATATTATATTACATTCTCTTAACACACACACATATATATATACACATGCATACATATATATTTATACATACAAGGATACACAAAATGCATATGTTGTATAGTAATCTTCTACATAAAAACAATACTGTACAAATTAAGCATTCATTAAATTCTGGGATTAAAGTATTTTATAGATCTTTGTGTTAGCTTTCCGAAACTTTAAACGGGTCGTATTTTTGTGTCCGGAAGCTCCCGGAATCGCAAAAATACCGAAACGCGTTCGTCTTTCGTACAGCTGACACTCAAATAATTTTACAGAAATTTTCAGAACGAATTTGGCTTATTAAAATATTTATTTGGAAAGCTAACTTCGATACGGTTCTTTTAAAAAAAATGGGAGATAAATCGGAGTTTTAAGCTAAACGTTATGACATTTCTAATTTGCTATTGTTACTAAAAACGTGGATAAATATTATGACGTATTTAGGTAGTTTGAGACAAAAGAAACACAAGTGTATAACATAATATATCAAGACTCACTCTCTACACTAATATATATTTGAGACACTATAGAACACATCTCCAATACAAAAATATGAGATTAAACATGTAATAATTCATTCACACATAACAACAACACATAGTGTGTCCAAATTTGGGGTTTTCCCACATCGACACAATAACACATCAAGGACACTCCTAAATGTCTCCAAATGGACCCAAAATGGACACAAATGGAGACACAACCATGGAAGAAATTCCTATGGGTTCAAAATATTCCTAAATGCATGAGGGTTTGGATTAGAGGGTAGATTTTACCTTACGGGAGGTAAAATCTCAAGAACTCCTTCCGATACGACACCGACACGAAGGGATCTCCAAATAGACACAAAACAATGCAAACTCCTCCCAAACATGGCTAGCACCTCCTCTTGCTTGAGTAGAGAAGAAATGGAGAAGATTGGATGGAGGAATGGGTTGATTTGGAGATGAAATCAATGAAGGTTCTTCTCAAATTTGGGAAAGAACTCAAGGAGATGAAAAAAGAGGCTAAGAACAAAATGAATGATGACTCATTCCCCACCTTTGGTGGCGGGCCATATTGGCTATTTCTCCCATTTTGGCAAAGTCCAAAATGCCCCTCTTGTCCCATTATGTTCAACTTAAGTTAGGTTAGGGTTTGGGGCTAAAATAGACTAGTTTGAGTCTCAAAATAACCCAACCTAGTCATGAACAATTAGCCCAACCATACTAACTTAAATATTGTCAAATGTGGGCCATGTCTAACTAATAAGTGGGTCCACACTAGAGTCGAAGCTACCCCGGGTCTCCGATACAAGTCGGATTGAGTTAAAATTTAAACCCGACTAAACAAATCCAATAAAAACAATATTAAAAATATAAAATTTTCCCAAAATATTAAAATATGAAAAATAACCAAAATCATAATACATCAATTTAAATATTATTAAAATAATCTAAAATTCACCAATTAATTAAAATCTTAAATAATTCAAAAGTCACAAAATGACCAAAATATCCTTAGCCTAAAAAGTTGTAAATAGTCATTCTAATCACATGGTTTGGTCCCCATGGTCATGGTTAGTCTCTAGGCTCAACAGTTCTAGGGTTCACTAGCTAACACATCAAAATTATAATTTACCAATTTTAAATAGTATTAAATTAATTACAAATTCTCATAAATCATAAATCCTATTATTAAATAATAAACTTTTACAAAAGTTCAAAATTATCCTCATTTTAGAAAAGTGGGTGTTACAAGCCTACCCTCCTTAGAAAATTACGTCCTCGAAATTAAAATGTTCCTACCCCTTCCAGGTCAAACCCCCACAATCAAAGTCTCAAAACTTAATCAATCATACAATTTAAAAGGACGGCATACAGGATCATGGCATACGGTGGTAATGAAAGTCTCATCTAGGTATACTAGTCACACTAGACCAAAACAATCATAGGGTATCAAAACATACAAGCAATCAAGGGTGTTGAACTAGAAAAGTTACAAAAACAACAATCATTAAAGCTGTAAGGCAGTCTACCATCCTATATAAAAACTGGTAATTATCAAAAATAAAATAAGATAACTACTAATCATCTATAAAGGGGTACTATTTAAGAAAAATAAAAACCAAAAGTTTGAGGAACGAAAGTCAATAGCATTGAATCCAATCACAATATAATATATATAGAAAGAGAGAGTATTAGAGAGGAAAAAGTTAACATTATGTAAATGTTATGTGCTTAGTGTGTGTATGGGTGTATGTGGACATGTTCATATGGTTAGATAGTAGGCTTGTGTGTGTGAAATATACATGAAAGTGTATAGGAAGATTTGGGTCTCAAAACAATAGTTATCAAGTTATACTATTCATGGCATATTGGTTAAACAGTCTACAAGGCACAAGCTATTTACTCATAACATGCATGGCTAACCATATATATATATGTATATCTATATGTATAGAGAGGTAGAGATTTAATTATGTATCTATATACATTATAACATGTATGCATAAACTATATATATATATAAATTTATATAGATTTATGAACATAACATGGAGATGAAGGGTTAGGTTTACATGGCAGTTGTGAACATTAGTGTAGAGTGTCAAGTGTACATGGGTTAAAACTTGAAATGAAGGGTTCAATCATTCAGTTTAGTTCAACATTACATATTAATCCGAAATTGAACTACACATTTGAAAGCAATGTAAAAAATGTTAACATGTATTCAACAATGTATACGGCTCAAAACATTACATTTAAAAAACTGCAAATTGACTAATCACTTAGAATTCAGGCTTAAAGGGTTAATATGTACACAGTCTCACATTTGACAAATTCAAACACAAAACTCAACCAATTTCTTTAAAACTTGAAACCCTGTATATAACATACATGTGCAGTGATGTAAACAACGACTAATAACATAAAATTTACATTTAATTTACGAATTTAATCTAGAAAACAGAGAACTAGTCACTGATACTGTACTATATTAGAAATATTGGGATTTTGAGAAATTAACATCAAACATATTAATATGCATTTAGATAGGTTGGTAATCAAGTGTAGCATGCATACGTGTCAGGCAAGTATCTGTGTCCACTATATATATATATATATATATATATATATATATATATATATATATATATATATATATATATATATATATATATATTAAGGTAATACAAGAAATAATGGCAAGAAGGAAATAATAATAAAATCTGTTCTGCTTATATGTTTAAAAGAAGGAACCATTTTGAAACCAGAGCTATAATATCAAATCAAAGTTAAGGTCTAGCAAAATCATCGATTTATTGTATTAGGAAGAAAAAAAAATTTATAGCAAGAAGTTACACTAGATTTATAATAACAGCTAAGCTACTCCTACTCCTACTCCTAAGTTATTTGATGATGGAATACAATTTATAACAACAGAATGGTACGATAGAGATGATATGTTTAAAAACTTTCTCAAGATACAATCTGATAATCATATGCGTCTGTCCAAAATTATGTTACTCAGAGTCCTCGCCATGCCAGTAAGCAAGGTTGCGATAAACGATAGATTCCATAACTGGGGTATGCACCTCTACAATCATGTCGTCTGGAAATCTCGCTATGCCGACTAGTATAGCTGCGAGAAATTCCAAATCTCATAACTAAGATACGTACATTCGAAATCAGGTCCCTATGTTTCCGCCATGCCAGCTAATATGGCTGTGATAAACTACAGGTTCCATAATCAAGTAGACGTTTTACCATCCCTGTATTCCCGTCAACATATGTTATCAGAAAATATCGTAACTCAGGCCATAAAATTCATCTTGATAGGAAAATCAAAATCAACAACGATCCAACAAAATCAAATTCAATAATCAAGGAGTGAGAGCAACAAACAAGGGAAATGATTTCAAATTGAAGTTTAAATAAGATTCTCAAGGGTCGTCCCAGGAATCTCTCAAGGAATCCTAACTGTGATTGAGTACTTTCAAAAATATCCTAATCCTACTTCAGGTTGTAGTGAAACTCTAGTTCGAATACCACTACATAAACTTGACCTGCATGGGCCACCACTAAAAACGTGTCACGACCCGCACCCTAGAGTAAGGGCACGAGACGTGGGTACGTCCAGCCTACGCTGCAATGTCGATGGTAGAACGCTGTCCTAGGTCACAACATCTAACAGTTTAAGATAATAACAGTTATACTCCCTGAATGGGGGTGACATAACAGAATATATCTCAATCACATCTAAGGTAGAATACGATAAGACAGGATGATATAAAAGATGCAAGTTCCAATTCCACAGGAAATACAAATAGAGAGAAAGCTAAGTGTCTAGATAAACTCTACTAACATCCAAAAATAATACAGATCCAAATATATAACTCAATCTCCAATACTATGAAATAAGATAAAGATATCTATGGAGCAACAGTCTCTACAGCTAAGGGATCCAACTGGAAGTCCGGATCGCAAGTATCCTCTAAGGCTGTCCCATAGAAAGTATCTAAGCAGGCCTCCTCCTTGTCCTCTGTAAAATTTTCAACAGGTCCAATCAGGACGGGAACGAGTACAACTCATCAAGAAAATCCAAGTAATGACAGAGAACTATAAAGCAGTTATAGACAGTTATATTGATGAATATGGCAGTTTATATTCAGGTGATGGTAAGAAAGACAGATAAAGTGCAAGGAAAGTAAATAACTAAATAAGAGAAGAATCATAGCAATAAAGACTGTAAAAAATAGAACAAGCTGAACCAGGGTAATATGATATAAAGTCCAGACAGCAATGTAGACAAGTGTAACTCCAATGTAAGTCCAGTACAAGATGAATCTAATACAAGATGAATCCAGTAAGGGACGATTCCAGTTATAGTGATCAATGATTCTAGGGTGAGTCCAGCCTATACTCTAGCAGTGTGTTTTAAAATACCGAGATCGACATGTAAACGGCTATAGGTAATCCGGCACATCACACACCTGGCCGGGTGTGAGATGGCTATCATTCCAGTTTGATTCCAGCAAAGGGGTGATTCCAGAATTGGGGTATGTCTACATGTCTTACTCTAGTATTTTCCCTCCCAGCAAGTGAATCCAGAAATTCGACACAATAATTCAAGATGAGTCCAGCCATAATATAATAATACCAGTAAATGATTCCAGTAATAGAGGCCAGAAAATAAATATGTATCGTATACATGAATTCAGAATATCCATACGTGTTGTAACAGAGAATCGCATACAACTAACTAGAACTGAAGTACAGTAATTGACAAGTAAATGAGAGAACTATCAGAGAATGTACTCGCCTGCTATCTGAATGTCCAAAGAAAATGTACTATCCGAGGAGAGGTGTCTGGCTCCTATTTAGAACAGCACAAGTCACAATAAGTCCAAAATGGTAAAATAAAGCTCTACTATGCATTCTACATGATTCTAGGTCATTCTAGGTCAAAGTCAACTCTTGGTCAACTCTGGTCAACCGTACTAGACAAACTAGGTTAACTAGGCAGTACTACGTCTAAACCTAGACTAACAAGTCTCATTAGGCCTAACCAAGCCTAGACTATCACTCACATAAAATCACAAAGCTACACAAGTTATCGAACACACATTACATATATATTCATATATATTTTTATTACAAGCAAAGTGCATAAAGACAAGGAGTGAGTGATACATGAATGTGGATATGGCAATGTGTACATAGAAGTACAATGTGTTCAAGTGTGAGGAGTTTATGTTAGAAGGATAACATTTAGCAAGGGTTCATTGTGTCACATAGAAGAAATAACATGTAAAGCGTAGGTTTAGCATATGTGTGTGTGGGTGTTAATCATATCAAAAGGGTTTATTTATACGTCAAAGGGTTTACTCATAATAGTAAGTAGGTTTTATGTGTATTCATGCTTAGGGTTACTGTCAACATGTAGAAGGGGGTTTTAACATATGAACATGGTGCTAAGTGCTAATATGGCATCATACATTCCTATCATGTTGGCATTCATATATAGCATACATTCATACTTGATTACGTTACTTACTTACATATGGATACTTGCATACATGTTTCAATACCTTGTATTACCCACATGCTTGTATTTCATCCATTCATTCATGCATTGCATTCATTCATTCATTCATGCACCTATACATACATATTTGAATACATTATATACTTTCATACATTATATCATTTATGTATACTATATATTATATTACATTCTCTTAACACACACACACATATATATACACATGCATACATACATATTTGTGTTGACACAAAGTCACAGTCAACCAAATATTGATAACATTGACTAAATAATACTTGTAATAATTCAATACGACACACGACGTCTACATCAAGCTCAAGTCAGAAGACAGCTCAGTCTTTGCAATTCAGTTATATATGAGTCTGTATTTTATACTTTTATTGAGTCTAGATTAATGTAAACTGTGTCATGCTGAGCTCTTGAGACTTGACCTATAGCCTACCCAATAATCCCTAAACTCTACCATCCAGAAAATGTCCATTGGTCCCCAAGAACCAGTTCTGTGCTCTGGAGACAGAGTTCGGGCCAAACTCTGCCTCCACACAGAGTTCGGGCCGAACTCTGTCCCCTAAAAATCAGCAACCTTAATTTTAGGGTTAGCTGGTTGCTAGTTGTCCAATGGCCAAATATTTGAAATTTTTTATCCGAATTCTGGCCGAATTCTGTCTACAAAAATCCTATAAATAGGCCTAGAATTCTCTCATTTCAAATCATCCAATCTTCTCTTCTCTTCTCTCTTAAGCTCAATAAGCCATACCCTTCCCATCTACTAGCCACAAGCTTCCTAAGTATCGAGTGCTCAGCATCTCTCAGTTAGGAGTCTTGTGCAAGAGTTGAAGAAGTCGCTTGGAAAATTCCAAGCAAATTGCCACTGCGATCCTCTGTAATAAGTTGACGTGCTCTTCTGAAGAAAAGGCACGGGTTGTAAACTACTATTTCACAAATAGTGGATTTAATCCTGAGCTAGAGTTCTCAGGCCTGGACTAGTCCTCCACGAGGGAAACCAGGTTAAAATCGGCTGTGTTTGCGTATGCTCTCTTGATTCTCACTTTAAATTCTGCATTTACTCTGATTAGTTTTATTTGTGATAGAGTTAATTTTTTAAGTGGATATTATCTCTATATACTCTATTCACCCCATCTAGAGTTGCCATCTGTTCTTCAATTGGTATCAGAGCTCTGTTCTCTTTACAAGGACTTACATCCTAGAGCTGATCCATGGCAACCACACAATCCTTGATTTCCAATCACGGTGAAGGACAGTCCACTTATAGGCCTCTCCTATTTGATGGGACCAACTACACATATTGGAAAACAAGGATGAGTTTTTATCTCAAGTCTCTAGACTTTGACCTGTGGACTATCGTCACTGACGGTTACAAAAAGCCCGCCAGGATAGTTGTCAACGGTGATCTCGTTGAGAAATCACATGACAAATATTCTGACGAGGAGAAGAAACAGGCAAGTCTAGATGCGAGAGCTATTAATGCTTTATTTTGTGCTATAGACAGGAATGAGTTCAACAGGGTATCTACATGCACCACATCTCATGAAGTATGGAGACTTCTAGAAGTGACGCATGAAGGAACTACCCAAGTCAAGGAATCAAAGATAAGCCGTCTCACGCAAGAATACGAGGCTTTCAAGATGAAACCAAATGAGACAATCACGCAAATGTTCACAAGATTCCTCGACATCATCAACCCCCTGTCTTCGCTCGGCAAGCAATACTCAAATCACGAGAAGATTCGCAAGCTACTTAGGGGGCTACCAAAGATTTGGAATCCTAAGATGACGGCCATCATAGAAGGAAATAATCTCACAACCATGTCCATGGAGACCTTGATGGTAAAGCTAATGACTCATGAGCTTGACCTCAAGGACTTCGAAGAGCCTGGTCCTAAGGCTAAGGAGATCGCACTCAAAGCTCACCGGCGAAGGGCTGAACCCGAAGAGACAGATGATGATGACTCAGAAGATGATCAAGCCCTTATGGTCCACAATTTCAAGAAATTCCTTCGCTTCAATCGAAGGAAGAAGGAACCACAAGAAGATGGTAAAGAAGAGCCAACTTGCTATGGTTGCAAGAAGACTGGACACGTCCGAAAAGATTGTCCATTCTTGAAGAAGAGCAACCGCTATGAGAAGCCATACAAGAAGACTTCATCAAAGAAATATGCCAACACAAGCATTTGGCATGAAAGCGAAGCTAGTGACTCCGAGGAAGAAAAGGACTCTCCTCAAGATACGGCTAATGTGTGCCTAATGGCAACATCCGATAAGGTATCAAACGAAACTCTTGACGACTTCTCTTTTGATGAACTTGGCGATGCTTTCACCGATTTACTCGATGATCACAAAAAGATCATTGGTAAATGCAAATACGCCAAGGACAAAATCAAAAGTCATGAAGTCGAAATTCAAAGACTTTCTCTATTGCTTGATAACATTAGAGACACTTCACCCACGGAAGTCACAGATGAGGTATCGAAGCTTAAACTAAGCCTTCATGATGCTGAAACACGTATTGAGCAACAAACACAAGAAATCACAACACTCAACACGATGCTTGCTGAAGAAAAGAGTAGACACAAGATTTCTGTGACTAAGATATATAGCTTAAATGCTAAGGTTACTGAACTGCATGCTGTCTCTAAGAGATTAGAGACTAGATTGGGAAAACAGGTAGTTCAACCTCAAACCCAATCTCATGAGACACCCACAAAGCATAACACTCCTCATGCTAGTCATCCGCATCATCCATCTACAACACATAATCATGCTTTCATATACACACAATTTCACAAAGGACCCACATGCACGTAGAAATAATTATCATATGTCACAAAATCATCATGTTACACATAGATACAATCATCATACTGCACAAAGATACAATCAACATTACTCTACTTATAGACAACATCACCATGTCATACCATATAGACAACATCACCATGCTCCATATAGACAACATCATCATGCTCCATATAGACAATATCACCATGCCACTCCACAACACTATGCATAATCATCATCAACATGCTAATCATCATACTTCTGCTCATTACACTACTTATAGACATCATCAGCATGCTCCTAATATAAATAGGAATGATACATGTACTTATTGTGGTTTACATGGACACATATCACCACAATGTAGAATTAGAAGATTAGTTGATAGAAAAATATATGCATGGTTTCCAAAAACTAACTTTTCAGGACCCTCAAAAAATTGGGTACCAAAGGTCACATCTACTCTTGATGTAGGTGGACCTTCCCTCCTCAACTAAGAGTAAGTGGATTCTCGATAGTGGATGCTCGCGGCATATGACAGGAGACGCAAATCTTTTCGCATCACTATCGATGAAGAGAAAAGGATATGTATCCTTCGACAACAACCTCAAAGGTTATATTATAGGTAATGGTAATATTGGTTATCCTCCCTCTCCCGTAATAAAGGATGTCTGCCTAGTGACCGAGTTAAAGCATAACCTGCTCAGCATTAGTCATCTTGCTGACCATGGATATGACATTAACTTTGGACAAAACAAATGCCTTATTTATGATAGGTCAACGGGAGACATCACTTTTGAAGGGGTAAGAGAGGATAATATTTATACTTTCTATTTGTTTGGAAATACTAACAATGCAGGTAGATGCCTATATGCTCATAAAGATGAACGGCTACTATGGCACCAGCGTCTTGGTCATGCCAATATGGATAATATATCCAGGCTATCGACCAAGAAGCTAGTTAGAGGCTTGCCCGACATTACATTCAAAAAGGACACCGTATGTGCCGAATGTGAGTTGAACAAGGCAACCAAGTCATCTTTTCATTCCATAAACTCTGTAAGCACTTCTAGACCCTTACAACTACTCCATATGGATTTATTTGGGCCTAGTAGAGTAGCCAGTCTTGGCGAAAAACTCTATGCCTTTGTTATTATTGATGATTTTTCAAGATTTACTTGGGTTTTCTTTCTTGCAAATAAAAGTGATGCTATTTCGGTTTTCAAGATTTTTGTTAAGAAAGTTCAAAACGAAAAAGGCTACATGATTACTCGAATCCGAAGTGATCATGGAGGTGAATTCGAAAATTCTGATTTTGAAAGATTTTGTGATTCTAATGGTTTTGATCGTTAGTTTTCTTGTCCAAGAACTCCTCAACAAAATGGTGTTATGGAGCGGAAGAATAGGACTCTTGGCGATATGGCCAGAGTTATGTTGAACAAGTTTTCACTTTCGAAATATTTTTGGGCTGAAGCTGTCAGTACAGCATGCCATATTTTAAATAGGGTGCTTATTCATCCTATTACGAAGAAAATATCCTATGAGCTTTGGTTTGGGAGAACCCCAAATGTTTCTTATTTTAGAGTTTTTGGATGTAGATGCTTTATCCTTAACACGAAAGACAACTTAGGCAAATTTGATGCCAAAGCTGACGATGATATTTTCCTTGGCTATGCTGCCAAGAGTAAGGGATATAGAGTTTTTAACAAACGCTCTTTAATTGTGGAAGAGTCTACAAATGTGACTTTTGATGAAGATAACGGTGCAGCAGCTACTCTTGATGATGATGTTGAGCCATCAACGTCTACTCCAATGAACACCACAACTGAAATAAATTCTCTGGAAAGCTTGCCTAAGAAATTCTCTTTCAAGCCATCACATCCAAAAAATTTGGTAATTGGTGAGGTTTCACGAGGAGTAACTACTAGATCATCATTAAGAGACTCTATTGCTAGCACTGCCTTTATTTCACAAATTGAGCCTAAAAACATTTCTGAAGCTTTCAATGATGAATTTTGGATTTCTGCTATGCAAGAAGAACTCAACCAATTCGAGAGGAGCCAAGTATGGGAACTCGTTCCTAGACCGGCTAATCACTCGATTATTGGTACTAAATGGGTTTTTAGAAACAAAGTAAATGAAGATGGTTCAGTCACACGCAACAAAGCTCGTCTAGTAGCTCAAGGATACAACCAAGAGGAAGGTATCGACTACGATGAGACGTATGCTCCTGTTGCTATATCAGAATCCATTCGGATGCTTTGTGCATTTGCAAATTTTCAAAATTTCAAATTATTTCAAATGGATGTTAAAAGTGCTTTCTTAAATGGTTTTATTAAGGAGGAAGTTTATGTTAAACAACCCCCTGGCTTTGAAAATCACAAATTTCCCGACCACGTGTTTAAGCTAAAGAAAGCGCTGTACGGCCTCAAACAAGCCCCTAGAGCTTGGTATGAACGGCTAAGCAACTTCTTGCTTGAGAAAGGTTTTTCAAAAGGGAAAATTGACACTACACTTTTCATAAAGTCTTTGAAGGACACTATTCTTTTAGTACAGATATATGTAGATGATATTATTTTTGGTTCTACTGATGAAACCCTTTGTCAAGATTTTGCCAAGTGTATGCAGACCGAGTTTGAGATGAGCATGATGGGGGAGCTCAACTACTTTCTTGGGCTGCAAGTCAAACAATTGTCAAATGGAACCTTCATCTGTCAGTCGAAGTATACAAAGGACATGCTGAAGAAATTTGAACTTGATAATGTCAAACCAATCAGCACTCCTATGGCTACTTCAACCAAACTGGAACCAGATGAGAGCGGCAAACCCGTAGATCAACGTAATTATCGAGGTATGATAGGCAGTCTACTTTATCTTACTGCTAGTTGCCCTGATATAATGTTTAGCGTTTGCCTGTGTGCAAGATATCAAGCAAATCCTAAGGAATCGTACATGACCGCAGTTAAGCGTATCTTTAGATACCTTAAGGATATGGTTACAGTGGGCCTATGGTATCCCAAGTCAACATGATTTGACCTAATTGGTTACTCTGATGCTGATTTTGCTGGATGCAAGGTCGACCGTAAAAGTACGAGCGGTACGTGCCATTTATTAGGAAAGGATTTAGTCTCTTGGTTTAGCAAGAAGCAGAATTCTGTCGTACTATCCACAACAGAAGCTGAATACATAGCAGCTGGGCGTTGTTGTGCACAAATTCTGTGGATGAAGCAAACCCTTGAAGACTATAATTTATCTTTCATACATATTCCTATCCTTTGTGACAACACTAGTGCAATAAATCTTACTAAGAATCCCATTTGTCACTCACGCACGAAGCACATTGAGATACGACACCACTTTTTGCGTGATCATCAGCAAAATGGTACGATTAACTTAGAATTTATTGACACTGATCACCAGTTAGCAGACTTCTTCACAAAGCCATTATCCGAAGAGCGCTTCAATTTCCTTTGTCGTGAACTTGGAATTTTAGATGAAGCTGTCATAAATTAAAATATACCTGCATAAATATCGATTATATTGAGATTCTCTTAAAATGAACTTGCTATGGGTACAAGCCGAAAGGGTCCTTCTGACAACAAGGCGTAAAAGCCTAAGCGACACGGTGCACTAGTCCTCACGACTACCGCTAGCTGGGATCCGGCCCCTGCAGCTAACCCATGGCAGCTTCAAATTATTGAATCATGATATATTTCCTTGTTTATTATAAGGTACATTTTGATTTATAATCTGCTGACATGCTATTTTTCAATTTCATATTGCTATCCTTCTACTTGTACTATCTGGTTTATTGAATCCTTTAAGCTTTATCTTTATATCTTATATTGGTTTTCAATACTTAACCAATATTTTATCCTTTTAGCCTGATTTTAGTTCTGGGACAAGGACCCAGAATTCGGGCCGAACTCTGCCCTTACCAGAGTTCGGGCCGAGTTCGGTCTCCCTGTTCCAGAATCGGGAACTGTTCCAGCCGTGGATCTCTATGTTGATCCAATGGTCAAAATTGAACCCGACCAAGAGAAACCCTCTCCTTTATTTCGATTTCTCTTCCCTTTCCTTCATTCTTACCACCTCCTCTACTTCTCTCCACTATTTTCTCAAAAACCTAACCCTAATTTCTTTTCTATTGTGCTCCATTCTTCTCCAAACTCAAGGAGAAGGGCTATTTTCCAATTCTCTTTCACTGTTCATCATCTATTTGAGGTATAACTCACTCTCTTCTCTATTTCAATTTCTCAATTTTGTGCAATGGCTCCTCGCTTGCCCAACCGTGGAAAGAGATCTCGGACCGAGGGTGCATCCTCGTCGAGTGCTCCTCCTCCCGTTGAGCAACCCGTTGAACAACAACAACCACCTCATCTGTTATTCAACCCTTCACGTCCTCGTGACCCTAACACGTATGACGACCGAATCTTTGTGTCACTAGACGCGTCCAACGATTGGTTTAGTGACTTTCGGACCCGTCCGGTGTTTGCGGGACACCCCATAAACTTCACAATCTTTTCACAATATGAATCCATATTTCGTGATCTTTGCATTGAAGAGCTAGTTGCTACGAATTTTGTCATCTATCGTAGCGCTATACAAATGTTCTACTGCAACTTGACTCATGATGACACTCACATTTATTCACGAGTTGCGGGCATTAATATCGCCTTTGCTGATTCTGATTTGGCCGAGTTTCTCGAACTTCAAGATCTCGATACTTGGGATAAGCTTGTTGAAGCTCGATCGTTCCAATTTCTGGATGGAACTTTCCTTGAGAGCTTTAAGGCAGATTTATGTGCCCCAAACATTTGCCCTCGAAAGCTTATGGCCAAACATCTCAACCCTTACTACTATGAACTTCATCGGATTGTTTTTAACACAATCTTACCCAAAGCCGGCTCCACCGATGAAGTTACTTATTTTGAAATATCGGCTTTGTATCATCTTCACTATCGCATTCCTTTTAATCTTCCACGTACCATGATGGACTGGATGATTAACTGTAGGAAGAAACCACGAGCCTTGGTTTATCCCTTATATCTTCCTATGGTCCTTCGTGCATTTATTGTACCACTTCATGATTGCCCTTTCTTGCCTGCTCCTGCCTTCCTATCTAAGGCACGACGACTTCAGGCAGTCGTAGCCTCTCCTACCACTTCTGAGCATTCTGATGATGAGGAGCCCGACGCCCCTCTACTTGGACAGGATGCACCTCCTCCTCCTGCTACCCTTGAGTCCATCCAGACCATGCTCCGAGATCGTTTTCGCCTTAGAGGACGATCGCTGGACTCAGATGGACTACCGTACTACCCTGCAAAAGAGTGCACTCAGCAACTCGCTGCATGATATTCGATATTCCATGTCCCGTCATCCTTCTATTCCCATTCCCATGGAGCGGGATCCCGGTCGTGAGGGACATCGCATTGATGATCCTTGGGTCATGCGTTACCTGGATCCGGATGCTGCTATTGTGGACCCCAGCCGCTCTTTTCCTTTCGACACCGCTGGGCCTTCTCGTGCTCCATGATGGAGATGGCTTCTACTTGATGATGCTGCTGCTGATCGTAGCTTATGTTTTATGCTTTCTAGTATTTTTAGTTGTTTAGTTGGGTTTATGTACTTGGTACACTCTTTATGATTTAGTGACTCTAGTTATGAGTTGTGACTCTTATGTTTCTGGTAGTTCTATTATTCTATGACATTTGCTCGTTCTGTTAGTCCATATGTTATTTCTTCTCTTTTGGTGTGTTTGTCCATTATTACTTGATTCTTATTATATTGCTAAATGCCAAAAGGGGGAGAGATATGTATATTCTGCGTATATTCTTTTTGGTATATGTGCTTTTTGGTGCTTTTGGGAGATATTCCTTATCAGGCCAACAGGTTCAACGCATTGTTTACGGGGGAGCTATTTTGTTTAGCTCGGCACTGATTATGGCGGAGCTATGCTGTGTCCAGGTATGAATATTGAATATACATTTATTATTTTGTCAATTATCAATATGGGAGAGATTGTTGACACAAAGTCACAGTCAACCAAATATTGATAACATTGACTAAATAATACTTGTAATAATTCAATACGACACACGACGTCTACATCAAGCTCAAGTCAGAAGACAGCTCAGTCTTTGCAATTCAGTTATATATGAGTCTGTATTTTATACTTTTATTGAGTCTAGATTAATGTAAACTGTGTCATGCTGAGCTCTTGAGACTTGACCTATAGCCTACCCAATAATCCCTAAACTCCACCATCCAGAAAATGTCCATTGGTCCCCAAGAACCAGTTCTGTGCTCTGGAGACAGAGTTCGGGCCGAACTCTGCCTCCACACAGAGTTCGGGCCGAACTCTGTCCCCTAAAAATCAGCAACCTTAATTTTAGGGTTAGCTGGTTGCTAGTTGTCCAACGGCCAAATATTTGAAATTTTCTACCCGAATTCTGGCCGAATTCTGTCTACAAAAATCCTATAAATAGGCCTAAAATTCTCTCATTTCAAATCATCCAATCTTCTCTTCTCTTCTCTCTTAAGCTCAATAAGCCATACCCTTCCCATCTACTAGCCACAAGCTTCTTAAGTCTCGAGTGCTCAGCATCTCTCAGTTAGGAGTCTTGTGCAAGAGTTGAAGAAGTCGCTTGGAAAATTTCAAGCAAATCGCCACTGCGATCCTCTGTAAGAAGTTGACGTGCTCTTCTGAAGAAAAGGCACGGGTTGTAAACTACTATTTCACAAATAGTGGATTTAATCCTGAGCTAGAGTTCTCAGGCCTGGACTAGTCCTCCACGAGGGCAACCAGGTTAAAATCGGCTGTGTTTGCGTATACTCTCTTGATTCTCACTTTAAATTCCGCATTTACTCTGATTAGTTTTATTTGTGATAGAGTTAATTTTTTAAGTGGATATTATCTCTATATACTCTATTCACCCCCCTCTAGAGTTGCCATCTGTTCTTCAATTTGTACATACAAGGATACACAAAATGCATATATCGTATAGTAATCTTCTACTTAAAATCAATACTGTATAAATTAAGTATTTATTAAATTCTAGGATTAAAGTATGTTATAGATCTTTGTTTTAGCTTTCCGAAACTTTAAACGGATCGCATTTTTGTGTCCGGAAGCTCCCGAAATCGCAAAAACACCGAAACGCGTTCGTCTTTCGTACAGCTGACACTCAAATAATTTTACAGAAAGTTTCAGAATGAATTTGGCTTATTAAAATTTTTATTTGGAAAGCTAACTTCGATACGGTTCTTTTAAAAAAAATGGGAGATAAATCAGAGTTTTAAGCTAAACGTTATGACATTTCTAAGTTGCTATTGCTACTAAAAACGTGGATAAATATTATGACGAATTTAGGTAGTTTGAGACAAAAGAAACACAAGTATATAACATAATATATCAAGAACTCACTCTCTACACTATTATATATATGAGACACTATAGAACACATCTCCGATACAAAAATATGAGATTAAACATGTAATAATTCATTTACACATAACAACAACACATAGTGTGTCCAAATTTGGGGTTTTCCCACATGGACACAATAACACATCAAGGACACTCCTAAATGTCTCCAAATGGACCCAAAATGGACACAAATAGAGACACAACCATGGAAGAAATTCCTATGGGTTCAAAACATTCCTAAATGCATGAGGGTTTGGATTAGAGGGTAGATTTTACCTTCCGGGAGGTGAAATCTTAAGAACTCCTTCTGATATGACACCGACACGAAGGGATCTCCAAATAGACACAAAACAATGCAAACTCCTCCCAAACTTGGCTAGCACCTCCTCTTGCTTGAGTAGAGAAGAAATGGAGAAGATTGGATGGAGGAATGGGTTGATTTGGAGATGAAATCAATGGAGGTTCTTCTCAAATTTGGGGAAGAACTCAAGGAGATGAAAAAAGAGGCTAAGAACAAAATGAATGATGATTCATTCCCCTTCTTTGGTGGCTGGCCATATTGGCTATTTCTTCCATTTTGGCAAAGTCCAAAATGGCCCTCTTGTCCCATTAGGTTCAACTTAAGTTAGGTTAGGGTTTGGGGCTAAAATAGACTAGTTTGAGTCTCAAAATAACCCAACCTAGTCATGAACAATTAGCCCAACCATACTAACTTAAATATTGTCAAATGTGGGCCATGTCTAACTAGGGTCCACACTAGAGTCGAAGCTACCCCGGGTCTCCGATACAAGTCGGATTGAGTTGAAATTCAAATCTGACTAAACAAATCCAATAAAAACAATATTAAAAATATAAAATTTTCCCAAAATATTAAAATATGAAAAATAACCAAAATTATAATACATCAATTTAAATATTATTAAAATAATCTAAAATTCACCAATTAATTAAAATCCTAAATAATTCAAAAGTCACAAAATGACCAAAATACCCTTAGCCTAAAAAGTTGTAAATAGTCATTCTAATCATATGGTTTGGTCCCCATGGTCATGGTTAGTCTCTAGGCTCAACAGTTCTAGGGTTCACTAGCTAACACATCAAAATTATAATTTACCAATTTTAAATAGTATTAAATTAATTAAAAATTCTCATAAATCATAAATCCTATTATTAAATAATAAACTTTTATAAAAGTTCAAAATTACCCTTATTTTAGAAAAGTGGGTGTTACAGATCCTTTTCTTCACTTTTTTATTGAAGGCTCTGCAAAGGCGTGCTTGGTATAGCTCAATGTGCTGCTAAGCTAACAAGCGTTTTTCGTCTAGCGCTCCGAGCTCTTGGAGTCGCAGACGGTAGCTCTCTTCAGTATTCAGCTCGCTGGCTAGGGCTACCCGAAGAGAAGGAATCTGGATTTCTAGGGGAAGAACTGCTACGCTCCCATAAACCAGAGAAAATGGCGTACTGCCTGTTGGAGTCCGGACTGTTGTGCGATAGGCCCATAGACATTCACCGAGCTTCTCATTCCAATCGCGCTTACTTGAAGACATGAACTTCTTGAGAAGTTTTATGATGGTTTTGTTGAAGGCTTCTGCTAGCCCGTTAGCCGCTGGATTGTAGGCAGTAGAGGCTACATTCTGGATTCGATTCTTATCGCAGAACCGATAGAATGCATAGCTTGTGAACTGTGGACCATTGTCATAGATGATCCTGCGAGGTAGGTCGAAGCGGTAGATGACGTGATGTTTGATGAAACTGATCACGTTTGACGTCTTCACTTCGGTGAGCGGTATAGCTTCCGCCCATTTAGAGAAGTAATCGGTTATAGCTAAGATGAACTGATGTCCTTTGGAGGATGGCGGGCTGATTGGTCCTATGACATCCATACCCCAGGCTTCAAATGGCCAAGACGCTGCCGTCGGGTGAAGAAACTCCGAAGGTTGATGAATGAAGTCAGCGTGGAACTGGCAAGCTCTACACTTCTTTACATATTCAACAGCATCCGCTATCATTGTGGGCCAGTAATAACCTATTCGTTTGAGGTAATCTTGTAACTTGGGGCCTGGTTGATGTGCACCACAAACTCCATCGTGAGCCTCCCGGAGTGCATGCTTGGCTTCTGTGTCTGATAAGCATCATAACAGTAGCCCGTCGTAAGAGCGTCGATACAGCATCTTGGTAGCTGTGTCGTAGTAAAATCTGAGGGATCGCCTTTGGATGGATACTGCCTCCTTTGGGTCCTCGGGGAGGATTCCATAGACAGCGTAGTCTATGAAGGGAAATCTCCAGTCTTTAGCATCGACGTTTGTTTCTGCTGCGTAACTGTGATAAATATGCAAGGCATCTTTCACATAGAATAGTTCTCGACCAGACACTGTGATCGACTGCTGTGTATTGGTAGAAACGGTCAAGGAAGCAGCGAGACCGGCTAGATCATCTGCTTCTATATTCTATAGTCGAGGCACGTGCTCGATGAAGAATCCAACGAAAGTAGACGCCAGCTCGATTGTTGCTTTGTGGTAGGGGATGAGATCTTCGTGGCGAACTTCATAATCCCCTCGGACCTGACTAACTATTAGCTTGGAATGGCCGTAAGCCATTAGATAGTCAACTCCCAGTTGCTTTGCCAGTTGCAGGCCGATTAATAGGACATTATATTCGGCCACATTGTTGGTGCATGGTTCCACGAGAAAATATGCACGGTTTATAACTAGATGATCAGGTGACACGAGCACGACACCTACTCCAGCCACGATATTCCCTTTGGGCCTGTTCTTGATGCACCGTCAAAGAACATTTGCCAAATGGGGATTTCTTCAGTTGCAGTGTTAGACTCCACCACTTCGTCGAGGATTTCGTCGTAGAGCTTGGACGACTCCAGCACCGGATGAGCTGCTAGAAAATCAGCTAATATTTGGCCTTTTACTGCCTTCTGAGGAACGAAGATCATATCGTATGGAGTCAACAACATTGCCCATGTAGCTAAACGGGAATTGAGAGAGCCCGATTTAGTCATGAGTATTCTGAGAGGGTTGACTTTAGATATAATATGGATAGTCTGCCCAGACACGTAGTGGCGTGTCTTCTGGATGGCAAATACTAGTACAAGGTATTCCTTCTCTACCGGTGTGTATCTGTGCTCGGCACCCACCATTGTACGGTTGAGGTAGTAGATTGCCTGTTCATGGCCGCCTTCGTTGTTCTGAGCTAAGAGGGCGCCAAAGGAATGATCTATAGCGCGGACATATAGTAAGAAGGGCTTTCCCATTATTGGAGCTACCAATACTGGAGGGCTTGTAAGATATGCCTTGATGTCGTCGAATGCGTATTGACATTGTTCAGTCCAGACGAAAGATACGCCTTTCTTCATGAGCTGAGTGAATGGTTGACACCTTCCAGAGAGGTTCGAAATGAATCGTCTGATGTAGGCTAGCCTTCCTTGTAGTCTGCGTAGCTCTTTGAGGTTTCTTGGAGGATGCATGTCGAGAATAGCCTTCACTTTCTCCAGGTCCAGATGTATACCCTTTGAAGTGATGACGAAACCAAGGAACTTGCCACTGGAGACTCCCAGAAAAGACTTGGTTGGATTCATCTTGAGTTGGTGTGCACGCATTAGTTCGAACACAGTTCTCAGGTCTTCGAGGTGGTTGCCCTTGAGATGACTTTTGACTGTGATATCGTCTACGTAGCACTCTACGGTTTTGCGCAAATGATCACAAAAAATTATGTTCATGGCTCGCTGGTATGTTGCCCCTGCATTCTTCAATCCGAAGGGCATCACCGTATAGCTGTATACCACCAACGGTGTTCAAAAACATGTGTGCTTCTCATCGTCGAGGAACATCTTGATCTGGTTATAGCCTGAGAACCCATCCATGAAGGACATCCGCTCGAATCTGCAAGTGTTGTCGATCATTACGTCAGTGATCGGTAGAGGAAACTCGTCTTTCGGGCATACAGAGTTCAAATTACGGTAGTCGATACAGACTCGAACTTTACCATTCTTTTTTATGACTGAAACGATGTTGGCAACCCAGTCTAGGTATTGTTCCTCGCAAATTAATCCACTGGCAATGAGCTTCTTGACTTCATTCTCGATGGCTTCCATGACGTCTTGACGGAATCGTCGTTGTTGCTGCTTCACTAGCTTAGCTTTAGACGAAATGTTCAGGCGATGCATAACGATTTTAGGGTCCAAGCCTGGCATGTCTTCATAGCTCCATGCGAAGACGTCGATGTATTCTCTTATAAGCTGTATAAGAGATTGTCGTTCATCGTCAGATAGGCTTTTGCTGATGAAGATTGGTTTGAAGGATGCTTCATCTCCTAGATTGACTTGGATGACTTCGTCTTCGGTAGGTGGTTCCCATTGTTCGAAGCGCAGCTCCTACCTGGTGTCCATTTTTTGAGCCCATTGTTCGAATTCGATTGATTGGACATCGTCTATAATTTGGTCGGCAGAAACCATGTTGACGGGCAGAGTTGCTTTGAACATGTCGTCGATGCTGGAGTCTGAGTCCCAGAGGGAGGAATCAGAAGAATGAGAACAACGATCTGCTTCATCATCTGATCCTTCGGGAGTTGTTGGAGGAGAGACATAGCCCAACCCAACATCGCTTCGTTGATAGTAGTTCTCGGGTTTGCCGGGGGGAGCAAAGTGTCGTATTGACAACCGTCGACCTCGACCGTAATTTAGCCCTTTGTCGCTTTTGATGTCATAATCCATGTTCTGCATGATGTTCTTGGCCTGCCAACTATACCGAAAAAGTTGTATTTTCCCAGAGTCATAGTTAGCTTCTATGTTGTGCTTGGGAGAAGTTGAGTCTAGAACGAACTTTCTCTTACCAATTATATGACCGAAGATGATTAGCTCTTCATCTTTCTTTCTGGCTGGAACGATGAAGTAGAGGATATCTTCAGGGTAAACTTTTTCCCACAGGTGAGGTGTTGTGACCGACATGTAGAGGTGTGGTCCTCTGTCGTTCTCTAGAGCGTATATCGTATCTATGTAGTGGTTTACAGATTGATAGACATTGAGAGGATCATCATCTGGGAGAGGAGCCACAGTCTTGGCCGAGTTCACCACGTAGGGTAATTCTTCATGATTGGGGGGACGGGCGTCAGTAGGTTCCTCCCGGGGTGTCTTGTTGAGAGTGATGGTCAGTGGCTTGACCTTGTTAGTGTTCTTCTTTTTCACCCAGATTGTGAGAGGCTTCGGAGTACTTTTTGGAGTAGTACGTCCTTTGACTCAGATAATCAGGGGACCATTGGAGGATGGACTTGCTTCAGCTTCATTGTCAGCTTCATTGTCGTCATCCTTGGGGGGTTAAGATTGGTAAAGTACTGAATCTCCATAGTAAGCTTCGATTCCCTTGAAAGGATCGACATCGGCAAACTCTGACTTCACGATACCGTCGCTGTTGACGTACTTGAAGCACTGGTGTGAAAGGAACGATCTTGTTCTCGTGTATCCATGGATGTCCCAACAAGACGTTGTAGGATATATTAACATCGATCACATAGCAAGAAACCTCCGTTCGAAGATCACCGATCTGGCATTTGAGACAGATGTTGTCCAGCGGATGGCTTTAACTAGCATTGAAAGCCGTGATAGTTGTGTTGGTTGCGGTTAGCTTGTGCAGAGGGATTCCCATAATTTGAAGCAAATTTCTAGGAATGATGCTGAGGGAGGATCCTGGATCGATGTATATACGGTCCACCTTGATCGCCCCGATATACCCTGTATAGTACAGGGGTCTATCATGACGATTATTTTTGAGTAGCATGTCCTCTTGTGAGAAGGTGATGTTGGGCACCACTTCCATAGTACTGTGGCAGTGGAGACAGGAGACAGGATCTTCAGCAGGGGCTTTGACTTCGGCGAGGTAAGAGTCGGCGTGTAGTAATGCCTCACTTAAGGCCTTCTGCGTTTCTCTGGAGAGTCGCAATAGATCGAACAGAGACAACCTGGCATGTGTATTGGCTAGCTGAGCCAGTATGTCAAAGTTGTAGGGCCGATCCATGCCTTCAAGAGCTGGCGCCTTTAGAGATTTGTCAAACCGCGTCTCCTTCTGCTTGGATTTGTCCATGGTTTGAGGCTTGGACGGGCCGGCTTCTGATCTTGTAGGGGCAGCAGGAGCTTGAGGAGGTACTACTTCTTCTTGTGCGGGATCGTACGTCCGAAGATAAGTCTTCCCCAATCGCGTCTCGCCAGATAGAACCTCATAGATGGGGGAGGATACCATATGGCATGGCTTGAATTTCTTGCCCCTTCTTGCTTTGGGAGGTGCTGTCACGACCCGCACCCGCTTTTCGGATACGAGACGTGTCCAAGCCAGCCTACGCCGCAGAGTCGGCGGTAGAACGCTGTCAAGCCAGCAAGAAATAAATGCTCAAAATATAACATTTGCTGCTCATTCACATTTCTAAACTTATTACAATATTTACAACATTTATATTTAAAGAAAATACAAAGTTCTCACAATTAATGAAAATGATACAACTGCTAACTATTTCTAGGTTTCTTGTCTGCAAGTACACCCGTACCTCCCAAAGCTAAGTGAAGCCACAGCTAACCTGAAAAATGTTTGTTTCCAGTTAGGAATGGAACAAGCACACAAACCGACGGCAATGCGAGAACATAATAGAATTAATAAGACATAAAAATAACATATGAGATATAAAAACTGAAAAGTACTGATGACACGGCACGGTGGAGAAGAAAAGGAAAAATAAATAAAAGACATCTACCTATGTGGTGTGAAATATCCTTTTCGACATGTGAACGGCTAGGGAGTAAATCTGGCACCCTGCACGTGTCGTGTGCAGCTGCTATTATTCAAGAATAGACTCATGGGATAGTTCTGGGTAGTCCACATGTCTACTAAGATATTTCTCCTCCCGACTACTCCGTGTGACGAGCGTGTCAACAAGCAGCAAGATATATGTATAGACATGAAATAAAAAGACTACTATGAATCGAAAGCAATCAGAAAGTGTACTTGTCTGAGGTCCTTAGCTGGTGAAACCGACAATCCCGTTGCATTTGGAATAGTCCACTTAGCCTACGGGTAATGTGAAGGAGTTCGAGTCACAAGAAAATATGAATATGATTAGTCACGTTTGAGATTTAATATTCGAAAGGAGTTCGTAACTAATACGTATAGTTATTTTGGAAAATAATAATAATAATATTAAAACTATATTGTATTAGGCAACATATCTCTATATAGCCATTAGAAAATAGAAAATATGTTATTAAGTTAAGCTATAATTTAGAAACTATTACTTACTATTTAGGGAATATTAACTAGATTTTTATTACTCAAAATATGTTAAATAAATACTTATAAATTCTAGAAAATCGTTTTTCGATTAAAACTCAATTTCTACGACATACTTATTAGGTCAACGCTATATTTGAAGGTCAACTAAAAATGCTATAATAATAGTCTTCTAATTAAAAATATCTTTAAGATGCAAATAATACAATAATAAGATTAGGTATATTTTAAGACATATATATTTATAATAAATACAATTTTAATAATAGTGCAACCAATGGTTACCAATTATATGAATTAATAAATATTAATAAAAATAGTTGAATTACTCTTAGTAAGACTACTATATGTATATAACTATTTTAGGAATTAATTCATAATATCAAAATATGTGTTTAAAATCTAGTAAATTATTTTTGGTCAAAACCATAATTTAATTAGACAAAATACACTACAATAATTTTCTAGGTCAAAAGTCGTAATAAGATAGATTAGTTAAAATATAATAGATTTTGGGTTTCTAAATTTAATTTGAAAGGCTAGCCCAATACTATATTCAGATGTCAAAATAATTCTTGAAAAAATATTTGATATGTATGTTTATTATATTAACTATAAAATTGGTAAACAAATAATGGTATTAGCAACGGTAATATATTGCTAATCAATAATACCTTAATATTGAATACATTAACGGACTCTACATTAATATTGTCATATTATACTGATTACTATTCCCTTCTCCCTATACTGGCAATACTGCTGGCAGCTGTATCATAACCCAATCTTCATAATTGACAATAAAGGAAAACAAAATGAACCCAACAAAAGTAGGCAACAACTGGGACTTACTAAAAGGGGGAAAAGAGGAGAGAGAGGCATTTGGAGTGGTTCTTCCCCAGGGAGTGCGATTTGAAGGGAGAGAGAGGCGGAGAGGCTCGGCACAACATCGGCTTCGAGCGGAGACGAGGTGCTTAGGCACAGCGGAGTTGCGGCCTTGGGCGAGGCTGCTCGCCATGCGGGGTTCGGCCGACGCTCGACAAGATCGACACGGAGGAAGACACCGGCTATGGGTCCACCAGAGCCGCGGCGGACTGCGGGAAAGGTTCGAGTTACGGCTTCGGGGAGTGGCCAGTAACGTCGGCTCACCGCAGGGCTGCTCCGCCCGCATGTGCGGTGCTGTTGAACCTGGGGCACGGCCGCGGCGTGGAGAGTGGCGGCTTTGGCGGGGCGCGCGGCCACAAGAACTGGCGAAGATGACTTCCGCGGACTGGCGGCTCGGGGAAATGGCGGTCGGAGCGCGGCGTCAGGAGCTGATCGGAAGGAGCGGCTCGCCGTGGGTTCTCCGCTCCAGCGGCCAGCGGTGTCGATCGCCTCTGGAGCGGCGGAGCTCGTACACTGGCGGTGGCACGGGTGTGGGTTGAGGTAGCCAGCAACAGAGGAGCTGGTTTGGTATCGGTAGCCGCAGTGTCCGGGTCTCTAGCGGGGCAGCGACTGTGCGACGAAGTGGACAGTCGGTTCAGATCTGCGACGGATCAAAGTGGCACAGCAGATGTGGAACGGCAAAGTCGGTCGAGCTTCAGTTGGCCGCGGCATAAGGGAGGACGTCGTCGCTCACTTCAGACGGTGTCAACATGATGAGGAGGTGGTGTAGGCAGGGTGGTTATGGTGGTGGTCCTGTGGGGAACAGCGGCGGGGATTGGTGGTGTGATGGTAACTATGGTGATGGGATTTGGAGGCATGGAGGAGTCGGGGTGGTAGGTTCAATCCTATGATGACAGGCATGAGGTGATGGCTAGTCGGATATGAGATGAGGGAAATTGCAAGGCCAAAAGTGAATTATGTAACTGAGGGAGAGAGATATAATATGTATAGAGGTAGGATTGATATGAAAGGATCCTATCAGGATTAGACTAACTACTCCAGTAAATATAGTTCAGCTTATCGCATACTTTTGAAAATATTTAGCCTATCCAGTAGATAATTATTCATTTATTCTTAAAGTTATATGAATCAAATTATATGCATGAAATCATAATTCACTAGTTGGTCAATCTAATAATTCTAAAATAATATTCTATATTATCAACTATTTAAATCCATTTTAAATCAAATGATCAACGTAACAGGTTTAAAATAATGTTTAATATTTATCAAATCAATTTAAACCATACAATCCCAAACCGAATAGTAATTTAAAGTATACGGGTATAAATCAAACCTTAATTCAAATAGATAGTTATCATTATAATATAACCATATCATCCAAATAGTTAAAATATAATTTTATTATTCAAATATTACTTAAAGTAATTTGACGAAAATCTTTTTACTGATGGAACTAAATATGCCTTCCAAATAACCTTCGAAGCCTATAGGTTTTGAAACTCGAAAATTCTAACTAAACCTTTTGTAATTAATTCAAAATAAATACTTTTATTTAAAACTAAATAGTTCTTTGGAAATGGCACATCTAAGTAAAATAATTTATACGTTCAAAAGAAGATTTATTTCAAAAAATAAAATAAATAATAAAAAAATTAAATCTGGGAAGTGGAGTTACAAATCTACCCACCTTAGAAATAAATTCGTCCTCGAATTTAAGGACTACCAAGATAGTTAGACTTGGTTGCTCGAATCTTTCAAAGATTTAAAATAAATATTAATCCCACTAAATCAAAATAATTCCTAATAGTAAAGATAATTGTAGGTCTTATTAACAACGTTCAAAAATACTTTTAATCAAAAAAAATTTGATAAATAACCTTAATTGGATACTAAGAATTATCAATTAACTCCAAAAATTCATTTGCATAGCTCTAAACAAAATTTATTAGGACTACATCTAATAATCTGTCATGGTACAAATATAACGTAACATTAATATCATCCAAAATACGTTTATAAATTAAAATCATAAAAAGTATTTGATAATAATTCCTAAAAGTCGATCTCCGTCATTTAAAAATACCAATATAATAAAACTATTTCCCGATTTGGAAAAATAATTAAACTAAAATAAACTAAATAGAAAATGTAAGAAAACGGAGAGTGGCTTAAGACCTACCCACCTTAGAAATATTTACCCTAGAAATTTTAAAGGGCACGATTAGTCATGATTAATGATATAAGAAATGATGCGATCATTGATCAAAATGGGTTAGGTTGTGAATATAATTGAACTTTAAGAAAAGATAACACGTGGCACGAGTATAGTCAAAGGGTCTAGTCACCATGGTCAAGGATATAATTGAAAGATGATTCGCTAAACTAGAAAACCGTTAGGCACGGTTAACTACTGTTGGAATTGCATAGGGTCAACCATCAAAATTTTGCCAAAGTCTAATCATGGTTAAAATCACTTAAATACCACTAAAACGCAGTCATGACCGTGCTAAATCTTGCAAGTTATCCAAAAAAGATCAGAATTAAAATGGTTAGCACGAGCATGAACGTGGTCAAAATAGTCATGGTCATAGTGAAATAAAATTAAAATAGGTTTAAAATATGACAATTTGAAAAGTAGAAAGATAAGGGAGAAGGGAGAACAACCAGTTTATTGAGAAGATGGTAACTAGGAATATGCACAAGTTAATTCGAAAACTTAATAGTCATGTGCCAATAAAAGATGTAGCCTCTATGGTATTTGAAACTCGTAAACATGATCGAGTCATTTTACCAAGAACTTATGCCTCGCCAGTGTACAGCTAGCTGCATTAAACCCTTGGTTCCACAACTCAAGCTATGTTGCGGTAACGAATACCCTATCAACTCTATTTAATCTTGACATAACAACTCAAGGATGAAATAAGACGGCTAAGACATAATTTTTAATAATGTTCGATCACTCACGCTTACTTGAAATTATTTTAACTTAAGAGTCATGCCACGCCAGTGCGCTGCTGGCTGCAGTGAACCCGCAGTCTCGATAATTCAAATAAGTGACGACAGTGCGCTGCTGTCTTGTCATTGCAAGTCATCAAAATTATTCCAACTATATCCCCAAGAATATCAAAGGAGTTTAAAATATTATACAAGTTGATAAAGATGGAAAAGTGTAAGTACTTGTTCTTCAAGTATAAGGTCAGCTTCTTGTAAAGAAAAACAATTGATTAGGAAGGATAATGATTGAAGTCATAATAAAAAGAATCTTATAATCCTTATCTCATGGATATCCAATATTCAACGTTTGAGAGGAAAACTTTTGAATCCAAAAAAAAAAATTAATCTTGAGATTAGTCGACAATTGAGGGAGAAGTTTTTTGAAAATAATTCCTTAGGTCTAATGAAAAGAATATAAACGATACGAACTTATGATATGGCGGTGTTTAGAAAAGACATAAGATAAAGTCGTACAAATGATCATAATTATGGAGAAAATGACTGAAGGCAAAAGAAATATAAACTTAAACTTATATTTCTATAATATTCATGATCGAGGGAATAATATGGATAAAGCACTATGTCTATCTATTATGAATATAAATTTACACAAGTATATAAGTATAGCCTAAATAAATTCCAAAATTCCAAAAAATCAATTTAAGAGAAGATTATCTACTTCTGAGTTTAAATAACAATAATACATATAGTATATCAAATATACAATTTATAGAAATTATTTACGAGACTAAAATGGACCACCAATATATATATACATGCATATCTATATATCTACATGAAAGTCGTTGGTCGCTCTACATGACTACCAAGGTTTGGGTTGTGTTCGGGCTAATTTGGAACAACCTGGTCTTCTAAAAGCCAATAATCTTAATACTAAATAATTAAATTATTCCTAGGATTATGTCGCCATTTGGCCTGGTTTTCTTAGTTAGTATACACCTATGACTCGGTCTTCTCTACCATGGCTAGAGCACTAGTCAAAGCACTCGACCACACTCTCAGTGCCAAAATTCTTGGTTAAACTATACTCCGAAACTTAACCGTGACTAAGGCCTTCTATAATAAATATTTATAAAATTCTAAAAATCACACTTTAATTAAACTAAAAGGAATAAGGGCTATTTTCAGAATTTTGGGAAGATGTTACGAATCTACCCTCCTTAGGAATTCTGTCAAATCAAAATGTGATAGTGTATCTTTCTATGAAAGTTATCTAGTGAGACCATTGTAGCAACCTTAACTAACCAATGTCAATTTAAAATTAGGGACTCCTAGTCCTAACCATTCACTTAAAATTGATTTACTCCTAGTTGTGAATGAGCATTTTCTAGTCGCAGGCTCGCAATGGTACGACTAACTTAAGTACCATCACGAGTTCGCAATCTTTTGCGAAAACAGACCTGCATGGGCCACCACAAAAACTTGTCACGACCCGCACCAGCTTTTCGGATACGAGACGTGTCCAAGCCAGCCTACGCCGCAGAGTCGACGGTAGAACGCTGTCAAGCCCGCAAGAAATAAATACTCAAAATATAATATTTGCTGCTCATTCACATTTCTAAACTTATTATAATATTTACAACATTTATATTTAAAGAAAATACAAAGTTCTCACAATTAATGAAAATAATACAACTGCTAACTATTTTTATGTTTCTTGTCTGCAAGTACACCCGTACCTCCTAAAGCTAAGTGAAGCCACAGGTAACCTGAAAAATGTTTGTTTCCAGTCAGGAATGGAAGAAGCACACAAATCGACGGCAATGCGAGAACACAATAGAATTAATAAGACATGAAAATAACATATGAGATATGAAAACTGGAAAGTACTGATGACACGGCACGGTGGAGAAGAAAAGGAAAAATAAATAAAAGACATCTATCTATGTGGTGTGAAATATCCTTTTCGACATGTGAACGGCTAGGGAATAAATCCGGCACCCTGCACGTGTCGTGTGCAGCTGCTATTATTCAAGAATAGACTCATGGGATAGTTCTGGGTAGTCCATATGTCTACTAAGATATTTCCCCTCCTGACTACTCCGTGTGACGAGCGTGTCAACAAGCAGCAAGATATATGTATAGACATGAAATAAAAAGACTACTATAAATCGAAAGCAATCAGAAAGTGTACTTGTCTGAGGTCCTTAGCTGGTGAAACCGACAATCCCGTTGCATTTGGAATAGTCCACTTAGCCTAGGGTAATGTGAAGGAGTTCGAGTCACAAGAAAATATGAATATGATTAGTCACGTTTGAGATTTAATATTCGAAAGGAGTTCGTAACTAATACGTATAGTTATATTGGATAATAATAATAATAATAATAAAACTGTATTGTATTAGACAACATATCTCATATAGCCATTAGAAAATAGAAAATATGTTATTAAGTTAAGCTATAATTTAGAAACTATTACTTACTATTTAGGGAATATTAACTAGATTTTTATTACTCAAAATATGTTAAATAAATACTTATAAATTCTAAAAAATCGTTTTTCGATTAAAACTCAATTTCTACGACATACTTATTAGGTCAACGCTATATTTGAAGGTCAACTAAAAATGCTATAATAATAGTCTTCTAATTAAAAATATCTTTAAGATGCAAATAATACAATAATAAGATTAGATATATTTTAAGACATATATATTTATAATAAAAACAATTTTAATAATAGTGCAACCAATGGTTACCAATTATATGAATTAATAAATATTAATAATAATAGTTGAATTACTCTTAGTAAGACTACTATATGTATATAACTATTTTAGGAATTAATTCATAATATCAAAATATGTGTTTAAAATCTAGTAAATTATTTTTGGTCAAAACTGTAATTTAATTAGACAAAATACACTACAATAATTTTCTAGGTCAAAAGTCGTAATAAGATAGATTAGTTAATATATAATAGATTTTGGGTCTAAATTTAATTTGAAAGGCTAGCCGAATACTATATTCAGTTGTCAAAATAATTCTTGAAAAAAATATTTGATATGTATGTTTATTATATTAACTATAAAATTGGTAAACAAATAATGGTATTAGCAACGGTAATATATTGCTAATCAATAATACCTTAATATTGAATACATTAACGGACTCTACATTAATATTATCATATTATAATGATTACTATTCCCTTCTCCCTATACTGGCAATACTGCTGGCAGCTGTATCATAACCCAATCTTCATAATTGACAATAAAGGAAAACAAAATGAACCCAACAAAAGTAGGCAACAGCTGGGACTTACCAAAAGGGGAAAAAGAGGAGAGAGAGGCATTTGGAGTGGTTCTTCCCCAGGGAGTGCGATTTGAAGGAAGAGAGAGGCGGAGAGGCTCGGCACAACGTCGGCTTCGAGCGGAGACGAGGTGCTTAGGCACAGCGGAGTTGCGGCCTCGGGCGAGGCTGCTCGCCATGCGGGGTTCGGCCGACGCTCGACAAGACCGACACGGAGGAAGACACCGGCTATGGGTCCACCAGAGCCGCGGCGGACTGCGGGAAAGGTTCGAGTTACGGCTTCGGGGAGTGGCCAGTAACGTCGGCTCACCGCAGGGCTGCTCCGCCCGCGCGTGCGGTGCTGTTGAACCTGGGGCACGGCCACGGCGTGGAGAGTGGCGGCTTTGGCGGGGCACACGGCCACAGGAACTGGCGGAGATGACTTCCGCGGACCGGCGGCTCGGGGAAACGGCGGTCGGAGCGCGACGTCAGGAGCTGATCGGAAGGAGCGGCTCGCCGTGGGTTCTCCGCTCCAGCGGCCAGCGGTGTCGATCGCCTCTGAAGCGGCGGAGCTCGTACACTGGCGGTGGCACAGGTGTGGGTTGAGGAAGCCAGCAACAGAGGATCTGGTTTGGTATCAGTAGCCGCGGTGTCCGGGTCTCTAGCGGCGCAGCGACTGTGCGACGAAGTGGACAGTCGGTTCAAATCTGCGACGGATCAAAGTGGCACAGCAGATGTGGAACGGCAAAGTCGGTCGAGCTTCAGTTGGCCGCGACATAAGGGAGGACGTCGTCGCTCACTTCAGACGGGGTCAACATGATGAGGAGGTGGTGTAGGCAGGGTGGTTATGGTGGTGGTCCTGTGGGGAACAGCGGCGGGGATTGGTGGTGTGGTGGTAACGATGGTGATGGGATTTAGAGGCATGGAGGAGTCGGGGTGGTAGGTTCGATCCTGTGATGACAGGGATGAGGTGGTGGCTAGTCGGATATGAGATGAGGAAAATTGTAAGGCCAAAAGTAAATTATGTAACCGAGGAAGAGAGAGATATAATATGTATAGAGGTAGGATTGATATGAAAGGATCCTATCAGGATTAGACTAACTACTCCAGTAAATTAATATAGTTCAGCTTATCGCATACTTTTAAAAATATTTAGCTTATCCAGTAGATAATTATTCATTTAGTCTTAAAGTTATATGAATCAAATTATATGCATAAAATCATAATTCACTAGTTGGTCAATCTAATAATTCTAAAATAATATTCTATATTATCAATTATTTAAATCCATTTTAAATCAAATGATCAACGTAACAGGTTTAAAATAATGTTTAATATTTATCAAATCAATTTAAACCATACAATCCCAAACCGAATAGTAATTTAAAGTATACGGGTATAAATCAAACCTTAATTCAAATAGATAGTTATCATTATAATATAACCAAATCATCCAAATAGTTAAAATATAATTTTATTATTCAAATATTACTTAAAGTAATTTGACGAAAATCTTTTTACTGATGGAACTAAATATGCCTTCCAAATAACCTTCGAAGCCTATAGGTTTTGAAACTCGAAAATTCTAACTAAACCTTTTGTAATTAATTCAAAATAAATACTTTTATTTAAAACTAAATAGTTCTTTGGAAATGGCACATCTAAGTAAAATAATTTATACGTTCAAAAGAAGATTTATTTCAAAAAATAAAATAAATAATCAAAAAATTAAATCTGGGAAGAGAAGTTACAGGTGCTGCCCCCTGTATCACTTCTTGGACAAGGTCCAGGTGGACCTACATGATCTCACCACATTTAGTTGTGAGTGGGACCAAGGTCGAGTTGCGAGCTGGTGGTAGGTTGACGACTTCCATCATCGTCTTGGGGATCGAGACCACGCCGTCTGGGACTTCTGTAGAAGGAAAGTCGCCAAACTGAAGAGAGATCATGTTAGCAGATATGACCGTGTCTTCAGCTTCGAGGTTGATCACATGGCTATCGATAAGCTGTTGTATCTTCTTCTTCAGGATGATACAGTCCTTGGTAGAGTGATGCACATACTGATGATAGAGATAGTACTTGGGATCATTGAGTTGGCTTGCCTCTGCAGGACTTCGTGGTGGAGGCAATGTCAGCTTATTGCCCTTCGTTAATGTATGAAAGATGGTAATGACATCGTCTTCGTCGAAGAAGAAGGTCTTCTTAGGCTTGTCGGAGGTGCCCTACGAATTAGAAGCTCCTTTGGATGTGTCGACTTTCAGGACTTCTTTTCCTTTACCCCCACGAACGGGGATAGTTTGAGGATGCTTGCCCTTGTCTTCGTATTTGGGTGTCTTCAACCCCAGTAGTTCCAAGTTAGGAACATCATTTTCAGCAGCATCAGCAGCCCCAATGAAAGCGGGCCATGTATCATACTTATGTATACCTAGACAAAACTTCACTGTAGAAAGAAAGTTATGTCGACAAGTATCCATAAGTTCTGAGTCTGGTATGCCGAAGGGCATCTTTAGTGCTAGCCGCCTGAAGCATTCGATGAAGGCGATGACAGACTCAGTCCTCCTTTGCTTGGTCTCGATGAGGGTGGACATACTAACATGCATGCCGCTCTCGTAAAACCTGTTGAGGAACAACCTCTCCAAGTCTTTGAATGAATTGATACACCCGTCAGGCAAACTGCAGAACCATTCAAAGGCTACCCCCTGTAAGGTGCTAATAAACGGCTTCAACAGGAACGAATCATCTCTGGACAAGTGCAGAGTCTACGTGTTGAAGTACGTCATGTGCTGGCGAGGAGAAGTCAAACCATCAAATGAGTTCAGCGTCAACGGCTTGTAGTTAGGAGGGCAAGTAGCGTTCTTCCATTCAGGGGGATACGGTTGAGATATTCCCATCTTCTGAAGCTTGTCTTTGTGTGAGATGGTGTCGATGCGAGCGACCAAGAAATCAATTACATCTTCTTGATTGAGCAGGTGTTGGGAAACGGCTGCTGAACGGTTGTCAGACGTTGTTGGCGAAGGTCCACCCCCAGCATTTACAAGATTTGGAGGAGGTACAACGGAATGATACTTCTTTTGTAGTGAAGGAGGGTTATTGCTGTGAGCCAGACTAGCGTGGGTCGAGACGTTTTGTTGAGGTGGAGGAACAGCTCCAGCAGCTTGAACTGCCATGATACTGGTAAGTATATCAGTGATCTTGGCGAATACTGTTTCGAGACCCTCTAGCCGTTTGCTAGTCTGATCACTGGCTTCTTCAGATCTTTCTCCGTCTGCCATGTATGTAGATAGCATGCGAGGATGAACAGAAGAAGCAGTACAACTGGTGCTGATACTGTCTGTCTCCGAGTGGATAAGTCATTTATCTTCAGGTAGAGGAGGTAGAGAATCGCCATCGGATTCGGAAGGAACATCGTCCTCTGGAAGGCTACCCCCAGTGTGGGGGTCATCTGCTTCAGATTCTAAGGGAATGCTACCCCCGGCTTAGGAATCTTTGTCATCCATACAGAATCTTGCCTTTGATCGAGTGCCCATATAGACTCCTTCGGATGAGACAACCTGTTGGCCATCTGTTGGTAGACTTCTCCTTCTTCTTCTCGCGGAGCTAAGAGAGAAAGTTGGGTTTGTAGTCCACCGTCTTTGATTGGAGCTTCCGTAAGGGGGACCCCATGAAGCCATGTTGGATGAAACACATAGTGGCTTCTCATCGTCAGAGAAGTGTAGCCATCGAAACACAGACTTTCTCTGAGGCACTCTTGTTGCTTTGGAGCAACAACAGTTGATAACAATACTGGTGCACGGAAGCGCACTATAAATTGTCATGTTCTCCCTCGTTTTGCGCTTATGATTTATCACGTCGCACAAGTCAGCGGAAGGGAGTTTTACCTTACAACCCATGTTGCATGCATCGTCGAGCTTTGCATGCGAGATCGTAAGGAGAGTAAGCGCATCCAGACTTAGTTCATGTGCAGGGGCAACCCCCACACCTAAATTCTGTAATATCCTTGAAGACAGCCCCGTGTTATACGCGTTGGGGCCTGTCTTTTTGTTGTGGGCGCATAGGCCTTGGAGACTGGCCTTGGATGCATGCTCCTTGACAGCATGTCTGAGCCTCCTTGATGTGGGCACATAGTATGGATCCAGAGAACCTGGGCACATAGCCTTGGGCGCATGGCTCTGGATGCCCATCATGTTGAAGACAGAAGTGTTCTGGTTGGGGCTATGCGCCCAAACACTCCCTTGGGTGCATGCCTGGTGGAGCAGCGCTATTTTTTTTTCCAGTTTGGCCTCCTTCGTTTGTGAGCCTCGCCTGGTTCGGCCAGAGTGTCGTACACTCCGATTCTTGGCATCGTAGTGTTTTCCTTTGCCAAGTCTCGGGTGTTGAACACCCTGTTGTTGGTTGTGTGGGAAAGAAATCACTTGGCTAGTAGAGCCCGAAACGGTGTGAGCCTTCTCCATTTGGGGAACTTCTGTGGCAGAGTCATGCGCCCATGTGACAGAGTCCTCCAACTACATATCTGCTATGATACTAGCAGGATAGGCAGCGAGCCTTCAGAAGCCAAGTCTTGCGAGACTTGTTTGGCTTCGCTGATTTTGAAGGAGTAGAGCCGTCCCTCGAGAGCATCTCTTCTAACGCCTGCTAATCGAACTTTACGATTAGCATCTTCTGAGTACTCCCCACTTTGTCGGTATCAGATTGTGTCACTACCTTCTCGTCAGAGGAAAAAGTAGTCCCCAGCAGAGTCGTCATTTTTGTGGACACACACAAAAAAGAAGAAGAAAATGATGTCTTTTCTTTTATTGGCGCAAGGCACCACAAATCGAGTACGCTTAAGAGATCCTGCGCCGAGGATCCCCGAGTACAAAAAAGAATTCTGGGAAATAGGACGATGGAGATCGAGCGGCAGTTCCTCCTTTACTCCGTTGACACTCCGATTACAAAAATGGGAGAAAACCTAAGAAAATTTCTAACTCTCGGCTCACTGGCAAGAAGTGCAGCAATTTGGCTCTTGAAAATGCTCTACGTTCTATGTTTTGAAGAGGGATAAGGCCCCCCTGTTATAGTCGTTCTTGAGCTGAAATGATGTTATACGCCCACATGAGGAAACACGCTGGCTTTTATGTGGGCGAATAGTCCTGCTTTGGGCGCATAGGACGTAGGCGCATACAGGCTGCGAGATCATGGGTTGGTCGTGGTGTTGACGTGGCCGCATGCTTCGGTGCACGACTGCTCGTGGAGACTGACGTGGCCGTGTGCTTCGGTACATGTTTTGATCATGGCTTTGACTGAGTCAGGCTTGGGCACATAGCCATGTCTCAGGCTATGCGCCCTCCTTTCGAGGGAGCTAGTCTTGGGCGCATGAAGCTTCACTGACTGGGCGCATGGAGATTCACTGACTGGGCGCATGGAGCTCCACTGACTGGGCGCATGAAACGATACTAACTGGGTGCATGGAGCTTCACTGACTGGGCCCATAGAGCTATACTGACTGGGCGCATGGAGCTACACTAACTTAGGTGCATGGGGCTATATTTGCTGAAACTTTTCATGCTTCTACAATCTCTAATCGCTATTCTTGGTACCCGCGGTCTTATAATAATGACGTTGAAGGTTAGCCCTCCCATCTATATTATTATCACAACTATATAAGTCTCATTTCACCTAATCAATCTAAGTGATACCTACCAATCTGTCTAATCCTAATATTACAACTGGTAGGGCATAATGGTAAATGGGCTGGGTTAGCCTATATTTAGGTTCTTCTAGAAGAGGGTCAGTCTCTACTCTAAAACTACTACTCTATTCTTGATTAAGCGACTACCATAAAGGGCATAACCTAGTATGATCATTTAGCCATTTCTAGAACGTCTACCCACCTTTGGTCAAACTACCTCATCAAACACATGATGTCCTATGGCATATGCCATCTCTAATTCCCCTTATCTATCAGGCAATCATAATACGATAAGCAAACTAACTTACACTATAACTCAAGAATTTTTTTGATAAATCCTATATAGCACGATTATTCGTCACTCTGAAATAGGACGGGATGAGAAGCAATGATACGAGAAAGCAAAGCAAGAGTAATCGAGAGTAAATACGAAGTTCAAGGACGGTAGAGAAATTTCTAAGAGGATTTTTTAAGGCAGTGTGGATTAAGATTTCTAAGGGTTTAGTCATATTCGCAGGCTCGTATCAGTACAGTTACGTAACCGATACGATATGCTCTGACCTGGATGGGCCACCAAAAAACTTGTCACGACCCACACCCGCTTTTCGGACGCGAGCTCGTGAGCAAGCCAGCTACGTATCAAGCGGACTCCAGCCAGACTCGAATACGTAAACGCTGTCTAGACTATGGTAATGGGCCTAATCAAGGCAAGGCAAAACTATATCTCAAATCCACAATAAGTGTACGAAATATGAATAAACATCTATGGGTCGTGGTCTGCAGCCCACTAACATATATGTCCGACAAGACTCAAAGAATATAACAGGAGTCTCTAAACTGAATCAATAAGTAGGATATCTCATGATAAGGAATGTTAAGCACGAAAGGATAACAAAGTAATATCACTGATAAATACCTGAATCATGCATCACAATCATCTACCATCCCGCTCTTCTAACTAACTCTATGCAATCGCTAAACCTGAAGAGATCATCAGGTCCTCAGGGGACATACCAAGATACATAAAAATATGCCTATCTAGCAGTTTAATCATGCATGATAATATAAACAGGATATAAACAAGAAACGACACTTAACATGGCAAGAGACTACGATCAAACTGCTAACAAGTGACTAACGACAAGTGGCTACTAACAGGTGACTATGAACTGGAATACAAGAACAACTACACGTAACTGAAGTACTGGATGAACAAGTGAACACGAGATCAATGGAATACCAAACCCTCGCCTCGAGTGGACTCGCAGGTTTGAACTAATCACTAACCCTTGTCCCGAGCGTGGACTCGCAGGTTAGTTCACGACAAACACCCTCGCCCTGAGTGTGGACTCGCAGGTGCAAACAGATCAAGACAAACACCCTTGCCCCGAGTGTGGACTCGCAGGTGCAAACAGTCAACCCTCGCCCCGATTGTGGACTCACAGGTTGAGAAAACGATACAGGAATAGCAGTTCAATTACACATACTTGTAGACATGACTCAGTCAAGATATAGGTGATGACACGGTACAACTCAGTCATAACACAGGTAAGGACAACCCTAGTATGAACTATAATGAGATCAAGCCCGGTATAACTACACTATCAAGTCACAAAAAGATGGTGCTATACAAGCAAGACTAATAAGCTGATAAACATAGTATGGAGAAAACATATAGACAGAAATCAACTAGAGAACTAAATGATGACATATAAAACAAAAGACTATAAGCATGTAAATAAACTGTAGAGGAAGGCAAGGTATACTTGCATGTTCATTCAAGTCCACTGAGCTGAGGGTCAAAGTCCAAATCTCAGACGCACGATTCACCTAAAAGTAAAATTTTCATAAATTTCTATCACAATATCTTTCTAATTTGTATATTAGTACTGATTATTAATCCATGTTTGTTTATATCTTCTGTGACAATTATATTAGCATATTAGTTTATTTTATTATTATCTATAATCTATCTGTTATAACATGACTAGTTAACTAAAAGTTTATGCATGCTTTTCCATTTCTCTCCTTTTTTTCTTATTAGTTTCTAGAGGGTCTTTTGTGAAATTCTTATGTATTTGCTATTTTGATATGGATGTGTATATAGTTCATGACAATTAATTAAGAATTTTTTGAGAGGGAGAATATGTAAAGATAGCAACCAAAAATCTTTTGAACCGAGAGTGGGAGAGGAAGAAAAGTCCGGCCCACTCATGAATATTGCAAGTAAAGGATTAGATTGCCAAAATAAAATATATAAGGGGGTTTTATATAAATTACCTACTTTATGAGTTAGTGGCTGGATTGATTTCTTCTTAATTGGATCTTTATACTAAACTACTATTCATGTCAATAGTGACTAATAAGCTACATTTTATACTGGTGCTATGGTGGAATTGGAACCATAATTAAGTGCACAATACTTTTTGTACGTGCACCACGTTCTCCTGTATCCATTAAAGTAACCAGTGTCATACGTGCTAAAGCCATACTTCTTTGTGTGTTGCTTACTAAGTTACACATTCAGTAAGAACCACAGACATGGTTATTTCTGCTTCTACTATGTTCTTATTGATTTATTTATTAATCGAAAATAAATGGAGATGAGGACTTACCGGCTCCATGGAGGTCGTTTGGATACGATAACGAAGGCGTCGGGTTGACGGATGTTCGCAATAGGTTTGGTAGCGGTCGAGGTAGCGTCGGCACGCCTAGCTGCATAGCCTCGACAACTTCTTCCGAAGGTTGGACTGGTGATGTCGAGGAGAGGTTATGCGTGGAGATGGTTGCCTCATGTACGCTAGGTTGGAGCGGTACTCGACAATGTTGGCTGAGGATGGAGAAGCTTTGAAGAGCTTAATAGAAGTGAGCTCTCATCTCTTCATATTTGGAGATAAATATGTGTTTTAAAAGGAGGGGTGTTGTTCCTAACGAGAAAAGAAGGAAACCAAGGAGAGTTTTGTTTAGTGTATTTAGATGCAATAGGAAAAGCTAAGGTCGGTTGGTGCTAGATTAGAATATTGCTGATATCAAAAGATTATACCTAACTCTAATACCGATTTCTATCTATCTAATTAGAGACAAGCGTCTAATCGTGTTAGGTTAGCTCATATTATTTATTGTTTCCATGTCTATCTATATTATTATCATCCACAATTGAATTTCTTATGTATGTAACCTTTTATATAGGTGCCAATACTTCTGAAACAAATTACATATTATTCTAATTGTTATGTAATCATAAAAAATAGATTTATGGATATCTTATATAATCACTACCAAAATACAGTAAATTAGTGACGAACAATTAGCGACGGATATCGTCCGTCGGCGTTAGCGACGGCTTTGTGGCAACTAGCCGACGGATTACCGACGACAAGCCGTTACATTTTTTATTTTATTTTTAGTGGGAGAAAAGGTCGCACATCCGTCGCTAGGGAGTCGGAGATATAGCGACGGATATCCAGTCCGTCGCTATGCAGTCGATTATTTGGCGGGAGTCGTGGAGAGAATTGGCGGGACAATTCTTCGACTACGTAGTGACGGATATTCAGTCGGCAAGTATAAAAAAGAGCGACTAACGGACGATGGATAAGTGTCCGTCGCTAGTCCGTCGCTAAATATACGTTCAGACTTAAATTGAAACGGCAGGAGAAACTTTTCACATTCCTCCCAAATTCACTCTCTCTCCTCTCTCTATCTCTCTCTCTCTCTCTCCTGCGGCTTCGGTGATCGGCGTCGGCGTCCTCTCCTTTCTCTCTCCCGAAGGTAATCCCCTCTCTCTCTCTCTCTCTCTCTCGATCTCTCTCTCTCTCTCGTGGTGTCGTAGGGGCAGCGGGGGCGGCGGGCTTGGAGCGGGGGCGTCGGGGGCTGGGCGGCGGGGGGCGGGGGGTTGTGGGTGGCGGGGCTGCGGGGGGGCGACGGGCTTGGGGCGGGGGCGTCGGGGGCTGGGCGGCGGGCTTAGGGCGGGGACGTCGGGGGCTGGGCGGGGGGCTTGGGGCAGGGGCGTCGGGGGCTGGGCGGCGGGCTTGGGGCGGGGGCGTCGGGGGCTGAGTGGCGGACTTTGGTCGGGGGCGACGGGGGGCTTTTCTTCTCAAATTCATCTGAGTTTATATATTGGCTAAATAATATGTTATCCATATTGGGTGTTATCCATTAGTTTGGTGGTGTTTGGATTAGTAAATGTGAATATGAAGTTTGGGTCATGGTGTATATGTTCACCGTGTCAAGGACAGTGCGAGTTCTTCATCTGCATAAGTCACTGAATAAGTGAAGTTGTTCCTGGAGTTTGGACATTCGCTTCACCAAAGTCACTAAATAAGTGAAGTTTTTCCTGGAAAACCGACCCTTAGAGTGTATCAGTTGTGTGCTTCTATATAGATGTATATATCTATACATCTAACTGTGATATACATATATATGTGTATGTGTTCTTTAGAGAGTGAGGAATGAAGGCAGGCCTACCATGCCTATTAGCATGCAGGACGGCTTGGGGTGTAATGTATGAGTGTAGACATGGTAGGAAATATAGGTAATGCTAGTGTAACTAGACTAAGGTAGTGCTTGCTAGATAGTAAGGACACTCTAGTATCCTAACCAAGTTAATTTTAGCCTAGATATTTAGGATATAGCTCCCATATCCTAGAAGTGGACTCTTGCAATTTAGAAATAGATAGATTGACTCAGTTTGATTAATTGACCTATAATGACTCTAAAACTTGATTTGCTGCTGCAAGCATACAACACCACAAAAATATTTACTGACTCGTCAAGTTGAACCGTGTATAACATGCTCGACGCTTAAGAGGAATTATTTCGACTTAGTGGACTATCGAAGAATCGGTATCGAACTATCGGTATCGGTATCGGTATCGAACTATCGGACTATCGGTATAAGTATCGAACTATCGGTATCGCTGGCGGACTATCAGACTATCGGACTATCGGTATCGGTATCGAACTATCGGTATCGCACTTTCAGTATCGGTATCGTACTATCGGTATCGGACTATCGGTATTGGTATCGAACTATCGGTATCGGTATCGGTATCGAACTATCGATATCGAACTATTAGTAACAACTGTACTTAGATTTTTCTCTTCTCGAGCTAGAATACCAGCGGATCCACCAGTTACATGATTATATACTAATTCTGTTTAGTTTGTCTTACTATACATATTTTTACATCCAATCTGTGATGGAACGTTATTTCGTTGATCGTACATGGATGTACAAACGACAACACGAGAGCAGAATAGGTGTGAGTGACGATTTTCAGGCAGGCGTGGAAGTGTTTCTTAAGTATGCCATGAGTAAAGCTCAGTTTATGGACGGTAACAAAATCAAGTGTCCATGTCGTAATTGTCGCAATAGACGTTACGAAGAAGTGGTGAGTGTAAGAGATCATTTGACCCGTAAGGGTTTCGTACGTGATTACGACCTGTGGTCATCGCAAGGTGAACTATATGCAGAAAGATAGGTTGCGAATGCTGCTACTTATGCTTTTGATGATAATGCTGCAGCGAATTTTGTCGTCGATGACGACGAATGCTCTGTTGATTATGGAGACGTGCAGAACCTTGCACGAGATATGGTGTACGACGCGGCAGGGCCTAATTTTGATCCAGAGGATCCTAATCCCGAGGCGAAGGAGTTCTATGGTATATTTCAGGATGCTGAAACTTCTTTATATCCTGGTTGTGAGCCACATTCCGTACTGTCAGTGACGATGCGGTTGTTGAACATAAAGTCCGATTTTAACTTACCATAAACTTGCTATGATCGGATTATACAACTAATGAAGGAGGTGTTACCGAAGGAATCAAAAGAGCTTCCAAAAAACTTCTACAAGTCGAAGATGATGGTCCGACAACTGGGACTGGGGTACGACAAGATAGATTGTTGTCGCAACGGATGCATGTTGTACTATAAGGAGAACGAGGATATAGAAAGTTGCAGCTTCTATAATACGGATCGTTACAAGCCAGTCAGGGGAAAAGGAAAGTCAACTAGAAAACAACGTCCTTACAAGTATATGCATTACTTGTCGATCACGAAGCGCTTGCAAAGGATGTATATGTCTCAGAATACAGCAGAACACATGACGTGGCACAACGACGAACGCACAAAGGACGATGGAGAATTGTCACATCCTTCCGATGGAAAGGCGTAGAAATATTTTGATTTTTGCCATCCAAATTTTGCTGTAGAGCCTAGAAATGTACGCATGGGGCTATGTTCTGATGGCTTTGCCTCTTTCGGGCAGTCGGAATCTCAATACTCCTGCTGGCCGGTCATTCTGACCCCTTACAATCTGCCACCATGGATGTGTATGAAGACTCCTTATATGTTCTTGACAGCTATCATACCGGGTCCCAAAAATCCGACGAAGAATATCGATATATATTTACAGCCATTGGTGGATGAGCTGAAACAGCTGTAGGAGATCGGCGTCACGACCTATGATATTTCCAGGAAACAGAACTTTCAGATGAAAGCTTCACTAATGTGGACAATCAATGATTTTCTCGCATACGGTATGCTGTCGGGATGGAGTACTCGTGGCACCCTGTCTTGTCCGATATGTATGCAAAATAGTAAGGCGTTCCGCCTTAAGCATGGAGGAAAAACTTCTTTCTTTGATTGTCATCGTCAATTTCTGCCCGCGAATCATCCTTGGAGAAAGAACAAGGACGCGTTCAGAGCTGGAAAACAAGAATTTTCTCATCTGCCTTTCAGATTGTCGGGATACGATATTTGGGAAGATGTAAAGGACTTGCCCACTGTAATGGAAGATCCATCGAACAATCGTGTCGATAGGCTCGGACAAACCCATAACTGGACTAAACGGAGTATCTTCTGGGACTTGCCTTATTGGAAAGATAATCTTATAAGGTATAATCTTGATGTTATACATATCGAAAAGAATGTGTTCGATAATGTCTTCAATACCGTCATGGATATTAAAGGAAAGACGAAGGACAATCCAAAAGCAAGACAAGACATTGCCGAGATATGCAAGCGTCCTTATCTGAACTTGATACAAAGGAGAGCTGCTGGACAATTAAGTAAGCCGATAGCACAATACACATTGAGCAAGGAAGATAGATTAATAATCTACAAGTAGGTATCTACTTTAAGATTTTCCGACGGCTATGTGTCGAATTTGTCTAGATGCGTTGATCTCAATGAATGCAAGCTAGCGGGAATGAAGAGTCATGACTGCCACGTGTTTATGGAAAGATTACTGTCCATTGCTTTGGAAGAGTTGTTGCCTTCTGCTATATGGGTTCCGTTGGCCGAACTATCAATATTCTTTAGGGATATTTGTTCAACTAAGTTGACTGTGCAACACATGGTTGAACTTGACGAGAAAATTATCTTAACAATTTGCAAGTTGGAGAAAATATTTCCTTCTGGCTTCTTCGACAGCATGAAGCATCTACCGATTCATCTAGCATACGAAGCTCGTGTCGGTACATCTGTTCATTATCGATGGATGTACCCATTTGAAAGGTACATAAAAATTAATATAATTTAAGTTGAATTTCAGTGGGTTTTAAAATTCTTTCTTAATTCTCAAGATAATTTGTCTCTCTAGATACCTACACCATCTAAAGAAGAAAGTTGACAACAAGGCTCATATAGAGGCTTTGATATGCGAAGCATATCTTATCGAAGAGGTGTCAAACTTCTGCTCCATTTATTTCGATACTCATGTTAAGACAAATCGAAATAGACCTCAAAGGAATGACGAGGACGTTGAGGATGGAGGAATATTCAATGTAAGGGGCAAGCCTGTTGGGGCTAGTAAAAGACGGTGGTTGACAGACGACGAGTATGATGCCGCTCACCGATATGTCTTGTTAAACTGTGACATACAAAAAGTGAGAGATTTGAAGAAGTAAGTCAGTACACTTGCACTCGTTATAATCTCGAATTTGATGAAGTAAGTGACTACACTTATATATTCTTATTTTCTCTAATAGTGTATTTAGAGATGAAGTCAAAATAAGGACACCCGATATTACCGATGAGGGACTTCAAAGAGAGGTTGATTGTACATTTTCGTCATGGTTTTGCAAATACGTAAGTAACTGTGATTATAATTGAGATTATAAATATATAATCTAAAACATTTAAATTATAAATATTTGTTTACAGGTTTTATTGCCTGAAACAACACTCACTCATGAGAGTGTTCGTTATCTGGCATTGGGACCGAAGAAGCAAATAAAGACTTGGCCTGGCTATGTCGTTAATGGCTTCAGGTTTAAGTCAACTCAGAATGCTATAAATGTCGAATTTATCAATGACGGCATCAGTACCAAGGATTCCGGTGTTTGCATAAGAGGCACCATCTATGACGACGAGCCGGACTTTGACTATTATGGAGTGCTTCGGGATATTATAGATTTACAATATACTGGCCCATATGATATGCATATTGTGATGTTCAAATGTGAGTGGTTCGATACGACACCAAATATCGGTTGGAGAATCGATAAACAATTTGGATTTGTCGATATAAATCATCGCAGGAGGTATAGAGGGTCAAATACATTTGCGATAGCAAATCAGGCTGTTCAAGTCTACTATACAAGCTACCTAAGGCGTCGTAGAGATCGATTTGACTGGTGGGCAGTATGCAAGATTAAATCTAGAAATACATTCAATGTTGGAGATCCAGCATACCAAGAGGACCAGATCGAAAAGTCCCAATACTTGGGACAACACTCAGATACAATGGATGTTGAAGATATTGTTGAGAAAAATAGAGGGGAGGAAGAGGTTGATACACAAGACTTAGCTGTCAAGCAGGGGAGAAAGAGGCGTCTTGTCCCAAATATTGAGACAGAAGAAGAAGAAGAAGAAGAAGAAGAAGAAGAAGAAGAAGAAGAAGAAGAAGAAGAAGAAGAAGAAGAAGAAGAAGAAGAAGAAGAATTTGATGGGGATGAGGATACAGATGAAATCGACGATGAAGATAAGGATGGGGATGAGGATGAGGATGAGGAGGATGATGATGAAGACGAGGCTGAGGATGAGAACGAAGACGATGATTAGGTTAAATATTGTTGTATATTAAAAACACTTCCAATTACGTAAATTAAGTTTGACCTCATAAAAGCAATTACGTGAATTTATATTTTTTTATTCGATTATTTACTTATTGCAGATGGCACTCATAGTCTTTTTCGTCACGGCGGCATCTTTCTACTGGTGGTATGTATATTTTAGTTTAGAATTTTATATTCATTTACACTTTTATATTGTTAATTATGTTTATGTGTTCTATTTACAGGTCATGATGGCTGGCAGTGGTCGTGGTGCTGGTGGTGGTCGTGGTGGTGGTGGTGGTGGTGCTGGTGGTCATGGTCGTGGTCGTGGTCGTAGTAGTACTGGTGGTCGTGGTCGCATTCAAAATTCTCGGGATGTGACCCCATCGAGCGACCCCGACCTGGAGAGTACCCCGGGCATAGACGCATCCCGCCGTCGATCGACCACTTCATCGAGGCATGAGTCCGGATCTGCTAGCGGATCCGTTCTGCTATCGGAACCACAAGCAGCGGATCCACCAGTGGATCCCCCAGTTACTGCACAGTGGCCCCGGAGTACCCCCATACTCGGTTCCATCCTGTTACTGGGGAGTATATGCGCGGACCCGCGGATCCTCCGACGGCACCAGAGAGGCCGAGAGGCGAGTTCCAACGAGAGCTATGGCCCGCGGGGACCTCGTAAGTAAATTTAAGATAATTTATTAAATTTCTTTCATTTATTCAAGTTAATAATCCAATCGTTTCTTCTTTGTAGTTTTTTCCGTTTAATGTTGCCAGGGCTCTTGGAGAAATTATCAGGACTAACTTCTATGGTCCCTACCTCAACTTTTCGTCGGTGCCCTCCAAATGTGAAGTACGTCTGGCTCAACGAGTTGAGGGTATATATCTATATCTTCTGGTTAATTATTAGTTAGTCTTTAATCAACCATTTTTTAAATTACGTGATAATTGAATTTCTATGTTAGACGACGTACTGGTGGCCCCCCATCACGAGGACGCGATCCGCAGGACCTACAGAAGCGCTGCCTCGAAGAAGATACGGGATATCATTCATGACCTGAAAATGGGGCATACGAGGCCGAATTGGATTCAGTAGGAGTATTATGAGGACCTCTTAGGTATGATGGATACTCCTGCATACAAGGAGAAATCGGAGAAGGCGAACGCGAACCGACAGGCCACGGGGCTTCATACGGGGGGATCAAGGCCCCACGCAGCGACGCTTGCAGATCTGGTGAGATACCGTAAATTCATTTCACTATCGAATTAGGTATTATTAATATACGGAGTTAATTAAGTTCTACAGAAATTTCGTATGCAGGCCCAATGGGCGGTGAAGGAGGAAAGGGCGCCAGAATCGGTCACCATGCACGACGTGTTCCATCATACGCACAAAAGACGGAAGGACGGAAGCTTCGTCGACGAGAGGGCCAAGGAGACTGTTGTAAGTACTTATGTTTATGAGATTTACGTTAGAATTAAAAGTATTCGGACTATAACTTAGGTAAACTTAGGATTCACACTTAACTTAGTGAAACATAGGATTTAGATTATAACTTAGGTAAATCTTATAATATAAACACATTCATTTGATAGGCTGCGTATCGTGAGGCCCTTAGTCGGGCTCAGTTAACTTACACCGAGGATGTCGGTAAAACGACGCCCGTCCGGACGCCCTCTTCTTTGGCCGCTCGCAACGACTTGTTCGTAGATACCGTCGGCGGCTTTAAGAAAGGGCTCATGTACGAAGTCGGCTCCCTAGGGCCGTTGTACATGACGACGCAAAGATTTCCACCGACACCGCCTTCTCCCGTGGCCCCGGCAGACGATGATGTTAGGTCGCAGCTTACGCAGCTGCACGAGGCGGTGTCGTCCTTGCGGGAGCAATTTTCTACGTACTTTCTGCCTCCGTCTGCTGCTGCCGGTCCGTCTGCTGATGGTGTCGGTCCGTATTCTACTGCTCCGTCGACTGCTGGTGTCGGTCCTTCTTTCGTGGGTCATCTTTCTTTCAACCCTGATGCCCTTTTTGTACCGCCGTCGACTGTGACGGCACTCCTGGATCTCATGTTGCCAGAGTAGCTACGCCAACTTCCGAGCAGTGTCTACGACGGCTTGCCGCCGTACCTAGTGGAGGAGTATATTCGTCGGTCGCAGCAGGGATTACCACCACCGGGCAATTGAACTCCTCCTCCTTAAAATATTGTAATTAAGAAAATTTGGAATATATGTGGCAATTTTGGATTATTTGTGCTATGATCGGATTATAACGACGGATATTAGGCTACTCTTCAGGATAATTGATGTCTATTTTCTATTAATTTGGTTTGGTCTATGTGATTCTTGGATAATTGGTGTGCATTAAATTCGTATGTGCATATTTGGTCTATGTGATTCTTGGATAATTGGTGTGCATTATATATTTGGTCTATGTGATTGTCGGATAATTGGTGTGCATTATATATTGGTTTGGTTTATGCATATTTTTGTGAACAGGGAAAGTGCTGCAATTTTTTTTCAAAAAAATCTCAGTTATCGACGGACTAGTGACCGGTTAACAACGGATATTTCCAGTTTCTGACTACTTTTCGACGGAATTTTCGTCGCCAACTGGAGATTTGAAACTGTTTCCAGGTAGCGACGGGTAGTCGACGGAATATCCGTCGGCATGGTTCTGGTGGTATATAATTCGACGGAATAGCGACGAAAAATTCGTCGCCAAGGCGACGGATAATCAGCCACTAATCAGTCGCTCTCTCGACGGCGTAGCGACGGAAACTTCGTCGACAAGGTTCTGGAAATGTTGGACATTTTCAGAACCATGGCGACGGATAATCAGCCACTAATCAGTCGCTCTGTCGACGGCTTAGCGACGGAATAGTGACGATTCATCCGTCGCCATGGTTCTGGAAATGCCAAACATTTCCAGAACATGGTCGACGGATAATCCGTCAGTATGCCGTCGCTAATCCGTCCTTTGTTACCGACGGCGATCGACAGAATAGCGACAGAACGATACCCTCTGATACGCTATTACGACGGTTTACCGACGGACCATTACGTCGCTAGTGTCTACACAGTTCAGTATTTAATACCTGAAATGGACGAAAGCCCGTCGAAAAGTCGTCGCTAATGCTTCGTATTGTGAAGTCGAAAAGCCGTCGCTATTCCGTCGCTTGACGACAACGTAGTGACGGACCGTTATTAGAGACGAGCTGATTGCCGACGGATTATTTTGGCCAAGACCGGTCAGTGATCGGTCGCTAATACAAATTCCCGACGGACGGGCGACGGATCTGGCCGTCGCTAAATCGACAAATTTTGGTAGTAAATTTAGAGGAAAAAATATTTAAAAAAGTAGGACTGGAATTTACACTCTATAGGGTCTTTCAAAGCATTCTAAGCATTCATTTTCAAATCCCAACCCAGTTATAATTCTCTAGTCGATTTGCCAGTGCGGTACGGTCTCGAAGTTTCAGAGTAATTGCAATCAGAGGCTTGATTGAAAATAGACACTTCACAATTGAAGTTGGTCGAGTTCTTCGAATCAAAGCTCACATTTGTAGAAGTGGCAAGAACTTCGCAAGAAAACTTGCGGCATTTTTCTAAAGTAGATTTCAACTGGAAGCTGGAGTTCTTTCGACTAGATTAGTCCTCACAAGAGAAAAACTAGTATACATCATTGTGTTTGTGTTTACTCTCTTCTCTCTCTTTTACATTTACATATCTGTGATATATAATCTGTGATCTTGCTACTAACAATTTTCTTTAATAGCTAAATTTCTACTGCCTACTCTATTCATCCCCCCTTAGAGTATAGTGCTTTACATCTCATTCCTACAATAACAGAGTGAAGCAACATATAAAATATAAATAAGCATATATGCTAACTTTGAACTTACTTCTCCCTTTTTGACATGATCAAAAATATATGATCTCCCGTAATAAGATATAAAATGAAATCAATCTTAAGTAAATATATCAAAGTAGGAGAAAGGCATAGAAAATCATGACCAAGATAAAGTTAAAATCAAGGTAGAAGGAAAGTTTTATGACAAGTCTTAGAAAATTGTACAACTAAAGTAGAAAAACTTGTCAAAACACAATATAATTGGTTGAACTAAAATCTGAAATCCATGAAGACATTTCAAAACACAATCTGATAAAAAAATATAAATATAGTTTTGAAAGAGAACAAAAGGATTTCAAAAAAAATATAACCATGAGAAATTTGCAAATCTAGTAGATTCCAATATAAGATACCAAATATACTATATTTAGAAGATACAAAACGACCTTTAACAATGATCAAAATACATATGAATCATTGAAAAGAAGTCAACTTGATATACAAGAATCTTCATATATGCAAAATCTATCCACTTACCAAGTTCATGCATTTGAACACAAGTACATTAGCATGATATGTGAATATTCATTAGATAATCATGAAGGTAAAGGATAAATAATATTTGAGAAGGAGAAATTCAATCGACTTGAATGCTCCCCCACAAAGTATTACCAATCTAAGTAAGGTAATCATGAACTTTGGATAAAAACCTCAAAAAATAATAAGAACTAAAAGCTCAATAACTATCAAGATAATATAGAAATATTCTAACTTATAATTATAAAAAATATTCAACTTAGCATATATAAATTAAAAGATGACATACATTGACGTTTGTAAGATTTTCATAGACCAATGTATGTTGCCTTTTGTGAAAATATTATAACAATAATATTATCCATCAAAGCTAAAATCCAAAGTCCATCAGATCACAATTACAAATAGACCTCAATAAATATTTACTTTATAAAGTGTAGATCAATCTTAGGCTAGCTGTAGGGGCCGATATCCAGCTAGCTGTAGTCTAAAGACACTTGACACCTTGTTGCTTCAGGCTATTTATAACTGTATAACGAATGATCCTTTCGGCGTGCACCCAAAACAAATCTCATCTTTAGTAACCAATTATTTAAGAAGAATTTATACAATATAAAATCAATTATATTTTATGGACTTGAAAAATCTCAAAATAATATAGCGTCTGGAATAAGATCTATCAATTATAAATATCCATCGGTGCCACAAAATCATTAGATAAATAAATATAAGATAGAAAATACCCAAAGAAAAATTCATCAAGATCAAGATACTAAAAACTATTTTTCAAAAAGTTTTCATAGTGCACTGTAGATATAAATATATAATATAAGTGTGCATTAATAAGTATGGCGGTAGGAAGAACAAATATCCATATCTAGTCACATGCAAATAAACATCTTCTCTCAAAATCATAATTAAAGACAAATTAATTAATAAAAATAAAATGAGAGCTAAGTATTCATTAAAACATGCTAGATATTAAAAGCTATTTAGGAAGCATGTTATCTAGTGACCACACTTATGTTGGTGCAATTGCTTGAAGCATGACCTTTATAGCGTTACAATCACCAACATATTCCAAGGTTCTATGGCTCAGCACAGGACGCTCCACCTACAATATTAGGTGAAGACTTCGATATCCAAATAAACTTGGATCCACTTCGATTAGCTTTGGAAACCCAGGTAAACATATTCATATCAAACATCTTTCTAATCTGATAATGATTAGAAATGTGTCCATTCATACCACAATAATGAAAAGAATAATAAGCATTACTGCTTGGTGAAGCAGTATGAGATGTGGTTTGATATGTCTTACATGGTTGACTATAATGAAAAGCATGATTATGTTTAACCATAGCTGTGCCAGATCCTTTTCGAAAGGATTTCTTGGTAGTGACCTTGGGTTTTGTCACATGCCTTGTGTATGACCAGGTCTTGGGTTGAACAACTTTTTTACCCAATCGTATCTCTAACTTTTTAGAGTTAACAATAAGATCATTGTGTTTGGCAATAACTATATCAATTTTACGCATAGTTGTAGAGTACTTCTTTTTTTATAATTTCTTCTTAAGTTTAGTATTTTCTTGAGTACATTTTTCAATGCATTCTAGTGCCTCATGCAATCTAAACTCAAGTGTAGAGATGTCAACAGATTTATCATAAGTAGAAGTAACTCTATAATCAATAAATAAGCAAGTAAGCTTTCCATTCTTAATCTTATATGATAGGACATCCTTTCTTGCTTGCTTATACTTATCTAGAACCTTCATATAATCAGTAAATAAATCATGGAAAGCATCAGATAATTTATAGTTAAAAAAAATCATTCTATTAAAAAAGAGGATTATTTTGTACCACGTTGGATAATGCCATTAGCATATATTTGCAGCTTGACGAGGGCTTTCTTCTTCTGAGTCGCTTGATTCGCTTTCACAACATATGCTCATATTAGCTATTTGTGAGACGACGACTTTTCTTCGATCAATATCGTTCATAGAGGTTCTCCTTTTTCACTTTAGGACAATCATTTTGTTTGTGGCTCGGTCTTCTGTAGTTGTAGCATATTGGTTCTTCTTCAAGTTCTTTCTTCGTCTTGTGATATAACTTTTCATACTTTAGAAATTTCTTGAATTTCTTGGGAATTTGTGCCAGATCATCATTGTTTGTTCCATCATCTTCAAATGTATCGTTAGAACTCTTTTGTGATGTGCCATGAGTGACTTGTTCATTTCCTTGTGAGTTGATTCCTCGAAGTTGTTGAGATCAAGTTCGTGCGTCATCAACTTTTTCATCAGTATTTCAAGAGACATGACTGTGAGATCGTTTCCTTCAATAATTGCAGTCGCCTTGGGATTCCAGTTCTTGGTGAGTCCCCGAAGTATCTTGCAAATCTATGTTGCAAATCTTTTCATGTTTTTTATATTCCTTTCCAAGAGAAGTGAGAGGATTAATAATATCAAGCAAAGGTGTAAACATTTATGTAATGGTCTCATCTGGCTTTATTCTGAAAGCCTCATATTCTTGAGTGTGCTTACTGATCTTAGATAACTTCACTTGCGAACTTCCTTCATGAGTTATCTCAAGAAATTTTCAGATCTCGTATGAAGTGTTACATGTAGATACTTTATTAAACATACTGTCTAAAGCATAAAATAAAGTATTTATAGCTCTAACATCAAGACTGGATTATTTTTTTTCTTGACCGGTGTATCTATCATGGGGCTTATCCACAAGAATACCGCCACTCAAGTGATTTAAGAAAAAAGCTCATCTGTGTCTTCCAATATGTATAGTTAGTTCCGTCAAATAGTGGAGATCTATTTGTGGATTGTCCTTCACATGTGAATATAGATTTAACAACTACCATATGTATATTGTCTAGAGTGTTATATATGAATATAACCTACTCTGATAACAATTGTAGGACCATTGAGCATCTCTAGGGGTAAATATAGTACGTGTATGCAGCGGAATAAAAAATACCTCTAAAAATTATAAGGCAGTAACAAATATGAAGTAAGCAGTATTTAAATAAATACGTAAAGTAAGGAGATCAGAGAGCAAACTCAAACACCAAGGTTTATAATGGTTTTCCTCTGAGAGGACTAGTCCAGTCTCGAGAACCCTTCCTTGATATTAGTCTACTATTTGAAATAGCAGTTACACCAAGTGCTTTAATTCGAAAGGCACGTCAACTTCTTACACCTTATGCTTTGATCCGAATGACAAGACGACTTCAACCACGAGCTTTAATATGAAGGACTCGCGATTCACAACAACAAGTGTAGAGACAATACTTTGAAATCCAAGCTTTACAACTCAATTAGACTTCTAAAACTAGAACAACATTGGCATTAGAAGGCTGAGAGCTGATCTTGGGAACAGAGAAGGTTAAAGCTCAGATAATAGTAAAATATGAAAGTAAATGAGTGAATTGAAATGGTGAAACTCGTAGCTATTTATAGGTTTACTGGAGACCGAGTTCGGGCAGAGTTTGGTCCCCTAACGTTCATAAATTCGAACGTTAGAACCCGATCTTCAGGAGGGAACAGTCAAATAGAAAATTGGGTATGATGGAAAGAGTTCGGGCTGAACTCAGTCCGATTTTGGTCTGTATGGCTATGTGGATTTTGGGCCAGTTTGGTTTGGTGGACTAGGATGTTTGTTTAAGGTTTGATCCTCCTAGTGCCAACATGACCCAATGGACATCTTGTCCTATAAAAAATATAAAATATATAACAAATGATAAAATCCAGACGTCCTTGTTGCACGAGAATAATTACAATATGTAGTGCTGACTTTGTGTTGACGTGCTGACTGATGTACTGATTATGTTGTGTCGAGTCATATCAAGTGATGGTTCGATCAATATCAAAATCAAGTTGACTAATGACTATTTGGGCCAACAGTTTGGGCATTAGAATGGTAGTTTGAAACATAGCCTAAATAATATAAATAAATTGTTTGAAATATTTAGTAAAAATTAGGGTGTTTACAGCAATGTACCTCCGAAGTTGAGATACATGAAAGACGTTGTGTACCCCGAGTAGGAGAAATATTCAAGAATACTAAGTCTCCAACTACAAACTCCACTACAAAAAAAAACCTTATTTCTGAAGCCAATACTTTCTCGGAAAAGGTTGTTCGCCGTCGGGAATAGTATTTTTCGAGGGTAAATGGCCGTTGTATGCCCTCGAAAATGCTAGCGTCGGAAAAGGTATTTTTTCGACCAACCGTCGGGAATGTGAGTATTAGCGATAAAAAATAGCCCTCGTATTTGTTTTTCCATTGTCGAAAGTGAGCTTTATGAATATAAGACGGATGGATATTTATGATGAGTCTACGCCTTCGAAATTAATAAATTGGTGCTGACAAATGTTTACTCGAAAATGTTTGAGATTATTTTCGATGAAAGGAAATTGCCGAAAACGTTTTTTATGTTTGCTAAAGTAGTCAAAAATTAAAGTATGTGTAATCAAAATTATTTTTTTTGCGAGAATTTGTTTTGTCAAATTATTTGTCGAAAATGACGATTAAACATCATTTTTCGATGTATGAGAGTTGTCATAATTTTTTTTTTAAGATAGCAATAGTAATTGGAAATATATGTTATTATGATGTCTTTGTTTGTCCAAAATTTTTGTCGAAAATGGTACATGTCATGATAATTACTAATTTCGATAGAAATAATTGTCTTAAAATAGCATAACTTTTCTCAGAATTTAAATTAATAGTAAAGCACGAATACACTGATAACTAAAGTAAAAGATAATCTTCTAATCATCCATTGATATAAAAAAATGTGTCACAATAAAACCAATGTATTTTAAGTACAATAAACTTGTAATGTTAAATCTATTTTTTCCCATGTCTTCGTATACCGATGTCAAAATAATTTTATGAAACTGAAGCTTGTTTGAATTATTCTTCAAAGTCATCGCTAAGATTAGCATCTGAACCATTACTTCCAACATTATCCTATTACAACAACAAAAAAATTCCAATAAGGACTCATGTAGTTTAAATAAAATTAAGATTTAAACTCAACTTATAACTTATAAAATCGTAAAGAAATGTACATACCACAATTGGTGATTGCCTTGCACTATGTTCAGAATTTTGGATATTGTTTAATAACATCTGAACTTGTTCTTACAGAGTGCTTAATTGGCCTTTCACATCTTTCAGCTCATCTTTTAATTGCTGGTGATTTTCTTCAAGTTCAACACATCTACGCTTGTTGCAACTTTGGCTAGATGAGTATAAATCTTTACCTTTCAAACCACCCCCCAATCCAAGTACACGACCATGACTAGGTACGATCATCTCTCTATATATGTCCGAGGCATTAACATTAAGATTTTCCTCTATAGCAGTACTTTTTTTGTTTTCTATCGTTTCCTACACAATAAAAATTACTACGATATTATATAACATCTCGATAGAATATTACAAACACACACTAAATTGACAAAATATGGTATGCATTTAAAGAACACAATGAAGAATGAAAAAGTTGGCTAACATACATACATTTCTTTTGCCTTCTCACTTCGCCAAATTTCTTCTTCTTCCTTATTTCCCTTACTTACATGAAACTTCTTGAAACATTCAATTGGACTGGGTTCAATTCCAGTTTGATCAATCTGTTAAGAGAAAAAATTATTATTATTGTCTTATTATATTAAGCTTATACCAGAAATATCTTACTTCACACATACCGAAGCAACCAAAAATATGCAAAAATATATAGATATGAAAATATACAATACACAAAAAAATTGGGAGCATTCTACTTTTATACCTTATCTTTTTTGTATTTGGCAAAGGAAACTGAACCAGTGGTGTGCACAATTGTTGATTTTTTCCTATTTATTTTGTTTGAATTACTTTGATACTGCAAAATAAAATAATTCCTCCTTTGAATTAATCTGCAATTTAATATATAATTCATAAATATGCTCTAAAGGCCTCTTGCTACTATCTGCCCATTGCTTCATCCTATCTTGAGCAACTCTGAGTCGTTCCCTAATCATCTTAACTTTTTCTGCTGAATCTATACAATCTTTGGTCTGAGCAAAGCTCTATCTCCTACATCATCCTTGAATAAAGGTGTACATACCGTTGGCCATAAAGTGCCTCAAAAGGTGTCATGACTATGCTGGCCTGGTAGCTATTGTTATAAGCAAACTCCACCAGGTGCAGATGATCCTCCCAAGAGCCTTTAAAATCTAAGGCACAAACCCTCAACATATCTTCTAAGGTATGAATAGTCCTCTCCGATTGTCCATCCGTCTGTGGGTGGTAAGTAGTACTACACTTCAACTGAGTGCCCAAACTCTACTGTAGACTCTTATAAAAATAAGATGTGATCCTACTGTCTTTATCTGAAACAATGGTGGCAAGAACTCCATGAATCCGCACAATCTACCTCATATAGAGCTCTGCTAACTTTTCGGTCGACAACCCTACTTTGAATCGAATAAAGTGAGCTAATTTTGTCAGTATATCAATGATTACCCATATAGCGTCTTTCCTGTCGGGTGTTCGTAGTAATCCTGGGATAAAATCCATTGTAATATGTTCCCACTTCTATTTAGGGCTAGAGAAAACCTCCGAGTCTCTAACATTCTTCCTTAACCTGCTGACATACTAGACACCTCGAGAAAAATTTGGCAACTTTCTACTTCATCACATACCACCAAACAAACTATCGAAGATCCTTATACATCTTCGTCGCTCCCAGATGAATGGAATACTGAGACTGATGGACTTCTTGCATAATTTCTTTTCTCAAACTACCCTTAGGCACACGCAACCTAGTACCACGCCTTAGGGTACTATTATCCGCTATGACAAAGTCATCCAATAATCCTGCCTACACATGTGCCTGATACAGCAGAGACTCTCATCCAGAAACTGTCTCATTTATCTTCTCCATCAATCCTGACCGAATCTATATATTCATCAGTTGCCCTTCAAACCCTGGAATGATGAACTCTATCCCCAAGCTCTCCAAATCTTTCAGATGATGTCGGTCCATGGTTAGAAACATAGCCATCGGATATTTGCTAAGTGCATCTACTACGGCAGTAGCCTTCCTTGGATGGTACTGGAGATCAATGTCAAAGTCCTTCATAAGTTCTACCCATCTCATCTATCTCATGTTTAGCTCCTTCTGAGTGAAGATATATTTCAGACTTTTATGGTTTGTAAATATCTCCACTCTTTTACCGTAAAGGTAATGCTTCAAAAGTTTCAAAGCAAATATGACCGCTGCAAGTTCCACATCATAGGTGAAAAAATTCTTCTCATGGGGCCTCAATTGCCGAAAAGCATATGTTGTCACCATTCTATTCTGTTCCAACACACAACCCAAACATTTTCCCAATACATCACTATAGATAGCTAAACCTCCGGATCCTGAAGGCAATGCTAAGACATGAGCCGTAGTCAATCTCCTCTTCAATTCAGAGGCTGCCTGACATGCTTCAGTCCAAACGAACTCTTTATCATTCTTGATAAGCTTGGTCATCGGTTCTGTGATCCTGGCAAAGTCTTGCACAAACTTCCTGTAGTAGCTTGCTAACGCTAAGAAAATTTGAATCTATGCTGCTGATTTGGGAGTAACCCACGAATCTACTGCCTTAATCTTCTTTGGATCTACTGATATCCCATTACCGGTCACTATATGCCCCAGAAACTCTACCCTATTTAGGAAAAACTCATTTAGAGAGTTTTTCGTACAACTTATATTTCCTCTAGATCTCGAATACTATCCTCAAGTGCTCTTTGTGCTCCTCTGGGGTCTTGGAGTATATCAAAATGTTGTCTATGACTACTACTAAGAACTTGTCTAAGTACTGGTGGAAAACCTTATTCATAAGGTTTATGAAGACATTTGGAGCATTGGTAAGTCCGAAGAGCTTAATCAGGAACTTATACTGTACATACTAAGGGTTGAAAGCAGTCTTCAGGATATCATGTTCCATCACTTTCATCTGATGATACCCGGATCGCAGATCTATCTTGGAAAACACTTTCGCTCTACCTAACTAATCAAAGAGCTCATCAATCCGAGATAGGGGATATTTATTCTTAATTGTGATGTTGTTGAGGGACAGATAGTCGATGCACATCCTAATGGTCTCGTCTTTCTTGGACAAAAATAGATTAGGTGCTCCCCAAGACGAAGGACTAGATCGAATGAAGCACTTCCATTCTAACTCATCAATCTCTTTCTTTATCTCCTTTAATTCTTTAGGTTTGACTCTGTAATAATTTTGGGATACTGGGCTGCCCCTGGAACTAGGTCAATAGTAAATTCAATATCCCGGTCTGTGGCAATCCTGGTCCATCTTCAAAAAAATATCTAAGAATTCTATAATGATGAGATGCGGTAATACCTCACTACAAGAAAAATAGCCTGTTATAATGCTTGAAAAAAGCTATTACAATGGTTCTTATATAAACGTTAGAAAATTTTAGCAAAACCACATAATATAACCGTTCTGAAGAATTTTTGGCCTATTATAACGATTTATAGCGCTAAGCGTTATATATTGTTCACACGTATATGACATTGTTACACATAATTGTTATAAAAAGTGGTAAAAAAATTAGAATCCTGCTCGAACGCCTGCTCAAACCCTACCCCTAAATCAAAAGACTTGTTCCTTTCTCTCTCTCTCTCTCATTTTCCTTCTCATCTCCCAGAGCCCTCTCCCCCCTCTCGCTCTCCCTAATTCCTATAGCTAGGGTTTTTTTCAAGCCGCTAGCCGACCGTCGCGATCCAATCTAGGGTTTCGATCCGTCCGTTAATCTAGGTCAAGGGTTTCAACATTCGTTCTGTTCTCCTCGACATGGGCGGGAGAACTGTGGTCTCCGACAATGAAGGTGAGTTCCTCTCTCTTGTAGTAGTCTCATTTGCTTCAATTTGGGGTTTTCTTTCCCTAACATTTCTATGAATTTTGCAGACGAGTTTGAGGAGTAAGAGGAAGGATGAGGGGGCAACAAGGAAGCCGGCGGCGCAGTCGAGAGGGACGATGATGAGGAAGAGGAAGGTACGATATTTTAGGGTTTCGTGAGTTTTTTTGGGGAAATTGCACATTTCAGAGAAGGGCCAGGACGAGTACGAGAAGGACGGGTTCATAGTGGACGGGAGGAGCAGAATAGCGACAGCGACGAGGAAAGGCAGAGGAGGAAGAAGAAGAGAAGGTCAAAACTCAGCTCTAAACCCTCTATTTTTATTGTCGATCATGCTATTTTTTGCTGTTTCAGAAAGTGTTTTTTCTTCCTTACATGCGTGTTCATTCGAGCAGATAATTCGAAAAGAACTATGTCAGGACGACTACGAGTTGCTCCAGGACAACAATATCACGGGCATTCAGCGCCCAAAACCCGTATATTTCTCGATCCAATTACCATTTAGCCTTGCAAATTATGATTTGTTTGTTATGGTTGCTCCTTGTAACTTATACGAAGAAAATAGATTGCGTAGAGGCTTTTATGCTATTTGAGCTACCTGTTCATCATTTGAAATTAATGGTATTTGCACTTCAGTAATTTTATATTAAAGTTTAAATGAATATTAAATAGGAAAGCTCAAAAGTAATTGTAAAATTTCATGGTTTTAGGTGCTTTAGTTATATTTTCATCATTGGAATATTTGATTGTTGCTTCTATACAAATGGTAGACGATTAATGAGCTCTATATCTCCTTGATAGGTCTTTCAGATCGCCCTGATATGCGGCTCACAGTACCTCAGATAAAGGTATCAATACTTTCAGTTTTTTGTTTCGTTTGTTATTTCTATTTCCTACTAATACATCTTCTAACGTTTGCTAAATATACCTATTCTATGCCACATTGTCCAATGCTCTCATGATACTCTTGTAAATCATCCATCATTTGAACTGTAGCAGTCTCAGAAACAAAGCAGTAACTTAAGAAGGTGCCTTTTAAAATAGTAGTCTGATAAGAAACTCCTTTTCAAACTGTCTTTTGATTACAAGGAGCACAATTACTAAAATATATTTATAAAGTGTCATGCTAAATTGTTCTCTTTGTATTTCTCATGTATTTTTGTTGTCCGTCTGTTCCCAGTGTTTCCCAATGATTATATAACATGGTCTTATGTGACTGAAAATGCCTCTTTCCAGCTTCCTCATTTTTCTGTCGTGTACTTTCTTACCCAGTTTCGAGCAAGTAGTCAATCAGGTAGGCCGATGCAATGTCATAAGGGCTCTTTATTTTGTTGTTATTTATTTCTAATTTATTTAAATTTATTTCTTTTGATATTTTGTGTTTATATTAAACTTATCAAGTTTCATGGCCTGATGTTTTTCTATACTTCATTTACTGAAACCTTTGCTAAATTGGAGGAAGTTAATAGTAGGTTATAAGTGCAGGTACACACTTCTACTTGTTCTATGACTTTCTGAAAGGTAAAGGGATGAAGGTAAAGGGAGGAAGCTTACATCGATGGAGGTCAAGGGCCTTCAAGCTAGAGTTGGGGGGTTCAAGTCCCAACTCCAGCAATTATTTCCCAAAAAATTCAATTTGTAGGAAGGGATCAAGAAGTTGGAGGTTCAGCTGCAAATAAGAAATCATTATCTTTGTGAAGGCATGCATGGCTGATAGAAAAAGAGCACCAAGTCAAGGTATCTCGCTTTTAATGATTTGTTGGTAAGTTCCTCATGTTTCAGAAAAGAATAAGAAGGTGATCTGAGTATCGGTCATGACTTAGTATAAATGCAGTCTATTTTACACAAACATGAATATGACACAGACACAATAGCTCACTGTTGATTTTGGTGTCGTAAAGCAACATGGAGTGGACACCTTTTTCTGAGCGTCCTTGCTTTCTAGTTCTAGGACCTATCCAAAACCATAAGAGAATTATCTTGCAAATGCATTATATAGTATAACAACCTTTTTATATGATCATGGCACATTAAATTTTGGTTTTTATGCATGCCATGAATTTCTTCACATGACTTATAAAATTTTGCTTTCGAAAATTAGGTATGTGATTTATAATATTATATGCCTATGTTGTTTCCTATTTACATGTCTGCATATGCTTTTTTTGGGCACTAAATAATTTTTTGGATGAATCTCTAAATTTATGCATTCTATATTACAGTTAATCATCTTGATTACCTGGTCATCCAGGTGGCTTGGGTTACTGGACCTTGGTTCTAGTAACCAATTTTTTGGATACTAAATATTCATGCTCGAGAAAAATATTTTTGGTCCATGGTTTCATGAGGGATTTACTCGATGCTTTTGGTAATGTATTTGGGGTGTGAATGTCTAGGTATGATTATGGGCTGAACAATTTAAAAGGACAACCAACCATTAAAGAAATAGTGTGCATGAGCAATATAGCGAAGAAGAAACTTTCTAGATCATTTTTTACTGTTTTCTTTTCTTTATTTAGTTGAGTATACTTCAAGTTACATAATTCATAGTAGCAATGGCAGTAACCGCACAAGCATTTATTTTTGTTTGATTTCTTAAATTATTCTATCTAGATCGATTGAAGTTATAATTATTGGATGCATAGCTGGGCATACATTTATATAATTGATTACTTGAAGATAGATTTGTGCCTGATTTCTGGTAAGTGTTTATTTCAATATTATATATGATATGACACTTTTTCAGTTAAGAAAATTAATGTACTGCAAATAAAATATAAATAATACTCTTCTACCTTTATAATTTTCTTTATGTAACATATCCATGAATTTTCAAATGTCTTTCTTATGGTGATAGTGCTAATGTGAATTCAAGAGATAATTACCATATTATGCACAAGCATTGCAATGAGAACCACCTCACCTAACGAATAAGTGCTGATTGGAGAGGGTACTACATTCTGGAAACACGTCTTTTGTTCGACTAAAGCATTGTGAAGAATGCTAACCCTATCGTATCTTAATTGTACAATACCAAGTAACGTTCATACTATAGTTTTTGGTCCACAGATGTAACATTCCTCAATTTGGGTAACATTATTCTTGAATATTTATCAAGGTTTTATGTATTAGGTGGAACTAATATATGTTGGATTGGAATTGTAGGGTCTGAAACTACCTACAACTGACCAATTCGAAAATACCGAAATCCCCAGGAATGTAGAAGTCATATACTTATAGAAAGAGTCTGATCAGATGAGAGCTTCTTGGGGTCTGTAACAGCCAATCTCATGGGGGATCAAAGTACCAAATATGGGATCAGGTTTGATTAGCCTTTCTTCATGTTCTTTTTTCCAGAAAGTTAGCTAACAATTTTGGCCACCTATATTGACTAACTAGGAAGAAGTGTTGCAGTGAGAAGCACGAAATGCCATAAGAACTGATTTTAAGAGACTTCTTGGTGTCGTAGAGTGAATTTACTTCCTTTCTGATCACTTCTCCATTGCTTTAAGAACATTCTATTTTATCATTTTCTTCATCTCATCATCTGATTGTGCTTGTATTATCAAGTTTATAGTATCATATTCCTTTTTACCGGGTATTGTACGACCGGTTTGTGCCTACCATAACAACACTTACTGGTAACTGCAGAAGCATGATGGCATGGATACCAAAACAACAATTGGTGTAGTTGAAGATCACAAACAACACTCAGGTGAAACAGATTCCAAAGATAAAAATCACACATGGGTTTTAAAAAAATATGTTTTCTGGTCCATCATATCCAACGACTCCCAAAAGACTGGGAGTAAAAGAGTACTAAACCTCACCAACTCTTCTCTAGGGAACCATATTACAACAATTGAAGCAACTTTGAAGAAAAAAGGTATTGATGATCAATTTAGATATTATTGGTGTGTTCGTATAATCTCCTGGTGCTACATTGATACCAAGCGTTATGAGCTAGATTTTATTTTAGAGAGAGGGCAGGAAGGATGTTGCTTAAAATTCATTCATCAACGAGGAATTTCCAGATGACAATGGAAGTAATCGCTTGTTGTTACTACTTACATATCAATCAATTTGTATGTTGATTGTCGTTGGAAAACTTCTACTTAATGATGTTTTCCAAATAGGAAAAAAAAGGAAAACAGACACTAGTACAACTTGGAAAGAGTGCAAAAATAAAGTATGTGATGGCGTTGACGATGTTAACAGCCAGCAATTATTCTAATAATTAGTAATAAAACAACGTTAAGAGATGCATACTTCCTCCAGTAGCTTTCCTTGTGTACTATGAAAACAATATTCCGGTAACATGAGGGCAGTTGTAGATATTAGTAGTATTGTATTTCAAGAGTACCACATAATAACAGTTGTGTAGGGAATTGGAATCATAGTAGTCTTGGGGACGTATCTCCACATAATTGTTCTTTATTTCATCCAGTATTTATTTTTGCTTCTATTGGGAGAGCTGCTCTTATCACAATATCTTCCTACTTTTATGGTCCAGGCTGATAAGCATAGATAAATATTGTTTACATATTTTAATTGCAAGTGGAGTTCATATACATCAGAAAGGTGATGGTGGTTTTAGCTATAGAGGAAGAGACAAGTGAAGTGGGTTCACATGGTATATTTTCTGAATTTTCTTTTGCTGTAGGTGACCCCAAATTTTTTTTGGCAAAAAGCTTTGATTTACTGCTGTTGTAGATTTTTGTTAGAACTGAGGGGAAGGTGGTGAGACAAGATATGGTCTTCCATCGTATCGCTGGATAGAATGGATATTGGCCTTGCATCCATCATCATGCCTATGAGGTAAGAATAGGCTGCAACTAATACTTTTATTTTCATAACTGACGCATGAAGCCTTATCCCAAAGTTTTGGGTGATGCTACATGGATCCTTTTCTTTCATTCATCTGTGTTAAGTGTCATATCGTCTTGAACGTTAGCAAATGTGATATCGTTTTCATAACTTCAGTTAATTTATTGAGTTCTATCGTCTAATCATATTTTACTTTCCAGTTGGTTCACGCCTTCAAATCACATCTGCTATGTTACTTTCCAGTAGGTTCACGCCTTCAAATCACATCTGAAGAACCCTATTTTAGTACTGTTATATTACTTTCCGCCGCCATACTTTGAGTGGTTCTAGTTTGATAAGGTTTGCTTCGTTTCGAATCTGACATATTTCTTGGCGAATGAATTTGATGTTGTGACTGTCATCCATGATCCTGCCATGCCATACTAATTGATCACACTACATAGCTAAACACCAGCAGACCTCTATTGTTTGTTGAGATAGCTAAGTGACTTTTTGTCATGACCCACACCCTAGAGTAAGGGCACGAGACGTGGGTACGTCCAGCCTACGCCGCAGTGTCGGCGGTAGAACGCTGTCCTAGGTCACAACTGTTTGCAAAAACAAAAGTTGATCTTTATTTCAACAAACTTTGTAAAGAAGATTACAATAGAATTCTGGAAAAGTACAACTGTAGGAATCCAATCTAGATGATGATTGCTTTATCCCTTGGACGATGTGAACTTTGAAGACGATAGCCTCTGAAGTTGAAGTTGAAGACAAAAGCCTCGGAAGAATGCAGCAGCACTTGGGCAAGAACTCCTGAACTCTCTGATATTTTTGAATTTTTTATGTCTGATTCCCTTGAATGAAGACTTGAAACTCTATTTATAGAGTTCTAGAAATAACTAACTTTTAGTTATTCTGAATTGCGCATATTGGATTGCGCATGGACTGGATTGCGCAGCATCAGACTGCGCTGGCAGTTGTTTGATCGTGGGCCAACTGTCTTGGACACATGACATCATTTGATTGAATTGTGCATGATCGTGTGCAGACGGTTGCCACGTAGTGAGTAATTGATGGCATGAAGGCCACGTGTACATTTGTCAGTTGTCTTGATGAAGTGCGCCACCTGAATTGTGCTGACTTCAGATTGCGCTAAGATGGACTGCGCAACAGAAAGTCTGGCAGATTGCGCTGCATGTACAGCTGTCCTCGAGCGCTGTGCGGCGCAATAAATGAACAGTTTTCTCGTTCTTCGTGCTGTCAGTTGTCAAAAGATTTGATTTTGTCAGGTAATGATGACATTTGCCACATCAGCTTGCGCACTTGAGAGTGTGCGCAGTCTAGTCTGCGCAATCGAGATGATGCGCAATCTGTATTCTGCGCAGTTCAATTGAAGGATGTATTTCTTGATTTTTATAACTTTGTTGATGGGTGCAACTTGATTTTTAGGACCTACAAGACCCCCTTCAAAGTTTTCGAAAGTTGAATTTATTCAAAGTTTCGAAATACTTTGAATTTTGAATTTTCAATCAAGTTGCGCATATGATGAGCTGTCTGCGCAATCGGAAGAATTCAGCCCCTGTTTATTCGGCGCAAACTGAGGCGGCCGTTGCTCTCGAAAAATTATAAATAGTTCCCTTCGTTCTTCATGTTATTCTTTACTTGTTTTCATTGTGCTTAAGAGAGAGAAATCCTCGAGCCTTCTCCGACTTCCTTCTTTCTTCTCCATCGACCTTCATGGCTCCCAAGCGCTCCTCCGCCGCCGACAAGGGCAAGGCCCCCGCCGAGTCTTCGACTCGTGGTGCGCCGCGCCCTTCTCGACACGAAACTGCGTACCCTGCTGTGCGAGGTAGACAACCCGATCGAAAACCCTTTTTAGGGTTTTTTGACTTTACTGAATCTTAAAATCCATCTCTTTTTAGAGATGTGATCATACTGCGCCACCCTGTTTAGGGTTTTGGTTGCACGAACCAATTATTCTTCATTTTTATGAAGAGTATCTTCTCGCGCAATCGGTTGAATTGTGCTGGCAAAAAGTCAGTGCAATCGGCTGATTTGCGCAAGATTGTCAGCTCAAACTGTTGCTTTGCGCAAGCTTTGTCAGCGCAATCTGATAGTTTGCGCATAGAAGCTATTATTGCGCAATCTGATGCTTGCGTAATCTGATGCTTGCACAATCTGATGGTTGCGCAATTTGATGACAAAATCTTTTTTACTTGTACTGAATTCTGTTTTTGTTTGATGCAGTTGATACCAGAGATGATCCTGAGTATGAAATATTTGCAGGATCCCTTGCTGAGCCGGAATTCAAAGAAGATTTGTCCCATGTGCTTTTTTCACACTATGCTCTGCCATCCTCCCGCCAAGCCATCTTGGTTGCTCAGGACAATGAGACTTGTTAAGTCTGATGAATGGACAACCCCTGCAGTCTGTTGACGCCATAACCCATAAGAAACCCATGTTTTTATTTGGCGATGCCATTGACAAGAGTTCTCAGCCAAGACCCCGTGTTGAGCAGAGACTCTTCCAAAGAAAGGAAAAACTAGTCCTATTACCGGACATTGCTAGATGCCTTCCTCTGGCCCGCTATGCCCATGCAAGCCATCCCAGGAGAATGGACTGGGACATTACTCCTCTCCAACATGCAAGGACTGGAAAGGTTTGTGTCAAGAAAGGACCAAACAACAAAGATATGTTCTATAGCTCTTCTGAACGTCATGGTACTTTGCTCAGAGGGTTGAAGCCATGGTGTATCCCTCCAGAGAATTCTTCTTTGCTGTTGCCGGTGAGGACACCAATCTTTGCCAATGAATTTGCAAAGGCTGAGGGCAGATACCCGGATCAGGACATCCGGCTGACAGGTCTGGTGAACCCAGACATCAAGAGATGGAGCTGTATAGCCAACTGGATATTGGTCCAGTTTGAAGACAAACTTAAAGAGATCGAGCTATATAATGCGGTACACGCTACCGTGTATGGATTCCTTCCAAACCCTCATCTGTTTTTGGCCTTGGCAGAGAGGTATAATTATAGGACAGGGACGTTTATGACGCCCTGTGGGAAGATGGTATTAGCCCTCCATGAGATGAAATACCTCTCATACCTACCAATGGCAGACTTCCCTTATGAGGAGTATGTTCTAACAAACGACGAGTTAGACAGACTACGTCGAGAAAATGCAGAGATGGTGTTAGTTTTCGACGAACTATTGTGCCACTACAACATATGCTCCCTGTACTATAAAAGCGGCTCTTCCGGCACATGCTATTCATCAAAGTGGTTGAATTATCTTTTTCTTAACCATATCATTGAGAAAAAGACCAAAGATCATGACTCATGCAACCCGGCTTTCTTCCAACCCCTCAGCAACAGTGAAGTGATCAGTTTGATGGAAGAAAACAAGAGAATGGATATCAAAGTTACTGATGAACATCAATACCCTCCACTCAAGACAGGAGAATTTGTCGAGAGTTTTATAAGAATGGGCTACAAGTCCATGTCAAAAGAAGCCCAGCTGGCGGGTTTTCTGACATATTGGCTCCGTCGATACGTCGTACCCGGAGCGAGTGCCGTGGACCGATTCCACCGCGGTGTACTCTTTGCTGCCGTCCGGTTAGTCTTCGGCTACCGGATGGATCTACTATCAGCGATGACTTGTAGAATAAATGCAGGTCTTCGTCTGTATGTTGACTCCATGCTCAAATGTAAGGGTGATAAGGGAACTTCCCTAGACTGGAGTTGCCTTATACCTATTTATTCGGATGGTTGCTCTTACACCATCCGTCAATGATGAACCCTGCCATAGGAGCAGTCAGTGGTAGCTTTCTGCGTAGATTCTCCCAGAGCAAGTGGATGTACATTAGTCTGAAGGATTGCAGACGTGCATTGAACCTTGGGAAGGGATGGAATTTTCATTGCGTTCCTCCTCCAGTCGGTTATGAACATATGGCGACAAATTTAGTTGACCTTGGGAGGCAACCGTTGGGTCGGTCAGCATTTGACTGGCTAAGAACGATCAGGCCGTCCCACTTGGTATATAGATTTAAAGAGGAGTGCTATTTGGAACCATATCTGCCAAGCCGCTTCGCCCGTCAATTTGGTTACGACCAGTTCCATGTAGACAACGCTATAACTTGCCTACAAGGAAATGGGTATCTGATCGATGGTGCTAGAGCATGGGCCTATTACAACGCTCGAGACACAAGGACAGTGTTCTCGATGCCAACAAAAGATAATCAAGGCCCAAGAATGTTATATACATATTCGCTCTTTTATACAGCAGCGAATACATTTGCTGAGAACTATAGCCTTGTCGATAGCTTCGCCACGGTGACACGTCTGAGGAAGGGAGCCACTGCTGTACTAGTTCCAAATAACGACGAAGAATATGAACTAGTGGATAACCCATTGGAAGCCTCAAGGGAAGCAAACTTCCCTGAGGAAGTCAACCAACCACTGAGGATTTCTCTGAAAGTTGTTAAATCTCCGGTCAAGGAGAAGAAGAGAAGGAGAGAATAACCTTCTTCCCCAGTTGCAAAGAAGAAATTGATCTTGGAACATTCTTCAGAGAAAGTTACTACTAGATCACAATCTCGGCAGCTGGCCGAGTCAATCCAACGAGAAGAAGCAGCTATGCCGACCTCTATTCAGAAACCGGTCGAGGTAGTAAATGTAGAGAGTCCTGAGAGGCCTCTGCATAGAAAGAAGAAGCTGGCCCACAGAAGAAGAAAGAGAACAGTTTCTCCTTCAAGGCAAATCTTGTCTTCGGTGGTGGTGAATGCTACAGCTGGAATAACTATGTCATCTCCCACTCCTGTCTCTGAGTCTGGTCATAAAACTCCTAGTCCAGAACAGAGGGAGGAGACCGAACAAAGGGAGGAGGTTGACCAAAGAAATGAGGCCATAGAGCCCAGAGAAGATATTGTAGAGACAGAGCACGAAGCTTTGCGATCTCCTTTACAGGCAGTGGATACTACTCATATTCCTACTACACCAGGAGCAATCCGCGAGGAGGGGGATCATTTAATGATTGACGCATTAAATGATTGCGACTTCGGTCCACTGGATTATGTTGATCAGGCTGCTACAACTGCCAGCAGGGAGGCACCGGAGGAAAATGAAAGTAAGGAGAGCACATCATCAGAGGATATTGATGATACACAGAATCCTGAAGGGGATGATGAAGTGCATGTGTCTCCCGAAGCTGCTGATGACACCTTGGATCCTGAAAAGAATGATGAAGTGCATGTATCTCCTGAAAAGGTATCAGACGAAGAAGTGACCCTAGAGGAAACTCCTACTGTTGATCCCCAAGGTATAGAATGAAATTAGCAATCTTCTTTTAATAGATTGATAGCTGACATCTTTATTCTTATCCATACAGAACTCGGATCTTTTCCAGCTCCTCCAGTGTGCATGGATATAGTGCTTATGACGACGATAGCTAGCAGCAGTCGTCATTTGTCATGTGGCTCTGAAGCAGGCAGTAGCCAGGCAGTAATGTCTGAGGCTACTTCTGCTAGGCTGGAATCTGTTCCAACAGATGACAAGCCTGTTGCCAAACCAAGCCACGATAAGATTGCTTTCATCTTTGATCTTCTTTGACAGTAGTAAATGACAGGCAAAATGACAATATTTAATTTTGCAGAGGAACAACTAGGAGGAGCTGCCAGCTCTACTTTAGTTCCTTTATTCAAAGAGCCCTCAGTCCAAGTACAAGAGACTGAACATCCTGCCGCTTCAACGTCAACAGGAATAGCTGCTACTCTTGGCGCACTAGCTACCAATCAATTCGTCGTCCACTCATTTACCAAGTTTTTCTTTGATTCATTGGGGCCTTTAATAAATAGAGTGATGGAGAAGGAGGAGGCTGATTTCTCCACGATTAGAGGTCTAACCTCTTTCTTAGTTAATGCCATCCGCGATCAAGGTGACGAGGCTCAGGCGACTTTTCTTGATCACATATTAGATGAGCTGGAGACCTCAACAAAGAGCTACAAAGAGCTGAATAAAGGAGAGGTAGAACTTTTGGTGCAAGCCGAGTTTGAACGGATGTCTCAGGAGGCTGCAGTTGAGAGAGTCAATTTCCAAATTCTCTTGGATACTTTCACTGCTAAGTCTGCTGAGTACAATTCCAAAGTAGAAACGGTGATATCTGTTGCCGAAAGGAAAGAAAAGAGAATTGCTGAATTGAAAGCGGAGATTGCCCGTCTTCATGAAGAACTGGAAGATGAGGCCACCCAACATCAAAATGCAATTCAACAACTTGATGTTCTAACCCGAGAAAGAGATGAATATGCTGCGGCTCATCAACCTGAAATCACTCGCAGAATGGTAACTCTGTCAACCTTCAATGAAAAATCTGGGATGGAAGAAGCCAGGAAGCGAGTGATGGAATCCCGTGAAGAACGACTGCAGATTCTGAAGCAGCAGATAACCAGCTTGATGACACCACCAGCCTAATAGAAAGATTTCTTATATCTTTTTGTTTTGCAGTATGTATGTTTGTAATGTCTTGAATTTTGATCAATAAAAAGACATTTTTTTGTGGCTCTATTATTTATTGCATATCTTATTCAGATATAAATAATAGCGATAGAAAATATATTCAGAGGTGCCGGACATGATATATTTCTTAATTTTTTTTTAGAAAATAATTATATTCATTATATCTGCTCAGAGGTAATGTGGACATGACAGAATATAATTTATTGAATATCATTATTTCAATAGACAACTCAATCAAGGATGACCAGTTGCTGATGCGGATGATGAACGAAAATGGATCGTCAAAATGTATGAACGAAGTGAATCGTCGGGTTGAACGGACGAACCGTCAAATGAGTTGAATGAACGGGCGAATGTTAATGAACGGATGAACTGTCGAATGAATGTAATGAACGGGTGAACCATCGAATGAATGTAATGAACGGGCGAACCGTTGGATGATAGTAATGAACGGGTGAACCGTCAGATGAATGTAATGAATGGGCAAACCGTCGGATGATGGTAATGAACGGGTGAACCATCGGGTGAATGTAATGAACGGGTGAACCATCGAATGAATGTAATTAACGGACGAACCGTCGGATGATGGTAATGAACGGGTGAACCGTCGGGTGAATTGAATGAACGGACGAACCGTCGGATGAATGGAATGAACGGATGAACCGTCGGATGATTGTAATGAACGGGCGAACCGTTGGATGATAGTAATGAACGGGTGAACCGTCGGATGATGGTAATAAACGGGTGAATGTGTCGCTTCGTTGTTTGAGAATCTCCGCCTATAAATAGAACAGAAATCTGTCAGGAATGACCACTTCCACTCTTCAGCATAAAGATGTCGTCTGGAGATGCATCCAAGAAGGCTGAAATCGCCCCGAAGGTTGAAGAACTCCCGGAAGAACGACCAGCCGATCTTGACTAGCCAAAGCAGATAGAAGCGGGCGAAGGTTCGTCTGCACCCAAGCCACCAAAGGAAATCTTGGACTTCCTGCTTGAACCAGGAACGACGAAGGAAGAAGAGGCCATGAGGATGGCTGCTTGCAAGTTCCTGGTGGGTTCCAGCAAGGATGTTCTCGGGTCTTTTGCTGATTATGTCTTTGATAAGGACGACAGTGGTCCGCGTCCCAGTGTTGAGAAGGATGATAGTGATCTTCTTTGATATCATGTACTATCATTCATGATGAAATAAAATTGAATTTTATTTATGAACTTGTCTAATGATATTTACAAGCAATCTCTTTTACATTCATGCATAGTACTTCTTAAGGAATTTGCCATTGATAGGCATCATTGCAACTCGACCGTCCAGTTCTGAGAGTTGATAAGCTCCATTTGAGAAGACTTTGCTTACAACGTAGGGCCCTTCCCACTTTGCGTCGAATTTGCCTTTGCTCATGTGAGTCATAGTCATAGGACGTCTGACCGTTAGAACGAGTTCTCCTTTCTGAAAGGCTCTGACTTTAACTTTGCGGTTGAAAGTCTTCGAGATACGGGCTTGATATAACTCAATATGCTGTTGAGCCATTAATCGCTTCTCGTCGAGTGCCTCCAGTTCTTGAAGTCGAAGAAGATCATTGTTCTCTGTAGTGAGCTCATTGGCAATGGCGATCCTTAAAGACGGAATTTGAAGTTCCAGGGGAAGAACTGCTTCACAACCATACACCAGAGAGAAGGGTGTACAGCCCGTGGGGTTGCGGACAGTAGTACGATAGGCCCAAAGACATTCTCCAAGCTTTTCACTCCAGTTTCGTTTGTTAGTAGATACAAACTTCTTAAGGAGCTTGATGATAGTTTTGTTGAAGGCTTCAGCCAAGCCATTAGCAGCAGGATTGTATGCTGTCGAGGCGACGTTGTCAATCCGGTGATCATCACAGAATCTTGTAAACTTCTGGCTGATAAATTGAGGTCCATTGTCGTGAATGATCCTTCGAGGTACACCAAATCTATAGATAACATGGTGTTTGACGAAGTTGATGACACTACTGGTCTTGACTTCAACCAGAGGTATAGCTTCAGCCCATTTGGAGAAATAGTCTGTTATTGCTAGTATGAACCGATGTCCTCTAGAAGAAGGAGGATTGATGGGACCTATAATGTCCATGCCCCAAGCTTCGAAAGGCCAAGAAGCAGCAGTCGGATGCAGGAATTTTGTTGGTTGATGGATGAAATCTGCATGGATTTGACAAGCACGACATTTTCTTGCGTATTCGATGGCGTCTGATACCATAGAGGGCCAGTAGTAACCCATTCGTCGGATGCAATCCTGTAGCTTAGGACCGGGTTGATGTGCTCCGCAGACACCATCATGAGCTTCGCGCAACATTTGCTTTGCTTCATCACCAGCGAGACAGCGCAAGAGAAGACCATCATAAGTCCGTCGATAAAGAGTTTTGGTAGTCTGGTTATAATAGAACCGAAGAGACCGTCGACGAATACTCGTAGCCTCCTTGGGGTCTTCGGGGAGTATGTCATGAACCACGAAGTCAATGAAAGGAGCTCTCCAATCTTCATCGATAACATTGACTTCAACAAGATTGCTGAACTCAATATTACGATTGTTTTCAATGCAAAACAGCTCCCGATTAGAGACAACCACCACATGCTGTCTTTTGATAGGGATAGCCAAGACGGCTGCAAGGTTGGCCAAGGCATCTGCTTCGGTATTGCAAGCTCGGCGAACATAGTCAATAAAGAAAGCTTTGAATGATGTAGCCATGTTGATCGCCGTTTCATGATAAGGTACTAGATCTTGATGGCGAACTTCATAGGTTCCTCTAACCTGATTAACAACCAGCTTAGAGTCACCGTAGACTTCGAGATATTCAATGTCCAGTTGTTTGGCTAACTGAAGGCCAATGAGTAGAGCATTGTACTCTGCTACGTTGTTGGAGCAGGGTTCATCTAGAGAGTAAGCTCTTTGGATAGTTGATCCGTCTGGAGAAACGAGAACAACTCCAACTCCAACTCCTGCTACAATGGCACCATTTGGTCCGATTCTGGATGCACCGTCAAAGAATAGACGCCAAGTAGGAAATTCTTCAGAGATCATATTTGATTCCAATGTCTTATCTGGAATTTCATCATAGAGTTTGGATGTTTCTGGTACATGATGAGCCGCTAAGAAATCCGCCAGTGCTTGACATTTGACAGATTTTTGAGGAATATATACCATGTCATATTGGGCTAGCAGAATGGCCCATGTAGCCAGCCGAGAATTGAGTGTGCTAGGCTTCTTCATGAGTACCCGAAGAGGATTAACTCGGGATATGACATGAATAGTTTGTCCAATGATGTAATGCCTTGTCTTTTGAACAGCAAACATAAGAGCTAGGCATTCTTTTTCGACCGGACTATAACGGTGTTCAGCACCAATCATAGTACGACTGAGATAGTAAATGGCCTGTTCATGACCTTCTTTGTTCTTTTGGGCGAGTAAAGCACCCAATGAATGGTCCATAGCACGGACATACATTAAGAATAGTATGCCTGAGATCGGTGGCACCAAGACTGGTGGATTCATGAGATATCGCTTTATGTCGTCGAATGCTCGTTGACATTCTTCAGTCCAAATGAAAGATACACCCTTCTTCATTAGTTGAGTAAATGGTCTGCAGCGTCCAGACAAGTTCGAAATGAATCTCATGATGTACGCAAGTCGACCTTGGAATCCTCGTAGCTCTTTTAGGTTGCGTGGAGGACGCATCTCTTGAATGGCTTTGATCTTCTCGGGATCTACGTGTATACCCTTAGAGGTAATGACGAAGCCGAGAAACTTGCCACTAGAGACACCCAAGAATGACTTGGTGGGATTCATCTTGAGTTGATGTTGGCGCATCAGATTGAAGATTGTTCTCAAGTCTTGGATATGATCTTCCTTTAGACGACTTTTGACGGCGATATCGTCAACATAGCATTCGACAGTCTTGCGAAGATGATCTCGAAAGATGGTGCTCATAGCTCATTGGTAAGTTGCACCAGCGTTCTTGAGACCAAATGGCATCACTGTATAGCAATAGACTCCACGAGGAGTGCGGAAAGAGGTATGTTTTTCATCTTCGGGATTCATCCGAATCTGATTGTATCCAGAGAATCCATCCATGAAGGATATTCGCTCGAACCCACAGGTATTGTCAATCATGACGTCCGTGATAGGGAGAGGAAATTAATCTTTTGGACATGCTTCATTAAGATCCCGAAAGTCGATACAAACTCGGACTTTGCCGGTTTTCTTCAGGACTGGAACAACATTGGCTACCCAATCAGGATGTTGTTCTTCACGAATAAAGCCACAAGCGATGAGCTTCTTGACTTCATCATCGATCGCATCCATCATTTCTGGTTTAAAATGCCCTTGTTGCTGTTTGACTGGTTTTGCATTGGGCAAAATGTTCAGTTTGTGAGTAGCAACTTTAGGATCTAGACCTGGCATGTCTTCATAACTCCAGGCAAAGACATCAATATATTCTTTGATAAGAAAAATTAATTCTTGTTTGTCTGCCTCTGGAAGATTCTTGCTGATGAATATTGGACGAGGTGACCCGCTTTCTCCTACATCAACTTGAACCAATTGATCTTCGGTAGGAGGTTCTCTTTGTTCGAATCGGAGTTCCCATTGGGTATCCATTCGCTGAGCCCAAGGATCTGTTTCGGGATTTTCTTCAATGTCCTCGTCATATCTTTCTGGAAGTTCGGCGGAGACCATGTTGGAAGATATGATCAGCCGATGGACTTGACCAACGCTTGTATCAGAATCCCATGATCTGGAATCAGAAGAATTAGAGCGTTCTTCACTATCAGATTCAGAAACTGCTGGGGATAGTATCGAAGGAGAAGCATATCCGAGACCTCTTTTGGTCTTGCTGTAGTACATCTCTGATTTTCCTTTCGGAACAGTCGTACGGATAGGAGTTCGTCTGCCCTTACCGTAATTGAGGCCACTCTTAAAGTCATAACCCATTTTTCGGATGATGTCTTTTGATTGTTGACTGTAACGACGGAGTTGGAGATGTCCTGTATCGTTACTTTTGCTATCATCCGTATAGCTGAATTTTTGTTCTGGTCCTTTACTAAAAAGTATTGGACTCTCGCCTTTCTTTCGAGCAGGAACAACACGATATGAGTCATTCGGATGTTCAAGTGAGACATCTGTTTGAAGAGATTGTACAACTCCCATTATAAATGATCGGAAGCTATCTAACATATCCAAATAGCATTTAGTATGATAAATGACATCAGTATACTGGAAAGTAGATGCTTTTTCATTAATTTGTACATCTGGATTTACAGCAAGACCTTTAGCCTTAGCAGGCTTGGTCAGATTGATTACAAGAGGGGGAGAAGAAGAACGTGGAGGAGGCTTGTTACGACGGAGGTCGATAACAAGTGGCTCAGAAGAGGTGAGCTCCCTTTTATCCTTGTTATGAGATAAATCAATAACAAGTGGCTCAGAAGAAGTGAGCTGCTTTTTATCCTTGTTACGACGTAAATCGATAACAAGTGGCTCAGAGGAGGTGAGCTCCCTTTGACTATCATCAGTTGATTGCTTCTGGACCGGCAAGTGAACAGCCAGTGGTTTGGAAGATTGAGGATGAGAAACTCGCCCTTTGACAGCTATGATGAGGGTGTCTTTGGGCACCGTTTCCTGTTCTTCTTCGGTGTCTAGAGCTAGCACAACCTTCATAAATTCATCCTTGTACATACGAGCGTCGTTGCAGTATGCTTCAACACCTTTGAATGGATAGAGATCCGCAACCTCCTTTTGGACCTCTCCATTATCATCAACCTACTTGAAACATTGATGGAGAGTAGACGGAACACTGTTATGCTCATGTAAGAATGGCCTCCCCAACAGAGCATTGTAAGAGCACCCAAGATTGTCTATGATATAGAAAGTCACCTTTGTGCGAAGATTGCCTATTTGGAGTTTTAGGCGAATCTTGCCCAGAGGTTCATTTCTGCCCTGGTTGAACCCCAAGATGGTAGTAATTGTGCTGGAAAGACTATGCACGGGGATTTTCAGAGCATCGAGCATTGTCTTTGGCATAATGCTGAGAGCAGACCCAGGATCTATCAGAATGCGATCGACTTTCATCGAATCGACATATCCCGTATAGTATAGAGGACGGTCATGCCTATTGTCTTCCATCAGCATGTCATCCTGTGTGAAGGTAATGTTTGGAATTAATTCCAACACACTATGACAATGGAGGCAAGAGACTGTCTCTGCTTTCGGCTTCTTCAAAAGGGCTAGACAAGTTTCAGCTTGCATGAGAGCTTCACTTAGAGTTTCTCGAGTCTCTTTGGAGAGGCGCAATAACTCGAAGATAAACAGCGTGGCCGGTGTATTGGCTAGTTGAGCCAAGATATCAAAATTGTAAGGTTTCTCAAGTCCTGTGGGAGATGACTTCTTCAAGGGCTTGTCGAAGCGGACTTGTTGTTTGCCTTTGTCGGCTGTCGTCAGCTTGGGAGGAATGGGTACTACAACCGGTGAGGATGCAGAAGAAATATCCTCAGTAGAGACAGGTTGTACAGGAGCAGGTTCAGAAGAAGAAGTAGGATTCTCTTGAGTTTCGAGAACTTCTCGTAAGTAAGCTTTCCCTGACCTGGTGCTCAGCAGGATTTCTTCTTCAACTATGGGATCGAACGACACCATGTTGCAGGTCTTTGTCTTTCCCTTGGAGCGGTCTTTCTTCTTGGAGGAAGAGGAAACCTCAAACTCCGAAGTGAGATCAGGGTGAATCCACAAAATCTCACCATTGTCAAGAGATAAGGGAACGAGACCTTCACTTGGTGGAGGCGGGAGATTCTCGATCTCAAGAGTAGCCTTTGGGATAGGAATGACGCCATACTGTACCATTTGCGGAGGGAAGTCACCGAACTGAACAGAGACCATGTTTGCGGTAACAGTCTTTTCGTCTTGCTGCAGAGTGACGACGCCAGCATTGACCAGCTCTTGTATCTTGCCTTTGAGCACATAGCATGCTCGAGTAGGATGCCCAATGAATCTGTGGTAGACACAATATTTGGGATGATCGGTCTTACCGACTTCGTCAGGCTTCTTTGGGTCTGGGAGCTGGATCTTGTTGCTTTTGATCAAGCAATTGTAGGGTGTGAAAAATTATGACACGCTGACATGAGACTCAGCCAAAGCCATACGCTCAAGGCCATACGCTCAGCCAAAGCCATACGCTCAAGGCCATACGCTCAGTCAAAGCCATACGCTCATCCAAAGGCCGTACGCTCAGAGAATATTTTATTATTTCTTGAATGACAGCACAGCATACATTTAATGAAGGATGAATCTGACACTTCGTCTTTCGTGCAAAGACAGCTGCCCTATGAAGATTAGCCGTCGTATGGGTTTTCGAGAATTGATTTTGTCTCTTACGAGGACAGCTCATCAGCCATCATAAATGCACGGCCATCATTACTGTCATTTCTGACAGTCTGTCAGCCATCATATCTGCAACACGACGCTCGAGAGATATTTGTCAGTTATTAGAAGATATGGCGTATTTGAGAAGATTGAGGACAGCCACGTGTCTACTCCCTCGATGCTTACGACTCCTTGCCAACCAAGTGAGCGTATGGACTCCATACGACTCCTTGCCAACCAAATGAGCGTATGGACTCCATACGACTCCTTGCCTATCAAGTGAGCGTATGGACTCCATACGAATCCTTATCAATCAAGTGAGCGTATGGATTCCATACGGCTCTTTGTTAATAAAGTGAGCGTATGGACTCCATACGACTCCTTGCCAACCAAGTGAGCGTATGGACTCCATACGAATCCTTATCAATCAAGTGAGCGTATGGATTCTATACAGCACTTTGTTAATAAAGTGAGCGTATCAGCTTTATATGACTCCTCTTCAACAAAGACATCGTATCACAGAAAATGCATTCAAGATGACTTCAAACGTACAGTCAACACACGTTCTCACGTGTCCTGTACTCAGTTACCCACTTATTCAGAAGTTATGCAACGTGGCATCCATGCCATCAATCTCTCCTAGATATGTTCCACTACTTTCAACCGCACTCTAATGTGTCTTCATCAGAATTCGCCATGCGTCCCTGCAGTTGTGCATACGTCAAGTAACTAACTGAGCGTATGCTTCAGAACAGTTATCCAGAACTCTATAAAAGAGAGTTTCTTCATCTTCATCAGACACTACAGACAATTCAGAGAGAACAGAGAGATTGCTCAGTTGCTGTCCAAGTTCTTCGAAGTTCGAGTTTTCTTCATCGCATCGTCCAAGGGATAAAGTAATCTTCTAGATTAGATTCCTATAGTTGTAATTTTCTCAGAAACACAGTAAATAAAGTGAATTTATTTATGGAAAACAAATTGGCGACTCTGCTGGGGAAAGCTGTCTCCTCCAACGAGATAGCAACAACTCAATGCGATACTTCGTCGATCGGCTCGACGAAGAAGACGATGGTCGTACAATTCGACCAATCTGCTTACGAAGAAATGCTCAAGGCGAAGGAGGGCCGAACTGCTTCCTCCGCTCTTCTTGCTGCCAAGAAGAAGGGACGCTCTGTCTATGTCCCTAAATCTTCTTCGACGGCCCGAGACGCTTCTGTCACCTCTCATGCTGACAAGAACACGTCTCCAACTTGAACAAAGCACGCCTCGGCTTCTCTGAACACGGCAACAGTGGCTTCTCCTAGTCGCGCTGACAAAGTAGGTTCTTTAACCAAGTCAGCGTGTCCAAGGAAAACCATCTCTGGATATGTCAAAGTCTCTTCTCCTTCTACCCTTACGACAGCAGTCGGCTCTCTAGCCATTAATGACTCTGTGCGTATGGCAGTCAAAGGGCAGCGTACGGCAAAGGCAGCGTACAACAAAAGCCAACAGCAGGCAGCGTACGCTAAGCCAAAGCCAGCGTATGCTAGTAAAAAGGCAGCGTATGATCAGAATTCCAAACTGAAGTCAGCATATGCCAACCAATACAGTCCTTTGACTGTTTCTCAAAATCAAGCTGGGGGTTCTCTTCCACAGAACATACAAATGATTCCCCCACAACTTGCACATCTTGTGCCAACCAAGGAGAAAGACTCTTTAGTCTCTTTAGTCAACTCCTCTACTCCTAAGGTCTTTACCTCTGGAGTTAATTTGACTAGTACTTTTACTAGATCAAACAAAGGAAAACGCCTTTTGGCTACTTCCTCTAAAGATGGATTATTACCGACTCCCAGTCGGAATAATGTCCATCTTCCTTCTCTCAAAATTTTCCGATCTGAGAAAGGCAAATTACAAGTATCCAAGACTGATACCAAAGTTATATCTCCTACGGATCTTCGTAACAAGCTTAACCGGAATCATCTCGGTTCCACTTCCGGTATAAAGAAGCCTTATCAAACTGAGACAAGTATACTAGACCCTGATGCAGAATATGCCAAGAACTATGTCACTCAAATTAATCGGTCTTTATACACTCAAGAACCGAGAAGACAGAAGAATAAGAGACAAGTTTCTACACAGAAACTATCTTCAAATACTTTCCAATCTGTTCCTACAGATCTCCGGAAACATTTGCAAAACAAACGGAGAATTGATACTCCATCTGGCTATGACATTGCTCATATTTGCCATGAAAAGCATGGTTGCAACTTTCAACCTCGGGTTGTGATTCAGTGTTGTTGTTCACCAAAAAGACGATCTGTTTTCGAACGGATTCAATATGAACCAATACTGGACGAAGACGAACCTCTTTATGCTTCTATCAACATGACCTCCAGAAACATTGGGGGTAGAATACGATCTGATGCTATGTCAGATTCTGAAGATGGTGTTTACCTCGGCACCCGATCCAGGACCGGAGCTTCGACCAGGGTCTCTTCTTCTTCTCATCCAAGTGATAATCCAGAGATCACAGAGGACTTCCTTGGAGAGTCCAACTTCCCAGTATTGACTCCCGTAAATAGCCCCGGGAAAGATACTGACTCTCATAGCGATGATTCAGAACAGACTGTTTCATCGTCTATTCCTCGAACGATTACCACTTATATGGTAGATGGTAATCAAGAGCCTTCGACTAGCACTGAAGCTCATGAACAGAGGATTTCTTCCTTGGAACAACAGTTGCGAGCTATGGCAGATACATTGAATGCTATGCATACTCTTATGCAAGCTCAGCAACGAATTCAGCAAGTTCAAACAACAGTACCACCAGTGGTATTAAATACTCCTGTTGCCCCAAACCCGGAACCCTCTACTATTCCGGGGGTACAGTCTAATGTCCCTGTCCAACCCACTCCAAGTCAGTCCGGAGCTGGGGGTGGTACTTATGCTGCAGTCCCTCCCCCCAATTACACTCAACAAGCTACAACTCCACAATCTTCTGGAGTTGTTACTGAAGAATTAAGGAATCTCCGAACTCAATTTGAGGCATTCAAACAGAAGGATGGTTTACAAAGGTTAGGTATCAAGCAACCTTATCCGATAGAATGGAAGCAAGTATCATATCCTCCTAAATACAAGCCACCTACTATCTCATTCTTTGATGGAACCACTTCTCCAAGTCAATTTATTAATCACTTTGAAGTGATGACTGACCAGCTACAACCAAGTGACGCCCTCCTTACTCGGGTGTTTGTTGGATGTCTCAAGGGAACAGCTTATGAATGATATAGAAGTCTCCCTGATGGGTGCATTACCTCATTTGCCGGTTTCAAACAAATATTTCTTGAACGGTTCTATGAAGGGCTCAATGACATGACCATGTCGGCCCTCATAAGAATCAAACAGAAAAATAATGAAACTACTGAGGACTTCATTGAAAGATTCAGAAGAGAAGCCCTCAAAATGCCTCTCGGAACTCCTGATGCTGTTACTATCGACACTTGCAAGTCGAATCTCTTACCAATTATCAGCATGTGGACAGGGTCCACTCAGTTCCAAGATTGGCCTTCTTTCATCGTCAGTGCTAAAGCTGCCGAAGTCAGTGCTGAAACCTTCAAAGGCCTGGGGGTACAAATGACTCCCAAAGAATCAAATCAGAGTGCTAGCAATAGTGCTTGACCCAACAATCGTAAAGGAAAAGAGGCTCTTGAAGTCAATCTCCAGAGCAATAGTCAAGAAACAAAGGCTACCCAAGCTACCCCAGCTCCAACAAATCAACAACAGAGACCTCCTCGGCCGAAGAAAGAGTATTCTTTCGACGATGACGATGTTCAGGGTATCTTTGAATGCTTGCTCAAAGGTAACAAGATTCAATTGCCAGAAATCAAAAAGCCTGATGAAGCCAACAAGACGGATCATCCAAAATACTGTCCATATCATAGAATGCTGGGTCATACAATCCGGTCTTGCTATGTATTAAAAGGAAAGATCCAGGAAATGATTAAATCAGGAGCTGTGACACTGACACCTAAAGACAAGACAGTCACAGCAAATGTGATTTCAATGCAGTTTGGTGACTTCCCTCCATTAATGGTGGAAAGTGGGATTGTTCCTATCCCCAAAGCAACTCTGGAAGTTGTGAACATTCCACCAGCACAGAATGAAGGACTTGTTCCTGTCACAACTAAGAAGGGAGAGATCATGTGGATTCACCCAGATTTAATGACGGAGTTCGAGACGCCTTTCTCTTCTCCTCGGAAGACTCCTTTGCCTAAAAAGAAGCCTGGGAAGACTAAGTCATGCAATGTGACTTCTAGTATCACACCCAATCTTTCTCTAACCCCTACTTTTATCTTGGCAGGAAATTCACCCCCTACGGAGGTGAAAGTTGTACCTCAGTTTGAAGATAGATACAAGCCTGCATTCCACCTATATAGTTCACAATCTCGTGAATTAATGGCGAAGATGGGTTATGATCTAGCCACTGCTCCTGGTTTGAACTCAGGCAAAGGACTCCAAGCACCTTTAGCCATCACTATGAGACATAATCAATCTCGTGTTGGCCTTGGTTTCTGGAATGAAGCTCTCATCAAACACAAAAGAACCAAGAACAAAATGAAGAATTGCAACATGGTTTCGATAAATCCTGAACCTGAAGTCGAAGTTCTTGCCGGAACTCGGTCAGGAAAAATATATTTAAAAGACTATGCTGAAATTCCTGAAGAAACTCCTGATGTCCCTCCGGTTACAACTCCAACAACAATCCCTAATGAAGAACCTTCAAATGTTCCTGTTGAGACGGTTCCTTCTAAACCAACAGCAGCTGACAAAGGCAAACAACAAGTCCGCTTCGACAAACCATTGAAGAAGTCATCTCCTACAGGACTGGAAATGCCTTATAATTTTGATATATTGGCTCAACTAGCCAATACACCAGCTAAATTGTCAATCTTCGAGCTCTTACGCCTCTCTAAAGAGACTCGAGAAACTCTGAGTGAAGCGCTGTTGCAAGCAGAAACCTGCCTGACTTTGCTCAAGAAGTCGGAAACAGAACCAGTCTTTCGTCTTCACTGCCATAATGTATTGGAATTTATTCCAAACATTACCTTTACGCAGGACGATATGCTGCTAGAGGATAATCGACATGACCGTCCTTTATATCATACATGATATGTCGATTCTATGAAGGTTGATCGTCTACTGATTGATCCAGGATCCGCTCTCAGTATTATGCCGAAGACTATGCTAGATGCACTGAAAATACCCGTGCATAGTCTTTCCAGTACTATCACTACCATCTTGGGATTCAATCAAGGAAAAAGTGAGCCTTTGGGCAAGATTCGCCTCAAATTTCAAATAGGCGATCTTCGCACTAAGGTTACTTTCTACATCATCGACAATCATGGTTGCTCATATAATGCTCTATTGGGGAGACCATTCTTGCATGAACATAATGTTGTTCCTTCAACTCTTCATCAATGCTTCAAATATGTTGATGATAATGGAGAGGTTCAAAAGGAAGTTGCAGATCTCTATCCATTTAAAGGAGTCGAAGCTTATTTCAATGACTCTCGCATGTACAAAGATGAATACTCAAAAGTCTTACAAGCTATGGATGACGACGATGAGACATCAAAAGTCGACACCTTTGTTATTCCGGTAAAAAGGCGTATCACTCATCCGCAGTCTCCTAAACCATCTGAAGAAGGTTCACTGATAATTCCTGTCAGTGGACGTACCACTTCATTACCTTCCCAAGTTCCATAAGGCTCACTGATAATTCCTGTCAGTGGACGTATTACTGCATTGTCTTCCCAAGCTCCACAAAGTTCGCTGATAATTCCTGTCAGTGGACACACCACTCCCCCTCCATCTTCTCAGGCTAGACCAGATACTCTAGTCATTCTAGTCAGTGGACGTACTACTTATCCACGATCTTCTTCAAGGGAGCTCACCTCTTCTGAGCCTTTTGTTATCGATCTTAATCGAAACAAAACTTCTGATCGCTTTTCTTCTCCCCCTTTAGTCATTAATTTGACTAAGTCTGATAAGGCTCACCCTTCTTTTGTAAATACAGCATCTAATATCAATGAAGCGTCTCCTTTACAGTATATTGATGTTTGTAATCATGTACAAAGTTATTTACAATTGCTAGATAGCTTAGAGCCACTAACTATAGGAGTTGTTCAAACTCTTCACACAGAAGTATCATTAGAGTCTATACAAAGATCATACTTCGTGGTCCCTATTAGAAAGTTAGGAGAAAATCCAATATTCTTCTATAAAGGACCCCAGAATCCTCCTAACCTGGAAGAAGATGACAAAAACGATGATACTGGAAGATTACAACTACGTCGTTATAGTCAGCAGTCCAAAAATATCATCAAGAATATGGGTTATGACTTCAGAACCAGTCTCAATAATGGAAAAGGAAGAAGAATGCCTGTTCGAATTCCTCCATTAAAATACGGAAGGACAAAATGTGGTTTAGGTTACATTGCTCCTACCCCCTTTATCAACGCAGTCCATGAGGATTCAGAATTCGATGGAGACGAACGATCTGAATCTTCCGATTCCCTCTCTTGGGATTCTGACACAAGCATTGGCGATCTTCATCGTTCTATTTTATCCATCAATATGGTCTCTGCCGATGGCCCGCAAGAAAATGATGAAGATGAGGATGATTTTGAAACATCACCTGAATCAGAACAATGGGCTCAAAGATTAGATAACCAATGGGAATTCAGGTTCGAGCAAAGAGAACCTCCCACTGAAGATAAATTGATCCAAATTGATGTCGGTGAAGAGGGGTCCCCTAAACCAATATTCATCAGCGAAAGTCTTTCAGAAACAGATAAGCAAGACATGATCAAGCTTATTCATGATTATATCGATGTCTTCGCCTGGAGCTACGAGGATATGCCAGGACTAGATCCGAAGATCGCAACGCACAAACTTAATATCATGCCAAATGCTAAACCGGTCAAACAACAACAACGACGATTTCGTCCAGACATTATGGATGCGATTGAAGCTGAAGTCAACAAGCTTATGGCTTCCGGATTTATTCGAGAGGAACAACATCCTGAATGGGTGGCTAACATCGTTCCTGTCCTCAAAAAGACCGACAAGATCCGAGTCTGTATATACTTTCGCGATCTCAATGTGGCTTGTCCTAAAGACGAGTTTCCTCTTCCAATTACCGATGTCATGATCGACAACACGTGTGGTTTCGAACGAATGTCATTCATGGATGGGTATTCGGGGTACAATCAAATCAAAATGTTTCCAGATGACGAGAGACATACTTCCTTCAGAACGCCGATCGGTACATACTGTTATATAGTGATGCCGTTTGGTCTCAAAAATGCAGGAGCAACATATCAGCGAGCAATGAGTACTATATTCCGCGAACATCTCCGGAAAATAGTCGAATGCTATGTTGATGATATTGCAGTCAAAAGTCGACGAAAGGAGGATCATATCCAAGATTTGAAGACTATCTTTGATTTAATGCGTCAGCATCAACTTAAAATGAACCCTACTAAGTCCTTCTTGGGCGTCTCTAGTGGCAAATTTCTCGGCTTCGTCATTACCGCTAAAGGTATACACGTGGATCCCGAGAAGATCAAAGCCATTCAAGAGATGCGTCCTCCACGCACCTTAAAATAGCTACGAGGATTTCAAGGGAGAATTGCTTATATCAGGAGATTCATTTCTAACTTATCAGGACGCTGCAGACCATTCAACAAACTTCTGAAGAAAGGTGTATCTTTCGTCTGGAACGAAGAATGTCAAAAAGCATTTGACGATATCAAACAGTATCTCATGAACCCTCCGGTTTTGGTACCTCCCGTCTCGGGAATACCATTCCTTCTATATGTTCGAGCTATGGATCATTCTCTCGGTGCATTACTCGCCCAGAAAAATAAAGATGGCCATGAACAGGCTATTTATTATCTCAGTCGCACAATGACAGGTGCTGAACCGCGTTAATTCTCCAATCGAGAAAGAATGCCTAGCATTAATGTTTGCTGTTCAGAAGACGCGACATTATATTATTGGTCAAACGATTCACGTCATTTCCAGAGTGAATCCTATCAGGATTATGATGAAGAAACCCGGTATTCTCAACTCCAGACTAGCTAATTGAGGAATCTTGTTAGCTCAATACGACATGCATTATATTCCTCAGAAGTCAGTTAAAGGACAGACTCTTGCTGATTTTCTGGCAGCTCATGCGGTTCCAGAAGATTCTAAATTATATGATGAGATTCAAGATGAAGTTCTGGATTCAAATCTGATTTCTGAAGAAACTCCTACCTGGCGTCTATTCTTTGATGGAGCATCTAGAATAGGTCCTAATGGCGATATTGTCGCTGGAGTTGGGATTGTTCTCGTATCTCCAGAAGGACTAACTATTCAGAGGGCTTATTCTCTGGATCAATCATGTTCAAACAATGTAGCCGAATACAATGCGTTGCTCATTGGTCTTCAACTCGCTAAACATCTGGATATTCAATATTTAGAAGTTTATGGAGACTCCAAGCTTATCATCAATCAGATTAGAGGAACGTATGAAGTCCGTCATCAGGATTTGATACCTTATCATCGAGCAGCACTCTCTATGGCATCCTCCTTTGAAGGTTTCTTTATTGAACATGTTCGACGAGCCTGTAATGCAGAAGCCGATGCTTTGGCTAATCTTGCCGCTGTGTTAGCCATACCAATCAGACGTCAGCAAGTGATAGTGGTTCATAACCGAGAACTATTCTACGTTGAGAATAATTTGGCTTTGGGTTTTCCTCATAATCCAGACAAAAATTCTCTCAACCTTGATGTACTTTCTTCTGACTTTAATACTGGATTAAAGTTTGACAAAGTGTCCTCGTCTTCTTCCGATTCTACTATGGAATATGTCTTTTCTAACAAAATAGAAGCCATAACTGAAGACTGGAGACGTCCGTTTTTAGACTTTGTGTTATATGACATACTTCCCGATAATCCGAGCGAAGCAGCGTCTATCCGGCGTCGATCTCTCAGATTCTATTATAATCATACAACGAAGACACTATATCGTCGGTCCTATGACGGTCTTCTCCTCCGATGTATCGCTGGTGAAGAAGCGCAACAGATAATTCGTGAAGCACATGATGGTGTCTGCGGAGCCCATCAACCAGGTCCTAAACTTCAAGATCGTATCCAACGTATGGGTTATTATTGGCCCACGATGGTAGCTGACGCTATTCAATATGCTCGGAAATGTAAAGCCTGTCAAATTCATGCAGACTTTATCCATCAACCGTCAGAGTTCTTACACCCAACAGCGGCATCATGGCCCTTTGAGGCTTGGGGCATGGATGTCATTGGTCCTATCAATCCACCATCATCAAAAGGACATCGGTTTATTCTAGCAATAACTGATTACTTTTCCAAATGGGCTGAAGCAATCCCGTTATCTGAAGTCAAAACTTTCAATGTCATCAACTTCGTCAAACATCATGTCATATATCGATTTGGTGTTCCTCGGCGTATTATTCATGATAACGGACCGCAGTTCGTCAGTCAGAAATTTACTCGATTTTGCGACGACCATCGAATCAATAATTTAGCTTCTACAGCATATAATCCAGCAGCTAATGGATTGGCAGAGGCTTTCAATAAAACGATCATCAAAATCTTGAAAAAGTTTGTTTCTTCCAACAAACGCAACTGGAGCGAGAAGCTTGGTGAATGTTTATGGGCCTACCGCACCACAGTTCGCAACGCGACTGGATGTACGCCTTTCTCTTTGGTATATGGGTGTGAAGCTGTTCTTCCCCTTGAGATCCAGATTCCTTCTCTAAGAATCGCAATCTCCAATGAACTTACAACAGAAAATAATGATCGTCTTCGACTTCAAGAGTTGGAAGCTCTAGATGAAAAGCGATTGTATGCTCAACAAAATATCGAGCTGTATCAGGCCCGAATTTCAAAAGCTTTTAACCGGAAAGTGAAAGTCAGAGCATATCAGAAGGGAGAACTGGTCCTTACTGTCAGACGTCCAATGACCATGACACATATGAGCAAAGGCAAATTCGACGCGAAATGGGAAGGCCCATTCGTAGTAAACAAAGTCTTCTCTAATGGAGCATATCAGCTTGCCTCTATGGATGGTAAAGTCACGATGATGCCTATCAATGGCAAATTCTTGAAGAAGTATTATGTATAAATATATAATATTTTCATTATTCCCCAGTGAATATAAAATCAGAGTTGATTCTTCCCTACAAAAATTATCTCGATATCGTTATCCCCAGTGAAAACTGATATTCTAACACGTATCATCTTCCCAGAGAATTTGATATTATATCTTATTAGATCCCCAGTGGATTTAATAAAGATCTCGTATAGAAAATCACGTCCATATTACCTCTGAATTTTCTATCTCAATATCATATTTTCTATTCTATGAAAATGATATCTAGTCTTTTGATTTCCGAGTTCAAAGATCATGGAAAATAGAGTCCAAAGATATCTTTATATCTGAATTCTGTTTTCTCTAATCAGTATTAAACTAAAATTATCTTTGGTTTAATATCATCTGATAGAATTACAAAGTTCATTTGTATATTCTATTCTATTGAAATATGTCATGTATTATTTACCTCTGAACATATTTTCTACAAAAATATCATCCACAGAATTGAAATCAAGTCAAGATATTCATTTCTTCAAAGTCAAAATATTGATTACAAGTGGGTATCAAAAAATTCAACACATGAAAAATGTAAAAGATCTATTTAGGAGGAGTAATTATCTCCTGAATACGAACAATTACATTATTCATCTTTTCTTCGTGAGCTTTGTGGATTCGCTCTGCTGCTTCAACTCCAACCATTCGTTGGTCATAATCCGCGATAATAAAGCTACGACGGTTTGTTTCTTCAATCTGGTTAGCCTGCATCAGTTTCCGCTCTTGCTGTAAAAGTTGGTAACGTTCAGCTTCAGATATACGAGCAATGGCAATCTCCGATTGCTCTTTTTCCATGGAGGCAATTCGCTCCTGAAGACGAGCCAGCTCCTCTTTCAACTCCTTAAGCTCTTCAGCTTTTGAAGCTTCATCTTTCCCCAGACGCTCCATATTCTGACGAGTGGTTATTATTTCTTCATCTTTCGCCATTAACTCTTCAGAAGACAGAGCGAGGAATTCCTTCAAAGCAGTGTGCTGAGCTTGAGCTTCATTTTCCAATTGGGCAATCTCAGCTGCAGTCAAAGACTTAATATCCTCCTTTTTGATCTCCCAGTATTTATGGATGGTTGCTTCTAAATCATTCAGGAGATGCTCAAAGAAGACACACTGGGTCTCATAACCAGCCTGTCTCAAAGCTAAAAGCGGGAAATTAATCGCCGCTCGAAGACTCGAAAAAGGCATAGTTTCATCCTTCATAAGTCGCCTTGAGAATGTATCCAGGTATGAATAAATAATATCTGAATACATCCCCATGACCTTTGCTATCCCTGTTTCAAAACCGGGAGTCGCTGCAACTATAAAGGAAGGAGCAGGAGGAGCCTCTATTCTGGGAGTTGAAGTGGGTGCTTTTGGGGAACTAGGCAAATGAGAGCTCCCTTCACCCATATCAGTCTGGACAAGTGGGGCTTTAGTCGAGCTCATTGCCGGTGCAGTTCCTACAACTGTTGGGATCCAAAAAGCATGATCAAAATTAAAAGACAATAAAGCAAGGAAAAGACAAAACTTTGCTGAATAAAATATTACCTGAAGCTGGTTCATATTCTGTTTCTTTTGGATCATTCAGCCCAGCTCGTAGTCTGTTCAGAGTGTTTTCCGACACTGGATTTATTTCACTGCTGTCCGCCCCAGAAGTACTCGGAACATGGACTTCTATTTCTAGAAGTTTCTCCGGCTCTGGAGTCAACCCTGAATGTTGACCAGCTGTCTTCAGTACATCAATATTGGTTTCAGTCGGTGACTCATCTTCGATCTCCATGTCCTCATCTTCAAAGGAACGAGATGAAGGTTCATAGTCAACCTGCTCTTCGTCACTTTTATTGCTCTCCGAAACTTCAGCAATTGGCTTGAGAGTAGTGGCTTCCTTCACTGATTCTCTCGAAATCAGTAAGTCATTAGCTGTTTTAGTCTGATTCTCGGCCTCTACCGCGGGTTGACTAATTACCTGCACATCATCGGTCGTTGGCGGAATCAACTCCATATCAGAAGGCATAGATGGTTCAGCAGGTTCAGGCATATTTTCTTCAATAGGTTCTGTCTTTACAGAAAAAGCAAAGGCAGCTTGCTTTTCTAAAGCCAATCGCTCGGCACGATTGGTGGGACTCTCTGCATCGAGACAAATTACGGATTTAGTCTTTGAAACTATCACTTTCCTTCCTATTCTTTTTGTTAGTGGAATAGTAGGATAATCATCTTTGGAGACGCTACCTGCTTCGTCCGTATCTCTGATTTGTATTCCACGGTTACGAGCCTCTACCCGAGTAACCCTTTTTGGAGCAGGCCCGGAAGCATCTTTGTCCCGCTTCCTTTTCGGTGTACTGTCGGCAGATACACTCTCTTCAGCACTTCCAATAGGTACATGTAATGGCTGATGAAGTTCATCAGAGAAGAAATTCTCTAAAACTTCATCATAAACTTCATCAGTAGCCATAGGATCTTCTCGGTCATGACAATCTCTAGGCAGGGCTGATTTGGTTGATTTCTTATCAACATGGATGAAGCTTTTACCTAAGATGCTGAATTTTTCATCAAAGGTATTAGCCGATACATAGAATTTGGCATAAGACGCCAACATTCTAGCTCCTCTCCGATAAGTAACCGGATCTGGCATGGAAAAGGTAGCACCGGTACCTTTAGCAATATAGTATATCCATGCTCTGGCGCCATCGATTAATCCGCTTTGGTGGCCAAAACATGTCGTTGCATTTCCCACATGCAACTGATCATAACCAAATTGCGGAGCAAACCTACTCGGAAGATACGGCTCCAGATAAGTGACATCGTCGCGGCGACAGATCAAGTGAGATGGCCTGATCCTCTTCAGCCATTCATGTTGAATATCATCTAATTCATTTGCACCAATGCCATCAATCAACTTCCCAGGCATGGTTTCATAACCAACAGGTGGAGGAACACAAGTAAAACTCCATAATTCTCCCCTGTTTAATATGGTTCTACAGTCTGTCAAAGTGTCATACTTCCACTTTGGTGTATGATGATATCTTTCCAAAAATGTATCGTCTGGTCTAGCCATTCCAACACTCATGAGAGATTCGAAATGGAGAAGAAGCCACCCAAATAAATATGTAAAGGGCATTTCTACCCGGGAAAAAGTTGTGAGCTTCTTCTTCGCCAATTCAAACATCTTGTCTGTATATGCCCTTAAGCCAGCATTCAGACGGCATGTCATTGCTGTCAGCAAATCCATCTTGTACCCGAAAGTCAGACGGACTACTGCAAAAATAACTCCTCTGTGCATCCTGTCTGCTGAACAGGTGCCGGGTACTACAAATTTTCTCAACCAGAGGGATATAAATCCGGCCAGATGACCTTCATCAGATAATTTTCGGCCACCTTGTTTTATATAGGTCTCCAACCTATCACCAGCTTTGTAGGTGTCTTCGTCTTCTTCAATGATGATGTCGTCATGAGTGGTGTCCTGGATTAATTTGTCAATCTCAGCTTCACTCAGGGGTTTAAAGCGACCGACATATTGATCAGTCTTCTTCTTCTTCTGAACTTCTTCAGTGCGGCCTTGGAATAAATAGGCCATCCACTTAGAAGAATAACAGTTGGAACCTCCCTCTGCACCTTGTGCCTTATAAAAAGCCTTACATATACTGTAATGGCACATTAATTCTTCAAATACATGGAGAACCAGTGGGTTGGCCTCGAAAATTTTATTCATCTCATCAATGAAAGGAATATACTCTTCATATGGCAGATCTCCTGTTGGCAGTTGAGAAATGTATGCCATCTCATGGAGGGCGAATCCCATCTCGCCTCTTGGAGTCATGAAAGTGCCGGTACGGTAATTATACCTTTCCGCTAATGCTAAGAACAAATCTGGGTTTGGCCTAAAACCATAAGCGGTGCACTTAATGGCATTATATAGGCCTATCACCTTTAACTGTTCCCCAAAGTTGTTCAGAATCCATCTTACAAGAACAGTCCATCTGGTATTTTCCGGATTCACCAGACCAGTAAGCCTCATAGACTGTTTTGGGTAAACAACATTTGCTAACTGAACAAATTCATTTGCGAAGATTGGGACTCTAACTGGCCTCAGAAGTGCCGAGTCTTCAGGAGGAATGGTAGCTGGCAGCAATCCTCGCAAAACTGAGACATGTGGTTCAGTACCACTGCGGAATCTTCCTTGACTGTATCCTATCCATCCAGCTTTTGCTTGACGGAATGGAGTGATATTCCATTTCATTTGCCTTTGATGACTCGCGTGGAATAAGCGAGCTATGTTAATGCTTTTGGACAAACCAGTCAGATACATTGGCTGATTCGCATCACCATCTCTATAATATGAGTATGACACTTTATCAAGAGCAGGCTGAGAGTTTATATCAATAGCATCTCCAAAAAGAAATGCTGGCTTCGAGTGGGTAGCACTATCCACACTCTGTAGAGGCAGTCCACTCATCATATTCAGCAGGGTGTCATTCTCCTGATTTGTCAGAATAGCTATCCTTGTGGAAGGCCCATCAAATTGAGGAAAACGGACATGTGATAGGTCACTGTTATAGTTGTTTCCTACACATCCTTCAAATTGTGCATCCTGAGCCAGAATATCCACTGCAAAAGAAGAATAAGAAGTTAGAAATCTTCAACATAAAGAGATGCAAAGACCAACATACGCTCACTCTATCCTAAGCGTATGACCTATTCAAAGATCAACATATGCTCACTCTATCCTAAGTGTATGACCTATTCAAAGATCAACATACGCTCACTCTATCTTGAGTGTATGACCTATTCAGAGATCAACATACGCTCAGTCTATCCTAAGCGTATGACGAGTTCAAAGATCAACATACACTCAGTCTATCCTAAGCGTATGACGAGTTCAGAGATCACTTTTACGCTCAGTCTATCCTAGGCGTATGATGAATTTTAAGTTCAGTTTACGTTCAGCTTTTATTCAAAGATTAGAGGATGATGGGGTCTTTTTCTTAAGCGTATCAGCGTATGGTTGACAAGATGTTCATCAAAAATACGCTAACAAAGGAGTTAGCGTATCTCAGACAACTTGAAATAGCGTATTCCTTCAAATCAGCGTACTTTGACATCTCTATCAAAGATACACGTATTTTACAGAATACGCTCCAAACATATTTTTCGTATAAACGAAAAATATGGAATACGACTAAACCCTAAAGAGGAAAGCGTATTTTCTGACGTATTAACCCTAAAAAGGGATACGTTTTATGATTTTGTCCTAAACCAGAGCCCTAAATAGGGGATAGTTACTGTTCATCATTTCTATCCTCACCATAGAGGGGCTTCAATGGACGTTCACTTCGTCGAAGACGCTCATCAACAGTCTTCTTAGTGGCAGCGGCGGCAGGTTGAGATGACTCCGCAGGAGCCTTCCCCTTTCCCTTCGCAGCAGCATCGACTTTGGGCGCCATTGATGAAGATTGAGTCGAAGAAGAAGAAGTTTGAGTTTTGGGGCTTTTTCTCTCTCGAAGACAAATGCAGAAGTAAAGAAATGAATTAGGTTTTGAAAGACCTATTTATAGAAGAAAAGAGAAGTTCCAAAGGCGGCCGTTCTTTAAACAGAATCCCTAAAGATTTGCACTGATATTGAGGAAAATAAACAAACTCATGCCAGCGTGTCAAGACTTATTCCCACTTTAAAGTTCAAAGTAATTTCGAACTTTTGAAATTCATAAAGTTCGAAAACTTTGAAGAGGGTCTTGTAGGGTGTGAAAAATTATGACACGCTGACATGAGACTCAGCCAAAGCCATACGCTCAAGGCCATACGCTCAGCAAAAGCCATACGCTCAAGGCCATACGCTCAGTCAAAGCCATACGCTCAAGGCCATACGCTCAGTCAAAGCCATACGCTCATCCAAAGGCCGTACGCTCAGAGAATATTTTATTATTTCTTGAATGACAGCACAGCATACATTTAATGAAGGATGAATCTGATACTTCGTCTTTCGTGCAAAGACAGCTGCCCTATGAAGATTAGCCGTCGTATGGGTTTTCGAGAATTGATTTTGTCTCTTACGAGGACAGCTCATCAGCCATCATAAATGCACAGCCATCATTACTGTCATTTCTGACAGTCTGTCAGCCATCATATCTGCAACACGACGCTCGAGAGATATTTGTCAGTTATTAGAAGATATGGCGTATTTGAGAAGATTGAGGACAACCACGTGTCTACTCCCTCGATGCTTACGACTCCTTGCCAACCAAGTGAGCGTATGGACTCCATACGACTCCTTGCCAACCAAGTGAGCGTATGGACTCCATACGACTCTTTGTTAATAAAGTGAGCGTATGGACTCCATACGACTCCTTGCCAACCAAGTGAGCGTATGGACTCCATACGAATCCTTATCAATCAAGTGAGCGTATTGATTCCATACAGCACTTTGTTAATAAAGTGAGCGTATCAGCTTTATATGACTCCTCTTCAACAAAGACAGCGTATCACAGAAAATGCATTCAAGATGACTTCAAACGTACAGTCAACACACGTTCTCACGTGTCATGTACTCAGTTACCCACTTATTCAGAAGTTATGCAACGTGGCATCCATGCCATCAATCTCTCCTAGATATGTTCCACTACTTTCAACTGCACTCTAATGTGTCTTCATCAGAATTCGCCACGCGTCCCTGCAGTTGTGTACACGTCAAGTAACTAACTGAGCGTATGCTTCAGAACAGTTATCCAGAACTCTATAAAAGAGAGTTTCTTCATCTTCATCAGACACTACAGACAATTCAGAGAGAACAGAGAGATTGCCCAGTTGCTGTCCAAGTTCTTCGAAGTTCGAGTTTTCTTCATCGTATCGTCCAAGGGATAAAGTAATCGTCTTCTAGATTAGATTTCTATAGTTGTAATTTTCTCAGAAACACAATAAATAAAGTGAATTTATTTATGGAAAACAGCAATGAAAGATGCTTGCAGTGTCATTCTCGTCGAAGGAATACTCTACTTTCGGACGAGGTTCCCTTGGTGGAGGAGTAGAAGTAGATGTGGGCGGAGCTACATTGACAGCCAGAGACTCTTTGCTCTTCAAGTTGATATTTAAAGTCTCCTTGTTCTTGCGGTTGTTCTGGCGATTACCACCACTCGATGTTTGATGTTCATCCCGGTCAGGGTTAGACATTTGTACCCCTAGCTGCTTGAATTTGTCAGCACTAACTTCAGCAGCTTTAGCGTTGACAATGAAGGATGGCCAGTCTTGGAACTGGGTTGACCTCGTCCACATGCTGATGATAGGCAAAAGATTTGCCTTGCAGGTGTCTATGGTGACAACGGCCGGAGTCCCTGAAGGCATCTTTAAAGCTTCTCGGCGGAACCTTTCAATGAAGCTCTCAGCAGTTTTATTATGTCTTTGTTTGATTTTGTTGAGGGCTGACATGGTCATGTCATAGATCCCCTCATAAAATCGTTCTAAGAAGATTTATTTTAGACCCGAGAAGGAAGTAATACAACCATCGGGCAAGCTTCTGTACCAATCGTATGCTACGCCAGCTAAACAGCCGACGAATACTCTGGTAAGAAGAGCGTCATTTGGTTGGAGTTGAACAGTCATTACCTCAAAGTGATTGATGAACTGGCTGGGAGAAGTGCTGCCATCAAACAAAGAGATTGTTGGAATTTTGTACTTTGGAGGAAATGAGACTTCCTTCCATTCAACTGGATAGGGTTGCTTGATCCCCAATCTCTGTAAGTTGTCTTTCTCTTTAAAGGCCTCGAACTGAGTACGCAAGAGTTTGACAGCTTCATTAGCGTCTTCCGATGATGAAGAAGGAACATGTGGAGTTAGAGTGGTAGGAGGAGGAACAGCGTGGTAAGCACTACCCTCAGCACCTGACTGACTGGGTGTAGGTTGAACTTGTACAGCGGGTATTTGAGGAGATACTACCCCCAGCCCTGCATTGACAGGCACTGAAGATGCTATGATCTCAGGACTTGCAGCAGGTACAGTTGGTGGCACTGTGTGTTGAGCCACAATGATTGAATGCATACTGGCGACCATTTCAGCCATGGTCTTCAGCTTGTCCTCTAATGCAGCTATTCGTTGTTCTTGATTAGCCGAAGTTGAAGCATCTGGGTCATCAGTGACAACATAAGCGGTCACTTCTCTGGGTACAGTGGAGGACACTGTCTGTTCAGAACTTTCGCTGTATGCATCATAGTCAGAGAAAGAGTCATCTCCTGAATGAGAAGTAGGAAGATGACTCGAAGGATCTTGAAGAAGATTCCTTTGACCGATTGTATCTCGGCTTCGGGATCGGGTATGTCGAAATACTCCTTCAGAAGATTCTTGAAGTAGATCCAAATACCGCTGGCTTGGCTTGCGAGGTTTGCCGTGCTTAGAACATTTCTTACCCCCAGTGTCTCTAGAGTTCATGTTGACAGAAGCGTACAACACTTCGTCTTCATCTTCTGACATAGGTTCAGAATTTGTAAAGTTCAGACGATCGAAGACGGATCGTCTTGTTGTTTGACAACAACACTTGATAACAACCTTATGATTACAATGATGTTCAAGTGGTTGCATTGGAGGTGTTGGGATGTTGTCCCGCTTTTGCCTGAGGTGTTCTCGAAGATCGGGAACAACGACGGGACAAGAAGAAGTCTGAGGAATATGTTCTTTGATAACATTTGGAACATGGTTCCGGTTCTTCAAATGTTTTGTACCTTGAGTGTACAGGGAAGTGCTCACTTCATTGGCATAGGTGTCAGGATTTTTGATTTTGGAAGTTCGTTTTTGATGCAGGTTCGTCTTCGGCACTGGTTGTTTGCGTTTTGCTAAAGTTGGCCTATTGAGATAGGTTCTTAGATCAGCAAATTCACCCCCAGAGGTTTCTGTTTGAGACACCAGCAATTTTTCGTGTTTAGAGCGGGATATCTTGAGAGTTGGGAGATCTTGGAATTCTGCTACAGGAGTAGGCATAATACCTCTTTGATCAGTACAAGTTCTTTTGACATGGGAAGAAGAACCCTTGTTTGAAAGAGTTCTTGTACTGACTGGTGCCGAGGCACGTTCAGATTGATCTTCTATGGTAAAGACCGAGGAAGACTGAGAAAAGACCAAAGGGCCTTTTCCTTTGTTTTGTGAAGAAGGGTTAGCTAAAGAGCGTTTCCCTCTATTGTTTTCCAAGTCATGGGACAAGGAAGTTTGAGAAAAGACCAAATGGCCTTTTCCTTTGTTCTGAGAAGGAGGAGGGACAGTCAAAAGACTACCCCCACTGGATTGCGCTGGGGCAACAGGGTATTTGAGAGAAGGAGCTAAGCCTTTCTCTTTGTTGTAAGAAGAAGAGAGATTAGCCAAAGGGCTGTCTCTTTTGGACTGCGCAGACCCAGCTTGCGCATGGGGAGCTTTGACAGTAGGCGCAATGGCTGATTGCACAGGAAGCTTTTTGGTAGATGGCGCACTGGTTCTGGCCATAGAGACTGTGGTTGCTGGAGTGGTAGATTGCGCAGGAGTTGTTGCTGCTAACTGCGCCAGGGGCAGAGGAGTCTTACACTTTGATAGGACAGCATAAGAAGTAGTTTGCGCACTGGAAACAGCAGACTGCACATGAGTAGTTGAGGCAGATTGTGCGACAGCAGACTGTGTAACAGTCTTGGCAGCAGAGACCTTAGACTGCGCAGCAGTCTTTGTGGCAGAAGCTACAGATTGCGCAGCAGTCTTGGTGACAGAAGCAACAGACTGCGCAACAGTCTTGGGGACCCACACTGGGCGCACTTTGCTCGTGGCATAACTTGTTGCAGTGCGAGGAGTGGTCCTGGAGTTGATCATGGCTTCGTAGGCCGTCTGGTTGACCTTCACAACCAGCGTCTTCTGCGTCTTCCCGATAGACGCAACGTCACATTGAGTTGTCACTTCCTCGTCGGAGGAGAAAGTCGTCCCCAGCAGAGTCGCCATTTTGTTTGCAAAAACAAAAGTTGATCTTTATTTCAACAAACTTTGTAAAGAAGATTACAACAGAATTCTGGAAAAGTACAACTGTAGGAATCCAATCTAGATGATGATTCCTTTATCCCTTGGACGATGTGAACTTTGAAGACGATAGCCTCTGAAGTTGAAGTTGAAGGCAAAAGCCTCGGAAGAATGCAGCAGCACTTGGGCAAGAACTCCTGAACTCTCTGATATTTCTGAATTTTTTATGTCTGATCCCCTTGAATGAAGACTTGAAACTCTATTTATAGAGTTCTAGAAATAACTAACTTTTAGTTATTCTGAATTGCGCATATTGGATTGCACATGGACTGGATTGCGCAGCATCAGACTGCGCTGGCAGTTGTTTGATCGTGGGCCAACTGTCTTGGACACATGGCATCATTTGATTGAATTGCGCATGATCGTGTGCAGACGGTTGCCACGTAGTGAGTAATTGATGGCATGAAGGCCACGTGTACATTTGTCAGTTGTCTTGATGAAGTGCGCCACCTGAATTGCGCTGACTTCAGATTGTGTTGAGATGGACTACGCAGCAGAAAGTCTGACAGATTGCGCTGCATGTACAGCTGTCCTCGAGCGCTGTGCGGCGCAATAAACGAACAGTTTCCTCGTTCTCTATGCTGTCAGTTGTCAGAAGATTTGATTTTGTCAGGTAATGATGACATTTGCCACGTCAGCTTGCGCACTTGAGAGTGTGCGCAGTCTAGTCTGCGCAATCGAGATGATGCACAATTTGTATTCTGCGCAGTTCAATTAAAGGATGTATTTCTTGATTTTCATGACTTTGTTGATGGGTGCAACTTGATTTTTAGGACTTACAACAACATCTAACAATATAAATTCTAAGCAGTTTATACTCCCCGAATGGGGGTGACATAGCAGAATGTAAACTCAATCACAACTAAGGAAGAAGAAGCACGATATGATATAGAACTCAAAGAAATACAGATGATCAGAAAGTCTAAGATAACATCTCAGCAATATCCAGAAATACATGGTCTCAGCTACTGAATATGAAAGAATATATACAACTCAGATCTCAAAGACAGAAATAAATTCTAGCTAAACTAGTCTCAAGACAACATAAATAAGATAAGGCCTAACTAAGCTAGTCTAGACAATAGGGGTAATGTCCTCAGCTAAAGCTGGGTCCTCCTGAGAGTCCAGCTCACATGTGTCTTCTAGGGCTGCCCCGTAGAAGGTATCCACACAGGCCTCCTCCTCGTCCTCTGTAATATTTTCAACAGGTCCAGTCAGGACAGGAGCGAGTACAATACATCTCAACAGTTCATAGCAGGTTAGAAAATATAAACATGCAGTAGAGTAAGATACAGGAAAATGAAAGGAAGTACATGATGTAAAAGAAGAGAACTGTATGTAAATAGCTACTGTATATAGAAAACTAATAGTGGCTAGTGATGTAGAGTACAGGATAGCACATGTGAACATGACAGATTTGTACATGGTCTACACTAAAGAGTTTCACATAATCTACACTACTATGGAATTGTTCACATGACTACTAGCACTCCCCCGTTTTCCCCAATCAATACACAAGGATCTAAGCAAGTTATGTTATTGTACATGATATCACATGGGGGCCCATGAAAGGGTGCACATGATAGTATACATGAGGGCTCCGTGAACATAAGAGTACATAATTCACAGGAGTGTACATGTATGGTGAAAGCACAGGAGTACATGATGAAAGTGAAACGCACATGACACAATGTACCCGATGCTCCCGAGGGGGATAACATCGCATGAAGAGATCCATATAGTACTAATCCGTGATAATGTCGTGACAGCATCAAGTAAGGTAATCTAAAGCAGGAATATAATTCTAAGCAGGATATGAAATGATCAGAGAATGTACTCGCCTGGTATCTGAGTGTCCGGATGAAATGTACTGTTCGAGGAGAGGTGTCTGGCTCCTAATCAGAGCAGCACAAGTCACAACAAGTCTAAAATGATAACAAGTTGCAATTTAATGCATTCTAAATGAATCTAGGTCAATCTAGGCCAAAGTCAACTCTTGGTCAACCCTGGTCAACCAAAAAGTCAAACCTAAGTCAACTATGGTCAAACTAGGTCTAACTAGTCCATACTAGTCTAAACAAGGCTAAACTAGCCTATGCTAGCATACCAAGTCCATACAACCTATACAACACAAGGTCAACCCACCATCACACAACCTATTTTGCATCTAGGCCTACACATGGAAATCACATAGTAAATATATATATACATATGGCTACCTACATACATATATGTATTCCATAATACCTATAGACACATACATATATATATGTATAGAGAGGAATAGAAAGAGGAGTGAGAGTGTGAGAGTGATGTGGTGTCAGTGGTTGAAATGTGACAGGAAAGAATGAAGGGAATCACTGAACAGTGTGTATGTGTGAGTGAGTGCACTGTCATGAGGACAGTGTGGTGTCATAGGAAGAAAATGAAGGGAAACCAATTCTTCTCAGTTCAGCCCACTGTCCAGAACAGTACTAACTTCAATCTCAATGCAAAACCCAAAACAAAACCAAATCAATACACATTCCATTTCAGTTTTGTTTGAAAACTCCAACCCCAATTCAATGCCAACCCAAACACCAAATCAATCTCAGTTCACAGGTTATCAAAACTCAGTTGCATTCCATCTTATTTCAGTCATGAAGCATCAACACTCAATTTCAGTTTTAATGAGTTCTACCCAATCAAATCTCAGTGTAGCATAGGATTTAACTAATGTGTGTAGTGTGTTCAGCCAAAAACAGGAATGGAACCCAATCTATTCTCAGGTTTTACACTCAACTGAAATTAAATAACAACATCAAATCTCAGTTAACACTAGATGCTTGACCAACTCATAATCAAATGAATTTCAACAAGTAACAACATGTATCTATTCACCCTCTTAAATCCCAAACTAAATTATCATTTAAAACAGGAAATGGATTCAATAATTGACAGTTCTCAATATCAAACTAAACCCAAATCATGAAGAACATTGATACTTAGCCTTCCTATTTATAACCTATTTCGAATTCTCATTAATCACAACCTATACTAGCATGTATAATGAACTGACAGTGATTTGTAGACACGTTAGGACATAATTTAGCATCTAATGTAACTAAACCATAATGAATCATTAATAATAGGAATTAACAGTGATACTCTCACTGGTATCAGAAATTTGACAGTTAATACAAGCAAGTTCACATTTCGAACCCACTCTACATTGGTTATCCTATTTACAGATTTCAAGGCCCATTCGAATATGAAATTTAAACTTGCTGTGATTAGGAAATGTTAGGAGATAAATTAGCGTACAATAAATCACTAATTAACAGGATTTGAAACCAGAAATGAAGAACAGTGTATTATTAATACACTAATGTATCAGTCATTGAGAATAACCCAAACTCTCATTCGATTTCCTAATTCATTTATAACAATTTGTGAAGAATAAAAGGTAGATAATAGTTAGGGTATATCAGTAGGTGATACACAAACAATTTGGTGTCCTAAAACAGGACACACGAGTGTCCAGAACAATACACACGTTTGCACGAGCCTGCACGAGCTCGCGTGACCGGTGCACGTGTCCGCATGCACCCGACACGTATCCTTAGGACACGAAACCTCGGGGGTGTCATGACAGACACTGCCCCTTGCTTCACGTCCAAGTACACGTGTCTACGTGTCCTAGGTGGCTCGCACGAGCACGCTGGTAGCAGGGGAGCTACAGTGCTCGTGCGCGCGTGGTGCACCCGCGTGTGCACGTGTCCAAAATGATACGACACGACACAGGGAACACCCCAGTCCACCAAAAATGTGTAAGCAACATCAAAATAATAATTTCTATTCAAACACAATTCAAAAATCAATACGAAATGCCGATTCGGGCATTTCATCAAACACTTAAACCCTAGGACTGATACGTGTCCATTTAGGACACGAGAAGGGCACGAAATCCTACAGAAATCTAGGGTTAGCTAGGGGACCCTTAGATCTAGGTCATTATGCAATAAAAACAGCATCTAACATAGAGTTTTAGTGAATTACCTAATGGTGTCACAAGCCCTCAAAAAGCTTCAAAGAGGAGTGTCTCCTTGCTCCCCAAACTCCACCAAATTGCTATGAACTGAGAAATAATTATACCAACAGCAAGAAAACTTAATTTAGAACCTATTGCAATTTGTTTGAGAGAAAAAGGAGTTAATTTGGATTTTATAGGAATTTGTGAAGATGGAGACTCACCTCTTTCTAAAACTTGTTCTTTCCTAAAGAGGCTAGCCCTAAATGGAGGAGATTATTTATAGGGGGGATTCCCTAGGTTAAGTGGCCGGCCACATGGATTAGGGTTAAGGTTTGGCTCATGGCTAATGGGTTGGCTTAATTAAAACAATGGTTCAAGATCACAAGTCATGACTTGTGACCAAAAGCTTTCTATTCTAATCTCTATTTTCTAATTGATTCTAATAACTAGAATATGGTTAACTTAAATTAATCTAGGGTCTCATAATCTAACCAAGTCCAAACTCAACTAGGGTTAGCTTACCAAGTAAAAGCTAGTCAAAGTCAACCTTCATTCAAACAATTCCAAAATAAATCCTAAAAATTTCCATAAATTCAAATAAATTCTAATAAATTCAAATAACCCCAAAAATGACAAAAATACCCTCAAACTATAAATGTGGTAGTGACAAATCTACCCTCCTTAAAAGAATTTCGTACTCGAAATTGAAAGACGAAATGCAACTGATGAGAAGGATAGAAAGTATACCTCACGGTCCAAAAAGATATGGGTAACGCTCGCGCATCTCATCCTCCCGCTCCCAGGTAGACTCTCCTGGAGAATGATGCCTCCATGCGACACGTACAAAGGGTATCACCTGGTTCCTCAGAACCTTCTCCCGTCGATCCAGTATCTCCACTGGCTGCTCTGGATAGCTGAGAGAAGGTCCAACCTCAATCTCCGAATGATCGAGCACATGGCTAGGATCAGCCACGTACCGTCTCAACTGTGATACATGGAATACGTTGTGGACCCCCACTAGTGCAGGTGGCAAGTCTAGTCTGTATGCCACGTCACCGACTCTCCCGCTGATGACGAAAGGGCCGATGAAGCGCGGGCTAAGCTTCCCACCTCCACCAAAACGTATCGTACCACGAGTCAGAGATATCCTCAAGAAAACCTGGTCTCTAACCTAATCACAAGCAAGGTCTCAATTAATTATGATAAACAAACATGATTAATAAAACACAACAATCAAACCTAAATCTAATCCTACTCTAATCTGTACCTCAAACTCCAAGGGCCTCCGGTGGCTATCGGCCCAGTGCCGATGTCTGTCCTGCGCCACGCGAAGTCTGTCCCTGATGAGCTTCACCTTCTCGGCTGCGTCAACAACCATCTCTGGCCCCAGTAAAGCTCGCTCACCAACATCATCCCAAGATAAGGGTGTACGACACCTACGCTCGTACAGAGCCTCGAAAGGTGACATCCCTGTTGCCCTTGGTCAAGGACTTGACCTCCTTGACCAGACCCTTCCGGAACCTCTGGGCCTTCGCCGTCTCGCTCAAGCCCTCTACGAATCTGCCGAGGCGGTCGAACTCCCCAGCGTACTCCTCCACTGACAGGCTCCCCTGAATTAGGCTCTCGAACTGCGACTCTGAGCGCTGAATCTGGAAAGAACTTCTTCTTGAAGAAGTCCTTGAACTCCTCCCAGGTCTGTCCAGCTACCCCCACCATGGGGTCTGACTGATACCAGGTGCGAGCAAGATCTCGCATCCGGCTAGCTGCTGCCTCTATCTGGAGATCTGCTGGTATCCAAGTCAGGCGAAAGATCTCCTCTATATGCTCGATCCACTCATCAGCATATAGGATCCCCTCTGTCCCCAGGAAGTCTCTAGGGCTCATCTTCTGGAACTGTTCTATCCCCGGTGTCCTCGGTTGATGGACCACTGGTCGAGCTGCGACCGTCGTAAGGGCCAACTCCATGCCCCTGTCCTGTCGGGCCTACTGCCAGTCCATGAACTGCTGGAAATAGGAGAACATCTGTGCCGCATCCACGTATCCTGTAGGCGGCGGCTGCTGGAAGGGCATCTCTGCGATGACTGGGTCCCGCCTCCGAACCGGTGGAGGTATATCCCCTGCTGCTGCTGCTGGAGCCTCAATACGAGCAGAGGTGGCAGGAGCTGCAGTCTTCTGTCTCTGCTGAACTGGCTGAGAGGTAGCAGACCCCTCTACAGCATCCCTATGAATGGTACGGTGCGACCGCGTCTCCACCATCCTGAAGATAAACCAAACAAGAGTATCAATTTCTGAGAAAGAAGCGATATAACAAAGGCGGACACTTAAAATTCAAAAGAATCGATTGACAATAAGGATTTAGATGGCAATAATAGAGTTTCTCCTAATGTGATTGAGTACCTTGAAAATTAATGTCCTATATCATACTGCAGGCTGTAGTGATACTCTGGTTCGAATACCACTACACTTCTAGTCTAGACATGCATGGGCCACCACTAAAAATGTGTCACGACCCGCACCCTAGAGTAAGGACACGAGACGTGGGTACGTCCAGCCTACGCCACAGTGTCGGCGGTAGAACGCTGTCCTAGGTCACAACATCTAACAATATAAATTCTAAGCAGTTTATACTCCCCGAATGGGGGTGACATAGCAGAATGTAAACTCAATCACAACTAAGGAAGAAGAAGCACGATATGATATAGAACTCAAAGAAATACAGATGATCAGAAAGTCTAAGATAATATCTCAGCAATATCCAGAAATACATGGTCTCAGCTACTGAATATGAAAAAATATATACAACTCAGATCTCAAAGACAGAAATAAAGTCTAGCTAAACTAGTCTCAAGACAACATAAATAAGATAAGGCCTAACTAAGCTAGTCTAGGCAATAGGGGTAATGTCCTCAGCTAGAGCTGCGTCCTCATGAGAGTCCAGCTCACATGTGTCGTCTAGGGTTGCCCCGTAGAAGGTATCCACACAGGCCTCCTCCTCGTCCTCTGTAATATTTTCAACAGGTCCAGTCAGGACAGGAGCGAGCACAATACATCTCAACAGTTCATAGCAGGTTAGAAAATATAAACATGCCGTAGAGTAAGATACAAGAAACTGAAAGGAAGTACATGATGTAAAAGAAGAGAACTGTATGTAAATAGCTACTGTATATAGAGAACTAATAGTGGCTAGTGATGTAGAGTACAAGATAGCACATGTGAACAGGACAGATTTGTACATGATCTACACTAAAGAGTTTCACATGATCTACACTACTATGGAATTGTTCACATGACTACTAGTACTCCCCCGTTTTCTCCAATTAATACACAAGGATCTAAGCAGGTTATGTTATTGTACATGATATCGCATGGGGGCCCATGAAAGGGTGCACATGATAGTATACATGAGGGCTCCGTGAACATGAGTACATGATTCACAAGAGTGTACATGTATGGTGAAAGCACAGGAGTACATGATAAAAGTGAAACGCACATGACACAATGTACCCGATGCTCCCGAGGGAGATAACATCGCATGAAGAGATCCATATAGTACTAATCCGTGATAATGTCGTGACAGCATCAAGTAAGGTAATCTAAAGCAGGAATATAATTCTAAGCAGGATATGAAATGATCAGAGAATGTACTCGCCTGGTATCTGAGTGTCCGGATGAAATGTACTGTCCGAGGAGAGGTGTCTGGCTCCTAATCAGAGCAGCACAAGTCACAACAAGTCTAAAATGATAACAAGATGCAATTTAATGCATTCTAAATGAATCTAGGTCAATCTAGGCCAAAGTCAACTCTTGGTCAACCCTGGTCAACCAAGAAGTAAAACCTAAGTCAAATATGGTCAAACTAGGTCAAACAAGTCATTCTAGGACTAACTAGTCCATACTAGTCTAAACAAGGCTAAACTAGCCTATGCTAGCATACCAAGTCCATACAACCTATACAACACAAGGTCAACCCACCATCACACAACCTATTTTTCATCTAGGCCTACACATGGAAATCACATAGTAAATATATATATACATATGGCTACCTACATACATATATGCATTCCATAATACCTATAGACACATACATATATATATGTATAGAGAGGAATAGAAAGAGGAGTGAGAGTGTGAGAGTGATGTGGTGTCAGTGGTTGAAATGTGACAGGAAAGAATGAAGGGCATCACTGAACAGTGTGTATGTGTGAGTGCACTGTCATGATGACAGTGTGGTGTCACAGGAAGAAAAGGAAGGGAAACCAATTCTTCTCAGTTCAGCCCACTGTCCAGAACAGTCCTAACTTCAATCTCAATGCAAAACCCAAAACAAAACCAAATCAATACACATTCCATTTCAGTTTTGTTTGAAAACTTCAACCCCAATTCAAAGCCAACCCAAACACCAAATCAATCTCAGTTCACAGGTTATCAAAACTCAGTTGCATTCCATCTTATTTCAGTCATGAAGCATCAACACTCAATTTCAGTTTTAATGAGTTCTACCCAATCAAATCTCAGTGTAGCATAGGATTTAACTAATGTGTGTAGTGTGTTCAGCCAAAAACAGGAAATGAACCCAATCTATTCTCAGGTTTTACACTTAACTGAAATTAAATAACAACATCAAATCTCAGTTAACACTAGATGCTCGACCAACTCATAATCAAATGAATTTCAACAAGTAACAACATGTATGTATTCACCCTTTTAAATCCCAAACTAAATTATCATTTAAAACAGGAAATGGATTCAATAATTGAGAGTTCTCAATATCAAACTAAACCCAAATCATGAAGAACATTGATACTTAGCCTTCCTATTTATAACCCATTTCGAATTCTCATTAATCACAACCTATACTAGCATGTATAATGAACTGACAGTGATTTGTAGACACGTTAGGACATAATTTAGCATCTAATGTAACTAAACCATAATGAATCATTAATAATAGGAATTAACAGTGATACTCTCACTGGTATCAGAAATTTGACAGTTAATACAAGCAAGTTCACATTTCGAACCCACTCTACATTGGTTATCCTATTTACAAATTTCAAGGCCCATTCGAATATGAAATTTAAACTAGCAGTGATCAGGAAATGTTAGGAGATAAATTAGCATACAATAAATCACTAATTAACAGGATTTGAAACCAGAAATGAAGAACAGTGTATTATTAATACACTAATGTATCAGTCATTGACAATAGCCCAAACTCTCATTCGATTTCCTAATTCATTTATAACAATTTGTGAAGAATAAAAGGTAGATAATAGTTAGGGTATATCAGTAGGTGATACACAAACAATTTGGTGTCCTAAAACAGGACACACGAGTGTCCAGAACAATACACACGTTTGCACGAGCCTGCACGAGCTCGCGTGACCGGTGCACGTGTCCGCATGCACCCGACACGTATCCTTAGGACACGAAACCTCGGGGGTGTCATGACAGACACTACCCCTTGCTTCACGTCCAAGTACACGTGTCTACGTGTCCTAGGTGGCTCGCACGAGCACGCTGGTAGCAGGGGAGCTACAGTGCTCGTGCGTGCGTGGTGCACCCGCGTGTGCACTTGTCCAAAACGACACGACACGACACAGGGAACACCCCAGTCCACCAAAAACGTGTAAGCGACATCAAAACAATAATTCCTATTTAAACACAATTCAAAAATCAATACGAAATGCCCATTGGGGGCTTTTCATCAAACACTTAAACCCTAGGATTGATACGTGTCCATTAGGACACGAAAAGGACACGAAATCCTACAGAAATCTAGGGTTAGCTAGGGAATCCTTAGATCTAGGTCATTATGCAATAAAAACAGCATCTAACATAGAGTTTTAGTGAATTACCTAATGGTGTCACAAGTCCTCAAAAATCTTCAAAGAGGAGTGTCTCCTTGCTCCCCAAACTCCACCAAATTGCTATGAAACTGAGAAATAATTATACCAACGGCAAGAAAACTTAATTTAGAACCTATTGCAATTTGTTTGAGGGAAAATGAGTTAATTTGGAATTTCTAGGAATTTGTGAAGATGGAGACTCACCTCTTTCTAAAACTTGTTCTTTCCTAAAGAGGCTAGCCCTAAATGGAGGAGATTATTTATAGGGGGATTCCCTAGGTTAAGTGGCCGGCCACATGGATTAGGGTTAGGGTTTGGCTCATGGTTAATGGGTTGGCTTAGTTAAAACAATGGTTCAAGATCACAAGTCATGACTTGTGACCAAAAGCTTTCTATTCTAATCTCTATTTTCTAATTGATTCTAATAACTAGAATATGGTTAATTTAAATTAACCTAGGATGTCATAATCTAACCAAGTCCAAACTCAACTAGGGTTAGCTTACCAAGTCAAAGCTAGTCAAAGTCAACCTTCATTCAAACAATTCCAAAATAAATCCTAAAAATTTCCATAAATTCAAATAAATTCTAATAAATTCAAATAACCCCAAAAATGACAAAAATAAATTCTAATATATATATATATATATATATATATATATATATATATATATATATATATATATATCCACCCTGACTTCATTCCTAACAAGTTCCTAAAATAATAGCTCGCAGTAATTACTTAGACTATGCCTATACGTAAAATTTTTTTATATGTTTAATTTTATAATAATATTAATCATTAATTGTATTAATAGGCAATAACACTAATATCATTATAACTAGCATATACCCATATATCCCAGGAGTTTTGTTTTTGTTTTTTTTCCTAATTTAATATTTTAGCCTTGGACAAATACATATGCATAAATACATGTATTCCCTAAATTAACTCAAATGTTTATCAATAGTAGGGCAAAATAATTTAGGCTATGACTATAGGTATAGGTATTTGAATTCTAAACTTAATTAATAATATATTAAAATATGAATATTAGTAATAATAGCAATAAAAGAAGGGGGAAGGTGGTATTTGTTGTTTGGGTGTGTCAAGAGGGGGGGTCTCATGCACTTGGGTTGGGTGATTGGGTTCTATTGGGTCAGGTTTGGGCTTGGCGCGATCATGAGTACAAATTAAGTTATTTATGATCATTGATAAAATAATAGGATGCGGGAGCTCGATTGGATGGCACACAAGTGACATGTGTATAGTAGACTCAAAATAAGTCAAAATTATATATTGGGTCGATTATGTTGGATCGATGTCGAGTACCGAAATTAAATTAGAAATTTGGTTAAGTTTTATGGTAGATGGTCAGACGGCCTAAATTGACTAGAAAGTTGTGCGATGTAAATAGAATGTACGAGAACAAGTTTGAGTGGGACATGATATATCAAAATGAAGATAATCTTGTCTACTGCAAAATCGTGATGGAAGTTTTGGGAGATTGACATCCCTGGCGCTCTAAAAATTAAAGTCACGGAAAGGTACATTTCATGATCAAAACTAATTATAATAGAATTATTTATTGATAATAATTCATTTAAAAATTTTAAAAGAAACCCTAAAATTCGGGGGCTCACATCCTACACACCTTAGAAATTTTTGTCCTCAAAATTACACTTAGGCATAGAGTAAAAAGGTTATAAGATTTATATCTAAAGGAGTCAAGTACGACTAGTCGTACATAGTTCACGTGGGACGTTGATGCCACTAGTATCTAGGGTGTATTTCCTACCAAGTGCTAGAGTACACATCAACTTTGTAATGCAGCAAAAAGTCCAGGGCCATGATTCTACTAGTGAGATTCTGGGATAGCATATTTTCTTAGAATGTAGGTGTTACAAACTGCAAAAATCTAGAGGGCTTAGGTACTATCACAGTCTCTATAAGGAAATTACTATCAATTCAGGGCTACTCCTATATGGTTCAGGATTTCAACAAATTAGAAGGAATTGTCTCGGTTGGACATAACTAGAGCGAGGTGGCATAGAGGGGTTCTAATTGCATAATAAGGAGACAAGTTCGAGAGAATCACGCACAGAGAAGTTGCAGTAAGAAAAATCTTGATAAGTTCAAGAGCAATTTTCATGAGAATAAGGCACGACTAGGTAGGCGTGGCCATGAAATTTTGAAAGAAACAGTGCCTATGGTAATTAGGCACAAGAGGTATAAAAATTCAAGGATTTGATTTTGAGATTATGACATGATTAGGGAAAGGGTAAGATCATTCTCGATCTCATAGTTGGAACGATCATGAAGTTATGATCGCTAAACGTAGGATAGGAGGATAAGGGGTGAAAGGTTAGTGATACGGTCTGAAGCTACAACTTCTGGTCACTTAGAATAATCTGATAGCCAAACAAGCTGAAGAGACTGCTCACTAGTCATACTACCGTTTAGCCTATCTATCAAGTTCTTAGGATAACACATGATTCCTTAAACACGACTAGCCTAACTGTGGGCCTGGCTCAATAGTCCAATTCAAAACTAACAAAATATAAACAACAAAATAAAATAAAACCCAGCCCAGTGAATTGGGCCCAATACCCAAATTAACTAATAATAATAATAATAATAATAATAATAATAATAAAAAAAAAAAAAAACAACAACAACAACTAATCCCTTAGCCCACACCCTTCTATTGAGCTCCCAGGCCCATCCAACCAATTCACAAAATTAAACAAAGCCCAACCAAACAGGAAAATGAAAAATAAAAACAAAATATAAAAAATATATGAAATAAAACAGCAGGAAACTAACAACCAGCAGCTCATCTCTTTCATAGGAAGAGAGAGTGTTGGAATAGTAAAAAGGAAGCAACGGTTCGAATAAGAAGGGGAAAGGGGGGGGGGGGGGGTGGAAAGAGAGTACATAGAGAGATGGAGAGAGGAATCGGAGACACTTACAAGGAGAGGGGGACGGTCGGGTCTCACCGTAGAGGGCTTCGACCCAAGGTGGAGGCAGCGGGGGCGCGCGAGCTCACCAGTGCTATGCTCGACAGACACGCTGACGACGGTGAGGTCATCGTGAGGCGGTCGCGCGGACGTGGTACGAGGGGCGGATTGCTACACACGGCTTCGTCGGTACGGATCTGTCACGGAGCTCGATGGAGGTTCTCCGATGCTGGGCACGGTGGCCACATGGCTTCAACGGAGGCCACTCGTGGTGCGGCGATGCTGGTGCTCCAGGATTGGCCACAGGAGAGGCTCGCAGATCGGTCGAGCACAGGCGGTGCTCGACCTCATCGCGGCGGTGGCGGAGGGTGAGTGTTTTTTTTTGTTGATGATGGTGGGGTTCTGTGGTGATGATGGACACGGCGGTTTGGGGTTGGAAGCCCGGGGAGTGGAGGCGGCAGACCGTGAGTTGGCCCCGAAATGGCTAGTCATTGGCCGAGTCGAGACGGCTGGCCTGAGCAGAGGGTGGTCCTGGTTGTTACGGGGATGAGCATGGTCGATAGGAAGAATGACGGGGTTGTTGGCAGATCGGTGATGACGTTGGTAGTCAATGCTTGGGACAGATCTTTGGTCGAGCTCGAGTACACGGTGGTTTGGGTGTTGTCGAGAACGGCCGAGGAGGACAGTAGTGATCGCGGCGTCATGCAGGGCGGAGATGTTAGGGAATTGGGGTCGGGAAGTGTCCAGGTGTTTGGACACAGAAATATTGGTTGTAAATTGTAATATTTTATAGTAGAAGTAGATGGAATGGACACGGACACACGGGTCCAGACACGGTAATTTCTGTGGTAGTGGTGGACATTACTGTTTGTGGCGGTGGTTTTGTTCGGAGAGGGGTTCTGCGGGAAGGATATAGGTGGTCTGGGAGACTGGGATCCACCGTAGATGTAGGGAAGAGAAAAGTTGTTGACTTTGTTTGGGAATTGCTATTAGTAGAAAAAGAAGGGAAACGAGTCTCCTTAAATAGGTGTAGGAACTCCTAATGCGATAAGGCGTAGAATTTTAGTAGATAATTCTTCCCTTTAAATTAAAACAAATAAACTATTTAAAATAAGTTTAATATAATTCAATCCTATAGTGATTGCAAATGTTAATTTAAACTCGTATGTGGTTTTACCCAATAATTTAAATCATACAAATTAAATCTATTTCAATTAAATAATCAACGTAATAGTTTTAAAATAATATTTCATATTTATCATAATAATTTAATTACTTATTTTTAAACCAAAGCAATAAATAAATAAATTAAAAATATTTTATTATCCAGAATTCTATTTAAAAATACTTTTAACAAACCTTTTTACTAAAAGAAAATATTCATGTTTTTCAAAAACTCTTTTGAAGCCAAACGTTAGAAAGTCCAAAAATTAATAACCAACACCTTTTTGAAATTCATAAATAATAATATTATTTAATAAATTATTTTTATTAAAAGAAAATAGCACTTCCAAATGTTAATTTAAACTCGTATGTGGTTTTACCCAATAATTTAAATCATACAAATTAAATCTATTTTAATTAAATAATCAACGTAATAGTTTTAAAATAATATTTCATATTTATCATAATAATTTAATTACTTATTTTTAAACCAAAGCAATAAATAAATAAATTAAAAATATTTTATTATCCTGAATTCTATTTAAAAATACTTTTAACAAACCTTTTTACTAAAAGAAAATATTCATGTTTTTCAAAAACTCTTTTGAAGCCAAACGTTAGAAAGTCCAAAAATTAATAACCAACACCTTTTTGAAATTCATAAATAATAATATTATTTTTATTAAAAGAAAATAGCACTTCCAAAGTGTGTAATTTAAAACTAGTTTTTTTATCATAAAATATTATTCACAAGGTATTGACAAAAATTACCTTTAAACACGATAATTAAAGTAAATAAATTTAAATAAAATTTTAAAAATTCAGGAAGAGGAGTTACAAATCTACCCACCTTAGAAAATTTTCGTCCTCGAAATTTCAAAGGATACGATTAGGTACGACTAGGAATATAATCAAGAAATGATATGATCAATGATCAAAATGAGTTAGATCGTGAATAGAATCGAACCTTAAAAAAAGATACCATATGGCACGATTAAAGTATAGTCAAAAGGGTCTAGTCACAATGGTTAAGGATGCAATTGAAATAGGATTAGCTAAACAAGAAAAAGTCGTTAGGCACGATTAACTGTTGTTGGAATTATGTAGGCATGCTCAATGATCAAAATTTATACAAGTTTAAACATGGTTAAAATTACTTAGATACAACTAGATGCAGTCACGATCATGCAAGTCTTCCAAGCATGATCAAAATTGAAAGATTGGCATGAGCATGAACCTGATCAAAATAGTCATAGATCACGGTGGAATAAAATCTATCGTTAGCAATAATAGGGTTTGAAATATAGGCACGACTATGACTATAGTCAAAATAGTTTAGTCACGATCAAAGTTATTTAGGAACGATCAAAATTCAAATTTATTTGGCATGATTAACTCGATTAACTATTTAGGCAAGATTATTTAGGCACAATTACAGAGTCAAAATCTAGAAAAATATATAAATTGACTCGATCGAAAGATAATAAAAAATAGTCTAGTTGCGATCAAAATTCGTAAGGATGATCCAAATCGAAATCGTTTTTAGCACGACCAATTATGTTGGCATGATCATAGAATCATAATCTAGGTGCGATTATAAATCTAGTGGAATAGGAAATTAAAATCTAGTAATTGGTTTTAAATGAGGAGGAACCAAATGACGACTCGACGAATAGAAGATAAGGAAGAAGGATAAAAAGGGAAGAACTACAAGCTTGATAATAAGAAATAGGATATCAAATCAGTTTGGAGTGAGAGTGCAAGATTTTGCGGATCATGAAAAATCAATAGTTATATGCTAAGAAAAGATATAGCCTCTATGGTATTCGAAAATCGTATGCATATCTGAAGTTGTTTCACCGAGAACCCATGACTCGCTAGTGTACATCTGGCTGCAATAAACCCTTGGTTTCGTGACTCAAATATGATATTGTATCGAATATTCTATTAGCTCTACCAATATTAACATACAACTCAAAAGGTCAAAATAGGGCAAATAAAACATAGTTTTAATAACATTCGATAACTTACACTTACTCGAAATTACTTCTACTTAGGGATCATGCCACGCCAGTGCACTACTGGTTGCAATGAACCCACAGTCTCGATAATTCAAATAAATGGCGACAGTGCGCTGTTGTCTTTCCATCAGTAAGTCATCAAAATTATTCCAACTATATCCCTAAGAATTTCAAAGGAGTTCTCAGAAATTCAACTAGCGGATCATGATTAGAAAAAGGTAAGTATCAGTCCTTGAAGTAAAATTATCAATTTTGAAAATCAAACGATTGATTAGGAAGAAAATGATAAGAGAAATATAAATTTAATTTTTCTCTCAAATATTCAAAGATCGAGGGGAAACATATATGTCTTGAAACTAACGCAGAATAAATATATGGATAGCTTGATCATGTTAGGCTCAAATACAATGGATGGAAATAAAATATAGACCCTTAGAGAAAACAATTACTTATGGCCAATGGAAAATAACTAAGTGATACGAGTAATGATGATAATGTTTAGAGGGGACAGAAAGGTAATTTGAACAAAGTATCAAGGTTAGGGATTGAACTCTAGGAAGGCCTAAGTTACTGGACGAATAGTCTACCCACCTTGGGTCTTATCGTCATATCCAAATGCAATAGTGTATCTATGAAAATATCTCAACTTATCTAAATTTAATAAATCCTTACCTAAATTGCAAGGCCTATATAACAACTTTAACTACCCGACAGTTAAACTGAATAAGGGACTCCTAGTCCTAGTCATTCTCCTAAAATTAAATCAATTCTAATTGTGAATGAGCACTTCCTAGTCGCAGGCTCGCAATAGTACGACTAACTTAAGTACTATCACGAGTTCGCAATCTTTTACGAAAACTGACCTGTATGGGCCACCAAATCTATTAAGAACCTAGTGAAGGTGGAGATGATGTCAAGGTCTTCCCTATGGTAGGGAAGTAGGTCTTCGTGATGGACCTCGTACTGCCCTCGAACCTGGTTGACTATAAGTTTGGAATCACCATAGAATTCGAGGTAGTCAACCCCTAGTTGTTTAGCCAACTGAAGTTCGATGATGAGAGTGTTATACTCTGCTACATTATTAGAGCTTGGCTCCGTGGGGGAATATGCATGCTGAATGACCAGGTGGTCCGAGGAAACCAAGACTACATCGACTCCTACAACGATTTGGCCTTTAGGGCCTATCATTGAAGCACCATCAAAGAATATTCGCCAGACGGGGTTCTCCTCTACGGTATTAGATTCATATACTTCATCGGGAATGCCATCATAGAGTTTTTAGCTTTTCGGTATAGGATGTGCAGCTAGGAAGTCGGCCAATGCTTGGCCTTTGACAACTTTTTGCAGAAAGAATACCATGTCGTATGGCGATAACAGTATGGCCCACGTGGCTAGTCGTGAGTTTAGCGCTATTGGTTTCATCATGAGCACTCTGAGTGGATTAACTCGAGAGATAAAATGGATTGTCTAACCAGTTATATAATGACAAGTCTTCTGAATAGTGAAGACTAGAGCCAGGCACTCCTTCTCGAAAGGATTGTACTGATGCTCAGCGCCGATTATTGTTCTACTTAGGTAGTAGATGGCTTGCTCATGGCCTGTATTACTTTTCTGAGCTAGCAGGGCGCCAAGAGAATGGTCCATTACATGGACATAGAGCGGGAAGGGTTTATCCACGGCTGGCGTTACCAGAACTTGAGGGTTCGTGAGGTATGCCTTAATGTCGTCGAATGTTTGCTGACATTCTTCTGTCCAGATGTAGGAATCTTCCTTCTTCATAATCTTGGTAAAGGGTTAGCTTCGTTCAGATGGGTTTCCTAAGAATCTTCTGATGTATGCCAGACGTCCTTGTAGGCCTCGGAGTTCTCTCAAATTCTTCGAAGGGCGTATGTCAAGGATAGCCTTGGTCTTTTCCGGGTCGATATAGATACCCTTTGCAGTGATAAGGAAGCCTAAGAACTTGTCGCTAGAAACCCCAAGAAAGGATTTAGCTGGGTTCATCTTGAGTTAACGTGTCTACATAAGATCGAAGACTGCCCTTAGATCCTGCAAATGATCACCCGAACGCGGCTTTTAGTGGCGATGTCATCAACATAACACTTGACTGTTTTGCGAAGATGTTTACGAAAGATGGTGCTTATAGCTCGCTGGTATGTTGCACGTGCATTCTTTAAATCGAAGGGCATTATTGTATAATAGTTGTAAGCCCCCTGTTTTTTGGATATTCTTTTAAATTTTATTTTATTTATTGAATATAGTTATTTATATTTTAAACTAGATTTTATATTAATATGACTATATACGTTTTTTCGTAGCTTTGATTTTTGGAGCACTAGACATGCTAATCTTTCGAAACGTCCTTCATGAGTATTATATCAGACAGTTTACCCTCAATCTGGTATATCATGTCCCATCCAAACTTGTATACTAATATCATTTTAACTTCTCATAACTTTGGGTCAATTTAGGCCATTCGACCAATCATCATAATTTTAGACCTAACTTCCAACTTGAGTTCGGAATTCGACATTGATCAAAACCATTTGACCCAATATATAATTTTGACCCATTTTGAGTCTACGATGCACATGTCAAGAGTGTGCCACTTAATCGAGTTTCCATATGCTATTTATTTGCGAATGACACATGAGACTCATTGGATGATTTTCGGATTCGATTTGACTAAAATACATATTTGGACCTAACCTAGACAATTCTGCTTGATAGAGCCATGATTAGGTGGTCATGACCCAGTAGAATTATTCTAATTTACTTTCGGTAGGTTATACAGTCAAATAGGTTCAAGTATGATTTCATATATATATATATATATATATATATATATATATATATATATATATATATATACAGAGATTAAATACGTTGGTGATTTTAAATTTTAGATTTTGTTTATCGATATTTCATATGTTAAGGGTATTTTTTTTCCTACAAATATATGGGTATATATATATATATATATATATATATATATATATATATATATATATATATATTTCCTACAAATATATGGGGCAGTATCGAATAAGTATATATATATATATATATATATATATATATATATATATATATATATATATATATATAATTGAATAATAAAGAGGGGTATTTTTGAAATAAAATAAAATAATATATATATATATATATATATATATATATATTGTAAAGTACCACTTTTCTAAAGAGGGGTATTTTTGAATTTTTCCTATTTCTAGTTATTATTGTGATTTCAAATTATAATTGAATAATAAATTTACTTTTCAAAACTAGTAATCATATTTTTGGATTAATTATTTACAATATTTAATATAGTGCATATGTTATTACTGAATTTGGTTAGCCTTACCCTAGAGGACCTAAACTAACTTGACATGACCACCTAATTAAATGATTAGGACTAGCCTAATCGAATATTATTTAGTCTCTAGTTGGGTTAGAAGGATTAGTTAGAAAGATGACTAAAAACCAAATTAGAAAGAAAGGATTATTCCCTAATCTTGTCATGACTAAAGAGAAGGGCATAGTGGACATTTCCTATTGCTCAAAACCCAAACCCTAACCTCAAGGGGCAGCCCACTTTCTATATATAGTCCCACTTCATCATCTTCCTCCCTCTTTCATTCAAAACCCTAACCCTAATTTAGCAAGCTTCTCCAAATTGTTCCTACCACCAAATTTTCTCCAAATTGGCCTAAATTTGTTCCATTCTCTTCATCTTGAAGAGTGGAGTACTCTAGAAGCAAGACATTGGAGGTTGGAGCACTTGGAGCTTGGAAAGTTCTAGATCTTAGATCCATTTCATTGGGAATCCATCTCCCAAGAGGTATATGCATTCTAAACCTTCTAAATTCCAATAAAATAGTATAGACGCATTAACTAGGGACCCCGATGCATTAGGGTTACCATTAGTGAGGAGTTTAGATTCTCTTCTCCCTATTTGAGGAAATTTTCCTTTGTTTTTGGCTCAAATTGGGGGAAAATCCGAGAACAGTAAATTTAGGATTTGTGAATACGTTTCTTAGGTCATAATGGTGATTTAGAATATGTGGGTATGCCTTGGGTCAATTTTGGATCCATTTGGAGTGCGTATCATGGACGTGTCACCACGTGTCCGAATACGCATGCTAAATATTTGACAAAATGGCCGAAAGAGCACCAATGCTTTAAATCTCAGTTTTAACCTTTGTATTAGGAGTGCATTGTTATAGGCTAAGCATTGGTGAGATTATCTAATGATTAGAAGTGGATTTGACGTTGAATATTGATTTGGGGGTTTGGTAGCATTTTGGTACTGTTTGATACATGTATGGACTATGCACTCTTGAGTGGACTGTTGGATGTTATGAAACAGTCCTTGGTTAGGATGTTCTGTCCTTGTACCTTATTGTTCAGTCCCTTCTATAATAGGTTCAGTCCTTGTTGGACACTTAGTTAAGTCCTACATGTGTAAAGGCTCAAGATTTGATACATAGGACATTCCATATTCCTATGTTGTTCAGCCTCTAAATGGTATCAGTTTAGGATCCTTGATACAGTCCCTACTTTGTACAGTATCAGTCCATAGTTCTAACAAGCATCAGTTATTAGAATATCAGTGGATGGATTTATTAGTTTCTGTTTAAGTATGTTTCATCCCATGCTCTGTTAAAGTTTCAGTCTTGTTTACATAGATGTTCAGTCTTGTTATCTTAAGTTCAGTCCCTGTGCAGTTATCTAATATATCAGTCCCCTACTTCACATTGCATCAGTCCATGTAGATGAGGGGGCTCAAGTAGTCCATGACTAGTCCCTAAGTTCTAGTAATAGGGAAATTCACATCTTTGTTTCAGATTTACCTATTAGTTTCAGTCTCAGTATGGTTCAATCCATATTTCTTATTGTTCAGTCCCAATGCACATATTTGTTCAGTCCTAAATAGTAGTAGAATTAAGTATCACTCAGTTGGGGCTTTAATGGTTCAGTTCTAACAGCAGTTCCATATGAATTGACAAATTCTATAAGAGACAATTATAATGAAAAACAAGATGAAATACCAAGACATAAAATGTAAATAGCATATGTAAACTGGATATCATGTCATGGTATAAAATACAGGAATATAGAATAGAACAGGGATATATGATGTATAAATGTAAACATAAACTGGTGCCATGAGATATTAGAGCGTTATGTGATCGGCTTGGGACACATGATCAGGCTATTCCATTTGGCCAGGCTATCACAGGAAAATCTCAAGAAGGGTCAAGCCGGCCAATATGGAAAGCGAGCACAAGAAATATAAGATCTCGCTACACCCTACATGTGGTGAGGGTGACGCAAGCACAAGAATAGTGACATGAGGGTATTGATCACATAACCTCTAATAACTCCCCATCCCCGAGTAGTATAATGGATCCGGACATGTCACGTCATGACACGGGATTCAAAAGCAGGGGGCCAGCCTACTTCCAAATCGGTGTCTATACAAGTACAAGAAAACAAGATCGAACAATGTACCAATATACCAGAAAAGTCCAGGAATAACATCTCATGACAGGATCCGATGTATACTAGTCCGTGAACCATCGTGTCAGGAATCAAGTAAGACACTACAACTGAATCGAATATAGCAGATATCAAGACAATGAAAACTATCAGTGAATGTACTCGCCTGCGATCATGAGCTGATAGTGAGAACAGATGCTCAGTGTGATCTCACAGACCTAAAGATGAGATATCATGAGTTAATTAGGGTTTGACGGTGAATGGCATGATATTCTAGTTATGCTGTGCAATCTAGGTCAATCTTAGTCAAACTAAGTCAAACTCAGCCAAACTAGGTCAAGGGTTGACTCACAGTTGACTTTTGGTCAACTGGTCAACTCTGGTTAACTCTAGGTCAAATTAGACTAATGTTGACTAATAGTTGACTTTTGGTCAACTAGTCAACTTCGATCAAGTTCTAGTCATTTCTAGGCTAAGGGTTGACTTTCGGTTGACTTTTAGTTAAAACAGTCCACCATGGTCAACCGAGGTCAAAACTAGTCTAAGTATACTATTCCTAACATTTACCAACCAAGACATCCCGTATCTTGGTCAAAATGGTATCCCGATACCAATATCTTAGTTTAGGCCTATTACATTAAGATAGGTATTCTCATACCTATAAGGTAAACTCACAACCAAGCCTCTACCTTAGTTTCTAGGCACCCCTCTACCTCAACATAGTATCCTAAAACTTTACCCTCGTATCTCAATACCATATCTTTGTATCTTGATACCCTAACACATTATCTTGAAGGTATCTTAATTCCTTGCCCCTTACATAGGGTAAATCTCATTTACCCTATGATACCATCTTGGTATCATAAGATACCACAAATTCCTACTCTCACTCTAATCCATATTCAAATCTATATTACTATATCTAATCATAATACTCAAATACTATCTCTCATATATACCTTACCCTCAAATATCAAATACCTTAACACATTACAATACCTTAACATCCTTACCAACATGTACACTAACATGGAGTCAAACTACCACTCTAACATACTAACTTTCCTAGCTAATACCACTCACTAACATATCCCTACGACCACTTAAACATACACTAACATCACTCAAACCTTACACACACAAAGGTATATAGGGGGATTATATAGAGGGCTAAGGAGGGGGGGCTAAAAGAGGGTGAATGGGGGTCATGGGCAGCCCCCACTGCTGCTGCTGCTGCAATATACAGCAGCCACTGTGCTGCTGGTGATGCAGTCCCCTGTGGGGACTGCTGCTGCTGCTGTATTGCTGCCTGAAATGGCAGCAAGCACCCCCTCTCTCTCTCTAACTCACAATCTATCTCACTCTCTAATAAATATCTATCTATCTACCTCTCTCACTATCTAACTATCTATCTACTCAACAAACACACTCACACATATAATTCTCCTCTCTAAACTCAACACTCTCACTAAAATAAACCACATCTAACAATCTAATTTCCCTCCCATTCTCTCTAACACAAGCACACACAAACACTATTAAACTCTCAAGCCATATATTATCATCCAAACCCTTCTTTCTACCAATACACAACAACCTATACATATCCACACCCTAAATAAATATATATATATCTAACATGTATAAAACAGTCCACTTATCAAATAGGACTTAAAATGACATGTAGAGGCTAGAATGAGCCATGTAGGCTAAACCATATGGATACTAGCATTAGCATATACATGAAACTTATTCTAACCATCCTAACTAACATCAATCTACCCTCTAACATGTATAAAACTGAAATTAAAAGACAAATAAGCCTATTAGGCATTCTATCAAACACATGGAGGGCCTTCTCTTGGAAACTCTCCATGGGGACACCAAAACTACCCCAACATCCTAGAGAGGACTCATGAGAGCCTCTAAATCCATGCTAATGGTGGTTTATTCATGGGGGTGGTCCTAATGAATGCAAAACTAATTAAAATGGAAGGAAAATCAAAATAGAGATATGGTTTTACCTATTGGGAGTTGGATCCCAATGATACTCTCAAATGGACACATCTCCGACACGAAAACTCCTTGAGATTGGACACCCTTCCTTGCTCCTTGCTCCCAAACCTTGCTAGCACCTTCTCCTTGGTAGATTAGGTGGAATGGAGTGAGATTGGATGGGTTTGAGAGATCAAAACCTAGAGGGAAGCTCTCAAGTTTTGGAGAAGAACTAAAATAGGAAGGAAAAGGCAACTACCAAATGAAATGGAGTGCGAACCCCAACCCTAAGTGGCCGGCCATATGCTCCCTCTTGGACCTATTTTAAAAGTCCAAAAAGCCCCTCCTTGGTCTCCTTTGGGTCAACTTAAGTCATGTGAGAGTTTAGGATCAAAATGGTCAAGTTCTAAACTCCTAATGAGTCATTTAAGTCATGTAGGATTAGTCTAATTACACTAGACTAATTAGTGGGATTTGTGGGCCATGTCTAACTAATATTTGGGTTCCGACTAGAGTCTAAGCTACCCGGGTCCTCGATACAAGCCGGAATGAGATAAAATTCGAACTCGACTAAAATAATTCCCAAATAACATTATTAATAAATAAATAATTCCAAAATATCCAAAAATAAAAAATGACCATTTTACCCCTATTTATGAAAATTGGGAGTGACAAATCTACCCACCTTAAAAAAAATTTTGTCCTCGAAATTAAAACAAACAAATCATAGGAAACACATGCAAAAACAAAACAACATATACCTCAGGGCTCGAAAAGATAAGGGAAATGCTCCCGCATGTCGTCCTCCCTCTCCCGAGTAGACTCACCTAGAGAGTGGTGCCTCCATGCAACACGAACCAAGGGTATAACCTGGTTCCGGCGCACCTTTTTCTGACGATCCAGAATCTCTACGGGCTATTTTTGATAGTTGAGAGTAGGTCCCACCTCTATCGCTGAATGACCTAATACATGGTTAGGATCTGCCATGTACCGTCTCAGCTGTAGTGCCCCGCTCCTTGCGGTCCACTATGTAATACCTACGGCTTGTTGACTCAGTCATGAACTGAGTATTTGGTGAAACCTTTGCCGGTATCGATTGATCACGGATGAAATGCAATGAACCTTTCCAATTGATGGATTGGCTTCTATTGAAATGAATCCAAGAGTTTTGCTGAATGTTTTCTCTTCGCTGCTTGGTTTTGATGAATGCGTTTTCGTGTTGGTTTTCGATGATTGGTTTTCATTGTTCGCTTTCATCGCATTTCGCATTCATTCCGAATCTTGAGAGAAAGAGACGAAGTATGCTAATCAACTGTTGGTGCCATTGTAGGCCGCGTGAATTGTTCGTGAACGGCGCGTGAAGTCCCTCCTTCTCTCTACTAAGATTTATCTCGGTGAGTTGCTTCAACCGAACAGACATTGATCTGTACGCCTAAGAAAAATGATCTCTAGTCTACTCTGTTGCCTTGTCCCAATGATCAACGATACCACATCCACAAAAGATAAGAGAAGATAATTGAATTGAATCAAATGCAAGAATATGTGTTGCTACTCTATCTGCTCGATAAGAATGATCATCTGCTTGTCATCAGTATGCTTGAAATGTAGACATGTACAGACGAACTTGTACATGTTGAGATAAACCTGAAGGCACGAATCAAACGTGTCGTATACCTGTGCATAAGTCCAAGTGTGTCTCATCTGATAGAACGGCTAGAGCATGCATTTGGTCTCGGACAACTTGTATACAAGGAATTATTTGTCTCTCGGGTGGTATCTGGGGGCACCTGGAACCGCTCGGCCTAGGAGAGATTATGAGCACACTGGGTGCAAGGACCCATGTTAAAAGTGTAGCCGAATATCTGTGTCCTTAGCGACGAGCTGAACCAAAGAGTCACAGCGGCTAATCATGGGGAAAACCCATGGACCAACATGTAGAATAGTCCACCTGCATGACCCGAATGACAACTTCAATATCTGCAAGAATGAATCATGAATTACTCATTATGCAAATTGTGCTAACGTGGTTTTGTGCAGGGATGACTGCCGGCGAGGGTAAGTTGCTATGATATATTCTATCTGTCATGTTCTTATGAATTGTTAAAAAGAACCTAGACAAATAGAAAGATCACTAGTAAATGTTAGCTCAACATATTGATTTAGTGCAGAGATTTGCGAGTTCGGCCAAAAAGCCGCTCGCCAGTACATGATGTGTACTGACCCACGTTGTGGGCATCCTTTTCAGTAAGCAAAAGGAGACAGGGGGATTTCAAGTGAGGCACCGAAGCTCGTCTAGCCCAGTAGAGCTCGTGGATCGCCTCGAAGTTTACTTTCAGTCAATTGCAAGTTTCCAGTTTTCATTTCCTTTGAAGGTGTCTTTTAATTCCAGCTTGTAATAAAGGATATCATGTATGGGCATTGTGGCAAATTTCAAAAGAGTGTTTCAAAGAGTATCTTGTAGCCAAATTATAAGGCAAATCTGAGTTGCAAAGCTTTGTACTTGTATTCCTATCAAGCTATGAATAAAATGAGTATTTTCATTTCAAATCTCTGTGTCCAACATTTGGTTTTCTGCAATGGGTGCGTGCGTGTGTTTTGCTTGACTAATGGGTGCGTGCGTGTGTTTTGCTTGACTAGTTGTTTTTGTGCAGGTACATGGCCTTGTGCAAGCGCAACTTAGGCTTGCACGGCATCACGCCTTAGCGAGGACGATCGATCCCGCAGGGATCCAAGCAAGACGGATGACCCTAGCGGGATCGGGGCGTGACAAAGTGGTATCAGAGCACGGTTTTACGTCCTTGGCCTCTTGCAAATATCGTTTTCAAAAAGTATATAAAGTACTTTGACGGCTTTCAAAAGTGTCCGGATTTTGGGTTATGAAAACCAATGCCCCATACAATAAGTCCATAATATTTTATGAGACTGACAGAAGTTACATTATTTTGTAGAGAAATGGCTCCTCCTCGTCCATCTGGCTCAACCGATGCGGTAGAACGCATCATGACAATGTTGGAGTTACAGAGACAGGACAATGAGGAAAGAAATCAGATACATGAGGCCCGAGCGGCTGCCCAACAAAAGCAGTTGGATGCCCTGACCCAGCTTGTCACGGCGCTTGCGACGAATCGAGATGCCACCGGAGCGACGGAACCAACGGGAACGCCCGAGATCGAGCCCGTAGAGGGTGATGAGCCCCAGCCGGCGCAAAGGCACACTGTCTTTAGGCCAAAGGACTTCTTGGACGCGAAACCTCCGGAATTTCAAGGCAGGACGTCACCCGACAAGGTGATGGACTGGATTGATAAAATAGAGACTCTGTTCGCGTTCATAGGAGTTCCAAGTAGCAAAAAGGTAGTCTGTGCCGTTATGCTCCTACGGCTGCGGGCGAAGGACTGGTGGAAGGCGAAGAAGCCGGCGCTTCTCGCAACGGCTAGGAATGGAAAGATCTCGTGGGCCTTGTTCAAGAAGGCGTTTCTCGATCAATATCTGCCTCGAGCCATGAGCAAGAAGATGGAGGATGACTTCATCACGCTAAAACAGGGGGATATGTCCGTGGAGGACTATGAATCTGAATTTGCTAAGTTGGCAAATTTTGCCGCTGCTTGGCTCCCCACGGAACAGACTCGCATAAATCGATTCGTGGAAGGTCTGAATTACGACATCCAGTTAAGTGTGCTGAATCGAGAATGCGAGTCCTATTCTCAAGCCTTTGAAGCGGCGCTTCAGGTGGAACAGTTCGAGCAGAGGAAAGCGTCCAACAAAGTGCCGAACAGTCGGAATCAGTCCGCCAAGAGAAATCATGACGGAGAGAAAAAGACCGATGGGGAACCACGTAATGAGACAATCTGTTCCTACTGCGGTCGACGAGGACATGCGAGTGAAGAATGTCGCTTTGCGAAAGGTTTGGTATGCAGTCACTGTGGAAAGCATGGACACACCAAGGAGGACTGTCGTGCCGCAAACCACGCTTGTTTTCGTTGTGGCCAACAGGGTCACGCCATCAGAAATTGTCCGAAGAGAAATCGGAATAGAGACGACAATGAAGAGCGTGGGCAGCTGCCTGGCCCACCGCCCCTTCGAGACAATCTGCAGAACCAGCCGCAGCGGATTAATGGACGCGTCTTCAATCTCTCCACGTTGCTTGACCCAGAATGCAACAATAGTGGAGGTGAGATTTGTTTCTTAAGTTTTGAGGACAAAACTTTTTCTTGGTGGGTTATTATGTAGTGCCCCGCTCCTTGCGGTCCACTATGTAATACCTACGGCTTGTTGACTCAGTCATGAACTGAGTATTTGGTGAAACCTTTGCCGGTATCGATTGATCACGGATGAAATGCAATGAACCTTTCCAATTGATGGATTGGCTTCTATTGAAATGAATCCAAGAGTTTTGCTGAATGTTTTCTCTTCGCTGCTTGGTTTTGATGAATGCGTTTTCGTGTTGGTTTTCGATGATTGATTTTCATTGTTCGCTTTCATCGCATTTCGCATTCATTCCGAATCTTGAGAGAAAGAGACGAAGTATGCTAATCAACTGTTGGTGCCATTGTAGGCCGCGTGAATTGTTCGTGAACGGCGCGTGAAGTCCCTCCTTCTCTCTACTAAGATTTATCTCGGTGAGTTGCTTCAACCGAACAGACATTGATCTGTACGCCTAAGAAAAATGATCTCTAGTCTACTCTGTTGCCTTGTCCCAATGATCAACGATACCACATCCACAAAAGATAAGAGAAGATAATTGAATTGAATCAAATGCAAGAATATGTGTTGCTACTCTATCTGCTCGATAAGAATGATCATCTGCTTGTCATCAGTATGCTTGAAATGTAGACATGTACAGACGAACTTGTACATGTTGAGATAAACCTGAAGGCACGAATCAAACGTGTCGTATACCTGTGCATAAGTCCAAGTGTGTCTCATCTGATAGAACGGCTAGAGCATGCATTTGGTCTCGGACAACTTGTATACAAGGAATTATTTGTCTCTCGGGTGGTATCTGGGGGCACCTGGAACCGCTCGGCCTAGGAGAGATTATGAGCACACTGGGTGCAAGGACCCATGTTAAAAGTGTAGCCGAATATCTGTGTCCTTAGCGACGAGCTGAACCAAAGAGTCACAGCGGCTAATCATGGGGAAAACCCATGGACCAACATGTAGAATAGTCCACCTGCATGACCCGAATGACAACTTCAATATCTGCAAGAATGAATCATGAATTACTCATTATGCAAATTGTGCTAACGTGGTTTTGTGCAGGGATGACTGCCGGCGAGGGTAAGTTGCTATGATATATTCTATCTGTCATGTTCTTATGAATTGTTAAAAAGAACCTAGACAAGTAGAAAGATCACTAGTAAATGTTAGCTCAACATATTGATTTAGTGCAGAGATTTGCGAGTTCGGCCAAAAAGCCGCTCGCCAGTACATGATGTGTACTGACCCACGTTGTGGGCATCCTTTTCAGTAAGCAAAAGGAGACAGGGGGATTTCAAGTGAGGCACCGAAGCTCGTCTAGCCCAGTAGAGCTCGTGGATCGCCTCGAAGTTTACTTTCAGTCAATTGCAAGTTTCCAGTTTTCATTTCCTTTGAAGGTGTCTTTCAATTCCAGCTTGTAATAAAGGATATCATGTATGGGCATTGTGGCAAATTTCAAAAGAGTGTTTCAAAGAGTATCTTGTAGCCAAATTATAAGGCAAATCTGAGTTGCAAAGCTTTGTACTTGTATTCCTATCAAGCTATGAATAAAATGAGTATTTTCATTTCAAATCTCTGTGTCCAACATTTGGTTTTCTGCAATGGGTGCGTGCGTGTGTTTTGCTTGACTAATGGGTGCGTGCGTGTGTTTTGCTTGACTAGTTGTTTTTGTGCAGGTACATGGCCTTGTGCAAGCGCAACTTAGGCTTGCACGGCATCACGCCTTAGCGAGGACGATCGATCCCGCAGGGATCCAAGCAAGACGGATGACCCTAGCGGGATCGGGGCGTGACATCAGCTGCGATACATGGAACACGTTGTGCACTCCTTCGAGCGTAGGTGGCAAGTCTAGTCGATAAGCTACTGCACCGACCCTTCCAAGGATAGTGAAAGGACCGATGTAGCATGGACTAAGCTTCCCACCCCGACCAAAGCAAATTGTGCCACGTGTCGGAGAAATCTTCAGGAATACCATATCACCAGCCTAGACATAAAACAAAACTCAGAACAAAAAACTAAACAAACAATCACAAACAAGCACAACAGGAAACTGAAACTAACCTCAAACTCTAACGGTCTCCAGTGGCTATCGGCCCAATGTCGCTGCCTATCCTGAGCCACCCGAAGTCTGTCTCTAATCAGTCTAACCTTCTCGACCGCATCCACTACCATCTTCGGCCCAAGCAACATCCTCTCTTCGACATCATCCCATGACAAAGGAGTGCGACATCTCCGTCTATATAGAGCCTCAAATGGTGACATCTTTATACTGGCCTGGTAGATGTTGTTGTAAGCAAACTCTACCAGGGGAAGATGATCCTCCTAAGAACCCTCGAGGTCTAACACACATGTGCGAAGCATATCCTCAAGAGTCTTGATGGTCCTCTCTGACTGCTCGTCTGTCTGGGGGTGGTAAGCGGTACTAAACTTGAGCTGGGTGCCCAAGCTAATATGCAAACTCCTCCAGAAATGGAAAGTAAAACGACTATTCCGATCTGAGGCTATGCTCACCGGAACTCCGTGCAATCTGACTATCTGACGCACGTACAGCTCTGCCAGCTTCTCTGTAGACAGACCCACTTTAAAAGGTAAGAAGTGGGCTGATTTGGTCAATCGATCAACAATGACCCAAATCGTGTCCTTCCTTTTAGGAGATTGTGGAAGTTCGGACACAAAGTCCATGGTGATGTGCTTCCACTTCCACTCAAGAATGTGTAGTGGCTATAGCAACCCACCTGGCCTCTGCCTCTCAGCTTTCACCTGCTGATACACTAGACAGCGAGATACAAACTGAGCGACCTCTCACTTTATGCCGTACCACCATACGTGCTCTCTCAACTGTACATCTTGTTGGCTCCAGGATGCATAGAGTACTGAGAGCAATGTGCTTCCTGAAGAACCTCCTCCTGAAGCTCTCCACTCGGAACGCATAGTCTAGTACCGTGCCTTAGCGACCCATCTTCGGCTATAGAGAAATGATCGAGCAAACCTGCCCGCACCTGCTCCCTGATGCTCCTCAGGGCAACATCATCATACTGCGCTGATCTAACTCTGTCCATCAACTCAGACTAAATCTGTAAGCCCCACATCTGAATCTCCATGCCCGGAACAATCACCTCAACACCCAAACTATCCAGATCGACCAAAAGATGACGATCTGCCGTCAAATACATAGCGACTGGATACCTGCTCAAGGCATCTACAACTACGTTGGCCTTGCCTGGATGGTACTGCAACGAGATATCGAAGCCCTTCATCAGCTCAAGCCACCATCTCTGTCGCATATTCAGCTCCTTCTGTGTGAATACGTACTTCAAGCTCTTGTGATCCGTGAAGATCTCAACTCGCTTCTCGTACAAGTAATGCTTCCACAACTTCAAAGCAAAGATGACAGCGGCAACTCCAGATCATGAGTAGGGTAGTTCTTCTCATGAGGACGTAACTGCCTAGATGCATAGACAATTACCTTCCCGTGTTGCTAAAGAACGCAACCCAAACCTTTTCCAGAAGCGTCGTTGTAGATCGTTAAACCACCAGTCCCAGATGGCAATGTCAAGATCGAAGCTGAGGTCAACCTCTTCTTCAGCTTATCGAAAGCAGCCTGACACTCCTCAGTCCAGGCGAACTCCACGTCCTTCCTGGTGAGTCTAGTCATCGGCTCTACAATTCGAGAGAAGTCCTGGACGAACTTTCGATAGTAGCCTGCAAGACCTAGAAAGCTCTGAATCTCGGCAACTGAACTGGGTGTAGACCAAGACTCCACTGCTAAAATCTTTTTCGGATCCCGTCCTCGATCACAACATGACCTAAGAACTCCACATATCCCAGGAAGAACTCGCACTTCGAAGGCTTCCCGTACAACTGCTCCTTCCTCAGAGTCTCGAGCACAACCCGCATATGCTCCTCATGCTCCTCTAGTGTCTTCGAGTAGACCAAAATGTTATCTATGAAGACCACCACGAACTTGTCAAGGTATTGATGGAATACCTTGTTCATCAAGTTCATGAACACTGCTGGGGCGTTGGTCAACCCAAATGGCATGACAGTGAACTCGTACTAGTCGTACCAAGTTCGAAAAGCCATCTTCGGAACATCTTTCCGCTTCACCATCAGCTGATGGTAGCCGGACCTCAAATCTATCTTCGAAAATACCTTCGTGCCTCTTATCTGATCGAACAAGTCGTCAATCCTCGACAACGGGTACTTGTTCTTGATAGTGAGGTTGTTGAGCGCTCTGTAATCGATACACATGAGTACCATACCATCCTTCTTCGGTACAAACAGAACTGGTGTGCTCCAAGGTGAAGAACTGGATCTGGTGAAACCTTTGTCCTACAGCTCGTCAACTTACTTCCTCAGCTCTGCCAACTCATTGTTTTTGATCCTATAGATGTGCTGTAAGATAGGCTCAGCGCCCGGTACCAAGTCTATAGAGAACTCAACATCTCTGTCTGGCGACATCCCAGACAACTCATCGGAAAAGACATCCAATAACTCTGCTATCAATGGATGTGGTAATTCCTGTCCCGCCAACAAAGCTCCGCAGAACCCATCTACCGGTTCGGCTGCTCCTTTGGCAAACTCAGACTCTAGCTCACCCGGTGGTCTAAACAAAACTCTGCCTCCTCTAACGTCTATACTAGCATGGTGCCTGCTTAACCAATCCATATCGAGTACCATATCGTAGTTCGAAAGTGGTATTACGAGCAGACACGTACTCAAATCCCGACCTTCCAGTGTAACTCTCTACCCATTGCAAATATTATTGACTAGGATAATGCCTTCCCCAGTCATAATCTTCCAAGTCCTACCCAAGGATTCAGTAATAATGTTGTGTTTAAGAGCAAAAGAAACAGACATAAAACTGAGCGTAGCACCAGAGTCAAACAAAGCTAAAGCAGGAAAAGAATCGAGTAGAACAGAACCTGCCACTACATCGCCCAATGGCTCAGACTCCTCAGCTGCCAGTACGAACGCTCTACCCTGGGGTGCTCCCCTCTGATGCTGGACAAAACGCTGCTGCTGCGTCTGAAGTGGCGGACCCCTCTGCTGAACTGCAGGTCCAGCTGGAGCCTTAGCATATGGTACTCGGTCCTGACCTCCTCGGCCTGTACGACCAGGATAATCCTTCAGTTGGTGGTCGGTCGCTCCACAATACAGACAAGCACCCAACCTCTTCCAACAGACCTTTCGACTGTGCCCCGGCTTCTCGCAGAAGCCACACTGAGTGGCCTGTCTCTGCCCTTGGTGATGCACACGTGCTGGTACTTGATGCTGCTGGAACTGAGGCTGTTGCTGAAACTGCCTCTGCTGAGTGTGAGGGTATTTAGCCGGCCCCGCACTAGAACTAGCCCCCAAAGCATCACTGCTCCTCTTGGGCATCAGACCATAGTCCTCCTCTGCAATCTAAGAATCCATCAGAATCTGCTCAAATGTCGTATCACGACGCCCAGAAGTACGAGAGCGAACTGCGTGAATCAGGCCCCTCCTGAACTTGCGGGCCTTTTCTCCCTCATCCTGAACCATCCCTGGAGTAAATCGGCTCAGGCGAAAGAACTCCGTCGCATACTCGTCCACAAACGAGTTCCCTTGTACCAATCCTGCAAACTGGCCCTCCAGCGTACAAAGAGCTACATCAGGATAGAACTTCTCCTTGAATAGCCTCTGGAAGTTCTCCTAGGTTAACCCTCTGACTGACGTACGAGGATCCGTACGGTACCATGTCAAGGCGATATCAAAGAATTGACTCGCCGCAGCTGACACCCACAGCCTCTTCGGAAGCTCTGCTAGTTCCAAGCTCTGCTCAACGTCCTCTAGCCAACCATCGGCATAAAGGATGCCCTCAATCCCTTGAACTCCCGGGGGACCATCTTCTTAAAATCCAGTACTAACCTAGGCCTCGGCTGCTGCTGGTGAGGCTCCTGGGTTGGAGCGCCCTGAACCGGAGCTACAGCTACCTTCTCGACCGCTGCCAGTGCTAGCTGATAAGCGTTCTCCATACTCTGTCTCATAACCTCTGACTGCCGCTGAGACGCCTCTGCCTGTGCTCGCTGTGCCTCCATCATCTGCTGGAGAAGCACGAACATCTGCAAAGCATCGGTCGGTACCGGAGGTGGCGGCGAAAGTCTCCGGTATGATGATGGAAGGCCTCCGAACTGGAGGTGAAAGACCCCCGAGAACTGCTGCTGCTACTCCCATCTAGATGGTAGGAACAGTAGGGGGAGCAGGGACATCCGTCTGGACCTCTCCCTCCTCCGGCTCAATAGACCCTGACAGATCGGACCTCGCCGGGGCAGTACTAGATCCAGCCGCCTGAGCTTGGGTAATCGTCATCCGGAAGACAGATTCGAGCAAAAGATCAATATGGCACAAGATAAGATATTATCAAAGAAGGACAATTAAATTCGAATTGCAAGAAAGGTTGTCCTGATAATCGAAAGATCGGAAATTTTCCTAAAATGTGATTGAGTAACTCCTATCATATCCTAGAACCTATATCCTAACTGTAGGCTCATAATTAGTACTCTAAGTTAAGTACCATTACGAGATCGCACTAGTTGTGACACAGGACCTGCATGGGCCACCCCAAAAATGTGTCACGACCCGCACCCTAAGTAGGGGCACGAGCACGTGGGTACGTCCAGCTTACATCGCAGAATCGGCGGTAGAATGCTGTATAGGTCATCTATAACATATAACATCTAGACATAATATAAAGGTTTCTGTCATCTCCATACGGAGGTATATAATGTCACAACTCAATCACAAGACATCTAAGGAAGATAGCACGAAATATGAAAGATATGATAAAAGGAAATAACAGGAAATATATGCAAGATCCCGCACAAGTTAAGAGTTAAAAACATAACAAAAATCCCAAATAATATGTATACTACAAGTCTGAAGTACTAAGCTGGATCACAGTCCAGGTAAGCCTATCTAACTAGTCTAAACAGACGGTACGTCCTCTAAGAGCACCGGCTCTACAGGAATATCCAAGTCATACTCGCCATCTATGACATAGCCATAGAAGGTCGAGCAGTCGGCCTCTAGATCATCTGTAAACATCAACGGGGTTATCTTGTCAAGATATGAGCAAATACAAACACTAACAGCAGTTCCATATGAATTGACAAATTCTATAAGAGATAATTATAATGAAAAATAAGATGAAATATCAAGACAGGAAATGTAAACAGGATATGTGAACTAGATATCATGTCATGGTATGAAATATAGGAATATTGAATAGAACAGGGATATATGATGTATAAATGTAAACATAAACTGGGTTAGAATGATTAGTTAGAAAGATGACTAAAAACCTAATTAGGAAGAAATGATTATTCCCTAATCTTGTCATGACTAGAGAGAAGGGCATAGTGGATATTTCCTATTGCTCAAAACCCTAACCCCAACCTCAAAGGGCAGCCCACTTTCTATACATAGTCCCACTTCATCATCTTCCTCCCTCTTTCATTCAAAACCCTAACCCTAATTTAGCAAGCTTCCCCAAATTGTTCCTACCACCAAATTTCTCCAAATTGGCCCAAATTTGTTCCATTCTCTTCATCTTGAAGAGTGGAGTACTCTAGAAGCAAGACATTGGAGGTTGGAGCACTTGGAGCTTGAAAATTTCTAGATCTTGGATCCATTTCATTAGGAATCCATCTCCCAAGAGGTATATGCATTCTAAACCCTCTAAATTCTAATAAAATAGTGTAGACGCATTAATTAGGGACCCCGATGCATTAGGGTTACCATTAGTGAGGAGTTTAGACTCTCTTCTTCCTATTTGAAAAATTTTTCCTTTGCTTTTGGCTCAAATTGGAGGGAAATCCGAGAACAGTAAATTTAGGATTTGTTAATAGGTTTCTTAGGTCATAATGATGATTTAGAATATATGGGTGTGCCTTGGGTCAATTTTGGATCCATTTGGAGTACGTATCATGGACGTGTCACCACGTATCCGAATATGCATGCCAAATGTTTGACAAAATGGCCGAAAGAGCACCAATGCTCTAAATCACAGTTTTAACCTTTGTATTAGGAGTGCATTGCTATAGGCTAAGCATTGGTGAGATTATCTAATGATTAGGAGTGAATTTGATGTTGAATATTGATTTAGGGGTTTGGTAGCATTTTGTCACTGTTTGATACATGTATGGACTATGCACTCTTGACTGGACTGTTGGATGTTATGAAACAGTCCTTGGTTAGGATGTTCAGTCCTTTTACCTTATTGTTCAGTCCCTGCTGTAATAGGTTCAATCCTTATTGGATACTTAGTTTAGTCCTACATTTGTAAAGGCTCGAGATTTGATATATAGGACATTCCATATTCCTATGTTGTTCAGCCTCTAAATGGTATCAGTTTAGGATCCTTGATACAGTCCCTACTTTGTATAGTATCAGTCCATAGTTCTAACAAGCATCCGTTATTAGAATATCAGTGGATGGATTTATTAGTCTCTGTTTAAGTATGTTTCATCCCATGCTCTGTTAAAGTTTCAGTCTTGTTTACATAGATGTTCAGTCTTGTTATCTTAAGTTCAGTCCCTGTGCAGTTATCTAATGTATCAGTCCCCTACTTCACATTGCATCAGTCCATGTAGATGAGGGGGCTCGAGTAGTCCATGACTAGTCCCTAAGTCCTAGTAATAGGGAAATTCACATTTTGTTTCAGATTTACCTATTAGTTTCAGTCTCAGTATGGTTCAGTCCATATTTCTTATTGTTCAGCCCAAAATAGTAGTAGAATTAAGTATCACTCAGTTGGGGCTTTATGTTAGTTTCAGTCCTTCATTTCATTTATCTCAGTCCATATTATCAAGTTCAGTCCCCAAATTTTTTCCTTTGTTGCAGGAAGTTCATTGATACACTTCGTATCAGTCTCTTAGTGTCAGTCTTGCATTCATTTTGGTCCAGTCCCTGTTGCCCTACTGTATATACTATCACGACCCGCACCTTAAGTAGGGGCACGAGCACGTGGGTACGTCCAGCCTACGTCGCAAAATCGGCGGTAGAATGCTGTATAGGTCGTCTATAACATATAACAACTAGACACAATATAAAGGTACTTGTCATCTCCGCACGGAGGTATATAATGTCACAACTCAATCACAAGACATCTAAGGAAGATAGCACGAAATATGAAAGATATGATAGAAGGAAATAACAGGAAATAGATGCAAGATCCCACACAAGTTTAGAGTTAAAAACATAACAGAAATCATAAATAATATGTATAATACAAGTCTGAAGTAGTAGCTGGATCACAGTCCAGGCAAGCCTATCTAACTAGTCTAAACAGACGGTGCGTCCTCTAAGAGCACCGACTCCACGAGAATATCCAAGTCATACTCGCCATCTATGTCATAGCCATAGAAGGTCGAGTAGTTAGCCTCTAGATCAACTGTAAACATCAATGGGGTTATCCTGTCAGGATATGACCAAGTACAAATACTAACAGCAGTTCCATATGAATTGACAAATTCTATAAGAGACAATTATAATGAAAAATAACATAAAATATCAAGACAGGAGATGTAAAGAGGATATGTAAACTGGATATCATGTCATGGTATGAAATACAGGAATATAGAATAGAACAAGGATATATGATGTATAAATGTAAACATAAACTGGTGCCATAAGATATTAGAGCGTTATGTGATCGGCTTGGGACACATGATCAGGCTATTCCATTTGGCTCGACTATCACAGAAAAATCTCAAGAAGGGTCAAGCCGGCCAACATGGAAAGCGAGCATAAGAAATATAAGATCTCGCTACACCCTACGTGTGGTGAGGGTGATGTAAGAACAAGAATAGTGACATGAGGGTATTGATCACATAACCTCTAATAGCTCCCCATCCCCGAGTAGTATAATGGATCCGGACATGTCACGTCATGACACGGGATTCAAAAGCAGGGGGGCAGCCCACTCCCAAATCGGTGTCTATACAAGTACAAGAAAACAAGATCGAACAATAAACCAATATACCAGAAAATTCCAGGAATAACATCTCATGACAGGATCCGACGTATACTAGTCCGTGAACCATCGTGTCGAGAATCAAGTAAGACACTACAACTGAATCGGATATAGCAGATATCAAGACAATGAAAACTATCAGTGAATGTACTCGCCTGCGGTCCTGAGCTGACAGTGAGAACAGATGCTCAGTGTGATCTCACAGACCTAAAGATGAGATATCATGAGTTAATTAGGGTTTAACAGTGAATGGCATGATATTCTAGTTATGCTATGCAATCTAGGTTAATCTTAGTCAAGCTAAGTCAAACAAAGTCAAACTCAGTCAAACTGGGTCAAGGGTTGACACATAGTTGACTTTTGGTTAACTGGTCAACTCTGGTCAACTCTAGGTCAAACTAGACTAATGTTGACTAACAGTTAACTTTTGGTCAACTGGTCAACTCCGATCAAGTTCTAGTCAAAATAGTCCACCATGGTCAACCGAGGTCAAAACTAGTCTAAGTATATTATTCCTAACATTTACCAACCAAGACATCCCGTATCTTGGTCAAAATGGTATCTCGATACCAATATCTTAGTTTAGGCCTATTACCTTAACATAGGTATTCTCATACCTATAAGGTAAACTCACAACCAAGCCTCTACCTTAGTTTCTAGGTACCCCTCTACCTCAACATAGTATCCTAATACTTTACCCTCGTATCACAATACCATATCTTGGTATCTTGATACCCTAACACATTATCTTGAAGGTATCTTAATACCTTGCCCCATATATAGGGTAAATCTCATTTACCCTATGATACCATCTTGGTATCATAAGATACCACAAATTCCTATGCTCACTCTAATCCATATTCAAATCTATATTACTATATCTAATCATAATAATCAAATACTGTCTCTCATATATACCTTATCCTCAAATATCAAATACCTTAACTTAACATCCTTACCAACATGTACACTAACATGGAGTCAAACTACCACTCTAACATATTAACTTTCCTAGCTAATACCACTCACTAACAAATCCCGTGAGTGTCACCCCAGCTGAGGAGGAGAACGTTGAAGCCCTCGGCCTGAAGATCATGCCTGCAACGATGAGAGAGGCTAGTCCACAGCAGGGAGGCGAGGTCACCGAAGAGCAGGACGTGCTCGACGGTCTATGACCGTTTGAAAGTACAGCAGTGGCATCTTAATGCCAGGCTGAAGCCAATAGAGGTGAGGGCGTCATCGGTTGGAAGTTTCTTGTGGTGCGCTTTCCGTATCAGAATAGACAATTTGATGGGGATGCAGGACTTCCAGAAGGGGGCGATAATGGAGGACGACACTCCGGAGTCACTAACCACAGTCCTAGCCGAAGCCAGCTTGAAAACTCCGTCTGACTTGAGGGACCACCTCTAGACATCGGGGTGGTCTAAGATCTGCGCGTTTGTGGCTGCAAGCCGGACCGTGGCCTCCTGTCCGAGCCAATCTCTTACCCTGTCCCACCACCAGCTAGAGTCAGTGTCACATAAATTGCAGATCGTGCAATTTGGGGGGGTATTCGGGGTTCGTAGGAAGACGTCGTTTCCGATCTAGCGTTCGTGGCACAAAGACGATCTGCCATTACCGAGCTGCAGACGGATTAGGTGTTCGGCGAGGTGACGTCCGCGAAGGATACGACACCAGGATGCTGAGGATCTGTTGTTAGCGACCGCGATCGCGGGGTGGGTGTATCGGAAGTATCTGGCCTTCATGAACCTGGCCCAGATGGAGTTATCCGTGGACAGTGTCACTACCACATTTCTAGTTTGAGGGTATTTTTGTCATTTTGAATTTATTTGAATTTAATATATATTATTTGGAATTTAATATGATTATTTGGAATGGTGTGATTTAAATATTATTTAATTAATTGCCTTGTGTTGTGTTTAGCCCTAACCTAGATTTAACCTAACCTAGATTAGTCATAGCTAGACTTAATTAGCCATGGTTAGTGTTAGTTAGTATTGATTAGTCTAGGTTAAGTCATGATTAGTTAGAATAAAATAGGTTGCAACTTGACTAGAAGAAAAACCCAGATTTTAGGCCATTGAATAACTAGATGGAATGAGAGCCTTAGATCTAAGTCCTAAAACCCTAACCCTAGCTCTTGGCCGACCTAGGGAAACCCCCCCATCACTATATAATCCCTCTCAAAGTTAGTGCCTCTTTTTCATTCATCCCATCATTTTCTAGAGACCAAGGTTTGTTCTTCATTTAATGCTTCGTATTTTAATCAATATTAATCCTTTTCCATTCAAACTTCTTTCATGGTGACCTAATTGGTGTTCCCCTACTGTTCATGGAGACTATTGACAGATTTGAGACAATTTGGAGCCTTGAGCTAGCTAGAGGAGATCTCATTTTTGAAGTTTTCTTTGAGGAAGAACACCTATAGGTAACTTCCTATTCTCTCCATCAAATTTCAATTTCTTTGCATGGATACAAAGTCCTAGGTGTCCTCTCACTGTAGGGATAGGATTTGCAGACTTTTGTGTCCTTACATGTCCGTATCGGACACGTATCAGTCAGCAGTCATTAGTATTCGACGAAATGCCTATTTTCGATTTTTGTTTGAATAGAAATTCGTGTTTTTATGTCGCTTAGGGGTTTCTAAGTGTCTGAGGTGAGTTTCTGTCGTTTTGGTGTCGAGTCGGACCCATGGACACGCCTGCACGTGCGTGGCAGCATTGTCCTGCTACCAGTGGTGTCGTGCGACCTGTTCTGGACACGTGGGAGCGTGTCCTTTGACACGGAGCTTGGGGCAGTGTCTGACACGACACTTCCCAAGTCTCGTGTCCCGATTGTTCGTGTCGAGTGAGGATTTTGACCCACACTGGATACGGGTGCACGGTTACTGAATCCAGTCCAGTGCATTGAATTCGTGTGGTGTTTGGACACATTGTGTCTTGTTTTTGGACACGATATTGAGTGTGTGACACGTGCCCATATTGCATATTATTTACCAACCTAAATCCCACTGACTAATTGTTATTTGAATGTTAGAATGGGAAATCCCCATTCGACTGATACACTAATGTATCAGTGATCTTTAACCCACTGTTCACCATTCGATTACATGTTAATGATTTAATATTATGTATTTTGTTATGATTTAATTTACTGTACATTAAATAGCATGTTAGCTGTGTGGGAATTTAGTTGTATTGAGATTAGTGAAAGGGATTTGAATATGGAAATTAGATGTTGACTGACTGATTGGGGTTGAACCTGTGAGATGTTGAATTCCTGAGATTGATTTCTAATTCCTGAGATGTTGCTTTAAGGAACACTGAGACACATGACCACACATGGTTTCATATTGTTTGCATCTCACTGAAATCTGAGTTCCACACTTTTTGAGTTTATGTACACTGTTTAATTACCAATTCCTGAGATTTTCATTATGATTCACTGATTAAATGTTAAAGAGGACTGCACAGTACATTATGTAAATGCACTACTGAGAACTCACCACAGAGACACTAAGCTTCACTGTTAATTTCTAATCCTGAGAACCCCATTTCATGTTCACTCGAAAATCTGAATGATTGCACAAATGCACACATGAACACACAATATTTCCCTCACTGTTGTGAAACCTGGGAATATTCCCCAATTGAACACTGGTTTCCTGAGATACTTGAACCTGAGATTGAATGCACTGAATTGGTTTCTTATATGTACATGACTGAGTTTCCCTTTTAGCTTTAACTAATGTTTGAAACCTGAGCTATAATCCATTTCCTGCCACACTATACTAGCCTATACACACATGACTACATACACACAGAAATACATTCCTGTCATCTTAGTATACACACACTGTTTTATATCTATGAACCTGATCAATGACTGAGACCTGGAGTCCTGTACACAGGGACTGACACACTGGACACCTGCATACTGTTATACTTCCTTGTACACAGGAACACATGCACACACACCTATTGCTTCTTGCACACTGTTTGATTCCTGTACACTATCACCTAGGTTTCTATGTACACTCACACACACATGTACACCCTCATTTTCCCTGTCTCACACATGCCTCACACACAAATCTAACACACATACACACACACACACATTTGCCTATTTACATAGTTCTCTCTCTCTAGGTGTATGTATAATTACATGTATAACTAATGTGTGAATATATAGTGTGTAGTTAAGATTCCTATGGGAATACATATATGTGTATATAGATATATATATATATGTGGGTACATAGATATATGGCCTAGTGTTGATTTCTCTTTTCATGTACACCTCCATGTTCACACACACACATAGCTTTACATGTTAGTTCCTTCCTCTTATATATATAATGTTGAATATGCATGAATGTGATGTACCTTGATATGTGACTTGTGTTGGCTTGTATGGCCTAGGGTATGGCTATTTGCCTATGGGATAGGGCCTATGGCCTATAACCTAGATGACATAGCCTTGGGTACCCTTGAGTGATCTGTGTGTATGAAATACACACATGTGTATACCCTATAGACTAGTGTATGGTGTGTACTAGCTAGGGTAGACTGTTTAGGCCTAGTTAGACTTCATTGAGTCTAGGTTGACCTAGTTGACCTAACTTTAACTGTTTAGTTGACTGAAGTTGACCAGGGTTGACTTTGGTCTAGGATTGACCTAATATCATGTAGACTGCATCATAGTATCATACTTTATTACCTGGACATGTTGTGATTTGTGCTATTCTGATTAGGAGCCAGACACCACTCCTTAGGCAGTATTTTCTTTCGGATATTCAGGATATCAGGCGAGTACATTTTCTGACCGTTTCATATCTGATAGGATTTATATTTACGCTCTAGATTACTTTACTTGATGCTGTCATGACGTTCACACGGATTGGTACTATATGGATCCCTTCATGAGATGCTATCCCCCTCGGGAGCATCGGGTTACAGTATGTCATGTGCGTTTCACTTTCATCATGTACTCCGGTGCTTTCATCATTCATGTGCACTCTCGTGATTCATGTACTCTCATGTTCACGGAGCCCTCATGTACTGTCATGTGCACCCTATTATGGGCCTTCATGTGATATCATATGCAATAACATAACCTGTCTGGATCCTTGTGTATTGATTGGGGTACGGGGGAGTATGAATGGTCATGTGAACAATTCCAAAGTAGTATACTCATGTGCAAACTCATAGATTACTCATGTGCAAATTCAAGCCGTTCACATGTTCATCTTGTACTCTAAATCACTAGTTCACTGTAGTTCTCTATTTATAGTATCTATTTACATTACAGCTTTCTCTTTTACTTCATGTATATTCTGCAGCGTTTCCTGTATCTTACTCTATTGCATATTTATTTATCCTGTCACATTATGAACTGCGTGAGATGTACTGTGCTCGCTCCAGTCCTGACTGGACCTGTTAAAATATTACAGATGACTTCGAGGAGCAGTATCCCACCTATTACGGAGCAAACATAGACGACACACTTGAGCTGGACCCTCAGGAGGATCCAGTACTTACTGACGACACTACCCCTGTAGACTAGGCTAGTTAGCTAGGCTAGTTCTATTTATTTCATGTTATGATACATTTGTATATATTGGAGTTTTACTCTGGATTGTGGAGATGTTATCTTAGTTCCAGCTATCTTTCTGTCTTGTATTTTATCTGTGGATTCTAAGTTTATCTATTCTACCGTTTCGTACTATCTTTCTTAGCTGTGATTGAGTTGTACTTATTTATGTCACCTCCATTCGGAGTGTATAAACTGTTAGATGTATGTGACGTAGGACAGCGTTCTACCGCCGATACTGCGGCGTAGGCTGGACGTACCCACGTCTCGTGCCCTTACACTGGGTGCGGGTCGTGACACGTTTTTAGTGGTGGCCCGTGCAGGTCGAGTCTATGTAGTGGTATTCGAACTAGAGTATCACTACAGCCTACAGTAGTATTAGGATATTTGAAGGTACTCAATCACATTAGGAAAAACTCTTAATCAGATTCTTGTTACCTAAAATTGCTGTATTATTGTCTTTCCTTGAAAATAAACCATCCTCCCTTGATGTTACCGCTTCATTCTCAGTGATTGTCCTCTCGTTTGATCTGTCTTCAGGATGGTTATGGAGACGCGATCTCATCTCGATCGAGAAGACACCACTAAGGGGTCTACCACTCCTCGTCCTGATCAGCAGGGCCCCGAGACTGCAGCTTCTGTTATGCCAGCTCAGGCTGGGATATCTGCAGCTTATATGAGTGCACCTCTTCCTACTCCGAGATTTTCCCCAGCCATTCCGGATGCGTTCCAGCAGCAGTTACTTTCAGGGGCAGTGGCTCAGATGTTTACCCTTTTCCAGCGATTCCTGGAGGCTCAACAGTAGATGCAGCAGAGTCAGTCTGCTGATCTCCGACAGAGCGTACACGATACCTACCAGTTGGTCAGGCGACAGTAGAGCTGGTGGCTGCTCGGTCACTGGGAGGTCAGTTTCAGCATCAGTATTAGCAGAGGCCTGTTCAGCAGCAGTTCCAGGGTCAGGGCCATCAGCAGGGACGGTAACAGCCCAGACAGTATTAGGCACCCAGACAGCAGACAGTCAGTTTCCCCTACTGCAAGAAGCCGGGGCATGGATGGGATGAGTACAGGAGGAGGCTGGGCAGGTGCCTACTATGTGGAGCAGCGGACCACCAGCTGAGGGAGTGTTCCCAGAACATAGGCAGAGTAGCACAGGGAGCAACACCAGGAGGAGGAGCCAAGGCTCCGGTAGATCAGCAGCAGGTTACCAGTTGCCCTTTCTGTAGGAACCCAGGGCACGATTGGAGTAAATACCAAATGAGGTTGGACAAGTGCCTACTTTGCGGAGCATCATATCACCAGTTAAGAGAGTGTCCCAAGTTTCCTGGACGGACATCTCAGGGAGCAGGAGCGAGGACTCCGGTGAGCTAGCACGAGGGACTACCCTTTCAGACTCAACCGCAGAGATTCGCACGACATCAAGCTGGAGGAGGCCAGCAGGGACGAGCCTACGCTATGGCAGCTGAGAGTGCACAGGCAGTGGGAGAGCTTATCGCAGGTTCTGTTCATCTCAATTTCGTTCCTTGCCATATTTTAACCATCTCGTAATTCAGTTCCAACAGATCTTGCTTATCGTTCTTGTTTGTAGATAAATCTGATTCTTGGTATTCATTGTCGACTTAATTTTCTGCCAAGATAAATCATATGGGCTAGGTCACCTCAGTTATGGGATCTAGGATCGTCGATGGTCGTGTTAGCTGGCATAGTGAGGACGTATAGTCAGATTTTGGACGTATTTCTCGGGTGTGGGAATTTAAAGTTTTTGTTGTCAAGCATGCGGCAATACAAAAATTTTAAATACCATGATTCTAGAGGTATGTACCTTTGTCAAGGACTCTGTGATTATCGTAGCCTTGCTCACTAGCATGACGAAGACTCTGAGTAACATGATTTTGGACAGACGTATATGATTATCAGATTTTATCTTGAGAAGGTTTTAACCTATCATCTCTATCATACCCTTCCGTTGTTATAAAAATTGTATTCCATCAAATAACTTAGGAGTAGGGATATTTTAGTTTTGTAGAACTTATTCATATGTAGTTCTTTCATAGTGTAATGATATGACGACTTGTAGGGTGTCTGTACCCTAGAGGTGGTAGTTAGCACTGGTATTAGAATAATAACCCATCGTAGATGATTTCCCTGACCAACCAATTTCCATATAAGATATGTAGGGTTATGTGAGGTATTTAGAGTATGTGTTATGGTTAAGGGTTAGAAGTTATGAGTCTAGTTTAATGTAGAGTATAGATGTGTATGTTGAACTTAGGATTTAGTTGGTCTTGATATTTTAACACTATAGACTAATTAGGTCTAAACCTTAGATTAGCCATTGACCCAATAGTCCAAGTTGACTTAGTTGACCAGTTTTGACCAAGTGCTTGGGTGTTGACAAATTGACTAGTTGTTGACCGGTAGTTGACCATTGACTATGTTTGACTTAGTTGATTAGAGATAGGATTAGAAGTAGGTTGTTTGTTTATTTGATCATGTTTGATTATTTAGTAACATGAGACCTTGGTTGTGTTTAGGTCGGAGACATGATTTTTCTGCGGATATCTCCGACTCGTGGTACTATACGTTTTGGTGGAGGTGGAAAGCTTAGCCCGCGCTTCATCGGACCTTTCGTGATCAGCGGGAGAGTCGATGACGTGGCATACATGTTAGACTTGCCACCTGCACTAGTGGGTGTCCACAACGTATTCCACGTATCACAGTTGAGACGGTACGTGGCTGACCCTAGCCATGTACTCGATCACTCGGAGATTGAGGTGGGACCTACTCTCAGTTATCCAGAGCAGCCTGTGGAGATTCTGGATCGCCGAGAGAAGGTACTGAGAAACCAGGTGATACCCATGGTTCACGTCCCATGGAGGCATCATTCTTCAGGATAGTCTACCTGGGAGCGGGAGGATGAGATGCGTGAGCGATACCCTTATCTTTTTGGACCGTGAGGTATAATTGTCTATCCTTCTCATTGTTAGTTTTGCCTTTCAAATTCGAGGACGAAATTTTTTTAAGGATGGTAGATTTGTCACTACCACATTTCTAGTTTGAGGGTATTTTTGTCATTTTAAATTTATTTGAATTTAATATATATTATTTGGAATTTAATATGATTATTTGGAATGGTGTGATTTAAATATTATTTAATTAATTGCCTTGTGTTGTGTTTAGCCCTAACCTAGATTTGACCTAACCTAGATTAGTCATAGCTAGACTTAATTAGCCATGGTTAGTGTTAGTTAGTATTGATTAGTCTAGGTTAAGTCATGATTAGTTAGAATAAAATAGGTTGCAACTTGACTAGAAGAAAAACCCAGATTTTAGGCCATTGAATAACTAGATGGAATGAGTGCCTTAGATCTAAGTCCTAAAACCCTAACCCTAGCTCTTGGTCGGCCTAGGGAACCCCCCATTACTATATAATCCCTCTCAAAGTTAGTGCCTCTTTTTCATTCATCCCTTCATTTTCTAGAGACCAAGGTTTGTTCTTCATTTAATGCTTCCTATTTTAATCAATATTAATCCTTTTCCATTCAAACTTCTTCCATGGTGACCTAATTGGTGTTCCCCTACTGTTCATGGAGACTATTGACAGATTTGAGACAATTTGGAGCCTTGAGCTAGCTAGAGGAGATCTCATTTTTGAAGTTTTCTTTGAGGAAGAACACCTATAGGTAACTTCCTATTCTCTCCATCAAATTTCGATTTCTTTGCATGGATACAAAGCCTTAGGTGTCCTCTCACTATAGGGATAGGATTTGTAGACTTTCGTGTCCTTACGTGTCCGTATCGAACACGTATCAGTCAGCAGTCATTAGTGTTCGACGAAATGCCACAGTGGGCATTTCGTTCCTGTTTTTGATTTTTGTTTGAATAGAAATTCGTGTTTTTGTATCGTTTAGGGGTTTCTAAGTGTCTGAGGTGAGTTCGTGTCGTTTTGGTGTCGTGTCGGACCCATGGACACGCCTGCGCGCGCGTGGCAGCATTGACCTGCTACCAGTAGAGTCGTACGACCTGTTCTGGACACGTGGGCGCGTGTCCTTTGACACGGAGCTCGGGGCAGTGTCTGACACGACACTCCCCAAGTCTCGTGTCCCGATAGTTCGTGTCGAGTGAGGATTTTGACCCACACTGGACACGGGTGCACAGTCACTGAACCCAGTCCAGTGTATTGAATTCGTGTGGTGTTTGGACACATTGTGTCATATTTTTGGACACGATATTGAGTGTGTGACACGTGCCCATATTGTATATTATTTACCAACCTAAATCACACTGATTAATTATTATTTGAATGTTAGAATGGAAAATCCCCATTCGACTGATACACTAATGTATCAGTAATCTTTAACCCACTGTTCACCATTCGATTACATGTTAATGATTTAATATCATGTATTTTGTTATGATTCAATTTACTGTACATTAAATAGCATGTTAGATGTGTGGGAATTTAGTTGTATTGAGATTAGTGAAAGGGATTTGAATATGGAAATTAGATGTTGACTGACTGATTGGGGTTGAACCTGTGAGATGTTGAATTCTTGAGATTGATTTCTAATTCCTGAGATGTTGCTTTAAGGAACACTGAGACACATGACCACACATGGTTTCACATTGTTTGCATCTCACTGAAATCTAAGTTCCACACTTTTTGAGTTTATGTACACTGTTTAATTACCAATTCCTGAGATTTTCATTATGATTCACTGATTAAATGTTAAAGAGGACTGCACAGTACATTATGTAAATGCACTACTAAGAACTCACCACAGAGACATTAAGCTTCACTGTTAATTTCTAATCCTGAGAACCCCATTTCATGTTCACTCGAAAATCTGAATGATTGCACAAATGCACACATGAACACACAATATTTCCCTCACTGTTGTTAAACCTGGGAATATTCCCCAATTGAACACTAGTTTCCTGAGACACTTGAACCTGAGATTGAATACACTGAATTGGTTTCTTATATGTACATGACTGAGTTTCCTTTTTAGCTTTAACTAATATTTGAAACCTGATCTATAATCCATTTCCTATCACACTATACTAGCCTATACACACATAACTACATACACACAGGAATACATTCCTGTCATCTTAGTATACACACACTGTTTTATATCTATGAACCTGATCAATGACTGAGACCTGGAGTCCTGTACACAGGGACTGACACACTGGACACCTGCACACTGTTATACTTCCCTGTACACAGGAACACATATGCACACACACCTATTGCTTCCTTCACACTGTTTGATTCCTGTACACTGTCACCTAGGTTTCCATGTACACTCACACACACATGCACACCCTCATTTTCCCTGTATCACACATGCCTCACATACAAATATAACACACATACGCACACACACATTTGCCTATTTACATAGTTCTCTCTCTCTAGGTGTATGTATAATTACATGTATAGCTAATGTGTGAATATATAGTGTGTAGTTAAGATTCCTATGGGAATACATATATATATATATATATATATATAGGTACATAGATATATAGCCTAGTGTTGATTTCTCTTTTCGTGTACACCTCCATGTTCACACACACACATAGCTTTACATGTTAGTTCCTTCCTCTTATATATATATATATATATATATATATATATATATATATATATATATATATATATATATATATAATGTTGAATATGCATGAATGTGATGTACCTTGATATGTGACTTGTGTTGGCTTGTATGGCCTAGGGTATGGCTATTTGCCTATGGGATAGGGCCTATGGCCTATAACCTAGATAACATAGCCTAGGGTACCCTTGAGTGATATGTGTATATGAAATACACACATGTGTATACCCTATAGACTAGTGTATGGTGTGTACTAGCTGGGGCAGACTGTTTAGGCCTAGTTAGACTTTATTGAGTCTAGGTTGACCTAGTTGACCTAACTTTGACTGTTTAGTTGACTGAAGTTGACCAGGGTTGACTTTGGTCTAGGATTGACCTAATATCATGTAGACTGCATCATAGTATCATACTTTATTACCTGGACATGTTGTGATTTGTGCTGTTCTGATTAGGAGCCAGACACCACTCCTCAGGTAGTATTTTCTTCCGAACATTCAGGATATCATACGAGTACATTCTCTGACCGTTTCATATCTGATAGGATTTACATTTACGCTCTAGATTACTTTACTTGATGCTGTCACGACGCTCACACGGATTGGTACTATATGGATCCCTTCATGAGATGTTATCCCCCTCGGGAGCATCGGGTTACAGTATGTCATGTACGTTTCACTTTCATCATGTACTCCGATGCTTTCACCATTCATGTGCGCTCTCGTGATTCATGTACTCGCATGTTCACGGAGCCCTCATGTACTTTCAGGTGCACCCTATTATGGGCCTTCATGTGATATCATATGCTATAACGTAACCTGTCTGGATCCTTGTGTATTGATTGGGGTACGGGGGAGTATGAATGGTCATGTGAACAATTCTAAAGTAGTATACTCATGTGCAAACTCTTAGATTACTCATGTGCAAATTCAAGCCGTTCACATGTTCATCTTGTACTCTAAATCACTAGTTCACTGTAGTTCTCTATTTATAGTATTTATTTACATTACAGCTTTCTCTTTTACTTCATGTATATTCTGCAGCATTTCCTGTATCTTACTCTATTGTATATTTATTTATCCTGTCACATTATGAACTGCGTGAGATGTACTGTGCTCGCTCCAGTCCTGACTGGACCTGTTGAAATATTACAGATGACTTCGAGGAGCAGTGTCCCACCTATTTCGGAGCAGGCATAGATGACACACTTGAGCTGGACCCTCAGGAGGATCCAGTACTTGCTTATGACACTACCCCTGTAGACTAGGCTAGTTAGCTAGGCTAGTTCTATTTATTTCATGTTATGATACATTTGTATATATTGGAGTTGTACTCTGGATTGTGGAGATGTTATCTTAGTTCCAGCTATCTTTCTGTCTTGTATTTTATCTGTGGATTCTGAGTTTATCTATTCTACCAATTCGTACTATCTTCCATAGCTATGATTGAGTTGTACTTATTTTTGTCACCTCCATTCGGAGTGTATAAACTGTTAGATGTATGTGACCTAGGACAGCGTTCTACCGTCGATACTGCGGCGTAGGCTGGACGTACCCTCGTCTCGTGCCCTTAAACTGGGTGCGGGTCGTGACACGCAGCTTCCACTACAACTTCATAGAGCAGGCATCAACGATGTTAGCGTGTCTACTGAACCCCATCCTACCCTCATCCGTGGGTCTGGCCGTGGTGTCCCAGCTGGCCCAGTGGTGTTTGTCCTTCCCGTCGATGTGTCCCCAGAAGAAGTTGGAGAAGAGGGATTCTAGAGAGGATACCACCTTCTTAGGTGGTGAGCAAACGGCCAAGGTGTAGATGGGAATGGAGGAAAGGACATGCTTGATCAGGATCATCTTTTCGTCTGGAGAGAGGATCGTATTGTACCAACCCTCGATTTTTTTTTATTTTTCTCACCAGATCATCGAAGATGCCTGAGTTCGCTTTGCCGTACACCAGTGGGCACCCCAAGTAAGTGAATGACGGGTACACGGTGGAGAAGGAGGTCAGGTTGGAGAGAGTTGCCGAGTGGATCCTGTCGGCTTTGTGGTGGGTGTAGATGACGCTTTTGTTGATGTTGACTCGCTGGCCCAAGCATCTTGTGTATTTCTCAAGCGTTCTATAGACCACCTCGACCGACCCAATGTCGCCTGAGGAGAAGATGAGGATATCGTCAGCGTAGGCCAGATGAGTGATTAACGAGCAGCCGATGGTGGTATGAAAGTGGTAGAATCTGGGGGTGTTGGCCATGCTGTTAAGGTTGCTGCTGAGCGCGTCGGCTGCGATAATAAAGATGGTGGAGGATAGGGGGTGTCCTTGTCTGACCACCCGGCTGGATTTGAAGAAGCCCTCGGCTTGCCCGTTGATGACAGTGGAGAACTAGGAGTTGCTTATGGATCGAAAGATAACGTCAATCCCAATCTCCGTGAAATCGAATGCTCTGAAAACCTAAATCTTGAACTGCCAGTCCAGACGATCGTAAGCCTTCTCCATGTCAAGTTTGATGGCAACATTTCTACCCCTGGATAGGAATTTTATGCAAGTTATCATTTCCTGTACGAGAAGGATGTTGTCAGGGATGTTCCTGCCCGGGACAAAGTCGCTTTGCTCTTCAGAGATGATCTTGGGTAGGAGAACGACCATGCGGATTGCGATGATCTTCCAGATGATTTTATTAGTGAAGGTGCAGAAGCTGATGGGTCAGAAGTCTTGGAAGGTCTCCGGGTTGTCTTTTTTGGGGATGAGGATAAGGTTAGCGTAGGAGATAGAATTGGGGTATCTAGCGCCTTGAAAAAAGGCGACAGCGGCCTCGTGGAAGTCGTGCTCGATGATGTCCCAGCAAGATCGGAAGAAGACGTCGAAGAAATCGTCAGGACCGGGAGCGCTGTGTTCGTCGAGGGTCCAAACTGCGGACTTGACTTCCTCCACGGAGGGACGGGTCAGGAGCTGTTCGTTCTCTCTTTCGTTGATCATGTTGGGGAACTTGGTGAGGAATTCCTATAACACCCAGTTTTCTGAAATTGGGATATTTTGAAAATTTTAATATTTTTATTATTAAATAATGGTGTTTTAGTCATAATATGATTTTGGTGAATTTTAGTTAGATTAAAACTATTTTATAAGTCATGGCATATGACTTTGTGATTTTACTAGTATAACCCTAGTGTAAACCCTAGAGATTTCATAACCTAGAGACTAACCATGACCATGTAAGCCTAACCATGTGATTAGGATATCAAATTACCACTTTTTAGTCAAAAGGGTATTTTGGTAATTTATTAGAATTTATTTGGATTTATGTAATTTATTATTATTTAATTAGTTGTTAAGTGTCATGTTAGCCCTTAACCTAGTTTAGCCTAATCTAGAGGTTAGCCACTAAACTAGAAGACTAAGTGGAAGATATTGCTTTATGTCATAAATATCTAAGGTTAGATAATATCTAGATATTAACTTTAAGGATATTTCCTTTAGAAACCTAGAAATATCTAGGGGTCAAAGACTTAGAGACTAAGTTTGCTAGGTGGAAAGGAACCCTAAATATCTACCCTACCCCCCCCCCCCCCCCCCCATGGCTGGCCACACCATGCCCCCCCTCTATATAATCACACCCCTTTCATTCATGCCTCATTTCATTACACAAAAAACCTAGTTTTTCCTCTACCTTCACACCCTCACCATTTAATCATTTTGACTCCAAATTGAGCCTAGTTTCTTGCATTAGAACCCCCTACACTATAGGATACCAGTTATGGCTTGCTAGCAAGGATTTGTGAAGCTTTGGACATTGGGAGTTGAAGGAGGTTTTCATTCAAAAAGGCCTATTATTGAGGATTTTGCACTCATAGGTAAACACTCACAAAACCTATTAATATTGTGTTTTATCTTCATGGTTGCATGCATATAGGTATACCCTAGCTGTGGGTCAAGTTTGGTAGGAACCCGTGTGCATTTTGTGTCCGTATCGGACACGTATCTATGTTTAAATTAGAGTGTTTGGTGAAATGCCTCATAGGACTTTTTGTTCTTAGTTTTCAAAACAAATTACATATTTGTGAAGCTTATTATATGTATATTGTATGTTGGTAGGACTGAGTTGATATTAGGGTCCTTTTTGTGTCCAAATTGGACACGAACACACGAGTTGGACACAACACTGTGTACATTTTGTTCCCTTGCTACCCGACACTGTTTTCTCTACGAATTGGACACGTGGACACGTGCCACTTGGCACAGAGGTAGGGGCACCCTCTGACAAGCCCCCCTTGAGTTTGAGACACTCTCGTGTCATATCGGACACGTAATCACACGCGCACTGGTTTAGTCTACACTGCACACAGTGTTAAAACACGTACTGACACGGCCTTCGTGTCGTGTCTAGACACGACATGGACACAAAGTGTCAGGCCTAAACCCTAGCCCTAGACCTAGGCTACACCCTGACACGAGCATGACACGTATCCGTGCGTGTGTCGTGTCCACGAGGCACTGTCCTCGCTGCACGAGACTGTGCCACGCGCGCTTTCAGTCCCCTGCTGTTCGGGGCTCACGCAGGACACGACACGACACGTGGAGGGCTGACACTTGGTGGACACGAGGGGGCAATGTCTGCGAACATGCCCCCCAAGTTTCGTGTCTTCTAGTGTAGTGTAGGACACGAATTCGTGTGTGCATCGAATTTGTACTGACAGCACACACGTGGAATTTGGGCTCTGATACGGGCTTGGACACGACACTGTACGACACGTAGACACTGTGCAGGCTACCTAATAGCTAGACCAACCCTAGGCGAACCTAGGGACACGAGTACGACACCTCGCATGCCCTGTGTCGTGAGCACGAGACACGTGAACACGTGCACGATACAGTGAAAATTCCAGTGCACTGTGTTACCCGATTTAGGATTTTTAGTGTTTGACACGTCGTGTCGCGTCGTGGTGGACACTTGAGGACACGAGGGACACGAGTATACCTAGGGGCACGATTACCAACCATTAGATTAGGGTATTAGCTAGGTTTTGTGTCAGTTTTGGGATTTATCCCAATGTTCAGTAATTAACAGTAATTCCTGTTTTTTTTAGTATTTTAAATGAATTTCAAACCAATTTTTGTGTGTATATATATGTATATTTGTGCGTATATATATTGTATATGTATGTGTATATGTATATGAGTGTGTGGGTATATGTGTATGGGTATGTGAGTGTATATATGTACATAGACCTATACATACCTATATATATACATATATACACATATATATATATGTATATATATATATAAAAAATAGGTATGTATAGGTCTATGTATATATGCACATAAGTATGTGTGTGTAGGTGTGTCCCCATCTCAGTTTTCCTGAGATTTAACCCCCCCTTTTCACAGTACACACACACACACACATGTTCACACACATGACACCCCATCACCCTCACACTCTCACTCTCCTTTCACTCTCTCCCTCTCTATATGTAGTATATATGTATATAGAGAGTATTATATATATAGTGAATCATATCTATATATAAAGTATTATATATAGTGTATCATATATATATATATATATATATATATATATATATATATATATATATATATATATATATATATATATATAGGGGTTATATGTGGGTATTATGTATGTTTAGCTATATATGGTTATATGGATGTGTATGGGTATATATATATATATATATATATATATATATATATATATATATATATATATATATATATATATATATATATATATATATATATATATATATATATATATAAATTATGGTATTATATATATATAGTTGGGTATATAAAATTAGATATGTATATATATGATATAGACTTGATGTCTTAGCCTATGGCCTATGTATATATGTATTGTATATATGTCTTAGTGCCCTAGGATTACTAGCCTATGGTTAGTAGCAAGTTAGAGTTGACAATTAGGTCTAGTAGACCTAGTTTGACTAGATTGTTGACCATGGTTGACCAAAGTCAACTATGGGTCAAACCTTGACCTAATTGACCTAGAAATGGCTTAGATGGATTTTAGATGACTTGATGACTTAAGTTTGACTAAACCCTAACTAGATGATTAGGTTAACCATATGGATTATGAGGGTAGTCCTATGTAGATTAAGATATGTACGGGGTTAAGTGAGATACCTAGAGTTGAGTCATGACTTGAGTTGGAGTATGGGATTAGCTTGATTATAGGATTAAGGTTGGTATTATATATATGTATTTATGTGTGATATACTTTGTATAGGAGATTGGTTATACCTTAACATTGTGGTATAGTATCTTAGGTATCCTAAGACATGTTAGCCTATGGTTGATTTAGTTAGTCTTAAGGAGTATTGACTTAGATAGTTGACCATTGACCTAAATTACCTTAGTTAGTCTAAGATTGACCTAGACTTTGACATAGTTTGACCATATTGACTAGTAGTTGACTATTCTGACCATTGTTGACTAAACCCTAGATAGGTTGACTAGTTTGACTAAAATGTTTGACCAAGAGTTGACTTTGACCTAGATTAGACTTGTTTAACCTTGTTTGACCTTGTATGACTTAGTTTAACTTCTTGTGACCTAGTATGACTTAATTTGACTTAGTTTGACTGAAGAGTTGACCAAGTTTGACTTTGACCTAGATTGGCTTAGAAATCATGTAGATTGCATTGTATCTTACATTTACCTTCATATTAGACATGTCATAACTGTATTGCTCTATTTTAGGACATTGTGATCCTGATACAGACATCTGATATTACACTACTCTTTTCAGAGTATCATGCGAGTACATTCTCTGATAGTTCTTTCATTTATTTGTCAATTACTGTATTTCAGTTCTAGTTAGTTCTATGTGATTCTCTGTATCAATACGTATGGATATTTCTGGATTCATGTATCGACACATACCTTACTTGCTGGCCTCTATTACTGGAGTCATTGGTATCATTCCGGAATCATTTCTGGAATCATCATGTATTGGCCAGACTCATCTCGATTCTTTTGTCGATTTTGGATTCACTTGCTGGTCGGGAAAATATTGAGTAAGACATGTAGACATACCCCAAATCCGAAATCTCCCACTGGAATCTACCGGAAGCATAGCCATCTCTTGCTTGATCCGTGAGAGATGTGCCTGATACCTACAGCCGTTTACATGTCGACCTCGGTATTTTAAAACACACTGTTAGATCATAGTTGGACTCACCCTGGATTCATTGATCATTGTTGGACTCATCTTGTACTGGAAATCATCTGGTATCGGATTATATGGACTGGACTCACACTGGGATTACATTAGACTTATATCGTACTGTCTGGACTCATACATGTTATTCTAGTTCAGTTAGCTTTTATTACCGTCTTCATTGTCATGATTCTTCTCTTGTTTTAGTTACCTTTCTTTTCTTGTATCTTACTGTGTCTCTATGCCATCATTACCTGTATAAAACTGCCATGCTCATCAATAAAACTGTCTATAACTGCTTTATAGTTCTTTGTCATTTATTTGAATTTTTTAGATGAGTTGTACTCGTTCCTGTCCTGATTGGACCTGTTGAAAATATTACAGATGATAATCCCGAGGACACATGCACTACTTACCATGGACCTGGCGAGGGATTAGCTACCTTTGGTCCCGACTCTCAGGAGTGATTCAGGAGATTGGCTAGTAGACTACTTTAGCTTTCATGTTTTGGCTTGTTGTATTAAAGTTAAGATATTGAGTTTGTATTAAGTTTGTTTGAGACATTGTTGTACTATTTTAGTAGTTAGTCGTTGTTGTCTTTAATTTCTTAGGTATAACTTCTGTGTTTTCTTATCGTGCTTTAGACTGTGATTGAGTATATCATACCCTTTACTTGTCCTCCATTCGGAGCTGATATCTGGACAATTACTTTATATACACTGTATGAGATTAGTTAGCAACCTAGGACAGCTTACTACCGTCGACACTGCGGCGTAGGCTGGACGTACCCACTTCTCGTCCCCCTATATAGGGTGCGGGTCGTGACACGTGTTTAGTGGTGGCCCATGCAGGTCGAGAGTTGCATTAGTGCGATATCGTGGTAGTACGACGACTTAGTTGTACTGCTGCGAGCCTGCGATAGGATTGAGGGATAGGCTTTACCGGAGAGGCACTCAATCACAGTTAGGACTACTTGAGAAGATTTCTGGGATGACCCTTGAGAATGTCATTATAAACTATCTCGAAATTTGATTCTGACAGTATCTGTCTATCTTCCTTGTTCATCGTTGAATTTGATTCTTGGTATTCATATTTGACTTGATTTTCTACCAAGATAACATTATGGGCTAGGTTGCCTCAGTCATGGAATCTAGAGTCTTCTACGGCCATATCAGTTGGTTGGGCGATGAGATAGAGTCCGATTTTGGATGTATTTCTCGGGTGTGGAAATTTAAAGTTTTCGCAACTAAGCTAGCAGCAATGCAAAAATTTTAAATACCATTATTCTAGATATATGTACATTAGTTGTGGACTCTATGGATTATCGCAGCCATACTTACTGGTCTGACAAGGATTCTGGTGACATGGTTCTGGATAGACGGGTATGATTATTAGATTGTAGGATAGATACCATATAGATGGTGCCCTAGAGAAATTGAGTAGAATATCAGGGTAGGTATCACTTGAGTGTCATGGAATAGATAGAGGGAGCTAGGCCACCTGTAGCTCAGCACCAGAGGGGTGGAGCTTTTGCTATGGCAGTCGAGGAGACTGACGCTGCAGGTGACGGGTTAGCAGGTTTATCTTTTCTGTCCTTCCTTTCCCATCTTGTTGTGTGATTCTATTAGTATTTGTCAGGATATGCTTGTGATATACTAGATAGTGTAGTTACCCTGTTTGAGACTGTAAAATCACGACCAGTAGGACTATGATTGCATGTTATCTTTTGACTTTGATTGACTGAGGGTTTGACCTAGAAGGAGTACGACCATCTTAATTTCGAGGACAAAATTTTTCTAAGGAAGGTAGACTTGTAACACCCAATTTTCTGAAATTGGGATAGTTTAAAAATTTTATTATTTTTATTATTAAATAATGGTGTTTTAGTCATAATATAATTTTGGTGAATTTTAGTTAGATTAAAACTATTTTCTAAGTCATGGCTTATGACTTTGTGATTTTACTAGTATAACCCTAGTGTAAACCCTAGAGATTTCATAACCTAGAGACTAACCATGACCATGTAAGCCTAACCATGTGATTAGGATATCAAATTACCACTTTTTAGTCAAAAGGGTATTTTGGTAATTTATTAGAATTTATTTGGATTTATGTAATTTATTATTATTTAATTAGTTGTTAAGTGTCATGTTAGCCCTTAACCTAGTTTAGCCTAATCTAGAGGTTAGCCACTAACCTAGAAGACTAAGTGGAAGATATTGCTTTATGTCATAAATATCTAAGGTTAGATAATATCTAGATATTAACTTTAAGGATATTTCCTTTAGAAACCTAAAAATATCTAGGGGTCAAAGACTTAGAGACTAAGTTTGCTAGGTGGAAAGTTAAGATATTGAGTTTGTATTAAGTTTGTTTGAGACATTGTTGTATTATTTTAGTAGTTAGTCGTTGTTGTCTTTAATTCCTTAGGTATAACTTCTGTGTTTTCTTATCGTGCTTTATATTGTGATTGAGTATATCATACCCTTTACTTGTCCTCCATTCGGAGCTGATATCTGGACAAGTACTTTATATACACTGCATGAGATTAGTTAGCAACCTAGGACAGCTTACTACCGCCGACACTGCGGCGTAGGCTGGACGTACCCACTTCTCGTCCCCCTATACAGGGTGCGGGTCGTGACAATTCCTCATCCTTTACGATAACTTCTTTGGAGAATAATTTGGTGTGGAAATCGACGGCGGCCGCGTGAATGCTCCTCTGGTTTTTGAGTAAGATGCTGTTGTCGTCGGCGATCTGGTATATGTTAAGCTGTTGTCTATGGCCTTTGACACAAGCGTGGAAGAATCTAGAATTCCTGTCCCTATCAGCGTCCCAGGTTAGTCTGGCTTTCTGCTTCCAGAATTTTGTCTCGACTTTCAATCTGGACTTGAGGAGGGCTCTGGTGAGGTTAATCGTGGCGCGATTCTTCGATGAAAGGTTCGAAGCGAACAGGATCTCTGCTCGGGAAACATCATCCTCAGCCGTCTTGATTGCTTGGAAAATATTGCCAAAGGCACTTCTGCTCCAGGTCGTCAGCGCCTTCTAGTCGCTTTCAGTTTGGCGGCCACTCAGGCGAGGGGATCAGGGTTGCTCATCGTACTCCAAGCGGACGCCACGATATGACGGAATTGAGGGTGGTGGCTCCAAATATCCAGGAAACAGAAAGGTTTCTTGATAAGGTTGGAATTGTTGCTGATCTCGATTAGGAGAGGGGAGTGGTCTGATTCTGTGGAGTTGAGGTGTGAGAGGTTGGAGATGAGATCCATTTCTGACCAACGTTTGTCGACCAACGCTCGATCGAGATGGGAGTATTGTATGCGGGTACCTTCCTACATGTTACACCAAGTGAAGGCGTTACCGGAGAAGGGGAGTGGGGACAAGTGGGCGTTAAAGAGGAAGGTGCTGAAGTCATTCATGGCATGCTGGGGGAGAGGGCGGCCCCCGGACTTCTCTTCTCTGCATGACAACGCGTTGAAGTCACCGATGCAAAGCCACGGGAGGTTGTTGAGGGGGATGTGGGTGTCCAACAGTGTAGCCCAGAGCTGCTTATGATCGAGAAAGTCACAGCTTCCGTGGACTACTGAGAGGAGGGTTCGGGATTGTAGGGTGGGGTGCTCTACCCAACAGGAGTGTGTCTGTCTCGAGTCCTGAACGGTGCCGAATGTGCATCCGACGGCGAAGAGGATCCAAATGTCGTTGCAACCGGCGACAGCGACCGGGAAGCCGAGCTGCAGCTGGATAGATTTAAGTTTTTTGTAGGGAATTTTGGGTTCGATGATGACTAAGATGTCAATTCTATAGATTTTCTTGAGGCTGATTAATCTGCTCAAGGTAGGTTGGTTGGCCAGCCCTGTGACATTCGACGAGAGGATGTTAAGCATTGGGTTGGGGGCGAGGGGGGTGGTTGTTGAGCTTTACGGCAGACCTCGTGGTCATGGGCGTGGGCTCTTGGACGTATTTTTTCTTTTTGTTGTGGGGGATTTTAGGAGGTCTCGAGGTCACTTAAATAGGAATGATCGCCGCCTCTGACGGACTATTTATAACCTGGTTCTTCTGGCTGGTCTTCGATATCGGTCAGAGCTCAGAGGGGATTGGTGGGGTCTAGGAACCCGGCATCCTGAGCTTACTGAAGCCTGTCTGCTAAGACGAGGCTTAGGTTGGCCGTGTCGGCCTCGGAAGCGCTGCTGGTGATGATAGGAGAATCTGCTATACTAGCGAGGGCTGGGTGGAGGACCAGGGCTAGCTGGGCCTTCTCTCCTCTGACTGGTAATACGACGGCGGGTGGGTGCTCTGCGTCGGTCTTCTCGCGCTCGACGGGAGGGACCACGCCAGGAAGAGGGCTCTCCGGGTTGTCGAGCGGGGGGGGGGGAGTGGAAAGGATGTCGAATGTGTTGTTGAGGAGGATGGCCGGGGGTTTGGGTGGGGTAGTGGCTTTGTTTGATGGAGGGTGGGCGCGGGGGCTGGTAGTGCCGTCGCTGTCTTCGAAGTGGGAATGTGAGTTGAGTAGGGGGAGGATCGGGGCTGATGGTATGATTGTAGTCTCCTTCGGGGAGTACGCCTTACGGGTCTTTTTTTCTTAAGCTCCGGATGTGCCCTGAAGCACAGCCTAATGAGGTGTCCCCGGATTTGACAATGTTTGCCGAAAATAATATTGTTGTCGTTCTCCAGCGACTGAATATACGAATGGTTCCCGAGTTCGATCTCGATTTGGATGGGAGTGTCCGAGGCCAGATCGAGTTCCACACAGATCTTTACGAAGTTACCTTTGGAGGGATTGCGGGTTTCTTCAGCAATGGCCACAAGCGACCCGAAGGAGTTGGCTATTCTCCTGAGAGCGGCGGAGGCGAAGCATACTAGGGGGTGGTTGGGGAGAGTGATCCACGTGGAGATGATAGTCGAGTCGACTTTAGGGTTGAAGCTGGGAGACCATTTGACGATTTTAACGCTGTGACCGTCGATGCTTGTGGTGCCTTTGGCCCATACTTTAGTGTAGTCGGAGTCGGAGGAGAGGTAGAGGTACATGTGCTTGGGGTCCAGCGGGGCGACCTTGTAAGCTGAGACGAGGCCCCATCCTGTAATGGCTTCTTGTACTTTGGAGATTTTTGGGCACCCCGTGGAGAACTTCAGCACGAAAGTTTTTACATAGCAGGCCAATAAGGAGGAAATCAATGCAGTAGAGAATGGCACCTGAATGGTTTCGCCGTCGGAAGGGGTCGATAGCTCGATGTCTGGAAGCTCAAGATCCACCATCGAAAGAGTGAGATGCGCCCCGCGGTCTGGACGCAGGACCTCTACGAAAGTTGGAGTTTTGGGGAAGCTCGGTGCAGCCGGGGGAGGATGTCCCTGTAGGGGCTGAGCCCGCAGTAGGCGCATAGCCGCCACCCGCATGCGCATGCACCTCCGGAGGTCCCCCAAAGTGGACGCATGCGGCATGGAGCGAAGAAGGCGCATGGTGTGCCGCGAGGAACGGCCAGGAGGGCGCATGGCTGCCAATAGCAGTAGAGGGAAGGCCTTCGACGCGGGCGCATGCGTTGGGCGGTGCATGGCTGCCTGCGTCTGGTGTAGGGGGTGTTGGCGCATGGCCTACGACGCGGACGCTTGTATTGGGAGGCGCATTTCTATAAACTGAGTTAACCTGTAACCTTTTACACACAGGCATTCATACACCCTTTGACACCATGTATCCCATGTCACATACACCTACCTATCACTAAATCTGATAACATTAACACATATCCTTTCACACACATGCCAGACACACACACACATACTCACTTACTCTTTTACCTCTCCTTCTCTCTCTCTCTCTCTCTCTCTCTATATATATATATATATATATATATATATATATATATATATATATATATATATATATATATATATATATATATATATATATATATGCCTATATATATAGCTTTCCTATATATATATCTATGTATATGAATATGTGGATGTGAATAATATATATACATTATATGACTAAGTTTGTGTGCCTTGTTAGCTTATGGTTTAGTTTTGTGCTTGGTTTAGCAAGTGACTTAGGCTATGAGTTAGTAGCTATCTTGGATACTTGATTTGTATAGACTTAGTTTGTTTAGACCTAGAATTGACTAACCTAGCCTAGTTGACTATTGTTGACCCAACCCTAGCTAGTTTGACCACAGTTGACTAGAGTTGGCCTAGTTTGACTTTATAGTTGACCAGAGTTGACTTTAACCTAGATTGACTTAGACTCATGTAGATTGCATTATAATTTCAATTACCATATAAATTGAACTCTTTATAACCTGTGTTGCTCTAACTAGGACTCTGTGACTCCAGTTGGCCATCTTTTTATATCAGATGTTCAGGATATCAGGCGAGTATATTCTCTGACCGTTTCATACTTGATAGGATTTACATTTATGCTCTAGATTACTTTACTTGATGCTGTCACGTTGTTAACACGGATTGGTACTATATGGATCCCTTTATGAGATGTTATCCCCTTCGGAAGCATCGGGTTACAGTATGTCATGTGCGTTTTACTTTTATCATGTACTCCGGTGCGTTCACCATTCATGTGCACTCTTGTCATTTATGTACTCTCATGTTCATAGAGCCCTCATGTATACAATCATGTGCACCCATTTATCGGCCTTCATATGATATCATGTGCAATAACATAACCTGTCTGGATCCTTATGTATTGATTGGGGTACGGGGGAGTATAAATGGTCATGTGAATAATTCCAAAGTAGTATACTCATGTGCAAACTCTTAGATTACTCATGTGCAAATTTAAGCCGTTCACATGTCTATCTTGTACTCTACATCACTAGCCACTGTTAGTTCTTTACGTATAGTAGATATTTCTTTACAGTCATCTCTTTTATTTCATATATTTCCCAATATTTCATGTATCTTACTCTATATCATATTACATATCCTGTCATATTATGAACTGCGTGAGATGTACTGCTCGCTCTCGTCATGACTGGACCTGTTGATAAATTTTACAGATAGCATGGAGGTTACCTGCTAGCTTAGAGGAGACCAGTAGAGGTTGGAGTAGATGGTTAGAGTTTTTCTTATTTTATTTTCAGTTGTCTTGAGTTGTATTTATTTTATGCTTGTTTAAGTTGGTATTGATAACATCGAGATTTATCTCTCTCTGTTGTACTTCTCTTATGGATTCATAGTTATCTTATCGTGCTACTTCTAGTTTTGGTGATTGAGTTGTATCCTGCTGTGATTGTCCTTCGTACGGAGAGTATATTATATTGTATTTAGTTTTAATTGTGACCTAGAACAGCGTTCTACCGTCGACACTGCGGCATAGGCTGGACGTACCCACTTCTCGTGCCCCTACACTTGGTGCGGGTCGTGACACGTTTTTAGTGGTGGCCCATGCAGGTCGAGATTCGTATTTGTGCGAAGTCGTGGTAGTACGACGATTAGTTGTACTGCTGCGCACCTGCGATTCGAGATAAGGAATAGGTGTTAGAATGAGAGGATACTCAATCACTGTTAGAATTTCTTGAGAGATTCCTGGGACGATCCTTGAGAATCTTATTTTAACTTCGATTTGAAATCTCTTTTTCCCTTGATTTGATTTACCCTTACTTCCTGTTATTGAATTTGATTTTTGATGGATTATTGTTGAATTTTGAATCTTGATGTTAGTTGTTGAATTTGAGTTTGTATTTATATTTATATATATATACATCTTTTTGGAATTAAGGTATAACCTGATAACATACTTGATAAGGACAGTGAGAAAGGTAAAAGTCTACTTTATTTATGGAGTTTAGAATTTATCGCAGTCATATTTGCTAGCATGACAAGGACGTAGAGCCTGATTTAGATATACTTATCCTAGTTACGACATCTACATTTTCTTGCAGCCATCCCGGGTGGTGTGGTAAGAATTCTAGATAACATGACTATAGGGTGTATACCTTCGTTATGGACTCTATTGTTTATTGCAGCTATGCTTACTGGCGTGGCAAAATTCTGACAACATGATTTCAGGAAGACGTGTATGGTATCAGATTTTATCTTAAGTGGGTTCATTTCTTTTTAACAGTTGACGAAGAACAGATTTTATCATTATTTCTTTCTTGCCATTATTTCTTGTATTACCATTTAAAAAAAAACTGTCCTGATTACATCAATCACTTGTCTCGTATCTAATTCTGTCAGCTCTACTTTGAAACCCTTGAATCTCCATATCTTTTCACCTTCGAAAGGTCGAGGAAGTAACGTAAATCATCTAACTCAGAAAAGACTTGATTTGTTATCTTGTGATAATCTTGCTAGGGGTATAATATGATGGACCTTGATATAGGTTTGGGATAGAGATGCGACTGAATTTGAGGATGAAATCAAGAGAGTTATATTATTAATTTAGGAATAATCATACTTAGTGAAATCTTTTGGGTATGAATAATTCATAGATGTATTTCGTAACTGATGAGGATATTCGAGGTCAACTTAGTTTCGAGAACTTGGATAAATTTTGGTTATTGATTCTTGAGACGTTACACTTTAAGGCTATGATGTTAAATTTAGGAATTTAGTAATAGAGAAGAGATTTTAACTATATGCAATGATGATAAGAAATTGAATAAGATATTGTAAGAAATGGCTAGAAAGAGAAAGAACGCAAGGATTTTGAGTTATATAAAATATAGAGATTTTGTGAAAATTTTAAATTTTATGAGAATAATATTGAAGGTGTACGTTGAAGGAAATATGAAGGTTGAATTTATAATGAAGAATAAGTTTTGTAAGGCCTAGTGGGTTTAGATTTAAATAATACAAGGAGAGTAAATTGAATAAGTTCAAGGATTACAAAAAACTTGATTTAGAGGCTTCGGATCCAATTTAGGAGAAGGTGGAAGAATTTAGATTTATGATGATTAAGTGGTCAGTTTTGATTCCTAGTAAGAAGGGTATGCTTCATGAATAATGTTTCGGAACTTAGAAATTTAGCCTATGGTGATCACGGCAAGGTCAAATCTTTATGACAGAAGGATATAATTTTGATGGTAGTCATATAAAGGTTGATTTTTATATTGGGACTTGTGAGATAAAAATATGATTATCAAATGATAAACTTGATAGTATCACAGAGAGATGATTAACTTGACTTTCCAATAAAATCTTTTCTCTTGTTTTCCCTTTAAAAGGAGAAATTTGACTTATTCCATATCTTTGAATCACCCTTTAAAAGTTTTCAATATCATTGAATCCTAGCTCCCTTAATCACGACCAATCGACTTTGATCATCTTTTCTTATCATATTAATATCTTGGGTCGTACTCAGTTGAATTAAATTTAATTATGACCTGAATCTCCATCCTTGTATGCTCGTGCTTAGACTTTGATGACTTTGTCCTCCATATTGCCTAAATCTTGATTACCCGGAATTGATCAACTTAGATCGTATCGAGACTAAATTTTTTAATATATATTGTGATTGGATTTTAATGCTATTGACTTTCGTTCTTTAAACTTTTGATTTTGATTTTTCTTTGAATAGTACCCCTTTATAGATAATTACTAATAATCTTTATTTTATTTTTGATAATTACCAGTTTTCATATAGGATGGTAGACTGCCTTACAGCCTTGATGATTTGTTGTTTCTGTAACTTTTCTAATTTAGCACCCCAGATTGCTTGTATGTTTTGATACGCTATGACCGTTTTGGTTTAGCATGACTAGTATACCTAGATGAGGCTTTCAACTGCCACCGTATGCCATGACCCTGTATGTCATTCTTTTAAATTGTATGATTTAGGTAAGTTCTGAGACTTTGATTGTTGGGGACGAGACTCTAGAAGAAGTACGACCATCTTAATTTCGAGGACAAAATTTTCTAAGGAGGGTAGACTTGTAACACCCACTTTTCTAAAATGAGGGTAATTTTGAACTTTTGTAAAAGTTTATTATTTAATAATAGGATTTATGATTTATGGAAATTTTTAATTAATTTAATACAATTTAAAATTGGTGAATTAAAATTTTAATGTGTTAGCTAGTGAACCCTAGAACTGTTGAGCCTAGAGACTAACCATGACCATGGAGACCTAACCATGTGATTAGAATGATTATTTACAACTTTTTAGGCTAAGGGTATTTTGGTCATTTTGTGACTTTTGAATTATTTAGGATTTTGATTAATTGGTAAATTTTAGATTATTTTAATAATATTTAAATTGATGTATTGTGATTTTGGTCATTTTTTATATTTTAATATTTTGGGAATTTTTATATTTTAATATTAATTTTACGGGATTTGTTTAGTCGGATTTGAGTTTCGTTTCGTTTCGACTTGTGTTAGGGACCCGGGTAGCTTAGACTGTAGACGGGATCCCAAGATTAGTTAGTTATGGCCCACAAATCCCACTAATTAAGTTAGTGAGTTTAGACTAATCCCACTTGTTAGATTGGTTAAGTTAGAGGCTTAAATTTAACCCTTTGGTCCCAAACTTGAACCTAACTTAAAATTAATCAAGAGGACTAGTTGAGGCCTTATTGGGCTTTCCTCCAAGGCCCAAATGGGGTTTAATGGCAGCCACTATAGCTAGGTTAGCCTCCCTTCCTTTCATTTCATTCCATCTTGCCTCTTTTCCTTCACAAAGTGTTCTTCCCCAAATTAGAGAGCTTCCCTCTTTGATTTGTTCTCCAAATCCTTACATCCCTCCACCAAAACTTCCATCCAACCTTCTCATACTACCAAGGGAGGGTGCTAGCAAAGATTTGGAGCAAAGTGCAAGGAGGAGTGTCATTTTTGGAAGATCTTCGTGTCGGAGCCGTGTCCTTGGGAGTATCATTGGGATTCCACTCCCAATAGGTAAAACCAACCCTTTAAATTGATTTCCTATGCATATTAGTTAGTTTTGAATCCATAGGATCCACCCCCATGCATATGCCCCATTTAGATTCAAATTTGAGGCCATTTGGAGCTCTCTTGAGGATTTTAGATATGTATCTTGTGTCCTACTTGATAGATCCCAAATTAGACACCCCATGTGTATGTATGTATGATAATAGTTTAAATAGATATTTAAATTCAGTTTTAGAATGGTTAGAGAGTGGATTGATCTTAGTTAGGATGGTTAGAATGAGTTTCATTTGGATACCTATTTTGGTATCCAAGTATCTTGGCCTACGTGTGTTTCTTTTGTCCAAAACAACTCAAATTCGTCATAATATTCATCCACGTTTTTATTAACCAAAGCAACTTAGAAATATCATAACTTTTAGCTTAGAACTCTTATTAATATCCAGATTTTTTTAAAATAACCGTGTCGAAGTTAGATTTCCAAATATATATTCTAATAAGCCAAAATCGTTCTAGATCATTCTGTAAAACTATTTGAGTGTCAGCTGTCCGAAAAAACAAATGCGTTTCAGTGTTTTTGCGATTTCCGGAGCTTCCGGACACGAAAATGCGATCCGTTTGAAGTTTCGAAAAGCTAACACGAAGGGATACGACATACTTTAATCCTAGAATTTAGTTATGGCCCAATTGGTACAGTATTGATTTTAAGTAGAAGAGTGACTATACGACATAGGCATTTTATGTAACCTATGAGCCCATGTAGTATGGATATTAAATGAATTTAGAGTATGTAATGCATGATATGTTAGATGAATGAAATGATATATATATGATATGTATCCTCTTTACATTAATGTATATATATGGTTGAATGCAAGCATGTAGGAATGCAATCAATGTAATGTATGTAAGCAATGTATAAATACATGAATGAAAGAATGATATACAATGTATGCATGAAAGTATATAATGAATGCTAGATATAAATGCAAGATCTACATGTAATGATAGATATGAATGCATAATGTATACATAATATAATACAATATATAATGATAGCATGTATGGTAATGTAGAATATATGATGCAAGCATGAATATGTCCACTGTTTTCCCTTTTTCTTACATTTTTCCTTCCCTTCCCTTTCCATTTCAGTTTTCCTCCCTTTTTTTTCCTCTTCTATTTTTACATGTTGTATACAATGTATATAATGTATAGATGCATGTAAGTATGTAATATACATGAATGACATGTATGTAATAAAAATAAGTATATGTATGCAACTTAATGATATGTGAATGGATATAATGTCTGAACTAAAGTATGCATGTATATGGGATATGGGATATGAATAAATGATATATATATATATATATATATATATATATATATATATATATATATATATATATATATATATATATATATATATATATATATATATATGTATGTTAAGGTAATGTAATGTATGTATTCACATATATTTTGAGTTAAATATATGAGTTTGTATGCATATATTATAAGTATGCATGTATGCAGGAATGAATGTAATATAATGTAGAGTATGCATATATGATATGTATGTAGGCATGTATGCAATGTATGTATGTATACATAATATGTTTGTATGCATCTATGTATGTATGTATAGGTGCATGAATGAATGCAAGTATGCATATATGATATGTATGTAGGCATGTATGCAATGTATATATGTATACATGATATGTATGTATGCATGTATGCAATATAAGTATGTATGTATGCATTTCTATAAACTGAGTTAACCTATAACCTTTTACACACATGCATTCATACACCCTTTGACACCATGCATCCCATGTCACATACACCTACCTATCACTAAATCTGATAACATTAACACATATCCTTTCACACACATGCCAAACACACACACACTCACTTACTCTTTTACCTCTCCTTCTCTCTCTCTCTATATATATATATATATATATATATATATATAAATATATATATATATATATATATATATATATATATATATATATATATATACTAGTCATAACCCGTACCCATAGGGCATGGTTCATTTAAGGTATTCCCCCTCAAAATCTTGGACCCCCAATTTTAAACGAACAATAATAATTTTGAGGCCCCCATCAAAATATTAAAACCCAACCACTGCTGGATGTGAATTTTCTTTGGATTCCCCATAAAATTCCACTCTCAATAATGCTCATCCACAACCATTATGAGGCCCCCATCAAAATATTAAATCCCAACCATCAAAATATTAAATCCCCATCTTTGGATTCCCCATAAAACTCCACTCCCAATAATGCTCTTCCCCATAAAACCCTACTCCCAATAATGCTCTTCCCCATAAAACCCCACAACCGTTGATTCACCAAGATTAAATCCCAACCACTCTTTATCTTGGCACAGTCAGCCCTAAGATTCAAAAACCTTTGTGTTTTGTATAATAGATATATATATATATATTTCTCTCTCTCTCTCTCCCTCTCTCTCTCTATATATATATATATATATATATATATATATATATATATATATATGTGCCTATATATATAGCTTTCTTATATATATCTATGTATATGAATATGTGAATGTGATATATTTTTATATATATATATGTGCCTATATAAAAAAATATATATATATATAGCTTTCCTATATATATCTATGTATATGAATATGTGAATGTGAATAATATATATATATTATATGACTAAGTTTGTCTGCCTTGTTAGCTTATGGTTTAGTTTTGTGCTTGGTTTAGCAAGTGACTTAGGCTATGAGTTAGTAGCTATCTTGGATACTTGATTTGCATAGACTTAGTTTGTTTAGACCTAGAATTGACTAACCTAGACTAGTTGACCATTGTTGACCCAACCCTAGCTAGTTTAACCATAATTGACTAGAGTTGACCTAGTTTGACTTTATAGTTGACCAGAGTTGACCAAGAGTTGACTTTGACCTAGATTGACTTAGACTCATGTAGATAGTATTATAATTTCAATTACCATATAAATTGAACTCTTTATAACCTGTGTTGCTCTAACTAGGACTCTGTGACTCCAGTTGGCCATCTTTTCACATCAGCTGTTTAGGGTATCAGACGAGTATATTCTCTTACCGTTTCATACCTGATAGGATTTACATTTATGCTCTAGATTACTTTACTTGATGCTGTCACGTTGTTAACACAGATTGGTACTATATGTATACCTTCATGAGATGTTATCCCCCTCGGGGGCATCGGGTTACGGTATGTCATGTGCGTTTTGCTTTCATCAAGTACTCCGGTGCTTTCACCATTCATGTGCACTCTTGTGATTCATGTACTCTCATGTTCACAGAGCCCCCCATATATACAATCATGTGCACCCATTTATGGGCCTTCATGCGATATCATGTGCAATAACATAACCTGTCTGGATCCTTGTGTATTGATTGGGGCACGGGGGAGTATAAATGGTCATGTGAACAATTCCAAAGTAGTATACTCATGTGCAAAGTTTTAGATTGCTCATGTGCAAATTCAAGCCGTTTACATGTCTATCTTGTACTCTACATCACTAGCAATCGTTAGTTCTTTACGTATAGTAGATATTTCTTTACAGTCATCTCTTTTATTTTATATATTTCCCAGCGATTCATGTATCTTACTCTATAGCATATTTACATATACTGTCATATTATGAACTGCGTGAGATGTACTGTGCTCGCTCCCGTCCTGACTGGACCTGTTGATAAATTTTACAGATAGCTTGGAGGTTACCTGCTAGCCTAGAGGAGACCAGTAGAGGTTTGAGTAGATGGCTAGAGTTTTTCTTATTTTATTTTCAGTTGTCTTGAGTTGTATTTATTTTATGATTGTTTGAGTTGGTGTTGATAACACCGAGATTTATCTCTCTCTGTTGTACTTCTCTTATGGATTCATAGTTATCTTATCGTGTTACTTCTAGTTTTGGTGATTGAGTTGTATCCTGCTATGATTGTCCTCCGTACAGAGAGTATATCATATTGTATTTAGTTTTAATTGTGAACTAGAATAGCGTTCTACCACCGACACTGCGGCGTAGGCTGGACGTACCCACTTCTCGTGCCCCTACACTGGGTACGGGTCATGACAACAAGGGCCTCCCAGAACGTGTTGCAGACGTGAGAGCAGCGCCTCCTAGCTTTGATGCTTTATCTGATGACCTTTTTGTACAACTGTGGAGGGGGATTTGGCAGCCTTCATATCTGAATTTGTTCCTGTTCTTCCAAAGGACCCAAATACCGGCGGCTATTACGATCTGATGTCCGTGGAAGCGGCTCCAGTTGGCCAGAAGTTCGTAGAAGCCCCCAGTCGGGTGAACCAGACTAAGTCCATTATGAAGCTTTGACCAAATGCTAGTCGCCAGCTCCCCCAAAAGAAGGACGTGCTCTGCTGATTCTGTTGTGTGCTCCTTGCAGCAGTGGAATCGTGAAGTGAGGCTGAATCCCATTGATCTGATGTGGTCGTCCGTCGGAAGCTTCCGGCGGAGTGCTCGCCAGATAAGGATAGACCATTTGATGGGAATGCAGGCCTGCCAATACTTCGCATAAACGATAACCGGTACCCCCGCTGCCTCTGGCCACGAGTCTGGCGGAAGCCAAAGTGAATGTCCCACACGGGTTGGTGGACCATCTCCAAGTTTCGATCGTGTTAGTAACCCGCAGATTAGCAGCAAAAAAACAGATAGCCGCTGGCTGGCCTAGCCAATCTCTGACCTTCCTCCAATTCCATCCGGAACTACCCTTCCATAGATCCCTAATTGCACACCCCTGCAGAGTTAGAATGTTGGGGTGTATGGTGTCTTCTCCTAACCACCGTTCCAGACAGGCCGAAGAGCGACCGTCACCCAACTGGAGATGGATTAGAGGTTCGACGGTGATACGACCTCAAATTATGCGGTGCCACGATGCCGAGGATCTGTTGTTAGTGATCGCCTCCGACAGATGGGAGAATCTGGAGTACCTAGCACTTCAGTTGGTTTGGCCATAGTCTCCCAGCCACAACTTCCACCACAACTTCATGGAACAGGCGTCCACGATGTGGACAACTCTGCTGAAACCCAGACCTCCTTCTTCAGTTGGTTTGGCCATAGTCTTCCAGCCGGCCCAGTGATGTTTGTCCTTGCCGTCGCTTTGTCCCCAGAAGAAGTTGGCGAAAAAGGATTCGAGAGAGTGGAGCACCTTCTTGGGAGGGAAGCAAACGGCCAGGGTGTACATCGGGATGGATGATAGAACGTGTTTGATGAGGATCGTTTTGCCCCGTGGGGATAAGGTTATGTTGTGCCATCCTGCGATGAGTTTGCGGATCTTGTCTACGAGGTGCTCGTATATCCCCGAGTTGGACTTACCGTACACCAGCGGGCACCCAAGGTAAAGGAAGGGTGGGTAGGCCGTGCCGAAGGAGGTCATGTTGGAGAGGAGAGTCGAGCGGTGTAGCGACCATAGTTCGTATTACGTATTTTGGTATACGTGTACGTGATTTCGGACCTGTATTTAGAATTGTCCTGATTGGCTAGCCTTGAGTTCTGTATTGGCATGAGTTAGTCAGCATTTCATGGTTCTGGCCTGTACTGGGTTCGGTTGGGTTTGTCTTGATTTTGTTCGGTTTGGGTTGGAGTGCAAACCCCTACCTACCCCCCCATCATTTATTAACCCCAACCACCTTTCTCTCTCTTTATTCAATTTTTCTCATTACTGCTCTTCCTCTTCTTCTTCCTCACCGAACCCCACCGTAGGCAAGTGCAACTTGCTTCATGGAGGAACTCAAATTTTGTTGTTCTATTGTCTTCCTCATGAGATTCTAAGTCACTTTAGTATTTAGCATTTTCGAAATTCATGGTTCATTTCATGTAGATCTAAGTTTTAGTATTTTTGATCTTCATGGTTTTGATCTTCTGAAACTTGGTTGTTTTCGAAATGGAGAGTTTCATGTAGTCGGGATTTCGATTTCATGCAAGTTTGGCTCTGGAATGGTTGGGTTTCATCGAGACTTGACCGAGATGGGGCTCGCTTGGATTCGTGAGCTTTTACGCCTGTTTTCTTGGCCATGGGAAGAAGATGAAGTTTTACGCACACATTTTACGTGCTAGCGTAGTGTTTTAGCCTTTACGCCCACGTTTCACGTGACAAGCATATTTTTCAGCCTTTTATGCACACACATTTGCGTGCCAGCGTACTCCGTTTTACGCTGAGTTCCTACGAATTTTATGCTCGGGGCTCTCCCGCTCGCGTAAAATCATGCTCACATAAAATCCCTGGCTCGAGCAGACTCTCGCGAGCGTAAAGTTTTGCCCGAGTGTTTCCTCGTATAGAGCTCACTCGCGTAGAGTTTCGCTCGGGAGTTTGCGTGCGTAGAATTCTACGCGCGTAAAAATCTTACACGCGTATAATTTCGCTTGCGTAAAGCCCGGCTAGCATAGAACACCACCCACGTGCCCCCTTGCTCGCGCTAGCGTAGAGCCACTCTACGCTTGAGGCCCTTGGCCTAGCGTAGAGGCTCACTCGCGTAGAGCCTTGAGTCCTTGTGCATCCGATTGTCTTTCTAACGCCTTGCACTTTTCATGACTTGACAAGCACGGATTGAGTGATGTGACCGGATTAATAATGGTACATGGCATGGTATGGAATAAACATGACATGACATGACAAGATATGACAAGTACGCACCATGGCAACCATTGAAAGATGTTGCAACGGCTTGTATGACATGACTATAATAAATGGCTTGGACACCGTGGACGATTGTGTTTGTACAAATAAACCAGTATTGTCTTGTATTATATCTAGGACAGGGACCCCTGAGTACCACGGTCAGGGGTACCTACTTAAACTGATTAAGGCTAATAACTAGAATAATCCAGTAGTCATAAAGAGATTTTCCAGCAACAGGCAATCCCGTTATCTGGGTGCCCCATCATGGGATCTGTAGCCTGCCGTCGAGCAGGGCACATTTTCAGCACACTGTCATGTGTTGAACCCTTCAAACTACTTAAGGGTACATGCGTTTCATGAACAATATACCCGCACGAATTCAATCCCCCAATTGCGTCTGGATAACCTGGATGGTCTGCAGGGCTTGTGGCTGTTGGAATAATCTCATTGCATCTTGCTAGTAATTAGGCCTGTGATAACCCTAGTTAGTTAAAGTATCAAGCCGTACTCATTGCTTGGCCGTGATTGATTGGATGGAGTCTATCCCAGCTTAGTCTTGTCCTGGTCCTGTGCAAGATTGTAGCATGACCTGATTTCTTGTGCTTTACTTATTGATAAATGACGAGAAACTAAGTTCTGTTATTGCGAAGGGTTACAACCCCGGTCCTTGTTTGGTTTAAGGGTTATAACCTGGTTATCTGAATAGTCCCATGGTTATCTTATTATTTATCATCATGATGTTTACCTTAACAATAATGATCAAGGGACAAGTTCTGTTCAGGCGAAGGGTTACAACCCCGGTCCTTGTTTGGTTTAAGGGTTATAACCTGGCTCCCGGAGCAGTTCTGTGTCCTCTCTTCGTTTATTGTCTTATTGTACCCCATGTCATGATCGTCAGGTTTTACGTTACTATCATGACACGATTATTTATGCTTACCTTAACAATAAAGATCAGGGGCAAGGTTCTGTTCAGACGAAGGGTTACAACCCCGGTCCTTGTTTGGTTTAAGGGTTGTAACCTGGCTCCCAGAGCAGTTCTATATCCTCTCTTCGTTTATGTTTTTATTTGACCCTATGTCCATCCCATCATGTTTTACCTTCACCAGTAGTATTGGAGACGGATTTCTATTCAGGTGAAGGGTTGCAACCCCGGTCCTTATTTGGTTTAAGGGTTGCAATCTGGCTACTTGAATGGTTCTCCTCGTACTCAATTTAATATTGTTATCCCTGTTATTATCAGTATCTTTGTAATTATCTTTAATATTCATTTATGTTATGCTGGTTTTAGTTCCTAAGTGAAGCCTCCTTTGTGGCACTTGCTCTTTCTGGGGTCTGACCCAGCTGGTTTTGTATGGCCAGATATAGGAGCAGCACCAGAGGATCTACCTACCTTCCAGCCAAATGGTAACCACCAGGCGTAACCCTGGTAACAAATGGATTTATTTTTGGCTCTTCCACTCTATTGAAAAATTATTCTTTTGAGGTATTTAGCCGACGAGCACGTGTTTAGCTCGATTGCACCTTTATTTATTGTCTGCCTACCGGCTGTAACATAATTGACAAATTCTAGGGTTGATCATGTATGACTGAAACTCTTGCTAGTCTTGACGTTTTGTACGACTAGCTTCATGATCATCCAAATATGTAATGTATGGGACGCCTTACTATTGTATATTTGATGCTCTAACATCTTGTAATTGCTTTTACTTGCTTTAGATTGAGAGAATAGGCTTGTTCATGACCATAGGAGACTGATGGCTTGTAGTTAAACCCTCATGTATCTAGACAGCCGTGACCGTATAGCGAGGTAGGTTGCACTTCAATATACGTAGCTGGCTATGTACGCCCCCGCTCTCCAGTATTCTGGTTCTGGTGCATTACATGGTTTAAGTGGTGGCCCATCCAGGTCTTGTAAATTAAGATATGTGAGGGTTTACCGAATAGGTGTCTCAATCAGCACTTGCCCTTGATCTCTGCTCGTATCCTCTAAATCCCCGGATTCTAGACCTGATCACATGCTTGTATCTTTGATCTATCCTGGTCCTTCCTTATTGTTCCCTATGTCGTCTTCTTCAGCGGCATTGTTCCTGGACCTGCCGATCAGCAAGGCGGAGCACCACCCGTGGACCAGCAGCAACCCGGAGATCAAGCCCAGCATTCAGGAGTAGCCTCCAAAGTCGTGCCTACTGGGGATCCAGAGCCACCAGTTCAGCCCGTCCAGCCCGCAGAGCCTAATGACGGCACCTTGGTGGGTCTCATCAGGACGTTGTTAGCTTTTCAGGACCGTCGAGAAGATGCCTTGCACCAGACAGTGGCAGATGCTCTGACCAGAGGAGGTCATCAAGGTAGCAGTGCAGCCAACAGCTTCAAGCGCTTGAACCTTCATTCTTCGATGGTAGCGAAGATGCTATTGCCGCAGATTCATGGCTTCAGGACACAGAGGTGATTCGAGAAGCAGCTAGAACCCCCGAGGGCAAGAAGGTGGCGGTAGTATGCCTGCAGTTAATGGATCTAGCCCACAACTGGTGGACGGCGCAGGCCGTTGGATTAGTAGCACCTATTGCTTGGGCAGTATTCCGAGAGAGATTCTAGACCAAGTACTTTGATGCTATAGCTCGGTACGATCTACAGACGAGGTTTACCAATTTGAAGCAGATGGACAGAACAGTCGACGGATATGCAGCCGAGTTTTCGAGACTTAGTCGGTTTGCTCCCACCTTGGTAGCGACCGAGTTCGATAGAGCCCAGCGGTTCCAGCAGGGGCGCCATCTAGGGATTTTATTGGTTGTGGAGCAGTTTGAGCATCAGACTTTTGATGCAGTGTTGAGAGCAGCCATGAGGCATGAGTATACCTCCCAGAGGATCGTGGATAGGACCGGGGGTCGGAAGCGATCCCATGGCCAGATGAATCAGTCTTCAGTACCAGCCCCGGCAGCTAGGGCTTTGACCATTGGAGCTTCGAGGCGGGCGGCCTCAGTGACGTCGGTTCAATATTCAGCCCCGATGTACCTTCAGCAGCAGAAGCAGAAGCTCTCTTCCGTTGGGAACTGCCCCGGACCACAGGGTTGGGAACTGTCCGAACAGGAGGAGTTCATCTTCATCAGCCTTCTCTAGTCCTTCAGTTAGGGGACCAGTTCCAGTACCAGTCCAGCAGCAGCAGCAGTACCCATTTCTGAGGCCCTTACCGCCTCAGGCCCAGGCATTCCAGCAGCAAAAACCGTAGCAGTATGCCCAAGCCCAAGCCCTGATCCAGAGCAGACAGAGAGGTTTTCAGCAGAGGGGACCCGCACCCAGAGGACATGGTCAAGTGCTGGCTTTGACCATGGGAGAAGAAGGATTGGCACCAGGTGATGTGGTGGCAGGTATTATTCTCGTAAACTCCTTTCCAGCATCAGCGTTATTTGATTATGGTGCATCGCATTCAATTATGTCTACACGATTCGCGATACGGATAGGACTGGAGCGCGAGTCATTATCAGTAAGGCTCAATATACTTACTGGTAATGGACTTGTGGGATTAGATAGAGTGTTTTCCTCGTATCGGATCGTAGTTAGCGGTAGAGAATTTCCCGCTAGATTGATAGAATTCCCGATGGCCGATTATGATGTGGTCTTAGGGATGGATTGGTTGAGGGACCAGTATGCTAGAATAGACTGCCATATTGGCAGGGTTATTTTTAGCATCCCAGGCGAGCCAGAGTTTTCCTTTTCCCGAGGCGAAGTTGAACCTTCTCCTCCGGTATTGCGGACGGCCGTAGCAGCAGTACAGTTGTCCCGGATAGTTGAAAAGTTTCCAGATATTTTCCAGAAGAGCTTCCAGGGATGCCGCCAGAACGAGAGATCGAGTTCACCATAGACTTGATCCCAGGGACAGCTCCAGTATCTGAGAGAGTCTACAGGATGGCGCCGTCAGAGTTAGAGATATTGTACAAGATGATTGAAGAACTCAGAACCAAGGGATTCATTCGTGCTAGTGGATCGCCTTGGGGAGCCCTGATGCTTCTTGTGAAAAAGAAGGATGGTACATCTAGATTATGTATAGATTATCGTACCTTAAACTCAGTGACAATCAAGAACATATATCCTCTCCCGAGGATAGATGACTTGTTTGATCAACTCAAGAGGGCAGCCGTATTCTCGAAGATTGACTTACGGTCAGGATACCATCAGATCAGAGTTAGAGAGCAGGACATCCCGAAGACAGCTTTCAGATCTAGATATGGGCATTGGGAGTTTCTTGTTATGCCATTTGGAGCAACTAATGTACCGGCTGTATTCATGGACCTCATGAATCACATCTTCATGCCTTATTTGGATCAGTTCGTGATTGTGTTCATAGACGACATCCTGGTCTACAGTAAGAGTGAAGTAGAGCATGAGCAGCATCTCAGAGTTATTTTTTAAATTCTTAGAGAGCACCAGTTGTATGCCAAGTTCAGTAAATGCGAGTTCTGGCTCGATCGCATTTTGTATTTGGGTCATATCATCACTAGAGGAGGAGTAGAAGTGGATCTCCAGAAGATCGTGGCCATTGAGACATGGCCAGTACCCAGCACAGTTGTAGAAGTTCGTTGCTTGCTTGGATTGGCCGGCTACTATCGGCGATTCGTTTCGGACTTTGCTCGAATTTCAACGCCTATAACCCAGTTGACCCGCAAGGATGTGCAGTTTGGTTGGATAGCAGAATGTCAGGATTCTTTGAGAAGTTGAAGCGAGGTTTGATGATGGCACCCATTCTCACGCTTCCAGATGGGACCGGAGGATTTTCAGTATACTGTGATGCTTCTGACAGAGGCTTAGGATGTGTTCTGATGCAGCATGGGAAGGTAATAGCTTATGCATCACGCCAACTTCGTGATCATGAGAGGAATTACCCAACCCATGACTTGGAGCTGGCAGCAGTAGTATTTGCATTTAAACTATGGAGACACTATCTGTACGAAGATTGGGTGGAGGTTTTTACCGACCGCAAGAGCCTGAAGTATGTTTTTACTCAGAAGGATCTTAATATGCATCAGAGAAGATGGCTAGAGCTGCTTATGGATTATGATGTCAACCTGCAGTATCATCCTGGGAAGGCCAATGTAGTAGCAGATGCGTTGAGCAGGAGAGCCGGAGTTTATTTCCTCACAGTGCAACCAGAGCTATTAGCAGTTCTTCAGAAGATGGGTATAGAAGTTGTCCTTCCTACCAGTGTGGCATTGATGACCAGCATGCAAGTTCAGTCCACTATAATAGAGAGGATCCGGATGTCATAGTCAACAGATTCCAAGCTTCAGCAACTCAGAGAAGAGTGCGAGGCAGGACGAAGACCAGAGTTAAGCATTCAGGAAGACGGTACACTTCGACATGGGAGGCATCTTTGTGTACCCAGTAGAGATATCAGACAGGAGATCATGGCAGAGGCCCACAGTTCACAGTATTCCATTCATCCGAGTGGTACGAAGATATACCATGATATCCATCAGCACTTTTGGTGAAATGGCATGAAGAGGGAGATTGCCCGGTTTGTCTTTGGTGTTTGGTTTGCCAACAAGTTAAAGCTGAACATCAGAGGCCAGCTGGACTTCTCCAGCCCTTGCCAATTCCAGAATAGAAGTGGAAGCATATAACCATGGATTTTGTGATTGGATTACCTAGGTCCCCGGCCGGTAGAGATGCCATTTGGGTTATTATAGACAGGCTCACGAAGGTAGCTCACTTTCTCCCGTTCAGAGTTGGTCAGTCGACGGCTCAGCTAGCAGACATGTACCTCAGGCAGATTGTCAGATTTCATAGAGTACCAGTCAGTATCACCTCGGACAGAGATTTAAGGTTTACATCGTACTTTTAGCGCAGTCTACAAGAGAGTTTGGAAACTCACCTCCAGTTCAGCTCAGCTTATCATCCACAGACTGACGGTCAGTCCGAATGTACCATACAAACCTTGGAAGATATGTTGAGATCTTGTACACTCGACTTCGGTGGTTCGTGGAAAGATCACCTGCACCTGGTGGAGTTCTCGTACAACAACAGTTTCCAGGCCAGTATCCAGATGGCACCTTTCGAGGCCCTATATGGTCGGAAGTGCAGATCCCCGCAAGCATGGGATGATGTTGGTGAGAGACAGATGCTCGATCCGAAAATGATTGCTCAGACGGTTGAGGTGATCAGAAGAGTCAGAGATCATCTTCGAGTTGCCCAAGATCGCCAGCGCCATTGGGCCGATTCTCATCGACGACCACTTGAGTTTTCTGTCGGCGACCATGTATTCCTGAGGATTTTGCCTAACCGTGGCATCATTCATTTCGGCGTACGGGGAAAGCTTAGTCCTAGGTATATAGGGCATTCGATATTCTGGAGCGAGTAGGAGATATATCCTATCGTCTCGCTCTTCCGCCGTCGTTACGTCAGGTGTATGATGTCTTCCATGTATCCCAATTACGACGGTATATCCCGGACCCAAGCCATATCCTGGATCATTCGGAATTGGTTGTTGGTACCAACCTTTCGTATGAGGAGAGGCCCGTGTCTATATTGGACCGGAGAGAGAAGATACTCAAGAACAAGACTATTAAGTTAGTCCGTATTGCTTGGGGTTATCACTCTTTGGGAGAGTCAACGTGGGAGCGTGAGGATGATATCCGATCGCGATATCCCGACCTGTTTGACTCGTAAGGTATAATGTCTTCCTTATGCCTTATGCTCTCCGTTCCTTGAATGAATGATGATTGCCTGATTGGTTGCTTAGTTATAACTTGCCTGTGATTAGTGTAGCTTGTCTTTGCCTCTCTAGCCTCTTAATTAAATTCCGAGGATGGAATTCTTTTAAGGTGGGTAGAGTTGTAGCGACCATAGTTCGTATTACGTATTTTGGTATACGTGTACGTAATTTTGGACCTGTATTTAGACTTGTCCTGATTGGCTAGCCTTGAGTTCTGCATTGGCATGAGTTAGTCAGCATTTCATGGTTCTGGCCTGCACTGGGTTCGGTTGGGTTCGGCTTGATTTGGTTCGGTTTGGGTTGGAGTGCAAACCCTTACCTACCCCCCATCATTTATTAACCCCAGCCCTTTCTCTCTCTTCATTCAATTTTTCTCATTACTGCTCTTCCTCTTCTTCTTCCTCACTGAACCCCACCGTAGGCAAGTGCAACTTGCTTCATGGAGGAACTCAAATTTTGTTGTTCCATTGTCTTCCTCATGAGATTCTAAGTCACTTTAGTATTTAGTATTTTCGAAATCCATGGTTCATTTTATGTAGATCTAAGTTTTAGTATTTTTGATCTTCATGGTTTTGATCTTCTGAAACTTGGTTGTTTTCGAAATGGAGAGTTCCATGTAGTAGGGATTTCGATTTCATGCAAGTTTGGCTCTGGAATGGTTGGGTTTCATCGAGACTTGACCGAGATGGGGCTCACTTGGATTCGTGAGCTTTTACGCCTGTTTTCTTGGCCATGGAGAGAAAATGAAGTTTTACGCACACGTTTTACGTGCTAGCGTAGTGTTTTAGCCTTTACGCCCACGTTTCATGTGACAAGCGTATTTTTTAGCCATTTACGCACACGCATTTGCGTGCCAGCGTACTCCGTTTTACGCTGAGTTCCTACGAATTTTACGCTAGGGGCTCTCCCGCTCGCGTAAAATCGTGCTCGTGTAAAATCTCTGGCTCGAGCAGACTCTCGTGAGCGTAAAGTTTTGCCCGAGTGTTTTCTCGCATAGAGCTCACTCGCGTAGAGTTTCACTCGCGTAGAGTTTCGCTCGGGAGTTTGCGTGCGTAGAATTCTACGCGCGTAAATATCTTACGCGCGTATAATCTCGCTTGCGTAAAGCCCGGCCAGCGTAGAACACCACCCACGTGCCCCCTTGCTTGAGCTAGCGTAGAGCCACTCTACGCTTGAGGCCCTTGGCCTAGCGTAAAGGCTCACTCGCGTAGAGCCTTGAGCCCTTGTGCATCCGATTGTCCTTCTAAAGTCTTGCACTTTTCATGACTTGACAAGCACAGATTGAGTGATGTGACCGGATTAATAATGGTACATGGCATGGTGTGGAGTAAACATGACAAGATATGACAAGTACGCACCATGGCAACCATTGAAAGTTGTTGCGACGGCTTGCATGACATGACTATAATAAATGGCTTGGACATCGTGAACGATTGTGTTTGTACAAATAAACCAGTATTGTCTTGCATCATGTCTAGGACGGGGACCCCTGAGTACCAAGGTCAGGGGTACCTACTTAAACTGATTAGGGCTAATAACTAGAATAATCCAGTATTCATAAAGAAATTTCCCAGCTACAGACAATCCCATTATCTGGGTGCCCCATCATGGGATCTGTAGCCTGCTGTCGAGCAGGGCACATTTCCAGCACACTGTCATGTGTTGCACCCTTCAAACTACTTAAGGGTACATGCATTTCATGAACAATGTACCCGCATGAATTCAATCCTCCAATTGCGTCAGAATAACCTGGATGGTCTGCAGGGCTTGTGGCTGTTGGAATAATCTCATTGCATCTTGCTAGTAATTAGGCCTGTGATAACCCTAGTTAGTTAAAGTATCAAGCCGTACTCATTGCTTGGCCGTGATTGATTGGATGGAGTCTAGCCCAGCTTAGTCTTGTCCTGGTCCTGTGCAAGATTGTAACATAATCTGATTTCTTGTGCTTTACTTATTGATAAATGACGAGAAACTAAGTTCTGTTCATGCGTAGGGTTACAATCTCGATGTTTGTTTGGTTTAAGGATTGTAACCTGGTTATCTGAATAGTCCCATGGTTATCTTATTATTTATCATCATGATATTTACCTTAATAATAATGATCATGGGACAAGTTCTGTTCAGGCGAAGGGTTACAATCCCGGTCCTTGTTTAGTTTTAGGGTTGTAACCTGGCTCCCGGAGCAGTTCTGTGTCCTCTCTTCATTTATTGTTTTATTGCACCCTATGTCATGATCGTCAGGTTTTACCTTACTATCATGACACGATTATTTATGCTTACCTTAACAATAAAGATCAGGGGCAAGGTTCTGTTCAGACGAAGGGTTACAACCTCGGTCCTTGTTTGGTTTAAGGGTTGTAACCTGGCTCCCGGAGCAGTTCTTTATCCTCTCTTCGTTTATGGTTTTATTTTACCCTATGTCCAGCCCATCATGTTTTACCTTCACCAGTAGTATTGGAGACGAATTTCTATTCAGGTGAAGGGTTGCAACCCCGGTCCTTGTTTGGTTTAAGGGTTGCAATCTGGCTACTTGAATGGTTCTCCTCGTACTCAATTTAATATTTTTATCCCTGTTATTATCAGTATCTTTGTAATTATCTTTAATATTCATTTATGTTATGCTGGTTTTAGTTCCTAAGTGAATCCTCCTTTGTGGAACTTGCTCCTTTTGGGGTCTGACCCAGCTGGTTTTGTATGGCCAGATATCGGAGCAGCACCAGAGGATCTACCTACCTTCCAGCCAGATGGTGACCACCCGGCGTAACCCTGGCAACGAGTGGGTTTATTTTTGGCTCTCCCACTCTATTGAAAAATTATTTTTTTGAGGCGTTTAGCCGACGAGCACGTGTTTAGCTCGATTGCACCTTTATTTACTGTCTGCCTACGGGCTGTAACATGATTGACAAATACTAGGGTTGATCATGTATGACTGAAACTCTTGCTAGTCTTGACGTTTTGTACGACTAGCTTCATGATCATCCAAATATGTAATGTATAGGACGCCTTACTATTGTATATTTGATGCTCTAACATCTTGTAATTGCTTTTACTTGCTTGAGATTGAGACAATAGGCTTGTTCATGACCATAGGAGACTGAAGGCTTGTAGTTAAACCCTCATGTATCTAGACAGCCGTGACCGTATAGCGAGGTGGGTTGCACTTCAATATACGTAGCTAGCTATGTACGCCCCCGCTCTCTAGTATTCTGGTTCTGGGGCGTTACAAGCGGGTTTTGTCAGCTTTGTGAAGGGTGTAGATGACGCTCTTTTTGTTGTTGACGCGCTGTCCAGAGGAGAAGATTAGGATATCGTCAGCGTAAGCCAGGTGAGTGATAAATGGACAGCCGCTAGTGGTGTTGAAGTGATTGAAGTCGGACATTCTAGGCATGCTATTGAGACTTCTGCTGAGAGCTTCTGCCATAATGATAAAAATGGTGGAAGAGAGGGGATCCCTCTGTCTAACCCCGCGAGTGGATCGAAAGAATCCCGCAGCCTGGCCATTGATGACGGTGGAAAACCATGCATTGTTGATAGATCTGAAAACGATGTCGATCCATGGTTCGGAGAAGCCAAAAGCCCTGAATACCCAGATCATGAATTGCCAGTCCAGGCGGTCGTACGCCTTTTCCATGTCGAGTTTGATGGCCACGTCCCCTCCCCCTTCGACGAAAACTTCATGCATGTGATCATCTCCTGTGCAAGGAGGATGTTGTCAGTTATATTACGACCTTTAATAAACCCACTTTGCTCTTCAAAAATAATCATGGGGAGGAGATCAGACATCCGGTTGGCGACGATCTTGGATATGATCTTGTTGGTGAGGGTGGTGAGGCTGATCGGACGAAAGTCTTTAAAGGTTTTCGGATTGTCTTTCTTGGGGACAAGGATGATGTTGGCACAGGAAATCAAATTGGGGTATCTGGCCCCTTGGAGAAAGGCTATAGTGGCTTCAACTAAGTCTGATTTTAGGCTGTCCCAACAAGCTCTGAAGAAGAACCCGTTGAAACCGTCCGGCTCCCGAGCACTGTGCTCATTAATGGACCAGACAGCCGCTCTGACCTCCTCCTCCGAAGTGGTAGCCAGCAGGGTCTCGTTCTCGAGGTCGCTAATGAGAGACGGGATAACAGACAATAGCGCCTCATCTTTGACGACCCGCTCTTTAGTGAAGAGGTTAGAGTAGAAGTTCACAGACGCAGCCTAAATACCAGCCTGGTCGTCCACCAGGTTGCAGTTGTCGTCTAGAATCCGGTGTAATTTTAATTTATTCCTGCGGCCTTTGACGCATGCATGAAAGAACCTGGTATTCCGGTCTCCATCGGTATCCCAGGTCGATCTAGCTTTCTGCCTCCAGAATTCGGTCTCCACTCTCAGCCTGGATTTAAGAAGCGCTTTGGCGAGGTTGAGCGAGGCACGGGCCTCCGGGGATCTGTTAATGGCAAATGAAGTCTCCGTGCGGGTGACGTCGTCCTCCGCCTCCTTGATAGCCTGGAAGATGTCTCCGAAGGCCTCTTTACTCAATGACGAAAGAGCCTTACGAGTGGCTTTAAGTTTAGCCGCCATCCGGGCCAGAGGGTCGAGATCCAAGACGGAATTCCAAGCGGAAGCAACGACATTCTGGAATTAGGGGTGATGACGCCAAAAGTCGAGGAAGCGGAATGCTTTATTGTTGCTGGTGTGATTGTTGCTGATCTGGACAAGAAGAGGGGAGTGATCCGATTCAGTGGAGTTCAGATGAGAGAGGTTAGTGATCAGGCCCATGTCAGACCAGCATTCATTGATCATCGCCCAATCTAAATGGGAGTACTGTTGCCGATGACCCTCTTGTATGTTGCACCAGGTGAACGCACTACCGTGGAAGGGGATGGGGGTGAGGTTCCCATGAAAGGTGAAGTTGTTGAAGTCATCCATCGCAGGCTGGGGTGGAGGGCGACCGTCGAACTTCTCCTCTCTGCAAGACACCATGTTGAAATCTCCGATGCAAAACCACGGTAGTCCTTGGAATTGAGTGGTAGCCTCCAGAAGGTCTGCCTAGAGCAATCTTTGCTCGGGGATGTCGCAGCTGCCATGGACGGTGGAGAGGACGGAATGGGACTTGAGGGCCGGGTGTTCAACCCAACAGGAGAGAGCCTGAGGCGAGTCTTGAATGATGCTAAATTTGAAATCTTGCGCGAGTAATATCCAGATGTTATTACATCCTGCAATGGCATGAGAGAATCCAAGCTTGAGTTGAGTGGCTTTTATTCTTCTTTGAGGGATTTTTGGTTCGATAATGATTAAGAGGTCTATGTGATTAGTTTCTTGAGGCTGCGGATTCTATTCATCGTCGGTTTGTTGTCGAGCCCTCTCACATTCCAGGAGAAGATGTTAAGCATTGGATGTGGAAATGGGAGGGGGTGACTGAGCTTCGTGGTGGACCTAGTTGTCATTGCCGTCATCTGCTTTTGTTTGTTTTTGTTCTGCTTGGAAGATGTTTTTTTGGTGGGTGTGATAGTGGGCCCGTTGCTTCCGGTATCTTTACTGGTCCGACCTGGTTCGCTGCTACCATCGACATCTGTGAAGGTGATAGCTGAGTCATTATTATATTCTTCCAGGGTGCATAATGGGTTGCTACGGTCCAGAAAGCCCGCTTCCTTGGCTTGCCAAAATCTGCCAGTTAAAATGGGTTTAAAATTGGTTTGAGCGTCCTTTGAGTGAGTAGGAGGATATCGAGGGAGCTCTGAATCTGCCGGGGGGATGGTCGGCTCGGATGAGGGGCGTTTGGGATCAGCGTCGAGGGACTGGGGTTCCTTGAACTGCTCAGAGCGGCTCACCGACAAGTCCTCTCCAGGCTGTTGAAGGCGGTTGGTGGTTAGTTGGATGGAGTGAAGGTCCACGGGAGGGTGTGGTATGGTGATCTCAGGTGAGTTAGGGGGTTGGGTGATGAGAGCGATATCAGCGCTTGTGTGGTGTGCGAGACCACTGGTCTTAGGAGAATCTTGTTGGCCGGGGGTGGAAGAAGGGGGCTCGCTGGAGTCATTGGGGGCATCGTCGGAACTGGTGCCTGAGAGGAGTTCAAACGAATTGTGGAGGGAGAAGACGGATGGAGTGAAAGGGACGATATCGGAGCTGGTCGTGGCGACCGTATGGGGGTAGGGGCGTGTCGGACCATCAATCTGAGGGGGAGGATCGGGATTTGAGTTATGAGTGATAATGGCGGGGTCTCTTTGAGCAGTCGGCGCACGTAGGGTGCGCGGGCTAGGCTCCTTTAGTTCAGGGTGAGCACGGAAGCAGTGTTGTATTAGGTGGCCACTCATCTGACAGTATTTGTAAAAGATGATGTTGTTGTCATAAACCAGCGGTTGGCAATGAGTTTGATCTCCAAGCTCGATCTCTATGAGTTTGGGGGGGTCATTCACGAGGTCTAACTACACGCATATCTTCGCATAATTATACTTGGAGAGGTTGCGGGTTTCTTCAGCGATGGCTGCCAGGGTCCCAAAGGAGCTGGCAATCCGTTTGAGGGCAGCTACGGGAAAGCAGACCAGGGGAAGGTTGGGTAGGGTGATCCATGTTGATATGATTGTTGAGTCAATTTTTGGGTTGAATTCGGGGGACCATTTGACCACTTTAGCAATCTGTGTGCCAATTCTGGCAGTGCCCTTGGCCCGGACTATAGCATAGTCCGATTCGGATGAGAGGTGTAAAAGCATATGCTTAGGGTCGAGCGGAGCGACACGGTAGGCTGCGGAGAGGCCCCACTTAGCGACGGCTTCCGTGGCTATGGTGATTTTCGGGCATCCGGATCCGAATTTAAGCACAAACGTCTTAGTGAATGAGGAGGATAGGGAAGAGATTTCCGACGCAGCGAAGGGGACCCGGATAAGATCGCCGTCAGATGGTGGCAGAAAATCTATGTCCGGAAGCTGGATCTCCACCACCGGCGATGGTAATTTCCTCCCTCGATCTGGCCGTAAGGCCTCGACGAAAGAGGTATATATATATATATATATATATATATATATATATATATATATATATATATATATATATATCTACGAAGTCTTCCGTCAAATTCTTAAAATCAAGATCCGCTGCTCCCACCCCTCGGACCGGTTTTGGCAGGCTTTGCTCTAGCATAGTCCGCAGCGCCCTCTGGTGCTCGGTTTTGGTCTTTTCCTTTTTTTTCTTCGCGCGTGGCGCGCTTACTTGTATAGGCTTCGGCATTTTGCGCCTGATACATCAATAATAGTTCTCTTCCTTCATATATATATATATATATATATATATATATATATATATATGTATATTTCTTTGCGCGTGGCGCGCTTACTTGTATAGGCTTCGGCATTTTGCGCCTGATACATCAGTAATAGTTCTCTTCCTTAAAATATATATATATATATATATATATATATATATATATATATATATATATATATATATATATATATAATATATATATATATATATATATGAAAATATATATATATATATATATACACATACACACACACACACACACACACACACACACACACACACACACACATATATATATATTTATTTATATATTTATATATATATATATATATATATATATATATATATATATATATATATATATATATATATATATATATATATTTATATTTATATTTATATTTATATTTATATTTATATAAATATATATATATATATATATATATATATATATATATATATATAAAATATATATATATATATAATATATATATATATATATATATATATATATATATATATATATATAATATATATATATATATATTGTTTTTTTTTATATAAAATACCCAAAAATACTAACTAGTATAGCCTAGAAACATAGGGTATGAACCCAGTATTCTAGAATTGGACTCATACAACCAAGATTAGACCAATTAAACCAAGTTTGACCTAGAGTTGACCTAATTTGATTTCTCTGACCTAGAAGAGATCTAGCAGCATATAAATAATTCATTTAAATCTATTGCTTACTCTAAAATACTTTCTAACCCTGTAAATTCATAATAGGTCCTTGTGACTCCAGTTCAGATATCGATACACAATCATAGCTCAGGATATCAGGCGAGTACATTCTCTGATTGTTTTCATTAAGATAGTATCTATATTATCTGCTCTAGACTACTTTACTTGATGCTGACACTTTGTTAACACGGATTGGTACTATATGGATCTTGTCATAAGATGTTATTCCCTTATTGGGTACATTGGGTATTCCATGTTCATATACTTTATCATGTACATCGTGTACTCCTTGTATTCGTATTATTCATGTACTTTTACGGGCTCTCATGTACTCTCATGTGCTCTATTTGCAAACTAACAATCATGTACGTAACGTGTCGTGATCGGATCCTTATGTATTGATTGGGGTGGGGGAGTAGAAGTAGTTATGTGATTAACCCCTCTAGTGTATTCATGTATATGTCGATTATACCTTCACGTATAGTCGAGTTACCGTAGAATAATCATGTACAACCTAAACCAATCACATAAATTTTTTGTTCTCTAAATCACTTATATTTATTATAGTTTACGTGTTCTCTATCTTATTCATGTACTCAGTTTTTTACACCTTCAAGATGTTATTCCCTACTTCTCTGTATTTCAATTCAAGTATATCATGTATTTTATTCTATTGCGAGTTATACATTTCCTACCATACAATGAAACTGCTTTCAGAGTTATATACTTCGCTCCAATCCTTACTGGATATGTTGACAGAATTTTACAGATAATTTGGAGGATTTCTGCACAACCTATTATGGAGCAGGCCTAGATGACACTTGTGACCTGGATCACCAGGAGGATCTAGCTAGCCTAGAGGTGACACCAGTAGTGCCTATATTATACTATTATGACTTTTGTCTGGATTTGTTTCCAATTATCTTCTGAGATGTTATATTATTTCTATATATCATTGAGATGTGTTGATGACATTTTAACCTATTTCTATTGGTTTGTATCATACCTTGATATCTATCTATTTCCATATCATGCTGTTATTCCACCTTAGTTATTTGTGATTGAGTTGTATCTTTCTGAGATTGTCCTCGATATGGAGAGTATATTTGACAGGTAAATTATATTGTGTTATAGTTGTTGTTGAGACCTAGGACAGCGTTCTACCGTCGACACTGCGACGTAGGCTGGACGTACCAACGGTCTCGTGTCCTTATACCGGGTGCGGATCGTGACATATATATATATATATATATATATATATATATATATATATATATATATATATATATATATATATATATATATTATATCACGGAACCCTAGGGTGCCTCCTTCTCCACTCTTGACCCCGGTGTGGCCACTGGCCGTGCCGGCGTCCATCTCGGGGCTGCCATACCACTTGGATGGTAGCGCCCTCCCCCTACTTTTGTCTGCTCTTCGGCCATAAGGTTCTATGTCCAATCGATCCTTCGCAGAGTGTCACGACCCGCACCCGCTTTTCGGATACGAGACATGTCCAAGCCAGCATACGTCGCAGAGTCGGCGGTAGAACGCTGTCACGGCCATGATGCTCAAAATCACAAAATATAATATTTATTGCTCATTCACATTATTAAACCAAATCTACATATTATTACAAGATTTATATTTAATAAAAAGACAAAGTTCTTACAAAGTAATGAAAATGATATCACTTCTATCTAATTTTTAGGTTTTAGTCTGCAAGTACACCCGTATCTTCCAATGCTAAGTGAAGCCACAGCTAACCTGAAAAATATTGGTTTCCAGTCAGGAATGGAATAAGCACACAAACCGACGACAAATCAAAAACATAATAGAATTCACAAGACATGAAAATATCATATATGAAATAAAAACTAGAAAGTTACTGATGTCATGGCAAGCAGTGAAGAAAACAAGGAAAACAAATAATAGACCACTATCTATGTGTTTTGAAATATCAGTTTCGACATGTGAACGGCTAGGGGATAAATCCGGTACCCTGTACGTGTCGTGTGCAGCTACTATTATTCAAGAATAGACATCATGGGATGGGTAAGGGGTAGTTCACACGTCTACTAAGATATTTCCCCTTCTGACTAGTACTCATGGACTCGAACAAATCACAAAACACAAAAACTCGATAATTACAAAATACAGTAAATAGAGATCCATGATACTAATCCTCGTGTGACGAGCGTGTCAACAAGCAGCAAGATATAAGTATAAACATGAAATGTATAGACTACTATGAATTAAAAAGCAATCAGAAAGTGTATTTGCCTGAATTAAGTTACAGTTGTTGTGACTGGATCAGGTTGCCATAGATTAGTCGTAGATGTCATAGCTATGCAAGACGATCTCTAAAGACGGAACAGACCATGCCATTGGATCCGGGACAGTCCGATTAGCCTAGGATCGATATGACAAAGTCAGAATCACAAGAGCTAAGATTGTAGGACTAGTCATAGTTAAGATGCGATAGTCGAAGAAATTAGTTTTATAAAAAGGAAATCCTTGTTTTAAAAAAAGACTATATCTAAAATACTTGTAATCCATTTAGAAAATATTTACGCTATTTAAAAACAATATTTTATTAGTTAAAATAATTTAGAGGAATACATTCAAAACATGATAAATAATTTTAGGCAAAATCCTTGATTTATCAAAATGCTTTTAGATAAAATAGAAAATCATTTCTAGACTCAAAACCCTAATTTTGTCAAATATTCTAAATAAATACTTGAAGGCTAGAAAATTGTTCTTAGGGCTAAAATACAATTTTAGACTAAAACTATATTTGGGAAGTACTATAGAAATATTCTTAAGTGAAACCCATATTTGAAATGGCATAGTTACAATAATATATATTTTTGTATACTTTTCTTCTCAAAGTATAGGTAAAATAAAACTAATAACAATAACAGCTGTATTATACGGTATATTAAATACTGTATATAAATTTTTTATTCCAAGTACTAGTGCCCAAGCCCATGAAAATTATTTACACATATATTTATCCCAAGAATCAAAGCTAATTAAAACCTAATTCCTAAGCCCAAATTAGTCTATGTCCAAAATAATACTTTAGTCACAAAATATGTTTTTGGGGATTTATTTACTATACTCTTATTTAATAAAACAAAATAAATTAAATAATATCAATGGTCTCAATTAATAATAATATTACTAATGATAGTAATACTTATTATAGAAAAATGAACATACATATTAAATATTTATAATGATAATAGTATATGTATAAAATACCGTAATAGTTGGTACACTACATATATACACATATAGCAGTACACTATCTAATATATACAAACAACTCAAGAATATAACAAGTTACCAAATCAACTCTCTCTCTCTCTCTCTCTCTCTCTCTCTCTCTCTCTCTCTCTCTCTTTGTTTCACATTCCCAATTTTCCACTCACGTCCTTAAGTAATGAGAAGAGATTAGAAAGGGTATCAGAGAAGGAAAGAGAAAAATGAGAGCAGTAGAGAGAGATCGGGAGAAGATAGCTACAGAGAGATTGGCGATTGGGAGAGGGGGGGGGCGAGGCTTACCTGGCGAGGAGGGTCTACCGGCTCCGGTGGTGACCGCCGCTGGAGGTGAGGGTTGGCAAGTACTTGGTCGAGGAGCGGGTGGAGGTGGTTATGGTGGTTGCGATGATGAAGAGATGCGTGGTTGACGGCACAGTTGGCTGTGGTGGTTGGAGATGATGGAGGGCTCGACAAGGATGGCGTGGTAGAATAGTATTTAGTGTAGAAAATGTTTCTCCTTAAATAAGAGATGAGAAGTCTAATAGATAAGGATTATGGTAGATAATTATTCCTTGGTTTAAATCTAATATAGAAGTTTAATCTAATCCAAATCAAAGGATTTGATCATACCATAATAAAATTTAGTATTTATCAAAATCAATCAAATTAATTCTAAATCAACCTAGATAAATCAAACATCAATCACAATAATAGTTTTGAGATATATTCAACATTATCAAATACTATTTAAAATAGATTTTGTAAATTCAAATTTTAAACATAATTGATAGTAGTAAATAAAGTACGTCTTCATAAATCAAAAATCTATATATCCTTTAAAATTAAACCAATAAATGTTGGGTCAACTAAATTTTAAATTTAATCTAAGGTGATTTAAAAGTAATAATAAATATTATTAATAATATTTAAAATACATTTAACCAAGGCTAATTCAATACTTTGTAAATAATAATAATACTTTAAAATAATTCTTTGAAATAATCTTCTAAATAATACTTAAAACATATTATCAATCTTAAATAATTAATAAATTTAAATATTGTTTATAAAATCATATAAAAATAGTTTGCCAATCTTTCATTAATCAAAATATAACATCTTCTCTAATAAATAAAATTAATATAAAAATCCCGGGAAGGGGGTTACAAATCTATCCACCTTAGAAAAATTTCGTCCTCGAAATTTAAGGGCTAGGATGATCAAATATTTCTAAGATTTAAATAAATATTGAATCTAATAAGTCAAAATCGATCCATAAAAAAAAATTTGACCAATTCTAAATACAATAATAATTAAGTGAGTAATAAGTTTATCAAATGACTTGTAAAATATTTTATATAACATCGAACCATTACATATATTTGTTAGTCCAAAACTAAATCAAACTAGTTAAAATATAACAAAATGAATTTAATTAACAACTAATAATAGCAAATAATTTAAACATTATTTTATAAATTTTAAATTTAAAATAGTATGATAAGGCTTCTGTCGTCCTCAAATATCCTCTGTGGAGGTAAAAGATAAAATCCATTATCTAACTAGAAATTATTTAAATAAAACAAAACATATTTTCTTTTCAAAATCTATGAAGTGGGCTTACAACCTACCCACCTTAGGAATATTTTCTCCTAGAAATTTCAAAGGCCATGATTAGTTACGACAAGGAATATAGGCAAGAAACAAAGTTTCAAGCGAGGAGAACGACAATTGACATAATCAGGAGAATGATATGATTCCTCATTTAAGTTAGTCACACGTAATCACGGATAAAATTAATGTACTAAACAAAATAAAATGTGATTTGGCACGATCAACTTTTGGTCAAAATGGTCTAGTCGACGACCAAAAATGTTTTCAAGGACGATCAAAAATTGAAATGGTTTGGCACGAACAAGTTATAGTCAACATGGTCTAGTCATGACCAAGATTGCTAAGGAATGATTAAAATTCTAGATAAAATCTGAACATGGTTATAGTCTCTTAGAGATGATATAACGTACAATCACGATCAAGATTAATCGCGTTTGTCATCCAAGCATAATTGAAGTTGGATGCTGGCACGAGCATGAATAAGGTCAAAGTTGTCATGATCATAGTGGAAATTTAGCTATTAGCAATAATTGAGTCGTAGTATAGGCTCGATTAACTAGTTAAGCAAACTACCATTTAGATAAGATTATAGAATTGAAATTTAGGAAAACGTGCAAGTTGACATGATCGAGGTATAATTGAACCGTCTAGTCGTAATCAAAGGGTCGTTAAGAAAATCTAGTCGAAATTTTGGCACGATCTGTCACTAACCAAAACTGCTTGGACATGATCATAGATTCAAAATATAAGAATGGTGATAAATCTAGTGGAAGGATTTCAAAAGTAGGTTTAAAAGATTACTATGAAGGCAGACGGCGATATGATAATAATGATAAGAAGAATGAGGGTTAAAGACTAAATCAAAATTTCAAGTGAATGCATGAAATTTGCAAACCATGAAATCAATAGTCATTTTCCAATAGGACGTAGTCTCTATAATATTTCGGGAACCATATGTATACATGAAGTCACTTTGCCGAGGATTTATGCCTCGCCAGTGTACACCTGGCTGTAGTAGACCCTTGGTTTTAGTGACTCAAATACAATATAATATCAAATATTTTATTAACTCTATCCAATATTGACATAATAACTAAAGATCAAATAGGATAATTAAGACATAATTTTAATAATGCTCGATCACCCATGCTCATTTGAAATTATTTCAACTTAGGGGTCATGCCACGCCAGTGCGTTGCTGGCTGCAGTGAACCCGCAGTCTCGATAATTCAAATAAGTGACGACAGTGCGCTGCTGTCTTATCATCGCATGTCATCAAAATTATTCCAACTATATCCCCAAGGACATCAAGGGATTTTAAAAATATCATACAAGTTGATAAATATAGAAAAAGTGTAAGTATCCGTTCTTCAAGTATAATATCAACTTCTTGAAAGAAAATAATAATTGATTAGGAAGGATAATGATCGAAGTCAAAATAAGTAAAAATCTTCTAATCCTTATTTCACGGATATTCACTATTCAATGATCGAGAGGAAAGTATTGAGTCAAAACTAACTCGAAATTAATATAACTCTCTTTTTTCTTTTCTTTTTTTTCTTTTTTTTTTTTGAGTGGGAAATTATTTTTAAAAAAAACATTTTATTAGGTCCAAGGAAAAATATAGGTGATACGTTCATACGATGTGACGATGTTTTAGGGAAAGACACAAATGATCAAGATTAGGAAAATAATGAACGACGACAAGGGAGATAAATTTTAATTCTAGTATTCAAGATTAAGGGAAATGTGTATAAAGTACTATGTCTACCTACTAAGAATATATATTTACACAAGTATATATGTATAGCCTAAATAAATCCCAAAAATTCCAAAAATCAATCTAAGAGAAGATTATCTATTTCTGAGTAAAATGTAAATTTAAATAACAATAATACATATATTAAATCAAATATACAATTTATAAAATTATTCATGAGACTAAAAATGGACCACCAATATATTTATATATATATATATATATATATATATATATATATATATATATATATATATTATATATATATATATATATATATATATATATATATATATATATATATATATATATAATATATATATATATATATATATATATATATATATATATATATATATATATTTTTTATTTTTTTATCTACATGAAAGTCGTTGGTCGCTCTATATGACTTCCAAGGTTTGGGTTGTGTTCGGACTAGTTTAGGATAACATGCAGGGCCGGACTTAGTAGGAAGCCCATGAGGCACTTGCCTCGGGCCCAAAAATTTTAGGGGCACAAATTTTTTTTTTAGTATATATGTATAATATAGTCCATTGCAATTGGCCCATTTGAGTTCTGTGTGTGCACCAAAGCAAACCGAGGCCTTATAATTAGAATATTTTATTAGGGTTTGTAATTGTTTGCTTCTGTCTGGGTGTACTTGAGGGACAAGCACTTCCCTTTTTTATATATTCAAAAGAGAACAAGCACTTTGTTTTCCTATTCTCATTGTTGGCTCCAAGCACTTCCTTAATTCCTTTCCTCCTCCACGTTGCTGATTGCTCTACAAATGAGTTTTTTTAAAAAAAAATTAATATTTTTTTGATAGTTTTTGATAAATTTGTTACAGTACACATCTATCGGACCTTAAAAGTTCTCTCCATGCTTGATGCTTTAGTGCTTCTTAGTTAATAGCTATTAAAATTATTATAAAAAATTACTATGCAATAATATTAAAAATTATCAAAGCAACCACTAGTTATTAATTTATATTTGTGTAAGTGAGTTTTATAATTTATTAATATATATTTTTGTAATATTGATGATTAGGTGTGTTATAATTGTTTTTTTTTTTTTGTAATTTATTAGTAAAAATTTTCCTCCTCAAGTAAGCCCTACTTGTATTTTTTTTGTAGGTTTCTTAGAAAGATAATCCCTATGGTCGACTCCTCGATTAAAAACCTACTAGAATCAGTAGCTTTTCGATAGGTGAGTTTTATAATTTATTAATATATATTTTATATAAATTGTTGATTATCTTTATATGTGGTAGATCAATTTATTGAAGGAAAAAAAATAACTTTGTCATTTTATTGCATAGTTATTCCTATTTAGATTGGAATAAAGTAAAAGAGAATCTAAGAAATAAAATATTTTTATATTTATTGTTGATTGTTGATTGTTGATTTGTTGTTAATTATTATTATTTGTTGAAAAATTATGATAATGTCATTTGATTGCATAGTGTTCTTATCCAGATAAACAAACGTGCCTCTGATAAGAAAACAATTTGGTAAAAACAACTTTTCGTTTGCAGAGCACTAGTACAATATTATATGATATGAACATTAAGTTTTGAGGGCACCACTTTTAGAGTTCGCCTCAGGTCTCAAAATTAAAAGTATGGCACCGATAACATGGTCTTCTAAAAGCCAATAATCTTAATAATATGTGAATAAATTATTTCTAGGGTCATGTCACAATTGTCCTGGTTTTCCTAGTTAAATTACATCTATGAGTCGGCCTTCTCTACTTTAACTAATACGCTAGTCAAAGCATGCCATTGCATTATCCATGCCATCACTTCTAGTCATTTGGCGCTCCAAAATTTAACCAAGACTAAGGAATTCTATAATAATAATTAATTAAATTAAATATTTATAAAAATTCAAAAATCACATCTTAATTCAAATAAAAGAGAGAAATGCCATTTTTAAAATTTTGGAAAGATGTTACGAATCTACCCTCCTTAGAAATACCGCCGAATCAAAATGCGATAGTGCATCCTTCTATGAATGTAATCTAGTGGGACCTATGTAGCAACCATAACTACCCAATTGTCAAATTAAAATTAGGGACTCCTAGTCCTAACCATTCTCTTAAAATTGATTTACTCCTAGTTGTGAATGAGCATTAACTAGTCGCAGGCTCGCAGTAGTATGACTAATATGGTACTACCACAAGTTCGCACAGTTTGCGAAGACTGGCCTGCATGGTCCACCAGAAAAACTTGTCACGACCCGTACCTGCTTTTCGGATACGAGACGTGTCCAAGCCAGCCTACGCCGCAGAGTCGACGGTAGAACGTTGTCACAACCAAGATGCTCAAAATCATAAAATATAACATTTATTGCTCATTCACATTATTAAACCAAATCTACATATTATTATAAGATTTACATTTAATAAAAAGAACAAAGTTCTTACAAGTAATGAAAATAATATCACTTCTATCTAATTTCTAGGTTTTAGTCTGCAAGTACACCCGTATCTCCCAATGCTAAGTGAAGCCACAGCTAACCTGAAAAATGTTAGTTTCCAGTCAGGAATGGAACAAGCACACAAACCGACGATAAATAGAAAACACAATAGAGTTCACAAGACATGAAAATATCATATATAAAATAAAAACTAGAAAGTAACTGATGTCATGGCAAGCGGTGAAGAAAACAAGAAAAACAAATAAAAGACCACTATCTATGTGTTTTGAAATATCAGTTTCGACATGTGAACGGCTAGGGGGTAAATTCGGCACCTGCACATGTCGTGTACAGCTGCTATTAATCAAGAATAGACATCATGGGATAGGTAAGGGGTATTTCACACGTCTACTAAGATATTTTCCCTCCCGACTAGTACTCATGGACTCGAACAAATCACAAAACACAAAAACTCGATAATCACAAAATATAGTAAATACAGATCCATGATACTAATTCTCGTGTGACGAGCATGTCAACAAGTAGCAAGATATATTTATAGCATGAAATGTATAGACTACTATGAATCGAAAAGCAATCAGAAAGTGTACTTGTCTGAATTAAGTTGTAGTTGTTGTGAGTGGATCAGGTTGCCATAGATTAGTCGTTGATGTCATAACTATGCAAGACGATCTCTAATAACGGAACAGACCATGCCATTGGATCCGGGACAGTCCGATTAGCCTAGGGTCGATATGGCAAAGTCAGAATCACAAGAGCTAAGATTGTAGGACTAGTCATAGTTAAGATGCGATAGTCGAAAAAATTCGTTTTATAAAAAGGAAATCCTTATTTAAAAAAAAAAACTATATCTAAAATACTTGTAATCCATTTAGGAAATATTTACGCTATTTGAAAACAATATTTTATTGTTTAAAATAATTTAGAGGAATACATTCAAAATATGATAAATAATTTTAGGTAAAATCCTTGATTTATCAAAATGCTTTTAGATAAAATAGAAAATCATTTCTAGACTCAAATCCCTAATTTTTTCAAATATTCTAAATAAATACTTGAAGTCTTGAAAATCGTTCTTAGGGCTAAAATACAATTTTAGACTAAAACTATATTTGGGAAGTACTATAGAAATATTCTTAAGTGAAACCCATATTTGAAATGGCATAGTTACAATAATATATATTTTTGTATACTTTTCTTCTCAAAGTATAGGTAAAATAAAACTAATAATAATAACAGCCGTATTATACTGCATATTAAATACTATATATGAATTATTTTATTCCAAGTACTAGGGCCCAAGCCCATGAAAATTATTTACACATATATTTATCCCAAGAATCAAAGCTAATTAAAACCTAATTCCTAAGCCCAAATTAGTCTATGTCCAAAATAATACTCCAGCCACAAAATATGTTTTTGGGGATTTATTTACTATACTCTTATTTAATAAAACAAAATAAATTAAATAATATTAATGGTCTCAATTAATAATAATATTACTAATGATAGTAATACTTAGTATAGAAAAATGAACATACATATTAAATGTTGATAATGATAATAGTATATGTATAAAATGTCGTAATAGTTGGTACACTACATATATACACATATAGCAGTACAATATCTAATATATACAAACAACTCAAGAATATAACAAGTTACCAAATCAACTCTCTCTTTCTCTTTCTTTGTTTCCCATTCCCAATTTTCCACTCACTTCCTTAAGTAATGAGAAGAGATTAGAAAGGGGGTCAGAAAAAGGAAAGAGAAAAGGAGAGCAGTAGAGAGAGGTCGGGAGAAGATTGCTACAAAGAGATTGGCGATCGGGAGAGAGAGGGGGGGGCGAGGCTTACCTGGCGAGGAGGGTCCATCGGCTCCGGTGGTGACCGCCGCTGGAGGTGAGGGTTGGCGAGTACTTGGTCGAGGAGTAGGTGGAGGTGGTTATGGTGGTGGCGATGATGAGAAGATGCATGGTTGATGGCACAGTTGGCTGTGGTTGTTGGAGATGATGGAGGGCTCGGCAAGGATGGCGTGGTAGAATAGAGTTTAGTGTAGAAAATAGTTCTCCTTAAATATGAGATGAGAAGTCTAATAGATAAGGATTATGGTAGATAATTATTCCTTGGTTTAAATCTAATATAGAAGTTTAATCTAATCCAAATCAAATGATTTGATCGTACCATAGTAAAATTTAGTATTTATCAAAATCAATAAAATTAATTCGAAATCAACCTAGATAAATCAAACATCAATCACAATAATAGTTTTGAGATATATTCAATATTATCAAATACTATTTAAAACAGATTTTGTAAATTCAAATTTTAAACATAATTGATAGTAGTAAATAAAGTACGTCTTCATAAATCAAAAATCTATATATCCTTTAAAATTAAACCAATAAATGTTGGGTCAACTAAATTTAAAATTTAATCTAAAGTGATTTAAAAGTAATACTAAATATGATTAATAATATTTAAAATACATTTAACCAAGTCTAATTCAATACTTTGTAAATAATAATAATACTTTAAAATAATTCTTTGAAATAATCTTCTAAATAATACTTAAAACACATTTTCAAACTTAAATAATTAATAAATTTAAATATTGTTTATAAAATCATATAAAAATAGTTTGCCAATCTTTCATTAATCAAAAAATATAACATCATCTTCTCTAATAAATAAAAATAATATAAAAAAATCCTGGAAGGGGGTTACACAGAGGTTGTGGGCGGTCAGGCACCATCATCTGCGCCGTTCATCCCTCCTCGATCGGTTTCCACCTTCAAGGGTGCTCCCTCAATCTCCTTCTCAGAAGAGGAAGAAATAGCCCTTGCTTCCCCACTACGTTACGTTGGTAGGGAAATTCTCTTATTATCGACCTATAGACAAAATCCGTAAAGCACTTGCGGAGTTTGTCTTCGATGGTTCCATTAATGCTGGCCTTATAGATGCAAAACATATACTCATCCGCCCCTCCTGTGAATCTGATTACCTACGTCTTCATTCGAAAGACACGTGGTACATTGCCCGAGCTCCGATGAGGATCTTCAAATGGGAACCCAACTTCTCTCCAAATCAGGAGTCCCCCATCACCCCAGTATGGGTTAATCTACCTAACCTTCCACACCATCTTTATGCCAAGGAAGCCCTTTTCGCTATCACCGGAGCGATAGGGATCCCTCTAAAAATTGATAAAGCAATGGCACATTTGTCTCGTCCAAGCCTGGCAAGAGTCTTCATTGAGGTTGATGCTTCTAAACCATTGCAACAAAAGATCCGTATTAATATGCCTCGAAATAGAAGCTTCTGGCAACATATTGAATACGAATCCTCCCCATTATTCTGTACGGCCTGCCGCCACCAGGGTCACTCCACGGATTCATGCAAAACGAAACCAAAAGAGAAAGGGAAGGAAATTGTTGTTCAGAAGGAGGGACAATTGCACGTCACTCGTATATTGCCTTGAGGGGAGCAGGAAACTAATGGTGAAGCATCTAATCGATCACCTCCAATGGCAGCTCCAAAGTCTACTCAAGATCCCATCCGTCAGCAAGAGCTCGCACAGGTGGTTACTAATCATGACCCTAACCGTCAACCGGAGGCCACTCAAGACTACCCGGAGATACATGCAACAGAAAGCATCATCCCATCGGATATTAATCCCTCACTAATTCCTTCAAACGCCCCTTCGATGGGTGATGCGACACTTGATATCCAAAACCCATCCGAGACACTTGAACCAGCTGAAGGTGCTCTCCAAGAAGACGTTGCAGAGGGAATTGAAGAAGGAGAGATACTCGGGCGAAACTGGGCGGATGTAGCTGAAGAAGAAGTCGCTAGAGCCACAACGGATAATATAGATAAGGATGTCCAAGAAGAAGAAGCGGCTTCATCACGTCCCCCTCCGTCGTTGCGTAAGAAGAAAGCTCCACCTCCGTTAGATAGAATCCTTCACTCCGTGTCCACTAGCTCGTCAACTGGTACCCCTAAACAAAATATTAATGTTTAATTTCTTTATCTGGAATATTCGTGGTATTGCTAACAAAATGACGATCAAGAGGATCAAAAACTTAGTCAGGATCAATAAGGTTCATCTTGTAGCAATCATAGAGCCTAAAGTCTCGACGAACCAATTAACAGCTTACCAGCTCAAACTTGGCTGTCAACAGTCTTTATCCAATGCTAGAAGAAACATCTGGATATTCACTAGAGCTGGTACATCAATGCAACTGGTGGACTCATTTGATCAATCTCTCATAATTCAGTTTGCTAATGATCTACTGCCCTCAGAAGTTCTCATCTCTATTGTCCATGGACATAACACAAAGGAAGGAAGAATCGAGATGTGGGAGAGACTACAAGGCATTCAAATCTCATACAATATACCTTGGGCTGTAGGAGGGGATTTTAATGTTGTTAAGAATAGGAAAGAAAAGACGGGTAGGTTATCCCTGAGCCATCAGGCCATGAATGATTTCAGTAACTTTATTATGACAACTGGTCTTACAGAGCTGCCATATACGGGGAGTACCTTCACATAGATGAAATCTGAGGGAGACAAATAAGGCTCAAGACTGGATCATATGCTACTAGATAAAGAATGGATATCCCTGCTGCCTCTTTCGGTTGAAGAATATCACAATCGTAATAAATCAGATCACACGCCACTGCTAATCAAGTTCAAATCAGCCAATGCTAGTGTCGAAGAGCCTTCAGGTTCTTAGATTTTTGGGCAAAATACACTGAATTCCAACAGGTGGTCGACTAAGCGTGGCATTCTGTGAATCATGCTAATTCTTTAGTCAGGGTGGCTGATAGATTGGTAGCTTGTAGAAAGGCTCTTTCTGTATGGAGTCATGTTACATTTGGGGATATCTTCCAATAGGTCAAGGCGACTGAAGACGAGGTTTTAGTGGCGGAGATAGCTTTTGAACAAGACAATTTTGTTTACACTCGAAAGTAGCTTCACAAAGCTCGAGCTCTGCTGAAACAATGCCTCTCTTATGAGGACTCATATTGGAAGCAAAAGGCTAGACTGCGTTGGGACTTGGATGGGGATCGTAACACAGCGTATTTTCATGAATGTGTCAACAGTAAGAGAAAGAAGCTTCGCATACATTCTATTAAAAGTAGTCATGGCAGTGTCCTTACTGAATTACCTGATATTCAAGCATCTGCTAATGAATACTTTGCGGCTCAATTCATGAGTATGGTTCCTGTTACAGACGAAGATTTAATGAGCTGCATTCCTTCTCTGATTAATGAAGAAGACAACTTGGCATTGACGGCAGCTTCTACGAAGGAGGAGATCTCATCTACCATCAAAAGCAAATATTCTAAAAATGCAGGGGGTCCAGATAGGTTCACAGCCACTTTCTTTCTTGCTTCTTGAAATATAATCGAAGCAGACATACTGGAGGCAGTTCAGCTATTCATGGATGGCTTTGCCCTCTCCAAGCCATCTCGAGTACCTCTCTCATCCTGATCCCGAAGGTGAAGAACCCTACTTTGTGGTCTGATTTTCGCCCAATCAGCTTGTGCACTATTATGAATAAGATAATATCCAAGCTTATTGCTAACATACTAGCCTCCATTCTCCCCCGCATCATTTCCCCGGAGCAGAGCGGGTTTGTGAAAGATAGGGAGATTATTGATAATGTTGTTCTGGCTCAGGAAATGATGAGCATGATGAGAATCAAAAATAGAGGAGGAAATGTGGCCATTAAGTTGGATATGGCTAAAGCATACGATCGGCTCGACTTGAGTTTCTTAATGAAGGTCATGATTAGTTTTGGGTTCAATGAGACATGGATAAATATGATATTTCGTCTACTAAATAATGTTTGGTATTCGACTATTATCGATGGAGAGTCATCGGGGTTCTTTCACGAATTTAGAGGAGTTCGACAAGGTGATCCGCTATCACCAGCTCTATTCATCATAGCAGCTGAAGCCTTATCTCGAAATCTCAAGAAAATGGTGGATATACCTTCTTTTAACCATTTTTATTCTCCAAGTGGATGTCCGGCGATGACTCACCTCGCCTATGTAGATGATATACTTATCTTTTCAGCGGGGGACGTCTCATCGATCAGAGCATTACGATCAATGTTGGTCAGATATGAAGCAACCTCTGGACAATTGATCAACTCTCACAAGTCTTCACTATATATCCATCCAAACTTCCCTCATGCTCGAGAGGCTGAATTACGAGCCATCACTGGATTCCGCTCCTCTAACCTATCATTTGCATACTTGGGCTGTCCATTAATGTCGGGAAAGAAAAATGTCAGCATGTCTAAAGACCTCATTTCAAGGATCAGGAATAGAATAGAAGGATGGCAGCAGAGGCTTCTTTCGTATGGGGGTAAGCTCGTGCTTCTCAAATCAGTCCTAACATCTATACCTATGTACACATTGGCAGCTTGTAATCCCCAAAGGTAGTCTTGAATCAACTAGAGATGATGTTCTCTAAATTTTTCTGGGGTTCAAAAGAGGGCATCTATAAACACACAGGGCTAGTTGGAGCAAAATGGCAAAACCTCAAGAGGAAGCAGATCTCGGTCTTAGAAGCTTGGATGAAATTATCAACTCCTTCTCAACGAAGCTATGGTGGAAGTTGAAGACACAAGATGGGCTATGGTCTACTTTCATTAAAGCAAGATACTGCAAATACTCGAGTCTGGATACAGTGCAAGCTAATTCTAGTACGTCCCCTATATGGAAGAGGCTTCTCAAGGGGAGAGAGCTGGCGAATCATCTCATCATGCCCCACCCAACTAATAACAATAGCTGGATATGGACTCCATCCAGATCAAGTAATTTCTCATTAACATCTGCTTGGAGGCAGACTAGAGTTCCATACACTCGCTGCCCAAACTTCTCACATATCTGGAACTCTTGCATTCCAATTAAATGGTCGGTGCTTAGGTGGAGAATACTTTACTCTAGATTGCCAACAGACGACTGCATTCAACACCTGGGATATCAGCTTGCTTCACAGTGCCATTGTTGTCTGTTGCCTACACAGGAATCTATCTATCATGTGTTCAATGATGGAGACTTGGCAAAAGCAGTTTGGAGTCATCTACAAAAGGAATTTTCAGTACAAGGCAATGGGGTTTTCCTTGGTAGATTAAAGAAATGGTGGAGAAGGCCAATGATTCACCTACGAGAGATTGTTGTAGGGGTGACATGCTGGGTCCTGTGGAAAAAAGGAATAAATGGAGGTATGAATCATACAAATTCACAGCCGAACAAGTTATCACAGAGATTCGGCGACAAATCTTGAAAGTGTTGGTTAGATGCAAACATACAAAGTCTTTTCCTTCATTTTTGATGTAGCCGAAAGCATTATCTGCTTCTTTTTGTAATCTCTGTTTGATCATATGAATAACGCCTAGCTCTTTGAAATATATATATATATATATATATATATATATATATATATATATATATATATATATATATATATATATGAAAAAAAAATATTATATATATAAATATATATTATATATATATGAAAATATATATATATATATTATATATATATATATATATATATATATATATATATAGATATATATATATATATATATATATATATGTCGGCGCTTGTAGCTCAAGTGGCTAGGCGCACCGGCACTTGGGGCATCGGACGGAGTTCGAGCCCCCACGGGGGCGGCTTGGTGGTTCGCCCACGGCCCCCGGGCCAAGCGGTGGCTGGGTGTCTTCGACACGGCCGCTTGGTTTTAAAGAATATATATATATATATATATATATATATATATATATATATATATATATATATATAATATATATATATAGATATATATATATATATATATATATATATAATATATATATATATATATATATATATATAATAAAATAAATAAAATTATATATATATATATATATATATATATATAGATATATATATATATATATATATATATATATATATATATATATATATATACATGAGTAAATATTTAAACTTATAAAATAATTTTATATACTTATATATTGACCCAAATATACACTAGTGCATATACTAGTATATAGTATAACTACACCTACAAATATGTACACAATATATAATAGTGGATATATATATATATATATATATATATATATATATATATATATATATATATATATATATATATTTTATATATATATATATATATATATATATATATATATATATATATATATATATATATATATATATATATATATATATATATGGAGGCGGATCGGGAGCCCCGCCGAAGCCCCCGCCCCCCTTAACCGTTGGATCGCGCGGGCTCACGCGGGCCCCACGCGGGCCCCGCGCGATCCGATGGTGCAGGGGGGCGGGGCTTCGACGGGGCTCCGCGGGCGGGGCCTTTGATCCGCTTCCTATATATATATATATATATATATATATATATATATATATATATATATATATATATATATATATATATACCCAAATATACACTAGTGCATATACTAGTATATAGTATAACTACACCTACAAATATGTACACAATATATAATAGTGGATATATATATATATATATATATATATATATATATATATATTAAAAATATATATATATATATATATATATATATATATATATATATATATATATATATATATATATATATATACATACAGTAGCCGCAGCTGAAACCAATAGTCGCGTCCACGCCGTCCCTGTCGTCCTCGATGCGATGCACAGTCGATTCGTGCGTTTCGCATGAAATTCTGTCATGACGCGCGCGGATTCGAGTCCAGAATTGTATCACATCGCAGCAACTTTGGACGTATTTTCTGAAGAATTTGACTGTTGGATCATTAATCCGATTCTTCCATCTCAATATCGATATATACTCCTTCGTTCACCTAAAATTTCATCTGTTAATTCGATCATTTGATTGATCAAAACCGACCACCAAGTTGACCGTTTCAATTACATTTATTTTGGACAGTTTCGTAGAGCCAACTTTTCGGATTTGCTTATCCATCATCGAAGCTCTGGTTAACGAACCACTGACTCTGGTACGTAGCAGGTATAACCACTTTTTTTCCATAAAAATTTTAGTTTCATAGGATTTCATTTGGTTGGTTGAAATCGACACAAAAGTTGGTCTCTCGAAATCGTAATTTCCAACATGTAAAAATTATGATTTTAAACCCGGGACATCATATTCCAAATATGACACCACCATTGGACTCGTGGCATCATTCTGGCCCAAATTGTTATATAATTTGTCAAATTTGGAAAACCTTTATCATGGTATATTTTCGGTACAAAGTGTGTCCAACGACAGACACCGTTCTGGCCCAAAATTACTATTTTTTCCTGTGTCTAGAATTAGACTTATGGGTAGCCTATCCTAGCTATTTTGCTTATTCCGAGAATGTTAACAATGTCTGTTTAAGCATCCAAAGATGTTTACAGGATTTACACCTTTTCTGCTTCATTTGGTTTGAGAGTTTACTTGCGGGACGTCGTCGAATCATCGGGCAACCTTCAGGCAAGATACCTTACCATCTTGCACTTGTACTTGATCCATAATGTTTGTGTGTTTGCTAGTATTTTATATTAGTAGAGTGCGTCCAAGTATGACTTGGGTGCCATCGATATGTCTATCGATGTTTGTGTGTGTGTTGACCATATGTGATAGTTGAAATTCCTGATGTGTTGAAGTTATGCTTCGTAACTTGTTTAACCTGTTGACACATCTCATACACGACACAAGAGTGAGGATCATAGAGTTGGCACAAACCTACGTGTTCGACTTGCTACCGATACGGGCAATTCGTATGTCAGTTCATTTATGGATTAGCGGAGTCTAGATAGTGACTTGCAAAGAGATATAGATCGCCAAGCCCTGGATGTGACTTGTGTGATACATGGGTGGAGAAAAATACTGGGATGTATGATCTAGCCCACAGCCTCACTAGATTGCCCGGTTATGGGATCATAGTTTTCCAGTTACGGGTGTATTGCTAGTGAATATATCCTTCAGCGGCCACTGACTGCGCGTCAGAGCATGGTCGAAAGGTATGCTAGTGATACAAAGTATGGCTAGGGGATATATCCATTCAATGGCCCTGACTATGCGTCAGATCTGATCCAGATGTATATTAGTTCATACGAAAGCCTCTAGCGGATTCTATACTTTATTTCTACCCACTTATACGTTCTAGTATAGTTTTTGACTTGCATTACACCTAGATGTTTAGGTTCCGTTGTGTTGGGACATGGGATAGTGTCTTGTCTAGGAATGGTGGGTCACCCCATGTCCTTATTTAGTTGTTGGGGTGGTCCACTGTTTCGATGATGGGATACAAAACCATGTTGTGACCTGAGCTATTATTACCCTTGTCTTGTTTCATTTACAGTTCATTTTGGTATTGTTTTATGTATCTTGCTAGTCCCTTGAGGACCTGGTGATCTCTCTAGGTTGTTGCTGAGCTTATAGTATAGACAAGTGGATGGTATGATTTTGGCTGCAGGGTTCAGGTATTGCTTGTATTGTTAGTTTATTATTTACTCGTGCTTTCTATTTTATTTCCTGTTATATCTTGCTCATTTAGCCTAGTTTTACTGGAGTTCTATTACTTTTCGGGTCCATTCCAAACATATATGCTAATGGGCTACAGACCATAACATATATTGTTTATTCTTGATTTTATTTTTTATTGTGGATTGATATATAGATTAGTTAGCATATATTAGTATACTATTCAGCGTAATATGGTTAGGATAAGTCCATTAAATTGGGATACTTATTCTAGTCGTACATCTACCATGCTCAAGCCTTGGGTTCCCTATATAAAGTGGAACTTGGGGGTGGCATATTTTGTGGTGGCCCATGTAGGTCGAGTTAGCCATTTCGGTTACGTTACTCTACCGAGCGGGCCTACAATAGGATAATAGGAACTCAATCCACAACTGTTCTTGAAAATCTCTTTGATCTATCCATCTTCGTTGGAACTCGAAATTGAAGTCAATCATCCTTTCTTGAACTCCTTATTTTTTACTCTCTTCCTTCCTTATTTCGGGGAGACGAACAAATCGTGCTTGATAAACCCTTTAAGGTTATATTCTATTGTAAGATAGTAGTTAGTTGATAGTAATTAAAAGGGGAGTGATTGGTTAAGGTAATAATGATTTGGATAGACACCTCTATAGATAATCCGAGTATATCGGATTGGCAGTATAGGATTTATATATACGACTTAACCCAAATAAAAGACCTTAGGAATCATTAGGATAAACTATTCTGCTATCTACCTATGTTGGATAGAGATGTATTAGAGTACATATTCTAGATAGAGAGGGACTAGAGGTATACAAGTTAAATCGGTTTAGTCAGGAAGATATGATATGTTTCTCAACCAAAGCGATCCAAGTGACCTGAGAGATTATATAGAGAAATTTTAGAGCTAGTCACGATTCCCTAATTAGGATATGATCACCTATGTGGAAGACTATAGTTGGAAGGACTCAAGGATCACACCATGAATAGAATGATTCGACAGATACCATACTTGAGATAAGTATAATCCTTATAGGAGCTTTGGGGTTGTGTAGAGGTTGAGAAATTTCTCTTAGACGATGTGGAAATCATGAAAATATATATATGTTAGGAATAAGCTACCTTAGACAGTGGCTTGAAGAATCCTTATTAGGGAAGATTTCTGCCGAAGGAATATATCAAAATGATACATTGTGATAGGTTGTACCATAAAAGGATCTAAGGATATTTGGATATGGCTGTGTTAGACTAGACAGACGTCTAGATATAGCAGGAATAACCTTGAAATGATTATTAACAACTATGACTAGGAGATTGATCAATAGGTAAGTTAGTTGCCAAATACCATAGATAAGCATCGCCTAGTATTTACTTCCTCCCTTACCTAACAGATAGACATAGAAGGGTTAGACGTACTTGTAAGTATTGGATAACTTCCTATAGCTTGAAAGGAGTAGGTTGTTAGACATACTATTAAGGGATTTGGTATATAATCTACAAGATTATGGGATAGAGTTTAAGGATTAACTGCAATATTTCTATCTTTAGTGGTTAGACCTAATTGAGGGCATGAGAGTAGGACTAGAAATCTTACCTCAAGTAGACTAGTAAACCATAGATATATTAAGTCCTTCATCAAAACTAGTTAGTTGGGAATACCAAAGGACTTGTAGAAGATTAGCTAGTCACATTTGTAAGAATCAAATGCTATCCTAGGAACCCTTGATAGAAAAGCCAACATTCTAGTAGGAGTAGAAGCTCGACACCCTCTGCCTGACTGATCATCCGAATCTCAAGATTATCCTAGAACCTCTGGTAAGGCTCGTCCTTGATCATGTCACAATCCCTTCAATTACGAATACATTTTGCAAATTTTTGTCCCAATATTTTGGTCATAACTAGTCATCTCAGTTAGGTGAATGAGTATGGCCTATACCTCTAACCTAAGTCAAGCAACACTAAGGATCAATCTTTACTCCTCTGTACCTCCATAAATATAACATCCATATCACGATAGGCATCCATCATTACCTACTCAAATTCTCTTGATCAACTCACCATGACTTAATGCTCCTTACGTATAGTCATCTTGACTTCTTCCAAGAATGACTTCCTTATCCTTTTATGTTACCATTTAGTTCCGATAACCCGGGATTCCATGGTAGTGAGATTGTAAGGCCTCACAAATTTTAGGGTGTCCTTATATTTTTGAGTTATTAGGAGACTCTTTGTTCTAAATAAGCTAATAAGTTGGTAGTTCATGACACCCACTTTCTAATCAGACCATTTGGTGTCTGCTACCGTGATTTTAATATTTGGAGCACAAGACTAGCTGTTACCTTGAAACAAATTTCATATACATGGCCTAGACGAGTCCACCTTCACTTATGCCTAACATGTCCCACTCAAACGTGTCTCCTCGTACCCTATTTTAAGGCACAACATTCAGGTCCAGGGTCTCAACCTTAGCCACTCCCGCGATGCCGTTGACTATTCCAACATAAATTAGAGGCTCGACCTCGACCAACCCTTTCGAAACACTATACGATTTTAGAGGTCAGACTGTTAAATTTGGTGTTAGACATAGTGCCTTAAGAGAACAGGACCCCCTTGTGCTGGGTTTTAGGGAGTTTTGTTAGGAATAGAATGACTTGGTAAGTCATGTATTTAAGGCTGGACCTAAGACTGTGAGGAACCATTTTCTTTATGGAAATTTTCAAGATATGATTTCATGCTTCACGGGACTAGGTAAATAGCTAAGGTGGGTAGAAACTTCGTGGATATTTCCCCAAGGAGTAAGTCAGGCATAGTACGGTATGAAGCCTAACCCTAACCACCAATCCTAGAAATTTATAGACTAAGACTTGCTACCTTTGGCCTAAGATAGGGCTTAGATTAGAAATACTATAGGAATTATTCTCTAACGATAGTGTCAAGAAGGTTAGTAATATAGGAGTGTTAGATATAGTAAGAAGATCGAAGTAGAATGGACGATCCTCTCTTAAAATGACCAATAGCAGGCCATGACTAGAAGGATGACCAATAGGTGTATGTAGCGGTCTAGTTCAGCCTCAACCTTTACCCCAAATAGGTAGCAATGGTTAGACATACTTATAAGAATTGTATAGATTGATTATAGGTAGAAAGGAGTGGATCGTTAGTGAACTATTATATGAATTGGTAAGGTAATTTATAGGAATATAGTATATGGTTTAAGGATTAATCGAGTTGTGGAGAAATTGTGAACTTTCTATAGATAAAGCAATATGAACTAAGATAGTAGCCTTACCTATAAGATTGTAACCCATCGATCATATAGAGAGTGTTGGAGAAGCGATAAATCGCCTCGTATCGCCCTATTCTTAGAGGGAGTACATGATGTATTCCATGTCTCGCAGTTGAGAAAGTATGCGACTGATCCCAATCATGTAGTTAACCATTTCGATATCACAGTGGGACCCAGTCAATCATACGAGAAGCATTCAGTTGGTATCTAGGACTCTAGTGAGAAAATGCTTAGAGGATAGACGATTAGATTAGTTCGGGTTGCATGGAAGCACCATCCTCCAAGAGAATCTACTTGGGAGCAATAAGGTTCCATGCAAAACATTATCCACATCTATTTACGAATTCAGGTGAGTTTAGCTTAATTATTTTATGATATATATTTTTGCAGGCTAGTGTTATTTTAATTTCAAGGACAAAATTTTCTAAGGTGGGTAGGTTGTAAGCCCCTGATTTTTGGATATTATTTTAAATTTTCTTTTATTTATTTAATATAGTTATTTATATTTTAAACTAGATTTTATATCAATATGACTATAGATGTATTTTTTTGTAGCTTTGATTTTTGGAGCACTAGACATGCCAATCTTTCGAAACGTCCTTCATGAGTATTATAGTAGACATGTTTACCCTCAATCTGGTATATCATGTCCTATCCAAAACTTGCCTCCAAACATCATTTCGACTTCATGCAACTTTGGGTCAATTTAGGCCATTCGGCCGATCATCATAATTTTAGACATAACTTCCAACTTGAGTTCGGGATTCGACATTGATCAAAACCATTTGACCCAATAAATGGTTTTGACCCATTTTGAGCCTACGACGCATGTCAACGGTGTGCCACTCAATCGAGTTCCCATGTGCTATTTATTTGTGAATGACATATGAGACTTATTTCGTGATTTTCGGATTCGATTTGACTAGAATAAATATTTGGACCTAACCTAGCCAATTTCGCTCGATAGAGCCATGATTAAGCAGCCATGACCCAGTAGAATTATTCTAAATTTATTTTTGGTAGGTTATACGGTCAAATAGTTTTAAGTATGATTTCGTATATATATATGATTATATTTAGATATACAGAGATTAAATACGTTGATGATTTTAAATGTTAGATTTTGTTTATCGATATTTCATGTGTTAAGGGTATGTATTTTTCTTCTACAAATATATGGGGTACTATCGAATAAGTATTTTATGCGAATATATATATATATATATATATATATATATATATATATATATATATATATATATTGCTTTTCTTTCTTTTTTTGCAATAAGGCATTTTATTGAAAATCAAAAGAGAGCTCAAGAAGAGCATTACAGACAGTAACAGGGCCTAAAAACACAAAAGGGCCCTGTAGAGCAAGGAAATAGGAAGAAAAGTGAGGTTTTGATATTTTAGCGACCCGAAATTTCGAAAAACAGCTGTGTTTCGAATAATTCAAAATTTCGAAAAACGAAGTTTCAAAAAATTTTGAAAATTCAAAAGTTAGAAAAAATAACGCGGGGGGTGTGGGCTCGCAGCCCAAGGGAGGTACACAGCACGAGGGAGGGGGTGGGGGGCGCTCTGCCCGAGGGGGTGTGCGCACTGCGCGAGGAGCCTCGGGCCCCCCCAGTACGCTGCCCGGAGCCGTGGTGCTCCGGCGAGGGAGGACGGTGCTCCGGCGAGCGGGCTAGCCCGAAGAGGAGGGGGACGAGGGAAAATGGGGAGGGGCGCCGGCGGCCGCCGGGGGGCCGGACTGGGCGGCGCTCGGGAGAGAGTGAGGGGTAGGGGAGGGAGAGAGCGGGGGGGGGGAGAGGGAAGAGATCGGGGACTCGACCTCCGGGGGGAGGGAAGGCGGGGGACGGGGGCTCCAGCGAGGGAGGCCAGGGGGGAGTGAAAATGCAATGCCTACGGCCGCCGGGGGGACGGACTAGGCGGCTGCGGGAGGGACGGTCGGACTAGGCGGTCCTCGTAGCTCACCACCTTCGCGGGGCGGCCCAGGCGAACTGAGAAAAGGGGAGCTTAGCCGCTGCCGGCGATGGAAAAAAGTCGAGCAGATCAGCCTGGAGCATCCGCCCGGAAGGGGAGGAGCCCGGCAAGAACCCGGGCCTGGGGGCGCAGGGAGCGCGGCGCTCCGGCCGGGAGCAACGAGGGGGGCACAGCTCGCTGGACGGAGTGGATCCACCGAGGCGAGGGCACACGGAAGAGCCGGGGAGGGGACCGGAGTTGGAAGAGGGGGAGGGGTGCCCAGGTTAGACGAGGCGGTGGCTGGGAGGAGACGGAGGGGGGCCACGTCAGGGTCGCCGGGGGGAGGGGCCCACGAGGAGGACACGACCAAAGAGGCCGGAGGCCACCTGAAAGCGAGGGAAGCCAGGATGAGGGCCGCTGTCGAGGGAGGGGACGGCACGGGGGCAGGAGCGGCGGGAGGGGGTGGGGGGAGCGAGGGACGACTCCGGCGAAGGGACGGCTTGAGGGGGTAAGCCGGGCGGAGCGGAGCTTTCCCCGGCGGAGGTCCGAGGAAGGAAGGAGACGGAAGGACACCAAGGGGGGCTATCGGCGGAGGTCCGAGGAGGGAAGGAGACGGAAGGACACCAAGGGGGGCTATCGGCGGAGGAGGGCCGATCCGCCAGCGCCAAGCCCTGGATCGGCGATGACGCCGGGGACGACGACGGCGCCGAAGAGGGCGGGGGGGAGAGAGGGGGGAGAATGATCATCGAGATGGCGTCGGCGAGGCAGGGGGAGATCCCCCTAGGGGAGGGAGGAACAACCGAGCAAAGGCCGACCAACCATGGGAGGCCGGGTAGCGGGCCGAGAGGGGGCCACCGAGAGGGAGAAGGGGGGAGGGGGGAGGAGGCCTGGGAGCACCGCCGGATCGAGAAGGCCCACCGGCCACCCGCCCACAAGGAGGAAGGGGGTGGCGGCGCCGAGCCAGCGCAAACCCACAGGAGGAGCCCGAGCGGCCCTCATTTCTACATGTACATATATATATATATATAATATATATTTTTTTTAAAATACTTATTCGATAGTACCCCATATATTCAGGGAGATCCATGACATGATCACTATCCGTGCGTATCATGATGTACCATGACATGATCACTATGTATCCAATAATATTGGAACGATATATTCGGGGACATCCAATAATATTGGAATAATATATATATATATATATATATATATATATATATATATATATATATATATATATATATATATATATATATATATATATATATATATATATATATATATATATATATATAATACAATTAGATGTAGAACAATATAGAGAAATTAACACAAAAGATGCTCCAAGACACACAAATTACCAAATCTATCCGTGCGTATCATGATGTACCATGACATGATCACTATGTATCCAATTATGGACACAAGGATATAAGCACAAGCCAGTTAGACACCAAATTTCCCTCTGGTAACAAGTGTCAAACACTTGGTGGTTAAAAATCATAATTAACACAAATTGAGCATAGAAATCATCATTCCTCATGGAAAAAAATCTGGTTATACGAAATTGAAGGCTTCTAACACCTAGATCTAGCATTAGAGAGTCAATTCCACTTATGGGAGGGTTCCTATGGGTCCAATTGGTAATCCTAACCTTGAAATTGGTGGAAAATAGATATCTATCCAATTTGTGTGTCTTTCCTTTGAAGAACTCCGAATTTGGACACGAAGAAGTTGAATCGGACACAGTACCCCTTGCTTGGACTCCTCTTCAAGCTTTCTCTTGTGCTCCAAGTCTTTAGTTCTCCAATGGAAGAAGAATGAGTAGATTTGGTGGAGAATTGGTGTTGGAACCAAATTCTAGATCTAGAAATTTGAGAGGATGGAAATAAATGGATGGAGAGAAGCTTGGAGAAGAAATAAGAAGCTTATGAAAGGAAATTAAATTACAATATTCCACTAGTGGTCCACCACGTCATCTAACCTAATGGAATATTCTATTCATAACACTAACTCTAACTAATTCTAATTAACTAATATTTAACTAACACTAATTAATAATAACTATATAATTAGCAACATGCAAAATTACCAAAATACACCTAAGGTAAAAAGTGGTGGTTACACTAAATGTTGGGTTTAAGTGTCATATCAAGTCTAATTGGGTCCACAACATTAAGCCTAATAAATAGTCTAGCCCACTAATCAATAGACAATGAACACATATATTTAAGTTAATCACAATATATATAAATAATATGAATGTCAAAACTATTCCTAATCTAGAAATGTGGTAGTGACAAGTCTACTCTCCTTTAAAATAATTTCGTCCTTGAAATTAAAAGACGAAACTAGCACAAGAACACAATCAGAACAAGAAGAACAATACCTCAAGGCTCGAAGAGAAAAGGGTATCGCTCGCGCATTTCGTCCTCCCTCTCCCAGTGGACTCATCCGACGAGTAATGCCTCCATGCGACGCGAACCAAAGAACTAATATGGTTTCGAAGAACCTTCTTCCGACGTTCCAGAATCTCCACTGGCTGCTCTGGATAGCTGAGAGTCGGGCCCACCTCGATCTCTGAGTGGTCCAATACATGACTAGGATCTGCCAAGTACCGTCTCAATTGTGACACGTGGAATACGTTATAAACCCCCTCTAGTGCAGACGACAAGTCTAATCGGTAGGCCACCGCACTGAACTTCTCAAGAATACTGAAGGGTCCGATGAACCGTGGACTAAGCTTTCTGCCTCCACCAAAGAGAATCGTGCCCCGTGTCGGAGAAATCCTTAGAAACACCAGATTGCCAACCTAACAGAATACAAGACATCAACACTAAATCTAAAATAAACAATCACAAGCAGAGACAATCAAAAGAACTAAATTATACCTCAAACTCCACGGGTCTCCAGTGGCTATTGACCGAATGCTGCTGTCTGTCCTGCTCCACCCTAAGTCTACCTCTAATCAGCTTGACTTTTTCTGCTACATCCACAACCATCTCAGGGCCAAGCAAAGCTCTCTCTCCAACATCATCCCAAGACAAAGGAGTATGACACCTCCGACCATACAGAGCCTCAAATGGTGACATCTTTATACTAGCCTAGTAGTTGTTGTTGTAAGAAAATACTATCAAATGGAGATGGTCCTCCCAAGAACCCCTGAAATCTAGATTACAGGTATGAAGCATATCCTCGAAAGTCAGAATAGTCCTCTCTAACTGTCCATCCGTCTGAGGGTGATATGTGGTACTAAACTTGAGCTGAGTGCCAAAGCTAGCCTGCAAACTCCTTCATAAGTGAAAAATGAAACAACTATCCAGATTCGAAACTATGCTCACAGGAACCCCGTGCAACCTGACGATCTACCTCACATACATCTCTGACAGCTTCTTCACAGATAAACCATCCTTGAAAAGCAAGAAGTATCCCGATTTGGTCAACCTGTCAATGATGACCCAAATTACGTCTTTCCCTCCTGGAGATCGTAGAAGTCCGGACACAAAATCTATAGTAATGTGTTCCCACTTTTACTCTGGAATGGATAATGGCTGAAGCAATCCACCGGGCTTTTGCCTCTCTACTTTTACCAACTGGTACACTAAGCATCCGGATATGAAGTGTAATGTCCCACTCCACGTGAGGCTTTTGGTTGGCTTGTTGGATTCGATCAGAATGTTGGACCATAACTTGTGTTGGAAATCAAAGGAATTGAGAATGATGTAGTCCCTCTAAGTTGGCCGGATGAGATGAGTTATAGAACATAACTCGCTGGTGTGGCTATGTCGAGTGAAGAATATCGTGCCTTGTGTAAAACTATCTCTGGAGGACCCATTGAGCATATATATGATCGGAATCGGAAGACCCTTTGTGCAAGTGAGTGGAGCTGTCCCTTCTCCTCTTCTCCTTCGCGCTTAATAAAATAAATAATTGTGTTGCTCTATTTTGTCCCTAAAACATATTACATGCTTAGTTGATATAAAGATAGTGATGCTTATGTTGGAAATATTCAGATGAATGACACATGAATATGAACTACCACTGTAAATCACACTAGAGATGAATTGATAATGTTGCTTATGTTCAATCTTGTTGAAATGAATGAGACACTTAAATAATAAAATGCTTTTGCGAATGATACATGAGAAATGAACTGGCAATGCTATTGACACAATAAAATGAATAATGAATGTCCCTTATTGAAATAAAATATTGTTTATTCCTTATTGAAAGAAATGATGTGAAAAATATTGTGATGTGATGAAATAAGAATATGAAATGATGAGGCTTGGGATCGTTGAGATCACTACCAAAATTCATCGCTTTAGCGACGGCCTATTAGTGACGGATTAAGTCCGTCGCTACTAGCGACGGACTCCCGAATATACTGACGGTTTACCGTCAAATCACTGACAAATTTTTTTTAATTGTAAGGGTGAAAAGTTGTCGCACACCCGTCGGTAAGGCGTCGGCAAAATAGCGACGGACAATGTAGCTGTCGCTAGGTAGTCACTCCTTAGTCAATATTTGTGTGGGAAAATGTTAAAAAATTACGGGAAATTGGGCGACTACGTAGCGACGGATCGTCCGTCGCCCAGCTGATGAGTTTTAGCGACGAAAACTGTAGCCGTCGCTGCGTAGTCACTCAGCTGGCGGGAAAATATATAAAAATTTGTGGGAAATTTTATGACTACATAGCGACGGATATATCCGTCGCTAAATAGCCAGCCCTAACTTAAATTGAACCGACGGGGGAGGGGAGAAATTTCATTCGAACCAAAATATTTCTCTCTCCTCTCTCTCTCTCTCTCTCTCTCTCTCTTGGAGCTCTCTCTCAAAGGTACTCTCTCTCTCTCTCTCTCATTTGGTGGTTGTGGGCGGCGGGGGGGCGGAGGGGTGCCGTGGTGGAGGGTGGGTGGTCGGCTGCGGTAGGAGGCCGTCGGGGGGAATGGAGGCCGCGGGGGGTGGGAGGGCGGAGGTAGCCGGCGGTGGGGGGGCGGAGGGGAGCCGTGGTGGGGGGGTGGTCGGCTGTGATGGAAGGACGCGGGGGGAGGCCGCGGGGGTGGCGGGGGGGCGGATGGAGGCCGTGGGGGTAGGGGCGGAGGGGGCCCGGGGCTGGGAGAGGCCGCGGGGGGGGTGGGCGGAGGGGGGCCGGGGGTGTGGGGAGTGGGGGTCGGGGGGGTGGGAGTGGGGCTTGCGGGGGGGTAGTGCAGGGGATGGGGGCCGGGGCGGCGAGGAAGGCCGCGGGAGGGGGGGTTGCGGGGGTCGGGGGCGCCAGGGTCAACGGTGGTGGGAGTGGGGGTCGCGGGAGGGTAGTGCATCGGATTGGGGCCGAGGGTGGGAATTGGTGTCGGCGGTGGTGGGGGTGGGGGTCGGAACACACACACACACACACACACACACACACACACACACACATACACACATATATATATATATATATATATATATATATATATATATATATATATATATATAAACTTAGTATATATATATAGAGAGAGAGGAGTATATATAAACTTTGGACCGAAACTGAAATCGAATAATAAAATTTAGTATATTCAAAACCGAAACGAATTTTTTTAAAACTGAAACCGAACCGAATTTAGTATATTCAAAACCGAAACCAAAACCAAAACCAAAACCAAAATAGAATAATCAAAACCAAAACCAAAACCAAAACCAAAACCGAATAATCAAAACCGAAACCAATACCAATACCAAAACCGAATAATCTAAACCGAAACCAAAACCGGAATCAAAACCAAAACCAAAACCAAAACCAAAATTTAGTTGGTGGAGCGAGCCAGAATCCTTTGACGGAGAAGCCTCCGTCAGCGAATTATGGCTCGTCCCACCACCAATCGGTATCGGTATCGGTATCGGTATCGGACTATTTCATTAAGTATCGAAATCAGTATCGGTATCGGTATCAAACTAATTATGTTTAGTTTATCTTACGATACAGATTTTCACATCCAATTTGTAATGGATCGTTACTTCGTTGATCGTACATGGATGTACCAGCGGGTCAACCTCCTCGACCGTAGGTACTTATAAGTATCGACCGTATCGGTTGGTATTGGTCTTAGCGAATTGGAATCGTCCTATCCGATATATATTGGTCGTATAGCTAGGATTCGTATTGGCCTTATCGATTCGGTATCGGCCATATCCGATAGGTATCGGCATATCAGATTAGTATCGGCAGTATCAGATTAGTATGGTGGAAGGTTTAGTAACAACTGTACTTGGATTTCTCTCTTTTCGAGCTAGATTACCATTGCAAGAGAGTCAAGAGAGCGTAATAAATCTACTAAATATTGATGTTTACGGGAGTGAATGGCCAGTTACAGTAACATACATGCTTTATTTTCCATCAGGAAGGAGAGATTAAAAGCAATAACATATAGAGTTGTATTTTGGGAGAATTATAAGAGTTCTTCTTCCAAAATTCATCTCTATATGTTATTGCTTTCAATCTCTATTTTCCTTATAACAAAGGAAGCATGTATGTTACTGTAACTGGCTAATCACTCTCGTAAACATCAATATTTAGAAGATTTTTTACGCTCTCGTGACTCTCTTGCAATGGTATTCTAGCTCAAGAAGAGAGAAATCCAAGTACAGTTGTTACTAAACCTTCCACAATACTAATCCGATACGGTCGATACTAATCTGACACGGCCGATACCTATCGGATATGGCCAATACCGAATCGATAAGGCCAATATGAATCCTAGCTATACGGCCGATACATGTACATATCGGATAGGACGATACCAATTTGCTAAGGCCAATACCAATCTGATACGGCCTATACCAAACCGATAGAGCGATACTAATCTGATAGGTCGATACTAAGTACATCCAGCCTATACCATCCACCAGTTACTGCACGGTGGGCCCCGGAGTACCCCCGGACTCAGTTACATCTGGTTATTGGTGAGTACATGATTACATAGTAATTCTGTTTGTCTTGTGATAAAGATTTTTCACATCCAATCTACGATGGATCGTTACTTCTTTGATCGTACATTGATGTACAAACGACAACACGAGAGCAGAATAGGTGTAAGTGACAATTTTTAGGCAGGCGTGGAAGTGTTTCTTAAGTATGCCATGAGCAAAGCTCAGTACATGGACGATAACAAAATCAAGTGTCTATGTGCTAATTGTCGCAATAGACGTTATAAAGTAGTGGTGACTGTGAGAGATCATTTTACCCGTAAGGGTTTCGTACGTGATTACTGCATGTGGTCATCGCAGGTAAACTATATGCAGAAAGACAAGTTGCGAATGCTGCTACTTATGCTTTTGATGAAAATGCTGCAACGAATTTTGTCATGGACGACGGATGCTCTGTTGATTATGGAGACCTGCAGAATCGTGCACGAGATATGGTGTATGATGCAGCAGGACCTAATTTTGATCCGGAGGATCCTAATCCCGAGGCAAAGGAGTTCTATGATATGTTTCAGGATGCAGATACTCCTCTACATCCTGATTGTGAGACTCATTCCGTACTGTCAGTGACGATACGGTTGTTGAACATAAAGTCTGATTTTAACTTGTCATAAGCTTTCTATGATCGGATTACACAACTAGGAACGGAGATCTTACCGAAGGAATCAAAAGAGCTCCCAAAAAACTTCTACAAGTCAAAGATGATGGTCCGACAACTGGAACTGGGGTACGAAAAGATAGATTGTTGTCGCAACGGATGCATGTTGTACTATAAGGAGAAGGATGACATAGAAACTTGCAGCTTCTGTAATGCGGATCGTTACAAGCCAGTAAAGAAAAAAGGAAAGTCAACTAGAAAATGACGTCCTTACAAGTATATGCATTACTTGTCGATCACGAAGCGCTTGCAGAGGATGTATATGTCTCTGAATACAGCTGAACACATGACGTGGCACAACGAAGAATGCACAAAGGACGATGGAGAATTATCACATCCTTCAGACGGAGAGGCATGGAAATATTTTGATTTGTGTTATCCAGATTTTACTGCAGAGCCTAAAAATGTACGTCTGGCGCTATGTTTTGATGGCTTCGCCCCTTTCGGGCAGTCGGGATCTCAATACTCCTGCTAGCCGGTCATTCTTATCCCTTACAATCTGCCACCATGGATGTGTATGAAGACTCCTTATATGTTCTTGATAGCTATCATACCGGGTCCCAAAAATTTGACAAAAAATATTGATATATATTTACAGCCGTTGGTGGATGAGCTGAAACAGCTGTGGGAGATCAGCGTCGTGACCTATGATATTTTCAAGAAACAGAACTTTCAGATGAGAGCTTCATTGATGTGGACAATAAATAATTTTTTAGCATACGGTATGCTGTCGGGATGGAGTACTCACGGCACCATGTCTTGTCCGATATGCATGAAAAATAGTAAGGCGTTTCACCTTAAGCATGGAGGAAAAACTTCTTTCTTTGACTATCACCGTCAATTTCTGCCCGTGAGTCATCCTTGGAGAAAGAACAAGGACGCGTTCAGAGCTGGAAAACAAGAATTTTCTCATCCGCCACCTAAAGTATCGGGATACAATATTTGGGAAGATGTAAAGTACTTGCCCTCCGTAATTGAAGATCCATCGAACAATCGTGTCGAGGGGTTTGGACAAAGCTATAACTGGACCAAACGGAGTATCTTCTGGGACTTGTCTTATTGGAAAAATAATCTTATAAGGCATAATCTTGATGTCATGCATATGAAAAAGAATGTGTTCGATAATGTCTTCAATACCATCATAGATATTAAAGGAAAGACGAAGGACAATCCAAAAGCAAGACAAGACATTGCCGAGATATACAAGCGTCCTTATCTGAACTTGATACAAAGGAGAGCTGGTGGACAATTAACTAAGCCGGTAGCACAATACATATTGAGCAAGGAAGATAGATTAATAATCTGCAAGTGGATATCTACTTTAAGATTTCTCGACGGCTATGTGTCGAATTTGTATAGATGCATTGATCTCAATGAACGCAAGCTAATGGGAATGAAGAGTCACGACTGCCACGTATTTATGGAAAGATTACTGTCCATTGCTTTGAGAGAGTTGTTACCTTCTTCTATATGGGTTCCGTTGGCCGAGCTATCTACATTCTTCAGGGATATTTGTTCAACTAAGTTGACGGTACAATACATGATTGAACATGAGGAGAAGATTGTCTTAACAATTTGCAAGTTAGAGAAAATATTTCCTCTGGGCTTCTTCGATAGCATGAAGCATCTACCGATTCATCTAGCATACGAAGCCCGTGTCGGTGCATCTGTTTATTATCGATGGATGTACCCATTTAAAAGGTACATAAAAATTGATATAATTTAAGTTGCATTTCATTGATAATTCTCAAGATAATTTCTCTCTCTAGATACCTACACCATCTAAAGAAGAAAGTTGGCAACAAGGCTCATATAGAGGCTTCGATATGCGAAGCATATCTTATCGAGGAGGTATCAAACTTCTGCTCCATTTATTTCGATACTCATGTTAAGACAAATCAAAATAGACCTCAAAGGAATGACGAGGACGTTGAGGATGGAGGTATATTCGATGTAAGGGACAAGCCTACTGGGGCTAGTAAGAAACGGTGGTTGACTGACGATGAGTATGATACCGCTCACCGATATGTCTTGTTAAATTATGACATATAAGAAGTAAAAGATTCAGAGAAGTAAGTGACTACACTAGTACACTCGTTATAATCTCTAATTTGGTTAAGTAACTGACTACACTTATTATTATTCTCTCTAACAGTATATTTAGAGATGAATTCAAAATGAGGACACCCGATATTACCGATGAAGGACTTCAAAGAGAGGTTGATTGTACCTTTCCGTCCTAGTTTCTTAAATACGTAAGTAACTGAGATAATAATTTATGTGGCCACCATTAAAATATATGCATCTAAAATATTTAAATTATCAATATTTGTTTACAAGTTTTATTGCCTGAAACAACACTCACAAATGAGAGTATTCGTTATTTGGCATTGGGACCGAAGAAGCATGCAAAGACTTGGCCAGGCTATGTCATTAATGGCTTCAAGTTTAAGGCAACTCAGAATGTTATAAATGTCAAATATGTCAATGACGGCTTTAGTACCAAGGATTCTGGTGTTTGTATAAGAGGCACCATCTATGACGACGAACCGGACTTTGACTATTATGGAGTACTGCGGGATATTGTAGATTTACAATATAGTGCCCCATATGATATGCATATTATGATGTTCAAATGTGAGTGGTTCAATACGACACCAAATATCGGTTGGAGAATCGATAAACAATTTAGATTCGTCGATATAAATCATCGCAGGAGGTATAGAGGGTCCGACACGTTTGCGATAGAAAGTCAGGCTATTCAAATCTACTATACAAGCTACCCAAGGTGTCGTAGAGATCAATTTGACTGGTGGACAGTATACAAGATTAAATTTAGAAATACATTCAACTTTGGAAACCAGCATACCAAGAGGACCAGATCAAAAAGTCCCAATACTTGGTACAACAGTCGGATACCATGGATGTTGAAAATATTGTTGAGGAAAATAGAGGGAAGGAAGAGGTTGATACACAAGACTTAGCTGTAAACCAGGGAAGAAAGAGGCGTCTTGTCCCAAATATTAAGGATGAAGAAGAAGAAGAAGAAGAAGAAGAAGAAGAAGAGGAGGATGAGGATACAGATAAAGTCGACAATGAGGATAAGGATAAGGATGAGGATGAGAATGAGGATGATGATAAGGACGAGGCTGAGGACGAGGACAAAGATGACGACGATGATTAGATTAAATATCAGTATATATTAAAAACACTTTCAATTACGTGATTTTAGTTTGACCTCATAAAAGCACTTATAACTTAGTGAATTCAGTTTAAACTTCTGTATATTCTTATTTCAGATGGCACTCCTAGTTCTTTTCTTTGCGGCGTCACTCGTCGCCCTACTGATGGCTAGCACTCATCGTCGTGGTGCTGGTCGTGGTGGTGGTGGTGGTGGTGGGCGTGGTGGTGGTCGTGGTCGCCTTCAGCCTTCCCGGGAGGTGACCCCATCTAACGATCCCGACCCGGAGAGTACCCCGGGCACAGACTCATTCCACCGTCGATCTACTACGGGGTTATCGACACCTTCGTCAAGGGCGTCTCCATCCGCTAGCGGATCCGTTCTGCCAGCGGATCCACCAGCGGTACTACCAGTTACTGCACAGTAGGCCCCAGAGTACCCCCGGATTCAGTTACACCCGGTTACTAGCGAGTACATGCGTGGAGCTGCGGATCCTCCGACGCCACCAGAGATGCCGATGGGCGAGTTTCGATGAGAGTTATGGCCCGCAAGTGAAGCGTAAGTAAATTTAAGTTAATTTAATAAATTTGTTACATTTATTCAAGTTAATAATCCAGTCGTTGCTTCTTTATAGGTTTTTTTCCGTAGGATGCTACCAGGCTTCTAGGGCAGATTATCCGGGCTAACTACCATGGCCCCTACCTCAATTTTTCTGAGGTGCCCCTAGACTTGCAGTACCGCTGCCTCGACGAGATGAGGGTATATATATATATATATATATATATATATATATATATATATATATATATATATATATATATATATATTTATATATATATATATATATTTTTATATATATATATATATATATATATATATCATGTGATTAATTATTAATTACTCTTTAATCAACTATTTTTTTAAAATCGTGATAATTGAATTTGTATGTCAGAGGACCTTCTTGTGGCCCTCCATCGCGAGGAGGCGATCCGCAGGACCTATAGAAGCGCCACCGGGAAGAAGATCCGGGATGCGGTTTATGATCTTTGAACGGCGCATTCAAAAAAGGAGTGGATCCGACAGGACTACTATGAGCAGCTCTTGGAGAAGATGGATGCTCCTGCCTTCAAGCAGAAATCAAAAAAAGCAAAAGCGAACCGACGGGCTGCAGGGCTACAAATGGGAGATCAAAGCCCCACGCAGCGACGCTTGCAGAATTGGTGAGATACCGCAAATTCATTCTACTATCTAATTCGGTACTATTAATATACTTAATTAATTAAATTTTACGAATATTTCGTATGCAGACCCAACGGGCGTTGAAGGATGGAAAAGATGCTGACTCGGTCACCATGCATGATGTATTCCAGCATACCCACAAGAGGCGGAAGAACAGGAGCTTCGTCGACGAGAGGGCCAAGGAGACGAATGTAAGTACTCACGTTTATGAGACTTATGTTAGAATTATAAGTATTCAAACTATAACTTAGGTAAACTTAGGATTCAGACTATAACTTAGGTAAACTTAGGATTCAGACTATAAGTTAGAAAAACTTAGGATTTAGATTATAACTTAGGTAAACTTATAGTATAAACACATTCATTTGATAGGCTGCGTATCGTGAAGCCCTTAGTCGGGTTCAGCCATCTGCTGCCGAGGATGTCGGTAAAATGACGCCCGTCAGGACGCCCTCTTCTACGGCCGCTCGCTACGATGACATATTTGTAGATACCGTCGGCGGCTTTAAGAAAGGGCGCCTGTACGGAGTCGGCACCCTGGCGCCGTTGCACGCGACGATTTCGAGATTTCCATCTTCCCCGCCTCCTCCCGCGGCCCCGACAGACGATGATGTGAGGTCCCAGCTTGCGCATCTGAACGAGGCGGTGTCGGACTTGCGGGTGCAGTTGTCCACGTACTTTCTGTGTCCTTCTACTGCTTCCGGTCCGTCTACTGGTGCTGTCGGTCCTTCTTCTGTCGGGCATCTCTCTTTTGACCCTGCTGCCCCTATCGTACCGCCTCCTACTGTGACGGCCCTTCTCGACCTAATGTTGCCAGAACAGCTACGCCAACTTCCAGACCATGTCTTAGAGGGATTGCCGCCATACCTGGTGGAAGTGTACATGCGTCGGGCACAGCAGGGAGTACCAGCACCATCGAATGATCCAACTCCTTCTCCTTGATGTTTGTATTCGAATATTTTGAAAATTATTTAAATATTGAATATTTGTGTATTTTATATGGACAATTTGAAATATTGGATAATGTTGACTGTTTTAAATGATTGGTGTATTATTTATGTTGGTTTGTGTTGGTGGATGTTTAGGAAAGATCTGTTTTATTTATGTTGGTGGATGTTTGGGATTGTATATTGGATAATGTTGAATGTTTGGATAATTTGTGTTATTTAGGTTGATAGATGTTGTGTGAACAGGGAATGTTCAATTTTATGCAAAAAAATTCAAAAAATTCCCAGTTAGCGACGGAGTCGTGACTACCAATCGACGGAATATCCGTCGCTAACTGGAACTATTCCAAGTTAGCGACGGATAGCGACTACTCACCGACGGAAGATCCATCGGCAAGGTTCTGGAAATATGAAAAAAATCACAGAAACGGATCGACGGATATTTCGTCGGTAGGCCGTCGCTAGTAGTCGATAAAAGTTTGGCGACGGATAATCCGTCACCAAATCCGTGACTGGTCGGGACGGATTAGCGACTAAACCCGATGGAGTAGCGATGAAATATCCGTCGCCACGGTTCTGGAAATATGAAAGATTCACAGAACCGGGTCGACGGATGTACCACCACTATTCCGTCGCTAGGCCGTCGAACAGTAGAGACTACAAGCGACGCGTTAGCGACGGAGATTGCGTATCAGACACTCTCTGATACGCATTTACCGACCATTTAGCGATGAATTAGCGACAGATATTGTGTATCAGATACTCTCTGATACGAAATTACCGACCATTTAGCAACGGATACGGCCGTCGCTAAGGCGATGTATCATTAACTTTCTGATACATGCTTTGACGGAAATCCGTCGGCCATTCGTCGCGAGATGTACGAGTATAGTTGACAAAAATCCGTCCAAAATCGTCGCTGGGCGACAACTTGGCGACGGATTGTTTTTAGCGACGAGGCTTTTCTCGACGGATGTTTTTGACCAAAATCCGTCGGCCATCTGTCAGTATTACCATTTACCGACGGCTGGGCGACGGATACAGCCGTCGCTAAAGCGATGAATTTTGGTAGTGAATCACCAAGTATTGGAATGATGTGATTAATGGAAATGATTAGTCGTTGAACTCAGCTTGGATGAGATGAGATGATAAACTTTGGCTTTGCTTATTTTTAGTTGTTTTACTATGCACTTTGTGTTTATCGAATCGGACACGCATTCGCATGGTCATGGATGTACTTGTGCACACGTCTGGGTAAGTTTTCTCGAATGGTACCTGGGGCACTGGGAACGATTCAACTCGAAAGAAAATATTGGCTTGCTTTGGTGGCACGACATATTGTGGGGCCTCCTGTTGGGCTTGCAACCCAGGCTGATACGGCGCATCGTAATGAGTGATTGTGGACCTTCGGTGGGCTTGTTACCCACGCAATGGGTGTCCATATACCATGATGAGAAAGTCCTTTATGATGTAGTTTTACCAATGACCACTAGTCGAATGCATGCTAATGAATGTCTTTTGCGAGCAAAGTAAGTAAAATATATATCATGTATTTTATGCAGGTACAAGGAAGTCGGCTATGGGTAAGAAATTATTGAAAAGTAATATGTTTATCATACATGTTAATTCAACTTGACTGCTTAATCTCAATAGTGTGCTATAATGTTGTATTTTCATGAATACTGCCATAACATCTTTACATGCTTCACTGTGATACTGCACATGAATTGTAAACTAATGCCAGGCCCAAATAGAAAGTTCATGTTAATAAATGGCTGTTCACATGATTACTTAGTGTTAGTTTAGGCGAGTGGGCTGGTTCTGCTAGCAGTACACGGCAATGTACTGACCCATGTTGTGGGCATCTTTTTTCAGGTGCTCGTGCTTGGGAAGTTCAGTATACTAAGATTGGCATTGATTAGTCCCGAGACATCGAAGATTTGTTGGGTATGCAGAAGCTCTCATTGTAAAAGATTATGTCTTCTATTTATAAAGGGAATAATGTATAGAACGTTGTATATCAGTTGTATTAGTGAGTTATCAGCCAAGTCGGTGTATCCAGTTGTAAGTTAATGTGTCAAGTATCAAATGTAAGCCTAGATGGCAGGTGTTTCAAAATTATCTATCAAGAAAAATATGAGTTTTGTTATAAGTTTTGTATTCCGGTGCAAGCCTTATACTTTATTTCAATTATCAATAAAGAGAATATATTTCTACATGTCTTATTGTGACTTCATATTATTTGCTTATTTCTGCTACTATGAATCAATAAGGTGTTCTTTTCAATGAAGAGATGTATCCTTATTATCTTTAATTTGTCTGCTTGTGTCACTATGATGTGTTTCTATCTTGAAGATTATCAATTATATACCGTCTTTGCCTTGTACATGTACAATTCAGACTTGTACGACATCACGCCTAAGCGAGGACGACCTGTTCCTAAATATTTATGCGAGGATAAATGACTCTGCAGAATCGGAGCGTGACAAGTTGGTATCAAAGCATGACTTTACATCCTCGGACTCTAGTTCGATTCATTTTAAATCAAAGTTGCATAAGCGATTAACCAAAGTTGGTTTTTCAACGTTGCTTCCGCGATTAAATCAAAGATATGTAATACGATTAACCTAAATATATGTGTTCATTATTTATTGACTAGTGGACTAGACTTTTTGTTAGACTTCATGTTAGTGGACCCAAGTAGACTTGACATAACACTTGGACCAACATATTAGACTAGTCACACTTAGACTCAATTGAGCCATTTTCTTATTAATTAGAGATTAGTTAATCCCTTAATTATGAGTAGAAGCTTCCATTAATTAAAATAGCCTTAATGACAACTTGATAGGGGTATTTAGGACATTGTGCATTTCTTAGAGAGGGATTAGTGTGGCCAACCTTAATTTCAAGGAGGAGCACACTCTCTCACCTCTTCATTTGTGCCTAATTTGTTCCATTATGTGTTCTTCCCCAAATTAGTTTCATTTCTCCACAAATTTCTTCCTGTCACGCCCTAAAACCGTAATACTGTCAAGTAGTGACGGACTAGGCCAGCTACGAAGACCAAAGTACTCCAGTACTCCAAAATAACGTATAAGCTGTATAGACGGAGATCACTACTACAATCCAACGAGCAATCCTAGGTCAAGAATCCTAGGTATCTCAATCACAGGCAGTAAACAATGTACAAGAAGTATGATCATCTGGAATATAAAGTAGTAAAGCATCCCAAACTATCATATATCAATGATCATGAAGCTAGTAATTCAGAATGAAGAACTAGCAAGAGTAATAGTCATGCACGATAAGCTCTAGCTATAGTCTAGAATACGCACATCATGTCTAAACCCTTAGGTTAATTGTCAAGTCCAAACACGGGCTAAACAAGTGCTCGGTGGCGAAAAGTCTCAAAAGAATAACGTACATAACTAGTGGGCGAAAATAAGAAACCCACTCAGGTACTCTGGTGCTCCGGTAATCACCATCGAGTGGAAGGTACGAAAGATCCTCGGCCATCTCTACCATATCTTTCCAAACAAAACCAGTGGAATCAGACCCCCAATATCAAGTACGACAAAGGAAGCCAAACTATGAACTAAAACCAGCATACTAATCATAACAACAGATAGAAACAGAAATAAGTAAATACGGATTGAGACTCGTGCGCTATTAATGCACTTATCCTGAGAATAGAAAAGACAATAAGCAAAGCAACATGGAGCATAAAGTAAATAATATGTGACATAATGTAAACTGTGGACATGTGAATTAAATGAAGGCATGTGAACGTGTAAGATAACTGGGACATGTGAGAACTAAATAGAACGACAAATGATAAGATGACTTAGGAACTATTCCGGAACCGACTTACAACCCGTAAACCAAACAAGGACCGGGGTTCTAATCCTTCCCCTGAACAGAATTTAGTCTCCAATCATTTATCAGCAAAAGTAAAGCATAGACAGAAGCTAGATAAAATAAGAAAAGATAGGACAGGACTCCATCCATTAATCACAGTCAAGCAATAAGTACGACTTGATACATTAGTTAACTAGGGTTATCATATCCTAATTACTAACATATTCACTTTTGAGAAATTCGATCCAGTTACCTGCCCTGCAGACCACCCGACTTATCCAGGCCAAAAGAAAATAAGTATAGCAGACACACCAAAGTAAGATACGTGTGTCCTAAAGAAGTGTCCCACTCGACGGCGTGCTGGAAGAGTGCTCATCATGACATATAGCTCCAAATCCCAAGTATATATATATATATTTATATATATATATATATATATATATATATATATATATAAGACCGTGAAATAAGGGGTGCAGGTAACCGGGAAAGTCTCACCTTCCAATGATCTAGATAATCAAGCTAGTTGTATAGTTCCTAACATTTTCATTCAGGATTCCGGGGGTGGCATTCCGCAGAATCCATCCTAGACATGAGACATGCGAGATTGGACAAGACAAGCAAGAATGTGCACTATAACAAGCCACAATAAGAAAATATAATAAGCTGTAAGCTAGGAGTGCGCTACGATGAGCCACTAAATTGGGAGTACGTCATGACTGGCCACTATCATGTAAGCAAGAAAAAGACATATAACATGAATGCGCCACGACTTGCCACTATCTAGTAAGAAAAGAAGGTATATAACAAGAGTGTGCCACGACGGGCCACAACAAAGAAATACTACACATGGCATAGAATGTAAAGTATAATAAATCTGGGATGGCATGGCAGTACATGTCATAGCATGTAAGAAAGAATCGATAGGAAAGACATAGCATAGCGTGTGAGAAGGAATAAAAAAATAAGTACATGACATAGAATAATAATTGAACATTTGCTAGTGTCAAGTGTATATAGGGTGTACAATCATTCTCTAACTATACAATGTCATCTAATCATGTTAAGAATTTATTATAATTGAAAATATATATAAAAAAACGGACAAAACGGACAAAAACAGACAAAAACAACCTATTCGGATCATTTGGCAGAATATTGCGGATTACCGACGGATTTTCTGAATTTTCACGGCAAGTTTTTAGAGCAAATTCTGATTTTTTGACGGATTTTTGCGGATTTTTGACGGATTTTCTGAACCGTCATGGAAAGTTGATTTTTGAAAACTCCAAAACTTGTTTCGGCCATAAAAAGTTCATTTTAAATCGAAATTCAACGCTTCAAAGTCAAAATTGCATGAAATTTAATTCCCTATAACATGGAAGTATTAGTTTTTACAAATTAAAACATTTGATAGATCAATACCTCAAAATACTCCAAAAATATGTTCTCGAGATACCGAAACAGATTCTGATTTCCACCAAACTCAAAATCCATGGGATACAAGGTAGGTAAGGGCCTCATATATACATATGTGACCAAGATCCATGATGGTAACATCAGTATTACTCTCAATACCGAGTTTTTTTTTACTAAGTCAATATTGGGTTTTAACAGAAAACTAAAATCTAGCTCAGACCAAATTTAGAAATATGTACATAACTAAAATCATGAGGGAAACATATTTAACAAAACAAGTTTTGGAATAAAATGAGCTATCAATACCAAGGAAAACAAAAATGATAATAATTAAGGTTGTTCAGTAATTTGGCAAGATGCACTTGCCTAGGTTAAGCTTCAAGCCTAATCTTCCACTCCACCACCAAGAGGGGGTACGAAACCACACTGTAGGCCTCAAGGCCAAGCTTTCCTTAGCTTGAGGAAGAGGAATGAAAGAGAACTGGAATGGAAGAAGGAAATAAAAGAGAGAGGAGAGGGAAAGTAAAAGTGTATATATAGAAGGGCGAATTAATCGTGACCGTTGGATCATGATCCATGTCACGGTCTAAATCAATCCTAGTCATCCAAAGAAAACCAAGTATCCATTAGATAATAGGGTGCATCTGCACTATTCACGAAAATATCTAAATACTATTCATCAAAATATCTAAAACAATATTCATAAAAATATCAAAAACACTATTCATAAAAATATCTAAAATTAATAATATCTAAAAGTGGAAAATATCCCCTCGACGGTATACTGTCAGTACATACCGGTACACAGGCGGTATGCCAGTCAAGGAAAAAATTTATAATTTGGAAAAAATTTAAAGCGTTCCGAAAACCAAGAAATAAGAAATACAATACAAAATACATATCCGTATATAAATACTGATACTGTGAGACGAGTATAACACTCCCAAATCATTCTTCATCCTTCTCAATCATCATTCAAGGAGCCTAGAAGCTTGGGGGAGGCAAGGAGCACTAGGAGAGGAAGAATTTGGCTAAGAGCTTATGTCCAAATTGTGTCCATTGGACTTTGCATTGAAAATCCATCTTCCAATAGGTATAATCTTCAAATTCCCCTATAATTACATACTAACCATTCATTTTGACTATTAAGAACCTACCCATGCATTAGGGCTACTACAGGAAGAAGATTTAGCTTCTAATGATCCCTATGGTGATTATTATATTGAGTTTTTTTGTCCATTTTGGTGGAAGTCCAAAATTGATGCACCAAGTGTTTGTCATTTGATATATTAGGACTAAATAGATTTATAAATGGTTGTGTGTGCCTAAATATGTGTCCACAATTTGATACGAGTAGGTCGTATCATGATACGCTATGATACGGAGTGATTTTGGGGATTTTCTCTTCGACACTTGTGATACACATGTCATATTCCACACAACACATGCTATTAGCTTTGATTTGCATTAATTAGACTATAATTAATCTATTTGTCATGTTCATATATATATTGAATGGTGTTTGATGAGGTTTGGTAGAGTATCTTGAGCGTATCACAAGAGTATCATAGAGTAGTGTGATACTTGTCTGATGCACCATAGGTGTTTGTAATATGGCCATGATATAGTGTGTGTGTGTGTGTGTGTGTGTGTGTGTGTGTGTGTGTGTGTGTGTGTGTGTGTGTGTGTGTGTGTGTATTTATATATCTATGTGTGTCAATAGGAATTATATGTATCATGAGTGTAGGAGCAACCTAGTAGTAGTATCCATATGTGTGTATGTGTGTTGTTGTGTGTGTGCGTTTATATAACACAGTATTATATTGGGGGTAGTTATATTGATATGGGAAGGTGATGAATGTATATTTGTATATATCTATTGTCACGCCCCAGTACCGAAATACGGAGACGGACTAGGCCAGCTACTCCATATGAGGTACGTAACATCATACGGCGATCGTGGCTGTCAAGAGACTAGGGGGTACATGCTACAATCAAGTCTCCTATGGTCCTACAGAGTTCTATGTCTCAATCAATCAAATCACATCAGCAATAAATGAACATTAAAGATAAAGCAGTAAGGTGTCCCAGACGCTTCATCAAAATGATCATGAGAGACTAGCTTTATAATTTAGCTATCTTAGAGAGTCAGGAGTACAAAATTATACACAGTTGCAGTCTGTTTATTTACAATTCTGTACTGACACAAAATATCAAGTAATCCGGCTAACAGGTGCCGGTGGCTAAACGCCGCATAAAATATAAGCAGGAGTGGTGGAGAAGAAATCCACTCGAGTCCCCGAACCGCCATGCTCCTAGTATGCACCATGGATGTCAGGGAGGAAGATCGTGTCCTCTGGTTCTGCTACGAGATCTGGCCAAACAAAACCAGCGGGGTCAGCCCCGAATAGCATGTACCGCCAAAGGGGCACAAGAGTTAAGATTAAAAACCCAGTTAAAAGAATGATTGATAATAATAATGCTCATGCTACTATTATAGGGTAGCGCAACATCCTCGAACCCATGTGGCACCCTTACAACCAAACAAGGACAAAATGTGCCGTATGGAGTCGGGACGTGTCGTACTCTATAACTTTCACATAAGTTAAAGGGTATAAACAATAAAATCTCCTGATCGTGACTTCGGTCGATAGCCTATCGTAGCACAATAACCAACCCAATAATCAAACAAGAACATGGGTTGGATCATGTACCATGATAGACCATGATCCTCAGTCATTCACAGAAGTAGCACTTCACAACCAGAATAAGTCTTCCGTTCATAACTTCGGTCCACAGCCTGTCATAGTACGATAACCAACCCAACAATCAAATAAGAACATGGGTTGGATCACGTACCATGACAGTCCGCTTCCCTCAGTTATTCACGGAAGGTAAATAGGATACAAGCAAGTCGTTTTCACGGCCAATTAGTGGGACGAGGTTATCCTCGCATCATGTTATTAGAAAATCCTCAGATCGTATCTTTCCAGCAAGGCTAGCCAACCCAGGGGTTCGCGTAGACAGGTGTCATTGAGCACAGGTCCCTCGTAAGGCCACCTTGCCAAGACATATAATATATAGCAGGAATTAATCGGATACAGTCATCCACTTGTTGCGGATGACACAGTATCCGTGGAGACCAGCCGGCGCGTCAAGACAATATCTCAAGGCGGTTGGTGTAACACGATCTCGGGATTCTGCCCTCCCCATGCATCTAGTGTATTTAGTTGCCTAGTTTAACCCTAGGTGAAATCTTGGACTCACATGCTGTGGCTTGCATAATTATCCTCCTAAAAGTCGTACTCAAGTACGAGTACCCCAAAAGAGGATCCATGTCAATCAGTATGTCAACATGTTCTACCCTCCTTGGTGTAATACATCATTGCAAATATGCCACGTGGAGTTACGAGTCATTTGTCGAGCATGAACGAGAACTGGGACATTCAGGTACAAGTATCAGGTAGGAACACTTTGTTCACCGGGGCACATTAGTGCTCATATCATGCTCAGGACAAAAGGCGTAAGGATATATAGCATACACAAACATTTACATATATATATATACAATATAATATATACATATAAAAATATAAGGTATAGGGGAGTCCAGGTCAGAGCGCGCTCAGGTCGGCCTACGCTCAGGTCGGCCTACGCTCAGGTCGGCGTACGCTCAGGTCAGCCTACGCTCAGGTCAGCCTACGCTCAGGTTGGCCTACGCTCAGGTCACTCCATACGACTCCTCCTCAAGGCAGCGTATGAGGTCCATACGACTCCTTGTCAAGGCAGTGTATGAGGTCCATACGACTCCTTGTCAAGGCAGCGTATGCAAGACATACGCTTCCAAAAGACAGCGTATGGGGTCCATACGACTCCTCATCAAGGCAGCGTATGAGGTCCATACAACTCCTTGTCAAGGCAGCGTATGGGGCAGACTGCGCTTCCAAAAGGCAGCGTATGGGGCCCATACGACTCCTCATCAAGGCAGCGTATGCAAGACATACGCTTCCAAAAGGCAGCGTATGGGGCAGACTGCGCTGCGCTAAAGAGCGCGCGCAGCTCAGTGGCGCAGGCTAAAAAGCTCGTGCGCACTGTTCACTGTCTTCTCCAAAATAGCAGAACTCCATGGTTTGAACCCAAAGCTTCAAAAGTCCATAACTTGGTCAAAATAAGTCCAAATCCAACTTTTCAAAGGTCAAAATTGGGTAGAATAAAATTCTCTACAACATGGAACCATCAAAACTTGAAAATAATGAAGTTTGCTAGATCAAAACCAAGAAGATCCGAAAATGGTTAAAACCTAGATCTACAAAAATTAAAGCTTCAAAATGGAAAACTTCAAGTCCTAAACTAGTATAGAATGAGGAGAAGAACATATTTTGGCAAATAATTTTGTAAGAAAACATCAACAACATTTATGGATCCCTCTCTTGAGCAAGTTGGTACTTGCCTTGGTTGGTGGAGGAAAGTAAATGAGAGGAAGTAAATGAGAGGAGAGAAAATGAGTTGAGTTATTATATAGAATCTTGAACCCATGGGTTCATGATGAACCATAGGTGAACCAAGAATAGGTTACCCCAAATGAGCCAAAACTGTAGGCCCAAATGCAGAAAATAAATTACGAAATAATATTTTGTCAAATATTTTTGGGAAATGCATGAAGAAATACAGCATATAAATATCGTATAAATATAAGGTAAATACAATTTATCGGTTTTACATATTAAAATACGTATTCCTGGATCGGGGAGTGACATCTATATAGTGTATATGTTTGTGTTTTAAGTGAGTGTTCAGTGTCTGTTTCATGTGTGTGAGCTTGTGTGTACACAAGTGAGTGTGATAGTGAGAAGTGAGCGGAGGGCTGCACCTTGTTGCAGTCCACATTACAATGTAGTTGGATTAGAGAAGAGTATTGTAGTGGATAAGCAAGTGTCCTATGTATGTGTGTATAAGAGAGAGATGGGAGTATGTGTATGCAGCATCATGCAACATTGCGAGCAGCATCTTGTAGTATTGTAGCAGCAGTTGTATGTAGCTGGAACAGCAGTAGCAACATCTAACAACAGCTACAACAGCAGTAGCAACAGTAGCAGTAGCTGATGCAGCAGCAGCAATAAGAGGCACAGCAGCAGCTGCTTGATGCAGTAGCAACAGCATTTGCTGCTAGAGCAGCAGCAGTAGCAAGCTGCAACAACAGCAGCAGCTATATGCAGCATCAGCAGTGAGCATAGCAACAGTTATGTAGGGAAGGAGGTAAGCTCATGTTTACAGTGAAAGTGTCTACCTGCAGCAAATGCAAGGTTGAAAGCGGACAGTGTAAGCGGCTGACATGTGTGTGAGTGTATATGTGAGTAAGTGATGGGCAGTTCCTATGGGTATCCGGATATCTAGATATGAGTGAGCATAGGTAAGTGTCTTAGTGTTGGGTATATGAATATCCTAGAGTGTATCAATGAGGTACATAGATACTAGTGCAGGTAAGTGTCAAGCCTAGATTAGTATCAAGGTAGGTAATAGGCATGAGTAAAGGATTGGGGATATGGGTTAGGTATGATATAGTATATCATGCATGGCATGATATATTGGTATAGGTATTGATATGGGTATGATATAAGGGTAAATGGTAGATAATAGGTAAAGGGGATATGGTATAGGGGTATCTTGGTGTACCATGGCTTATAGGGTATATTACTAGGAAGATAAAGGATAATACACTAAGGTCATCCTATGTAGTAGGTAACTAGCAGGGATGTATGATATATGTATGGATACTTTGAGATATTAGCTAGTATGGCTAATACCTTCAAGGTATGGACCTAGAAACCTAGGTATAGCCTAAAAATGACTAGATTGGCCCTAAAATAAGGTATTGACCTAGTTTGACTTCGAGGACCTAGTTTTGACATAGAAATCACATCTCGACTTAGTTAATGATAATTATCATTCCAAAATACCAATTGACATTGATATTTCATATTTAGGTATTTGTGACTCCAGTTTGGACCATGATCCTCACAAATTGCTCAGGACCACAAGCGAGTACATTTCTCTGTTAGTTTTTATTTACTTGATAGTGTCTATATCATATGTTCTAGAAATATTATGCTTAATTTTTGATACGATGGTACACAGATTGGTACAATATGGATCTTGGTCAGAAAATGTTACCTTCTAGTTTATTAGACCGTGTGCTTATTATACTCGTGATTGGATCCAGTGATATTATACCGTGACATATCGTGATTCAGATCCATGAGTATTAGTCGAAAAAGTGGAAATACAAGTTGGTTATGTGATCAAACCTTTAGTATAGCTCGTGTGCATACCAATTGTACATCTCACGTATAATTGAGTATTATCTTAGTAGCTCGTGTGCATTTCCAAGCCGATCACATAACAAACTTATATTTCAAACCACATAACTATGACTCTTACTTATATTGCTCATTATTTCACACCATGTTGCTATGTTATTCTTACCAGTTGTCTAATATGTATACATGTTTATCCCAGTTATATTACCTGTCCATTGATTACTTATTCAGTATGTATTCATTTTCATTACTTGTCACATATTCTCTATCATGTATTTGGAACAGCTTTCAGAGATTTGTGCTTCGCTCCATTTCTGACTGGATAATATTTTTCAGAGAATTTTGAGGACTTTTGTCCCACATTTTATGGATCGAAAGTGGATAAGGGGTATATCCAGGAGCCTCCAGAGGAGTCAGTGCCCATAGAGGAGGCACCACAAGTAGTGACTTTGCTAGTTTAATGTCACAACCCGTACCCAGTGAAAGGGCACGAGAAGTGAAGTACGCCCAGCCTACGCCGCAGTGTCGACGGTAGAACGCTGTCCTGGGTCACAGTATCTAACACAGTCTAGAATATGCTCCGAATGGAGAATGATAATAAGTACTCAATCACAACAACTAAGATGGAATAGAAGATAAATCTCACGAGAGTCACAGATATAATAAAAGTCTAGGTGTAAACCACTAGAATAAATCTCAAGTACAACTCATAAAGTCTCAAATAGAAAGACAATAAATACTAAGTCACAGCTAAACTATGGGCAAGTCCTCAGCGACTGTTGGATCCTCCTGAGGGTCCACGTCGCAAGTGTCATCTAAGCCAATGCCATAATAAGTAGGGAAGAACTCCTCATCATCACCTGTAAAATTTTCAACATGCCCAGTCAGGACGGAACGAGCACATATCTCTCACAATAGTTCATATCAGGATTGGACATATAAAGCAAGCTATAGAAAACTATACATGAATCGCTGTAAAGAAATCAACAAGAGAGAGAGACTATAAAATGAGATATAATATGATAAATAGAGAACGTAACCATCTACGTGATTTAGAGCATGAATTGGTTATGTAAACGGTTTGGGTTGCACATTGATACAACTATGGAGTGCACATGGATACCTACTGGGGATAATGATCACATAACCAACTACACTCTCCCTGCCCCCAATCAATACACAAGGATCAATACGTGTTATGTTATTGCACATGGATAACAACTACTTTATACATGGAGCTCATATGGTCATGAGTGTACATGAATAACACATGAGTGCACATGGATAAATATGAATACATGGAGTACATGATGGCCATGATAAAGAACATGAACATGATATACTCGATGTATCCGAGAGGATAACATCACATGAAAAGATACATAGGGTACTAATCCGTGTGAACATCGTGTCAGCATCAAGTATACTAGTCTATAACAAGAGAACATATCCAAAGAAGTATGAAAAGATCAGAGAATGTACTCGCCTGGCAAACTGAACTGCTGATGATGAAGTATAGCTAAACTGGGGCAATGTAAACCTATTTAAAGTATACACATGTCACAACCAAGTCTAAAATATCAAAAGAAATAGCTACAATGCAAGACTACATGCTTCTAGGTCCATTTTGGTCAAAGTCAACCCTCGGTCAACTCTGGTCAAACCTGGTCAACACTGGTCAAACCTGGTCAAACCTGGGTCAACTAGTCCGTCTACTAATTTTTAGGTCATGCACAAAATTCTAGGTCGTTTGGAGTTAGTTTGAGTTGAATTGGATCAAGTTTGACCCAAAGTTGACTTTTGTCAATTTGGTCAACTTATCGGCCAATTCGACTAAACTAGGCTCAAAATGACAAACCAAATCTGTCCTAGGACTCATATAGTTACGTACACAACTACAATCTATTCTAAGAGAGTTATCAAGCATAAACATCTATATAAATATAGGTATATACACACATGTGTATTAACAATACAAACAAAACCTTAAATCTAACTAATGATTGTGTGTGTGTGTGTGACCTGGAGATTACTGAAATGGGGTGAAATCTGAGATAAAAAACAGCAAACACAATCATGGTATACCACAATTAATATACTATTATATACATATATATACAATTAAGAAAACTATATATATATATATATATATATATATATATATATATATATATATATATATATATATATATATATATATATATATATACAAATGCTCAATGAAAAGATTGGCAATGGTTTGAGATAATTTAAAGAGTCAAAATCTGGAATTAAATCCCCCTCGACCCATCCTCAACATATATGTATTAGCAATGGGTTTCAACAGGGTTTTATATATATATATATATATATATATATATATATATATATATATATATATATATATATATATATATATATATATAAAGCATATATACACATAAATGATGGAAAATTATGAAACAAATCCGAAAGTTGGTTCCCACAAATCCGAAACCATATATACATACTGAAAACTCAGATTTTATAAGCTAAATAGCTGGAAATCAAAATATCGCATTTAAACTCAAAATCGAAATTAAGGAAACAAACCCAATTCACACAACGTCCCAAAATGCAATATACACCAAACGAACCCGCAAAACTCGGCATACACGTTGGTCTCGACCCAGGTGATGCGCTCGTATACTCTCGGGTTCGAAATCATGTCCGTGTCGTGTCCACAGAACGCGTATCGGAATTTCTCGATACCGCGTGACAACGCGTACGTTCTCGCTCGATTGAGCGCCGCACACACAGCGAAAAGCCCCGTGCTTGTGCACGTAGCTGGGGGGTCCTGGGGTAGGTCTAGGACACGGTGACACAGCGACATGCTGTGCCAAAGTGACGCATGCAGCCCCGCACCCGCGCGCGGCCTGCTGCGCGCGCGCGCGCCCGCGTGCCCTCGTACGCGCAGTTCCGCCCTCGTGGCTCGCTCGTCGGGCCACGCCGCGACTCGGGGTTCGTTCCTCGGGTAGTCTAGGTATAGGTCGACATGTCCCAAGTCCTGGAATGGGTCTTCGCTACGTCGTGTGCGCGCACGAAGTCCGTTTCAGCGACAAAATCAGGCTGAATGCACAGTGCGGCTGAGCGGTGCACGCACGATTCCTCCGCGCTCGCTCAACGAAAAGCCGTAAAATTTACGAGCATGGGGGCAGAGGTTGCCCTACGTTCTCAAGAAATTTCATGCGAAAATACGACCTATGCATCGAGAAACAACGCGCGGACAGCAGGGCACGCACGGCCTCATGCACGGGATCCGTGCACGTGCGTCCGTTGCCCGAAACGCCGCTGATACGTTGTCAAAACCAAATCCGTCTTCACAAAAGTTTATCAAGATAATATTATCTAAACATCCATGAAGACAGAATCGAAAAACAGCAACTTTCTATCCGAAGCGGCATTTCGTCGAACACGTGCCGTAAAGGACCGACACATGTCCGATACCGCCATCAAACGAAGTCGAAATCCAACCAAATTTCGTGGGCAAGTCTAGGGCACCTATATGAATGCAAAAATGAAAGAAATTCCATATTTACTATGGTAGATTAGGGTTTACCTATTGAGTGTCAAAAACTCAATGAATGGAGCCCCTCGGTTGTCGTGTCAGCCGATTTTCCTCAAGCAAAAGCCTCCGCCTCCTCGCTAGAAATGCTCCAGTAGATCCTCCTATCCTCGACGAGTGCAACAGAGTTCGTTTGGGAAGAAACGGACTCCGGATGAAGGAAATATGAGTTTTGGAGAGGAGAAACTATTAGGGTTTCCTTGTGGAGGCTCAAAACTTCACAAATGAATGCAAGGGGGAGGGGGTACTGCTGTTGGGCGGCCAAGGGGGGTTTCTAGGGTTAGGGTTACACTTGGGCCAACTCATTCTCAAGTAGAAATGGGCCCAAGTCAAAAAGGCTTAAAGGCTAGCATGCAAAAAGGCTAAAATAAATCAATTAAAGCCTTAAAAATAATCTAATGCCTAAAATAAATTTTAAAAAAAATAACAATTCTAATGCATGGTTAGGCTCCTATACATTGTCCACTAAGGTTAAACCAGTTGCTAGCACAACACAAGTCAAGTTATCTAGAAAATCACAAAACGACCAAAATGGCTAAAAATCCATTAATCACTCTAAAATTAACTAATAAGATCTAAATTAATTCTAATGATAGTAAATCTAATTCTAATATAGCATTAAGGTTCTAGGTCATGGTTAGTCTCTAAGTCAAACAGTCTCTAGGGTTAAACTAGCAACAACCAAAATCATAATTCACCCATCTAAATAATATAAAATAAAATAAAAATCCCCAAAAATCATAATATGATTCAAATATTATTATTAAATGATAAAAATTGCAAAAGTTCAAAATTACCCTCGTTTCAGAAAAGTGGTGGTTACATTTAACTATTATTACTGGATTGTCTCCAGCTTCTGAGACCTTGAGTTGTTATTATTTTTAGACCTATATTAATATTGAGATAGCTAGACTCTTATACTGTGTATTGATTATATATATATATATATATATATATATATATATATATATATATATATATATATATATATATATATATATACTTCTCTTAGATTCTCATCATATCTTTTATATCATTATCGTGCCCTTTATTTTCTTTATAGTTTATTGTGATTGAGTATGGATATTATCTTTATATTGTCCTCCTTTTGGAGATGATATATAATGATATATCATCTCCAAAAGGAGGACAATATAAAGATAATATCCATACTCAATCACAATAAACTATAAAGAAAATAAAGGGCACGATAATGATATAAAAGATATGATGAGAATCTAAGAGAAGTATATATATATATATATATATATATATATATATATATATATATATATATATATATATATTCATGAGATGTGATGGTTAGTATTGTTGACCTAAACAGCGTTCTACAGCCGATGCTGCGGCGTAGGCTGGACGTACCACATACTCTTACCCCTATTCTGGGTGTGGGTAGTGACAAAATCGGTACCGTCAACAACACTTTTATTAATAATTTTTTTATAAATATAACAAAAGACAACGATAAGAAAGACATTGAGGCCTCATTTGGTTTGCGGAAATAAAATAAATTCTTTACTCTTTCATATTTTTTGCAAAATTTCTATTCCTATTAAAAAAATCGGTGTTTGAAAATTTTCCAAAAATTGGAAACAAAAGTGAATATATAATTGGAGGTGAGAAAGTGAATCCATGGAATGAATGAGCAATAATTTTATTCTCTACTTTGCTATCTTTTTTTAATCAATTTTCTTTTTTTTCTTTTTTTGCATCTAAATACAACAACAACAACAACAAAAATAATTTAAGATCGTGATTTTGCGAACCAAACGAGACCGAAGAGAACATAAAAGGACTTCATTAATAAACATACTGATACTCATCACATGGAGTTCGGTAACTATTAGGCCTCGTTTGGTTTCCGGAATCATCGGGTTGGAAAAGAAAAGTGATAACTTTTCTATATTTGGATGTCAAAGAAATTGAGAAGAAAAGGAAAGTGATTCCAATGGAAGGAAAATTAGGAGAAAAGTGATTTCATCCCTCTAACTAAGGAATCACTTTTCCACATTGAAGTATTCACTTTCCTTTCCAATTTTTTGACATTTTCAGACAACAAGAAGAAAAATCAATAGAATTATAATTTTTTTTTTAAAATGTCAAAAAGTTAATTTTTTTTTTCTTCCATTTCGCGAACCGAACGAGGCTTTAGAGGTAGATCACTTAACATGCAGGTTGAGCTATGGTATACATGGAAAATGTAAATGCTAACCATATTTACATATTTGAAAGTTTTGAAACACTTTGCAACTTTTTGATCTAATAATGCAGGCACATATCGCAGTTTGATTTTTCTTTTTCTTCTTTTTTTTTTGGGGGGGGTGGGGAGGTGCGTCGTTGTTGTAGGTCCACATGGAATCTCAGATGAATGTTGCCCATAGAACTAGAACTATAGTGGTGAATGCTCACAGTCCACTGATGCAAAAGGTCGGAATATACTTACAAGGTTGTGACTGGATCCTACTCCCCTCCTTGGAATCTTCGTACAATAATCCAAACCGAGTATCGTCATCCTCATCTTCCCACTAACCCCTATTAAACCTCCTCTCTCGTTCATACATAGCTCACAACAGTTCACTTTCTTGAGTTGAACTTGAGGGAGTCCACTTCCATCACAGCAACATGGAACCCAAATATCTCCTCCGTCTGACCTTCACCCTCCTTTCCGCACTCTTCCTCCTCCTCGTCTTCAGCCGCTCCTACCTCCACCATCCCTACCCGGCCTCCGATGCGGCCGACTTCCTCGACTGCTCGCTCCGCTCCTCCTGCTCGCTCCGCTCCTCCTGCTGCGCTTCCAAGAACCCCATCCAATCCAAGCCTACTCCCGCCACCTCCTCCAACCCAAAGAAGACCCGGCCGAACCACGAAGCCGACGTCCCCAAGCACCCGCTCGACCCTCTCACCATCCAAGAGGTCAACAGGGCTCGCGCCGCCCTCCTCTCCCACGAGCCCTTCTCCTCCTCTCCTTCGTCTCTCACCGTACACTCCCTCGTCCTCGACGAGCCCGACAAGTCGCTCGTGCTCTCGTGGCGGGAGGACGCCCCGCTCCCCGCTCGCAAAGCCTCGGCCGTCGTGCTGTTCCGCAGAAAGCCCTACGTGCTGACCGTCGACCTCTCGACGGGGCAAGTCAGGTCGCTTCCTCCCCCGGCGTCCGGATTCCCTACTATGACCATCGAGGACATGACCAGCTCCACGTGGGCTCCGCTCTCCGACCCAAGCTTCAACCGTACTATTCTTGCACGGGGGATCCGCCTCTCCGACCTCGCGTGCCTCCCGATATCCTCAGGATGGTATATTAATTTAATTTCATAGAATTCGTTACTTGTTGCAAATTAACGTTTATATTGTTGTTAATTGGTAGGTATGGGCGTGAAGTGGAAAACACCCGGCGGCTAATAAAGGTGCAGTGCTACTCTGCGGAGGGCACCGCGAACTTCTACATGCGGCCGATCGAGGGCCTTACGGTCCTCATCGACATGGACACCAAGCAAGTGGTCGAGATCTCCGACCAGGGCCAGGACATCCCCATCCCTAAATCGACCGGCACGGACTACCGCTTCGACGTGGCAGGGCGGAACAAGCGGCCGCGACAGCCTTACAAGCCCCTCAACCCCATCTCCATCGAGCAGCCGTCCGGTCCCAGCTTCGAGGTCGTGGACGGCCACCTGGTGCGGTGGGCGGGATGGGAGTTCCACCTGAAGGCGGACGCGAGAGCCGGGGTGGTGGTGTCCGGGGCGAAGATGACGGATCCGGAGACGGGAGGGAGGAGGGGGGTGATGTACAAGGGGTTCGCGTCGGAGCTGTTCGTGCCGTACATGGACCCGACCGATGCGTGGTACTTCAAGACGTACATGGACGCCGGAGAGTACGGGTTCGGGCTGCAGGCGATGCCGCTCGTGCCGCTGAACGACTGCCCGAGGAATGCGTACTATATGGACGGCGTATTCGTTGCTGCCGATGGGAGGCCGTATGTAAGGGAGGACATGGTGTGTATCTTCGAGAAGTATGCTGGGGATATCGGGTGGCGACATTCGGAGAGTCCTATCACTGGGATGGAGGTGCTTCACTGCTACATGAAACCTTTAATTAATCAATTTTTTTTCCCCTTTTCATACTACTACTAGTTGTTGTTCAGTTGATTGATGAGGAGTACTTGGTTGCTTGTAGATAAGGGAGGTGAGGCCGAAGGTGACACTTGTGGCCAGGATGGCCGCGTCGGTGGCGAACTACGACTATATTGTGGATTGGGAGTTTCAGACAGATGGACTCATCCGTGTCAAAGTTTGTTTTCTCCACCTACTCTTCCGATACGCTATCTCTAGTGTCAGATATATTAATAGATGTTCGGACAAGATAGTTTCAGCAAAAGCAGCTTCTAAAATTAGACTATTTCATTAATATTTCAGTATAATATAATTACATAAATAGTATAATTGTTTCACTCACCACCAACAGAAACAAAAGTATATATGACTAATCCAACAAAGGTTTGGTCTCTTTGGTATTAACTTATTGTATAACTCATGTTGTTGATTGGCCCGGGACAGTATGGCCGATTTTGATCGGATGTGGATCGGATCGAGACTGGTTAGAAAATATGATCCCGGAACGGGTCAGGTTTAGAGAGCAGAAACTAAATCCAGCATGATCGGACCTGTCCTCATACGAGTTTTAGACCTTCCGACCCACTCATTATGGCCTATAAAAATGATATTTTTTTATACAAGCATCTTTAAGTGTCTACTTTTCCAAAGTAAACGACAACAAACATCAACCTACATACAATACTTAAGGGCCTGCTTGAATTGAGGGTGAAGAGAGTTAAATGAGAGAGAATTAAAGTACAAGGGTAAGCATTATTCGTTTTTGGATTGAAAATTAAACCGAACCGAATAAGAGATTCGGTTCTAATTGGAAAAAAAAAAAATCGGTTCAATTTCGATTTTGAAAATAGTAAAATTTCTTATTCGGTTTAGGTATCGGTTTGGGTTTGAGTTTCGTTCCAAAACCGAAAATCGAATAAGACTTATGCAATTTTATAAATGTTCTCAATTGTATGTATATGTTGTAATATGTATATATATTTTGAAATCAAAATTCTATTTGTATTTTGAAACCAAACTTTGATAATTTAACAATTAGTCTAACTTTGGACACAAATATAACAAAATATGTGTAAAAATTTTTATATAATTTTTAATATCATTTAACCACGATTTCAACTTTGAACCTTACCTATTATACAGTAGAAATAGTCCGATTGAACAAATCGAATAATCTGCACCGTTTTTTTTGGTTCGCTTCAGTTTCTATTTTGGCTTATTTCGGTTCAGTTTCGATTTTAGCAAATTTCGGTTCGATTTCGGTTTTGGATTTTTAAAATTTTAGTTTATTCGGTTTTAACTATTTCAGTTCCTTTGAAACTGAATAAATCGAACGCTCACCCCTAGTTAAGTGAGAGGATTTATGAGGAAGAATCATAGAGGGTTAAGTGAGAAAAAGTTAACATTGTTATTGTTTTTTTTTGTTCCTACACCCAAATCGGGGTTAACAATGGGAAGTAAGGATTTGTTTTTTAAAAAAGTCGTAAATAATCTTGTTTTGACAAGTTTTAATTAAAAATTCAATAAAATCTAATTTTATACTACATATATATTTTTGTTAATCATCCTTTCCATTTAAAAATTTCGATATATAAGGACTCCCCTTCACTTACTTCTCTTTACTTAGCCATCATAGTTTGGCTCTAGTAGTGCCATACTTAATTTTTGGATATAAGAACAAAATTTTGTTTTGAGAGCATAGAAGTTTGACAAAGTTATTAACATAGCACAAAGTTTGGCTAAATTGTATTTTGAGACCTAAAATATCGTTCGGAAGTGCATAATAATTGATTCTTCGCAAAAAATCACAATCATAAAAAACGTCCTACGGAATGGAGTATATTGTAGGATATTGTACAAAAAAATGTCCTTCCGTCGGACGTTTTTTGTGCATATTAAAAAGAGAAATTTGTAGTACAAAATATCTGAGGCTGGAATCTAAACCCATTAGCAATTTGTTGTACTTGGCTCTCACTCAAGAGACTTGGTTTTAAGTCTAGGCAGTGGAATATTTTTATTTTTATATCTATTATTTTTAAATGTTTTTCAGATGGTAAAAAATATTTGCTGGAAAAACGTCCTTTGAAGGACGTTATTTTATCAATTATGGATAGAAAAACGCCTTTTGAAGAATGTTTTCTACACATTCTTAATTACTCAATATTAGCTGAGCGGAGATAATGAGGGGAGTAGGAGTGTTAATTAATATGTATGTATAGATAACGCATTTCAGAAGAGCATTTCTTTGCAGGAAAAAAAAGTTTTTCTATAGAACGTTTTGGGTCTCTTAGAGCATCTCCAACCCTATTGTCTTGTTAAGTATTGTGAGTCTTAGGTGGCTCTTAGGTGGCATGAGCCACAAGGCAATGTCTTGTTTATGTGGCAAAATTATATTTCAAAAGACAATGAGATAGAAAAACTCTCTCCAATGCAAAAGTATTGAGAAGACAATAAAAAGTATTTTTTCCAACTTCCAAGGCAACTTTTAAGACAACGACTCATCTTCTTTCTTTTTTCTAATATTTTTTATTCATAATTGATGACATAGAAGAGAAGACATTGTCAAGTGCATTGTCTAGAACAAGACAATCAACTTCACAATATCTTCTTTAATATTTGCCACATAAGCTTCACAATTGACTTGACAAATGCATTGGAGAAGAACTTTTGAATAAAATTTTGTCATTCCTATGTGGCATTAACTTTTTTCCAAAGTCACAATAGGGTTGGAGATGCTCTCATCATAATTTTACCATAATTTCAGCAAACTTGATATTCTCATAACAATTTTACAAAATGCTCTATATGCAATTTTCACTAGCTAAACACGCAATTCAAAAAAAGTTGAGCTACGGTGATAATTTAATATTATAATACTTATTTATTGCATCTTTTGGACTAGAGTAGAACGATTTGTATTTTGGTTCTTTCTGGGAGACTTTTGTTGTACATAGGCATCTCAGACTAAGAGCATCTCCAACCCTATTGTCTTATTTTGTGTTGTGAATCTTAGATGGCATGGGACACAAGACAATGTCTTGTATAAGTGACAAGATTGTATTCACAAATGATAATGAGTTTAAAAAGTCATCTCCAATGCAAAAGTATTAAGAAGGCAATACAAATTTATTTTTTACAACTTCCAAGACAACTTTTACTCTTCTAGTTCTTTTTATAAACATTTTTATTCACAAATGATGATGTGGACATAAAGACATTGTGAAGTGTATTGTCTAGATCTAGACAACCAACTTCACATTGTCTTTGTCATGTCAACTTCACACTTTATTTCACATTTGCAGAAGTACTTTTGAAAAAAATGGTTGTCATTCCTAGGTGACAACCATTTCTTTTCAAACTCACAATAGGGTTGGAGATGCTCTAAGATGTGTTAGTTCTTTATTATTTGTTCTTATTAATGAAACAGAGAGACCATGGCTACTTTTCTTGGGAAAGAAAAAAGTGATGTAGAGTTATACGTTTTAATCGTCATTAGAGAAGCCAGAAGGATGACATTAGTTTTTAATTATGGATAAAACAGTCCAAAGTTTTTCGCGATCACGCATGACTGTTAAGTTAAACTATAAGGAAAGATGGTCCAGTAATTATCGATGATAAAAAAATCGTGAAGAAAGTGTTTGATTGTGGACTTAATCAGGTTGGGCTGAGCGGCATCCTAATGGTGAAAGGAACGCCCTACTCCCATGTCAACCAATTCCCGCCAAAACAAGAAATGTACGGCACCCTCCTCTCCGAGAACGTCATCGGCGTCATCCACGACCACTACATCACCTTCCACCTCGACATGGACGTCGATGGCTCGGACAACTCCTTCGTCAAGGTCGATCTGGCTCGGCAGGAGACGAGCCCGGGCGAGTCCCCGCGGGCTAGCTATCTCAAGGCCACCAGGCACGTTGCCAAGACCGAGAAAGAGGCGCAAGTCCAGCTGAGCCTCTACAAGCCCTCCGAGTTCCATGTCATCAACCCCTCCAAGTCTACGCGGGTCGGAAATCCGGTCGGATACAAGGTGGTCCCTGCCGGCACTGCCGCTAACTTGCTGGACCCCAGGGATCCTCCTCAGGTCAGGGGTGCTTTCACAAACAACCAGGTACGCACTGATCTGATCATCGAGTAACTATTACACAGTCATTTTCTTGGATATAAAAGCAGCAGTAGTTGCTGACACTCCTAAAATGTTATTCTGTATTTTTTTTCTTTTTTTTATTATTTAAAATTTCAAACTTGTCTCTGAATTAAATCTGAATTTTAGCATGCATGCAAGAAGGATTGCAGGATAATATTTTAAGAGTATCAAATAATCTTAATGCACGAACAAATTTGATAGAAAATTAAATAAGAGTGTAGACGACATTTTAGAACTGTCAATAACGACACCTTAAAAGAAAGTATAATTTATGTACTGATTAATGGATTTTGTTCTTCACTGTGTTTAGATTTGGGTGACACCATACAACAAAAGCGAGGAATGGGCAGGAGGACTGTTCGTCTACCAAAACAAAGGGGAAGACACGTTGGCTGTCTGGTCCGAGAGGTACGTAGAGATCCATATGTACGGATACGGGCGTGACTGTCTGTTGTTCCATGTCCACGTGGCCGATAACCATCGTCTCCACCCACCCCCTTGCTAGCTCTAAACCTGTCTCTCCTGCTAGTTCCAATAAAAATCCGTCACGTGGGCAAATAGACGGTCACGTCCGATCCAACGTCCTTTTTGCGTTATGGGTTAATAATAAATTAATTATAAGGTGATTAATTTTGTTTCAGGGATCGACCAATAGAGAACAAGGACATCGTGCTGTGGTACACGTTGGGATTCCACCATGTGCCGTGCCAGGAAGACTACCCGATCATGCCGACGGTGTTCTCGAGCTTCGATCTGAAACCCGTCAACTTCTTCGAGAGCAACCCCATCCTCGGCGTGCCACCCAACCTGGAGAAGGACCTTCCAATTTGCAGGGCGTCGGCTTCGGCTTGAGGACTCCGATGTTGGGAAAACCCACTGGGCTTCTTCACCGTTGTGCAAGCTCAGTTTTCATGTTACGTACATGTGCTCGCGGTGTAAATAATAAACAAGGAACACTTAGGGCCCGTTTGGTTAGCATTTTAAACGTAACATTTGGAATAGAAATGCTACAGTATACGGGAAACCGCGTTTGGCTGCATGCTTTGGGAAAAATATTTTGAGAAATTTTTCTCAAAAGTATCACTCAGAACATACATTTTAGAAAGCATCCAAAAGTTGTTTTCAGAACAACCATTCGCACATTGCTTGCGGGACCCACCCCACCAACACCCCCTTCCCCATTCTCAACATTCTCTCTCCTCTCAATTTTTTTTTCTTCCTCTCTGTTCTCTTCCTCTTCCCGAGGGTCCAGATATGGGCGGTGCTCCTCCCTCTCCTCCGGCTCGTCGACGAGGAGCTCCTCCCTCTCCTCCAGATCGTCGAGCTCCTCCCTCTCCCGAGCTCGACCCAGATCTGACGACGATGGCAGTGGGGTGGTCGAGCTCATGGACGACGACGTCGATGGGGTGGTCGAGCTCGAGGACGACGACAGCGGCGGTCGGGTGGTCGAGCTCGAGCACGGCGTTGGGTGGTCAGCTCGAGGACGACGACAGCGGCGGTCCGGTGGTCGAGCTCGAGCACGGCGGTGGGTGGTCGAGCTCGAAGACGACGACGGCGGTGGGTGGTTGAGCTCAAGCTCGAGGACGACGATGGCGGTGGGTGGTCGAGCTCGAGCTTCCGCCGCTTCGCCCCCGATCCCCCTCTTCGGCTTGGACAGTCTCCACCGCTTCGCCCCCGATCCCCTCTTCTGCCGCAGCCGCAGCCGCAGCCGCAGCCGCCTGGCTTCCGCGACGGTTCCGGCCTGGTCTTGCCGCCAGAGCCCCTGTCGTTCCCGAAGAATCCGAGATTTTTGCCACAAGAAGAAAAAGCCATTGCCGGCGGCAGCAGAAGATTCCACGAGGACGTGCTCGTCGAGGTCGACAAAGAGCTCCTCGAGTTGGACACGAGCACATGACCACAAGCTCATATTTTTTAGGACACGAAAATGGACTCAGGGACACAGTAGTAGACACGACCGAGAGCTCCTCGAGTTGACACGAGCAGTAAACAACAATAATTTCTAAAAAAAAATTACCAAACACATTTTTCAACTTTTGTGTTTTAAAAACCATTTTCAGATAAAAGTAACCAAACGCAAACTCAAAAATTTTCTACTTAGAAAACAACTTTATAAATTATTTTCAGAAAAGTGTTTTCAGAAAAAAATTTCAGAAAGCATATCCAAACGGACCCTTAATGTCCAGCTGAGCGTACCATTTGGTCCATGGACAAATAGATAGTGAACTATGATGTTTGTCCCAATGAAATGCATTAAATAAACAAGGCTACCTTGTTTCGATGCAATATTTTTTTTCCCAGATCTAGAGGCTTATTTTGAAGAGGAAAAAAAAAAAAAAAAAAAAACAATGGAGGCGGCGACTACAACATCTAGCCGGTCACCGAGACATATTTCTAAGTCTATCGGGAAGCCCATATGCCATTTAGTAGTCAACATATCTTGAATCAGTGTTAACCTATTGGAAAACTCTTCCTTTCCCGTGGGGTAGGGTGACCATGCGTGTGTCCACGCCCCATCCCCCTATTAGCTTCCCTACACCCTATGGGCCCACCTCCGAAATTACATAGCCCTATCTAATGTGGGACGATGCTTGGCCAACGGATCATGGCTGTAGTCCAAAACCACGAATATTCCGGGGCCCTCTCTAATGTGGGCCGAGATGTGGCCGATGGACCAGCTAGAGCCGCAGTCCAAAACCACGGATGACCTAGTAAGATCGTAACCAATATATCATAACTTTGGTTGCTCATGCGTCACTGGATTTGTGAGGTAAAATTCGTTAAAAATTAAAAAAATTAAAAATTAAAAATTAAAAGTTAATATGTTTTAAACATGCTTACAGAGTCACAAGAATAAGTATAATTAGTAGTTATGGTTAAACGGGGGACTTTTATAATACGGCGCCACCACCGATAATCCACTGGTAGACCTTCGGTGTCCAATTCCATGATGTCCAATTCCATGAATAAGGTGTGGTAAGAATTTAAATATTTGTCTTAAATTTCAGAATTGCCATTATAATTGAGGCTCAATCCATGAAAAAAGCTAAAGCAATAATGTTAGTGCCGGGACACAATTTTCGATGGAAAAACTTAGAAGGTGAAACAATTGTAAAGACGATGTTTCAATACAACACTTCAAAGAAGGCGCGTAACAGAGATCCTTGGTGGATTCTGGTAAACGAAGATCTTAAAAAAGATTTCGTTACAGCAACCGAATGACGTACTTCTAAAAAGAAGGTACTAATCCGAATTGCTAGAAGTAGTGAAGATGACAGGCGATAGATGAAAGATCTCCTGCTGGGGTGAATAATCACCGTTGCTCAAAGCTATATTCGCCCCACACGAATAGCGTCCAGGAACTAGCAAGTTCGTCGGAGAACTTTGGAACACTCCTGCTCTTCTGACTCCTCGGATCGTACACGGACTCCCGTGCAAAAGCAACGTTGGTGCAAAGCTTCTCTTCTCTCTCACAGCCTCTGTTTACTTGTGTTAAAAAATACTTGTAAACTTTTTTAACTTTCTGTGTACTTTTCTTTCATTTGTCCTGTGGAGAGAAGAGACCTTATATAGGCCTGAGTGGCAACTACCCGGTTTGCACAATGTTCGGGACGTGGTAAAAACCATTCCGAACGTGCAGTAACCGCACAGATCATGCACATGCATGATCTGTAGCAAGTTGCGCCACTCACGCACCCCGCGCGCCTTGCACACCGCGCGCAGAACGCGCACTGAGCCACTTGCGCCACCTACACGCCCTGTGCGCCCTACGCACCCTGCACCACCCGCGCCACTGGGCGCACAACTGTGCGCGCAACTGGGCGCGCATCTGTGCGCGCAACTGGGCGCACCACTGGGCGCTCAATTCCGAGACGGTCGATCAGAACGCTATTTTGGCGGGCCCGCGACCCGATCCAACGGGTAAATTTGTGCACGGCCCACCAGAATCCAACTTTGGATATACGGTTGGGTTCGTCTCGTCAAACTGGACCTGTAGACATGTAGTTTGATGACTTTAGAGACCGTAAGTTCTGGCACGTTTTTTGGTACAAAGTGGGTCCAACGGCGGACACTATTTTGACCTAAAATTACCGTTTTTCTCCTGTGTCCAGAATTGGACTTATGGGTAGGCACTTTTAGCTAATTTGACCATTCTGAGAACGTTGGTAATGTCTGTTTCACCATTGGGAGACAGTTGTGCGAGTTGACCGTTCATGGCTCATTGAGTGGGTTGTAGTAGCTCAGGACAACAAGCAAGTACATTCTCTAATAGTTTTTATTGCTTTGATATCTACTATCCGATTCAGTTGTAGTGTTATACTTGATTCTCGACACGAGGATACACGGACTAGTATACGTGAATCTCGTCATGAGATGTCATTTCCGGTTTACGTGGTATATGAGTACATTGTTCGATATTATTTCTTGTACTTGTATAGACACCGATTTGGAGTGGGCTGGCCCCCTGCTCTTCGAATCCCGTGTCATGACCTGTCATGTCTGGATCCATTATACTATTCGGGGATGGAGAGTTATTAGAGGTTATGTGATCATTATCCCTACTTGTTTATTACTTATGCATAGCTCCACCCTCACCACACGTAGGGTGTAGCCTGACCTTATACTACTTGTGCATAGCTTTTCATTTTGGCCAGCCTGATCCCTATACTATTATACTACCTGTGCATAGCCGGTCAAATGGAACAGCCTGATCTTGACCCAAGCCGATCACATCACGCTCTAATATCTCATGGCACTTTATTTTTATGTTTACATCATACCTCATATTACTTTCCATTATTTATATTCCAATTTTATCTTATATCTCACACATGACATGATATCCAGTTCTCTTGTATCGTTTTACTTTCAGTCTTGATATTCCATCTTGTATTTTATTATAATTGTCTCTTATAATATTTGTCAATTCACATGGAACTGCTGTTAGTGTTTGTACTTGCTCATATCCTGACAGGATAATTCCAGTTATTTTTCAGAGGATTTAGATGCAGATTGCCCGACCTACTACGGGTTTGGCATAGATGGAGCCTACGACCAGGACCAGCCTGTGGACCCGGTGCTCGTAGAGGACGCACCGCCAGTAGTGACCTAGTTTACCTAATTTTTGTCTGAATTACATTCCAGTATGATACTTTGAGACTTGTAGTATTTATTTGGAATATTATTTTATGTCTTGGATTCTGAACTTGTGATTGTGGCTCGGCACTATTTCAGACTATTTATCTCATCTTTATCTTTATCTTTATCATCGTGTTTATCTTCCTTAAAATTATGTGATTGAGTTGTGGTTATATTCCTCCGTGCGGAGATGCCAGGTTATATTATTGTGTCTTAGATTCTATATATTATAGATGACCTTTACAACGTTCTACCGCCGATACTACGGCGTAGGCTGGACGTACCCACGTGCTCGTGCCCTAAACACGGTGCAGGTCGTGACAACCAGTATTGACTTGGACATGACTAGACGTGATAGACTTGACTTCCTGTACCTTAGGAAATAGTGTTTTATTAGCCGTGGCTATACCACTATATTGTTAGTGCCTCACTGGACTGCATTAAAGAACCTGTTATAGGACTGTTAGTGCCTCACCGGACTGCGGTTATTATCACATGTTACAGATAGCTACGATTAATATTATATTATCATGACATGTCACCATCTGTAGAGTTTTTCTATGTGTTATTCTTTCTTGTACTTGTTATTCCTATTTTTCTTCGCATGTTATTTACTGTTATTTGGTGGCATGTATATTATGTATCTTGCTAGTCTCCTGAGGGCTTGGTAATATCTCCATGTTTTTGTTGAGATTGCTAGGATAGAAGGATAGATTGGTGGACGATTGTATCTCCAGGATTCAGGTATCTCTAGTGGTACTTTTATCGTTCTTCCATCTTTTATATTTTATGATGACATCTTCAGCTATATAGCCTAGTTTTACAAGCTTTACTTTTTGTTATGAGCTTATTCAGATGATTGTATTAAGGTCTGGCCAACTTTAATACAAAATTATATTCAAGTGGTAGTGTATTACAGTTTAATCAGAATTAATGCATTTGGTTCCCACTTGAGATCATTATTTGTGGATTGAGATATAGTTAACTTGCCATAGATTGGATTCACCCTTGAGTATGTACCATCTGGCCCTGTCATGTGCTAGTCCCGTGACTTTATATATTACTGTAGATTGTAATTTCATATATATTCTAAATTTACAACGAGTACGGATTGGTATAGGAAAAACACTAAATATGACGAAAGTCAAAAAATGAGGCTTATAAGATGGTTCATATATTACAAAAATTCAAAGATATAATAAAAGAAGATATTAACATGTTCAATTATAGGACCATTGTAATGAAAAGCATGGATCATACCATGTCAGTCCTTAGAAAACATATTAAGAAATATGAAACTATAACAAAGAATCCTTATAAAGAAAAATGATTAATATGATTGATCTAGAGGTCGCTAGTACTTTATTAGATACCGTAAAATTAAAAATGGAGTGGAACAATATATATTGGGAAGAAATTCCATCCTATACATACCACACACAGTTGGATGTTAATTATATCATACTAGGTACAAACCCCAAAATCAATAGTATTGTTAACAACCTACCCTCCGACAATGTGCAGATAGATGATCAAAATAATTGATCTAAAATCCAAAGTACAGCTACATATATACATACCCTTAACTATCTGTATTCTCTGGTATACTGAATTTACAATACATGTTTTGGTGGATATCGGAGCGGAAGCAAGTTTATTGCAAGAAATATTTATACCACAATCTTTGTGGGTAAAATTAGATAAACATGGAAAGGTTAATGCTTTTATGGATAGACAGTTATTAGTAAAAGGTCTTGAAATACAGTTTCAAGATATTCATGGAAACATAAAGACATATAATTATGATTTTATCCTCTTACCAAGCGATTATGATAACCTTCGTCATTATCCTCCTTTCAATACACAGTATTTCAATATTTATGGGTATCTATACCAAGAGTACCACTTTCGGTACCATTAGCTGATAAATATACCCCAACAGCACAACGTGGTGATAAACTAATAACTATAATTGATAAAGTGCAAGGAGGAAAAATTGTACTTATAACAATCCAACACGTACTAATAATTTACAAAAGGTAATTAATGGAATGTTGGAACCTCTATACACTGATAATCTCCTAAAATGGTTTGACAGAGTACCTTACGACTGTCAAATTGACCTCATGACTTATATAAAGATTCTAAAGTCCGAGTAAATAGTATTATGGCATCACCTTCTGATAAAGAAAAATTTGATAAACAAATAAATGAACTTCTAGGACTGAAGCTAATAAAAAAAGCTTTAGCCCTCATTCTTCGCCAACTTTTCTAGTAAGAAATCATGCGAAGATAAAACAAGGAAAAGCTAGAATGGTTATTAATTATAGAAAGCATAATAGCTATAGAAAGTTTGACGGATACTTTATTCCCTCAGCAGAACACATAATTAAGCAAATACAAGGAGCTAAGTTTTATAGTAAATTTGATGCCAAATTAGCAATTCAAACTTGCTGATAAAGCATCCATTGAGCTAACAACAGTCACCCTAAGGACATTTTGAATGGTTAGTTATCATTTGGATTAAAAAAATGCACCACAATATTTCAGAAATGGATGAACTCTATATTCAGGCGTCTACCTTACGTAGTTTTTTATATTGATGATATCATAGTATTCTCTAAAAATGCAAATGAACACAAGGAACATCTATTAAATGTGGTTAAACTATTATTAGATAATGAAATTATACTCAGCCATAAAAAGGTAGAGTTATTCAAAATCGAGATTGACTTTTCGGGAATGGTTATTAAGAATGGGCAGATTGAACTGCAACAACACATTTATAAAAAAATAAGAGATTTTCCTGAAGATTTTAAAACACTTAACGAACTTTAGAGTTTTCTCTGATTGCTTAACTATGGAAGGAAATTCATACCAACCTTTTGGCTAGAGTTGAAAAACTCCAAGATATACTTGCAAAAGAGCAAGCCAAACATAAACAAGCAACGAGTGAACAACCCATGAAGTGGGATACACATAAAATTCCCATTATCTTACTACCATAAGAAAAAAATTAAAATATCAAAAATTAAAGAATTGGTAAAGGATCAAAGCATCCTTTATTTTCCCTGGATGATGACAAATTAGTATTACAAATGGATGCTTCAGATAATTTATGGGCAGGTGTTTTAATTGCTAAACATAAGGAAATCATTGCTTACACGTCCGAAAACTTCACTAAAATATAGTTAAAATATGCCACATACGACAAAGAATTAGTAGCGGTTAAATTGGCTATAAAAAGTTAAGAGATATATATTATCTATAGACAATTTATCATTAAAACCGACAATAAATCGATAGCAGACTTTCTCAAAAAGAAAATAATTAGTAATCCCGAATTTTTTTCAAAGGATTGGAATTGCCATGTATTTGAAATTGTTTAATTATGAAGTTATTTATATCCTTGGATATACTAATTTTATGCCTGATACTCTTACCAGGTTATGAACCATGGAGGAAGAAGATTACAAAAGGTTCAAAAAAATCTTCGATGAAATGAAGAGGCAAGAGGAGTTCGAACTGATCGCCTCTAAGAAGGTCAAGAAGGATTTTGGTGAGCTAAGTACCTCGACATCTGGCATCCAGCAAAATGGAGAATAGCCAAGTTTCCAAGTGAATACCCAGATGTACAGGCAAATAGCCCTAATGTATAGGCAAATAGCCAGAAAGCACACGTGAATAGCCCAGTCACACAGGTGGCGAAAAGCCCAAATACATTCCAATAAGCGAATAGCCAAACACATGCGAATAGTCCAAATGGGACCTAGACCAGAATTGGGTGAATGGTGAGCCTGGCCACTAATTTGTTGACACTTAGGCATAATACATCATATCACTGCATTTTTCTTATTTTCTAGGTCATTTAAAAAAAATATTTTTGAAAGAAAAAAAATATTTTTTTCAAATTACATGCAAGTGAATTTCTAAATAGTTTATTTTTATTTTTATTTTTTTAACATTTTTAATTTTTTATACCAAATATTATGTCAAGTGTCAAGAAATTAGTGGCCAGGCTCACCATTCACCATTGCCACGTGGTGAGCCCGGACCACCCAATAATTTCTCGCCACCATGTCGTCAAAAACTGGTATAACCAAGACTTTGAGACTAACAACAAAATAGCCTAAAAAAATACAATGGCTATTTTAGAGCTATACAAATAGTCAATGTTAAATCAATCAGCTATTGGTTGTTACAGGTCAAAAAATTATATCTCACAGAAATGCAGAAGAATTTCTTTATGAACAAGAAATTTGAGGAGCTCCAACAAAAGGTCATTAGGATGGTGACACACTCCACAATGTCAAGATCCCATGCATTAGTTGCCAAGGAAAAAGATCTTTTTTCAAGGTCATCCTCCAAACAGAAAGAATTACAAAAAATTCACATCTGCAAACCAATGATTTAGTAAATCTAAGCATTTCTGATTTTACAGATCTACTAAAAGCACTAAATATCTAGGATGATTTTTTTTTTGAATTTGATGCAGAAATGACGGTGCAATAGATGATCTCCATGCACCAACAATAGTTAATAGATGACTCAAGACTTATAAGGTTCTTCAAGCAGCTCGAAGAGACGGACATCCCCAAACTCTTCGATGGTGAAGAACTTATTCTAAATAAATATAAAAACCCTTATTTCATTGCATGCTTTCATGAAATTCAGAAGTATAGGACCCATATCAGAAAGGGTCTCGCACATGAAGTGAACATCAATACTTGGTCTCTAGGAGAATTTGAAGGATGCATTCCGGATATTTGCGTGACTATCGTCCTCTCCCACGCCACTAAGTTCCAAACGGTCTTTAAATTTAAGATCTGGATCATTTGGGAATAAAGACAGTATATTCGGCAATTCCCATCTTATCAGATAAGAGAATTATTCAAATTAAACAAAGAACCACAATTGAAGTACACCGAAATCTCCGACAACAAATTCAATCAAGAAATTGAATAGTTGAAAGTAGCAAAGGAGTTTTTCCTGAAGGCAATACGTGTCTCATCTGATGATGTTGTTCTCACAAGTTCCAAGACGGTTATTCTGGCTTATCATATCTCTTGCTTACCAGACTCTGGCTATGGAGAAGGATTCACTCTGGTTTAAAATTTCATCACTAATCTCAAGCTAGGAAAAGTAGGGCAGATGGTCCGGGATGAGGATAGATCTATCAATCGACGACAGGCTCAACATTATCCCAGAAGACAAAGAAGAATGTGGACCCACTCGGATAAATGATGATAATGAAGAAAAAAGAATGGTGTTAGTGTGCGTGTGTATATATATATATATATATATATATATATATATATATATATATATATATATATATATATATATATATATATATATATATATATATATACAAAATTGCATAAATAATTACGCTATTTTATGCTATTTTATGCATTTATTGTATTAGCATAATTGCATAAATAATTTTTCAAAGGATTTTTATTTCATTATCAATATTGTGGGGTCATTTGTAATACATAAATATTTAGAAGTATATGCTACTATTCCTAAATTATATTGTAACAAAAATATTATATTTGGCTTTGCCTATATTTCAGAATACGGTAAAGACATATTCTATATTATTAATATTTATCTAGAACTAATTCTACCCATAATTCTCTAATAAATAAATGATTTCCTAATTATTTATCTAAATTGTTTTTACTAATAAACTATAGTTTCTCTATCTAAAATTTTATTTTTGGTAAACGTAGTCTTATCTAAAAAGATATTTAAAGTTTAAAGTATTAAAAAAAAAACTACCTTAACTACCAAAGTATATTCTGTAGAAGCATGGAAAAGAATAAAGAAAGATCCATGTGGCCAGAGAGCCCCATGCGGCTCAGAGAGTTCATGCGGCTCAAGTATTCATGCGGCTCGAGCGTCTATGCGGCTCAAACAAGCTCTATGCGGCTCAAAGAGGAGCCACGTGGCCTGCAAAACAGCTCTCCCCCCTTTGTCCATTACCGCATTAAATGCCTTGACGGCTGACAGCTCTGACAAGGTGACAGTTATGACACAAAGATATCATTATGACTCTCTCATAATGACGGACTCCTTGGGAAGCGAAGAAAATCTTTTGACACGATCCCCCGAGAGTCAGAAACTGTCATGCGGCCTTGACACGTGGACAGTCGTATGCGGCCTAAGCGGAGACTCCCCCATGCGGTTCACGAAGAGTAGCCCCATGCGGCTCACGAAGATTTGGCCCATGCGGCTCACAAAGACTAGCTCCATACGGCTCATGAAGATCAGCCCCATGCGGCTCATGAAGATCAGCCCCATGCGGTTCACGAAGACTAGCTCCATGCGGCTCACGAAGACTAGCTCCATGCGGCTCTCGAAGACCATCCCCATGCGGCTCAATGAGGAGCAACCTTCCTGCGGCTCAGATTTTTGCTGTTTTGACGCATGGCATGATTGATCGAAATCTCTCAGCAAATCCTAATGAAATATTGGGATCAAATCAGATCATTTGCAAATAAGCCAACTAAAGACACGTGTCGAGGAATCCGAGGTTGGCATGACAAATCAGGAGGATTTATGTCAATCAGCATTAATTACCCACAAAAGATTTGATGCAATCACATTTATTGCTCAAATCTCGATGAACGGCCCAGATCCAATGATCAATAGCCGTCGACTTACCAGAATGGGCAATCATTGTAAACCCTAATGAGGCCCCCCACTATTATAAATAGCAGGGTGCCATTCCCTTGCAAAAAGGACACACACACGCAGAGATATACAGAGAGAGAGACAGAGACATATACAGAGGCTGAGAGAGACATAGAGAGCCAGAAAGCCTGAAGAGAGAGCATTTCTTCATCAACGACCAGCAGTTCTTCTACAGAGCCAAGGCTGCACCCGATCGTCCAAGGAGTAAGGCAGAGCTGCCGTAGCTTTCCCGAGCCTCTACCGTCACCCCCCAGAATCTAAAATGAACAATTGTACTTAGACTGCTGTACCTAGGTTTTCGTCCCTAGGCTTTCTTTGTACAAGCGAGTTTGTATTGTGAAGTAAAAGTCTAGTCCTCCGATAATTGTTCTGTTCTTTTATATTTCATGGCAAACATATTCTAAAAATAGTACAAATACTTTTTCTCCGCAAATTTCCATCTATTGTCGGGTCTTGAGCATTACTAAACACATCTTTTACTTTCTCGCAAATCTCGGACTCTTACACATCGATCTTGGCTATTGGACAAAACGAAACATGTCAGAATATTACACCACACCAGGCGTCACCCCAGGCAAGACACCTTGCCTTTACTGTTTACTTTCTTGCTCAATATCATGCATGTTTTATTTCTTACCAAGTTGTTCTTTCAAAACTATATATAGATGCAAATTACTATATTTTATGCAATTGACTTAGAGTTAAGGGACTACCATATGTTTAGAGCATCTCATAAACTATCATGATGTGCCACGGATTGTGTGTGAATTGTGAGTCACATATAGCTTCGGTCTTGCGTATCGACCGTACATCGATGCGTACAGGCTGTGTGTTATGATGTAACTGCTAATAGATTGTGTAGAAGACTTGGCAGTTATTAAAGATCAAACAGTATCGTGGAGTCGATACATGTATAGTATCATAGGGAGGGAGGAGTTAGTTATTAGCGTAGGGGCTACATGTTCAGTACACACATAAATTTTGGCCAACAGTGTCTCGTATGAGCGCTACTTACTGTCCTGGGGCCGATAGTGACTCGAATGAGTGCTACTTTCTGCCCATGGCCGATAGTATCTCTTATGAGCGCTACCTACTGCCACTCTCTCTCTCTCCATCTATGCTGAACACCTAAGCTCCTGCATAGAATGTTGTCTTCTAAAGTATATTATTCCACATAGAATGGTTAAGAACCTTTACTCATGTATATTTTCTATTGAGCTCTTACTATTCAGTTTATGGCATGATATTATGTGTCTTGTTACGTCCCTCTGAGGACCTGGTGATCTCTCCAGGGGTGTGTTTCGTGATTTCTTGCAGGTGCTCTAGCTAAGACCATGTCTTCCTTCCTCCGTGATGATTGCTCTTAGAGTTAAGGGACTACCATATGTTTAGAGCATCTCATAAACTATCACGATGTGCCACGGATTGTGTATGAGTTGTGAGTCGCATATAGCTTCGGTCTTGCGTATCGACCGTACATCGATGCGTACAGGCCGTGCGTTAGGATGTAACTGCCAATAGATTGTGTAGAAGACTTGGCAGTTATTAAGGATCAAACAGTGTCGTGGAGTCGACAAATGTATAGTATCATGGGGAGGGAGGAGACAGTTATTAGCATAGGGGCTACATGTTCGGTACACACATAGATTTGGGCCGATAGTGTCTCGTATGAGCGCTACTTACTGTCCCGGGGCCGATAGTGACTCGGATGAGTGCTACTTTCTGTCCATGGCCGATAGTATCTCTTATGAGCGCTACCTACTGCCACTCTCTCTCTCTCCATCTATGCTGAACACCTAAGCTCCTGCATAGAACGTTGTCTTCTAAAGTAAATTATTCCACCTTGAATGGTTAGGAACCTTTACTCATGTATATTTTCTATTGAGCTCTTACTATTCAGTTTATGACATGATATTATTTGTCTTGTTATGTCCCTCTGAGGACCTGGTGATCTCTCCAGCGGTGTGTTTCATGATTTCTTGCAGGTGCTCTAGCTAAGGCCATGTCTTCCTTCCTCCATGATGATTGCTCTTGGACTCGTCATTTGCTTCGCTCAATCACATCAATTATTTGTATATTTCTTTCTTATTTAAACTTGTTGGTAGTAGATTTATCTCTGCCCAATGTTTGTACAAATGACTATTTGATTATATCATTAAAACTTCATATTTGTGGATGAGATTTAGTTTGAGCATGGCTTTCTACATTTTACAGCTTATGTATACATGCGAGCCTTTCATTTACTCGTATGTATACAGCTGGCATGATACGTATCTAGTCCCAAGTATTTTGGGACTGAGGCGTTACACCTACACACTTTCAAATCTAATGGACAACTTTATTTATCATACTCTCAAATATAACTTAACCTAGCACACTCAATCCTAGCCATCGATTAATCCTTCATCAATCTACTCCATCTATCCCTTCATGACAACAAACACACACACCCCTCCTAAGTAGCCGACCCTAATCCCCAAAATTCTTTCTCTATACTTTTGTAAAGATTCCCCTCTTTCTCTCTCTCCTCTCTCCCTAACTACTCGCAGCCGAACCCTCTTTGTTTCACACACACATCTTTATTTTCTTTCCTTATTTAAACAACAGCTCCTCATACCCCCTAACCGAACATCAACTCCCCCTCACCTTCTCTTTCCTCTACCTCAGCCCATGGTCGAACTTCCGTCTCATTCTTTCTAACTCCTCCTCCATGACCAAACTCTTCATCTCCTTCTTCATCATATTCTCTATTTTTCTAAGTGGCTCCCCACCATTTTTTTGCAGACACTTCCTCCTCAACATCCCCCCTCATTCGTCCCGACGACCTCCGAATGGTCGTGCATCGACCTGTGCGGTCACCTCCCCAATCGAGGCTCCGAAACACACCAGTGCACCCATACTCGCGTGCTGCCCAGATGGCACACCATGGCCGTGAGCTCCCTCGCAAGAACACTAGGTCAGACGACCGCACCACCAGACTGCCATCGCCGTCGAAGATGTGCCGCCTCCCTGTCAGTCAGTGGCTTTCCTTCATAGCCAAGACAACACACACATTCGCGCACAGTATGTACGAGCAGCAGCAGCCACGAGTGCTGCAACAACGCGGCGAAGGCTGCACACCACTGCCCGAGACTTCTACGAGGCCCGTACAGCCCCGACGAACCGTCCAGACCAATCTCGACATGGCCATCAGCCTCTTCGACGTGCACAATAGTTGATTCGTGCATTTAGGACGAGATTCCGTCGTGATGCGCGATTTTGAAAGTCAGAAATCATTCTTCAGGACAGCGACTTCGTGCCCATTTTTTAGACAATCTGACTATTGGATCGACGAACACTTTGCTCCGTTGCGATCTCGATATATACCTCTATCTCTACCTAAAGTTTCAATCGTTAATTTGATCGTTTGATAGATCAAAATTGGCCGCCAAGTTGACCATTTAAATTGTGTATATTTTAGACAGTTTTGGGGAGCCAACTTCGTCGACTTGTATCTCCGTCATTGCAGCTTTGTTTGATGCGCCAAAAATTCCTGTGCACAGCTATTATAACCATCTTCTTGTCCCTCAAATTTTGTTTCATTGTGAGCTCGTTTGATTGGTTGAATTTGACGCCAAAGTTGGTCGTCCGAATTCGTAATTTTCAAGTTGTAAAATTTTAATTTTGGACCCGGGACTCCGGATTCAAATTCTAACACCACCAGTAGGCTCATGGTGTCGTTTTGGCACAAATTCGTATAAAGTTTGCTTGATTTGGAGGACGTGGGCCCTGACACGCATTTTGCTGTAAGACGGGCCCCACAGTCCGAGTCAACGGACCATTTTGAGATCGGCTCATCGGAATCCAATTCCGGATATACAGTTGGGTTTATATCGTCATTCTGGATTCGTGGACATATAATTTGTTAGGTTTAGTAGACTTTTATTCTGACACATTTTTCGGTACAAAGTGGGTCCAACGACAGACAACATTTTGATCCAAAATTATCTTTTTGCCCCTGTATCCAAATTGGACTTATGGCTAGGCTATCCTAGCTAATTTGACCATTCTAGACACGTTGGTGATATTTATTTCATCATCCAACAACGTCTGTAGATATTTTATTTATGTATCACCATTAGTTATAATAAATTCTTATTTATGTTCGTATTTCAGAATTCTTGCAACGAAACTGAGATCAGTCGATTTTAGTGATCTCATATCGCTGAAATTGACAAGATGACCATGTGGATCGCTATGATAAGATTGTTAACCTTACGACTGATCGTTTTGCCTCGATTTGTGCGTCGTAGGTTTCGATGTACGAATAACGAGGTGCAACTTGATAATTTAAATAGCCTACTACTTGCAATTCATATTATTAGCCTATATACATATAATTGGACTTTGTAAAACTCTAAATGATTTTTGGGTTTCTAGTACTACCTATAATATTTTATGAATAAAAAGAAATTATAGTTTCTAAATATTATAAATGATTTTTAGATAGATATGTATGTATAGTTATTCTTTTTCCCCTAAATCGTAAGTCACGACTATTATTGTCGTTTCCTATTTCTCATCTCTATTATCATGCCAAAAAATATATCAAACTAGTCTTTTGGACTTTTTTGAATTCAATGGAACTTGGCCATGTTATTATCTGGGACCACCTTGTGGAGCATAGCATTGGTACCTATTCCGTGTCAACACGTTCGTATCATGCACGTCGACTTCCAACTAAATTAAGGCAAGTACATTCTCTGATAATTTTTTTATTTTATGATATCCTCTATGTTTCTTGTATTTAGTGTAGATATTCTTGTTCTCTTGACATATTGTTCACATGGATTGGTATTGTCTGGATCCCTTCATGAGATATTATTCCTAATCACCTTGGGATATCTTGTGCAAACTTTTTTGTTGTTCTTGTACATTATATGGACACCGATTCCTGCGAAAGCTAGCTACCTTCTCAGAGAATCCTGTGTCGTAACGTGTCATGGTTGGATCCACTATACTGGTCAGGGTCAGGGAGTATTGGTGTAGATATGTGATCAATACCCTCCTTATATCAGGTCTTTAATCTTGAATAGTGTTAATCATACACTGCATGTATGATTAACCAGGCCATAAACTCTTGTATCAAGTTCCTAAGCCGATCACATGTTGAAACTAGTGCTAACTCACATAGATAGTAGTTTCTTGTATATTCTCCATATTTACTACTACAAATTCTTTATCATTTAACTAGAACTGTTATTGGAGATATGCTCGTTCCAATCCTGACTGGATACGTTGACAAATTTTAGGAATTATTATGTCCCACATACTTGGACCACATGTTGATGCTAGCTAAGACAGATCTCGATGTTCCATTTACCGTGAGTTATTTTCTGGGAGCTCTAGGCCGTTATTTTTTTATTTTTAGATTCATGTTTCATTGTCGGTTTTGCCTTCGACATATTCTTGTTATTTATGATCATTTGTAGACTCTAGATGATTCCGTGATACTGTTATCTTTTTTTATTCATATCTTCTTAGTTGTAGGTGATTTGAGTACATATTGTTGTTATAGATCATTTAGATGTTGAGATTTTGCTGGGTACTTGACAGCGTTCTACCGCCAATACTGTAGTGTAGGCTGGGCATGGCCCGCATACTCGTGCCTAATATCAGGGTGCAGGTCGTGATAGCCGCTACCACACGAAGGATCGTGACAATGCTCGAGTTAGCCAAAATAATGGAGTTAGTCTTTTAGCTACAACAATGCAGATTGCAAGTTCGAAAGATAAGAATCCTATATTAGGGGACATGTGTTTCTATAGAGTTATCAAAGAAATATGGGAGCTCGATTATCATACCTTTAACATTCCAGTATTTAAGTGCGATTGGGTCGAGAGTAAGGGTGTTAAGGTTGATGAATTTGGTTTCACATTGGTGAACCTTAATCGAGTTGGGTACAAATCAGATTGTTTTATTCTAGCTTCGTAGGCCAAGCAAGTATTTTATGTAAAAGACCAACTAGATCCTCAATGGTCTGTTGTTTTGTCCACTAGTCCAAAAGATTATCTACATAAATAAGATTTTGAAGACATGGATAATTTGATGGAACATCATTCCTTTACTAATGCATCGTTGAATGATGGATTGTTAGATGTTAGGGATGACGATAATATGTTTTATAAAAGAGTGGGTTGTGATTGAGATGGGTTGATTAGTAAATTTGTATCTATGATTCTGTAACAAATTTCTGTTTTCTAGTGAAGCTACTGTTGTGTTGATTAGTAACTTCTTCTTTTCTGTTCATTTGTTTTATTAATGAAGCTACTGTTCAGATTAGTGTTTATTTGTTTTCTAACTTCTTCCCTTTGCAATATGTTTAGATTAGTGTTCATTTGTTTTTAACTTCTTCTCTTACTTATGAAATATGTTTATATTAGTGTTCATTTGTTTTCTAACTTCCTCTCTTTACTTATACAATATGTTTTTACTTGTGTGCAGACATCCCCAATGCCTAAAATTAGCAATTCTGTTAATGACAGGAAGAGAAAATCGAAAGAGGTATACATTTTTGTCAAACATTTTTCTTGTAGTGTGTCTCTACTATGCCTTGTATGCATATGAGACATACACACCTATAATTATACATTACCAGTGACAGTTCCCCTATGGAACATATATATACTCAAGTACAAATTGATACTCCACACAATCCATGATACTCTATTGATATATCACAATTATATATATATATATATATATATATATATATATATATATATATATATATATATATATATATATATATATATATATATATATATTTATATATATATTTATGTAAAAATATATATACATAAATATATATATATATATATATATATATATATATATATATATATATATATATATATATATATATATATATATATATATGTATATATATTTTTACATAAATATATATATATATATATATATATATATATATATATATATATATATATATATATATATATATATATATATATATATATATTTATATATATATATATAAATAAAATATATATATATATATATATATATATATATATATATATATATATATATATATATATATATATATATAACCAAAGCCGGTGGACGACTCCACCCGACCTTGGCCCGGAGGCCGTGGCCACCGCCACCCAGCCACCTCCATGGGAGGGAGGGCTCGAACCCGGCCCTCACCCCCGATGCACGGTGGTGTTACCAGTACACCACGACTCGATGTACTATATATATATATATATATATATATATATATATATATATATATATATATATATATATATATATATATATGGAACATATATGTCCCTAATTGTTCTGATACTTGCAATATCTCATAGGGACTTGTTCTGATACTTGCGACATCTTATAGGGACTGATGCATTACCCCTGTATTTGTTCTGATACTTTAATTGTTCTGATACCCTAATTGTTCTGATACTCTAATGATATATCCAGTCCTCTGAAATTTTCCTAGAGCCCTTGCCTATGGCAACATCTCATAGGGACTGATGCATTTCCGCTATAGGACTGATGCATTTCCCTTAACACATGCAAACATATATCCTAGACAAAGTATATCTAGAGATACTCTTACGCACTGCCCTGCCAATGTATTATTTCATTCATCAAATACAATGGAGCAAGTTTGTGACATGTAGACTTTTAGAGGACTTTCAGGTATCGGTCTCAAGAATTTGGTTAACTTGTGTACTTCATAAATTTTTACTTATCATATGTTACTTATGATTTTAGAACCTTCACATAGAGCAACAAAATAGGAGAGGCAGACATGTATACAACCATAGGCTAGGCCGAAAAGGCTATGCGGGTTTAAGAGAAAAAATAGTAAGTAATCTGAACTCTGATACAACGCTTTGAAACAAGTGATGGATGCAATGCAAATGTGTACACTCACCTATGTTCATTTTTATGATAAAAGTAGAAAAAGGATGCAACGTATACTGAAGAGGAAGTTGACCGCTGCCTTTTTCAGAAGCTAGCTCGAAAAAAGCAAAGAAAGTCTACAAGAAAGTCTACTGGGGATGCCGATGCCAGTGAACATGATGTGGATGATTCTATTTCGATGGTTTATGATCCATCTACTCAAGCAATGGTGGATAAGATTGTAAGAAAGTCTCAACTTTAGTCTTATTTTCCCTAGCTTGTCTTGCTAATCCACTGTTGCTACATATCTAGTCTGACACAATATTTCCCTTTTCTACCTACCACTGTTGCTGCATATCTAGTCTCATTTAGATACTTAGACACTTAGGCCACTGGACACTTAGACACTTAGGCCACTGGTGGCTAATCCACTTAGACACTTAGGCCACTGGACACTGGTGGCACATACACTTAGATACTTAGGCCACCTAGTGGCCTATCCAGCTATATGACTTTCTAACTGTCTAAGCTCTCTTCCTATACATATACACACTATATTGTCTATACCTATCTATATTTTTATAGGATGAAGTGAAGAAAAAAAATTTCTTGCGAGTTGTCTATTCCGATGAATCGTGATACTCTTTGTTATGCAATGTAGAAGTCCGAGCACAGCAGTCGTGTTACTGCCATGGGTAAATATGCATTATTGAATATTTATGCATTATGTGCTGCATATTTATGTATTATTGATATAAGGATACTGTTTAGGATACTCATGTTCAGGATATTCATGATACTAAGCCACTACTATGCATTATTGATATTGATACTCATGATACTAAGCTACTATTAAGCATTATTAGTATTAGCTTTGATACTCATGTTCAGGATACTTGTGTTCAGGATACATGTTGTGTGACTATGTAATGGAGAGTATTTCCTGTGCAAGTGTGTGTGAGTAGTGTGCTCATGAGTGAGGATGTTTTCTATACATGTGTATATGTATTGAGTATAATGTGTGAGTATGCTCACATGCTTGTGTACCTGCATGCAACAGTGTGGGGCAGAGTTCTGACTTGTAATTCAAATGGACTTTGATACTAGCAGTCATCATGGTATCAGTCTATGATTTTGTTCACTGTTAACTAATGTGTCAAGGGGGATTACCAATGGTATCAATCATCATGGGTTTACCTTCAGTCAGTATACTAAACTGCATCAGTCCTTGTTGATTTGTACAGTCCCATTTCTTTAGTTCAGCCCTTTACCTTCATGTAAATCAAGTTACAGTAAAGAGGGTGGGGGGGGGGGGTAGGGTCTCTACTAATTTCTTGTAGCAGTCACTGTTCAGTCCCCAAATTATATATAGTTCATTCCCTACTTCTCATTCTTAGTAACAGTTCAGTTTACTGGATAAATGAGAAGGAGGATGTTTCAGTCAGTGGACATTTAAGTTCCTGTTTGCTAATGGTTTTAGTCCTAAATTACAGTCAGTCATTCATAGTTCAGTCTTTAGTTTTATTTGTGCTCAAACACAGTATCAGTTTGAGAGCCTTGATACTTGATTTTGTTTTAGTATCACAAATAGGAGGGGCTCGGGTTTGGTTTAAACCTTAGTAGCAGTCCCTATTTATATATTTTTGTCCTATACATTATTGCATCACCCACTTGTTGTATCAGTCCTTGTTGCTAATATTGTATCAAATATTTCTTTGTTCAATCTATATGTGTATTTATACCAGTCCAATACTAAAAGTGATATTGTATCAGTCTTTGTTCAAATATTTCTTTATTGATATCAATACTAACAATGTTTTTTAATTGGCTATAAGGTATTCTCGATGAATGATGGTTTGTGAAGCTGCGGGCTTCGGTTGCGATATGGTTTATGAAGCTGCGGGCTTCCGTTAAGGGTATTTTATTCTATTGTGGAATTAGTTAAAATGAAATGGGGTTGGTGTATCATATACAAGTGTGATTTGTGAACAAAGTTTATCTTTTTGTTGGTTAACTGAACAAAAGAACTGGTGGTTGAATGTAAGAACATATTTGTTTTGTTAATATAAAATGTACTTGTAAATTATTTGATGTTTGTGAGAGATTCTAGATTTTATATTATGCATTTCTAGATTTGATATTATGCATGGATCTCGTAACGTCGGCAACGTAAATGGAATTGATAAACAGGGTCTCTTGACGGCTAAGAAACTTCAACAAAAAAAGAATCCATGCTGACGTTCATTAACCGTCAGCTAGGCCAGCGTCAGGAAAAGTATACACCAATATTGACGGTAAACTGGATCTAAAACTGGATTTAGTTGACGGCTAAAACCCGTCAAATAAAGTCGTTCAACAACCGTCAACTAAAGTGGGGACTTTTGCTGATACTAACCTAGCTGACGGAAGGGAAACCGTCAACTAAACCCTTTGGTGACGGGGAAAAACTGTCAACAAAAACTATGTTTCTTGTATATATATATATATATATATATATATATATATATATATATATATATACTGAAAAGGTAAAATTTATATTGATCAACGATAATTACAACTTAGATCTATCCCAGATTACAAAATGAGTCATCTGGGGTCTAAGATATCTATGTCTGCATCTATATTTCTTTGTACAACAAAAATACTAAGGGATTGACCCTCAAAGATACGCCAGTTTCATTCTCTCCAGACGTGTCATACCACCGCCCCAAATATAATTCTCAGACGACGATAACCTCTCGCTCCATTCCCCTTATGAGCTTTAATATCATTTAAGGCCGCAACAAGCTCTACATACTGACCATGGATTTTTCCCACTTTTCGTCTCTACATACCAGATCTCCTAAGTGACGTCACAAGCGAAGAACAAATGATCCATGGTCTCATCATGTTTACCGCATAAATAACACTTCATGTCCACACAGGGGATGCCAAAATTGCTCAACCTGTCTCGAGTAATAAGCATATTCCTGATTAATTTGTATAAGCACAACGACATCTTGACAGCAGCCCCTTTTGTCCAAACTATCTCTGCCCAATCAACCTCCTCATGATCGGTCCGTATCTGATTCATGACTGTACTGAACTTGAAAGTACCTTTCTCTATATTTATCTATCAATCTCCACTGCCTGGATATCCTCCGCATGAGCTGCCTCAATCATATGGCCTTGGATATTCCACTCTCCTTCATGGGTAAGACTGCTAACCATTTCTATAGAGCCCATCAGTTCATAAACATGCCATCCTGTCACGACCCGCACCCGCTTTTCGGATACGAAACGTGTCCAAGCCCAGCCTACGCCGCAGTGTCGACGGTAGTACGCTGTCTATACTCAAGTCACGGCAATCTAGAATCACGGGAAAACTATATCTCATCGACAGGAATAATCATGTCACAGTCAAGATCAATGGAAAGATATGAACTAAATAATAATGAATAAACTGAATATCAAGAATCACTGTCACGTCCAGTGGACACAAATCCACTACCAATAGACGGAAGAAAATATAAGAATACATAGAGTAACTAACTGAATAAAAACTGCTAATCTAGACCACCTCAAGTGCAAGCGATGCGATCTGATGCTGGCTCAACCCTCTGGTCTGCTCCTAACTCAAACTCGGCTAACCTGAAGAGATCATCAGGTCCTCAGAGGACTAGCAAGATACATAAAAACGAGCCTTTCTAATAGTTTATTATGCATGGAGAAAGATTCAGAATAAACAAGTAAAACTGAGCAATGAATAAAGCACGAATCTATACACTGTCTACACATAAATGAACTGCTGAACAAGGACTAGAGAACTCATGTCAAGACGTCAACGGATAACCGAAACGAATTCTCAAACCCTCGTCCCTAATATGGACTCGCAGGTTTGAACTACTAACCCTCGTCCCTAGTATGGACTCGTAGGCTAGCATCACCCTCGTCCCTAGTGTGGACTCGAAGGCGTAACCCTATACCACTAACCCTCGTCCCTAGTGTGGACTCGCAGGCTAGCATCTACTTCTAACCCTCGTCCTTAGTATGGACTCGCAGGCTAGCATCACCCTCGTCCCTAGTGTGGACTCGCAGGTATGGACCAATAAGTACTAACCCTCGTCCCTATCGTGGACTCGCAGGTTAGCTTCAAGGTTCAAGACACGGAGGCATGACTCAATCAAGGCACGACCAATAAGACACAAGGCTAACTGTGAACATGGTCTACAAATCAATGATAACAATATACGAATAGGATATGAAAGATACATATCAATAATATGAGAAAAAATGGATAAAAGATAAAGACAGTGCATGTAAATAAAGCTGTACAGAAAGACAAGGTATACTTGCCTTAGGTCCTTAGCTGCTGGTACGGGTCACTGCACTGAGTCAAATCCAATGAACCTATTTTGTGAAGTAAATCGAATCAACACATGAATTTAACCAAAATAAAACTATCTTTAATAATTGCTAATTGCTCATGCACTTCTAATGGCCCTAAATTGCTTGGTGGTCTCTACTTCTAATCTGTTTCGAGTACTAGTCTTCATTGCCACCCTTAATTTGTTGTGTTTTAGTAATTTGTAAAACCTGCAATTTAGCTTCACCATACTGCTATAGGTAAATATCATGCCAAGGAGATGAACCCCTTCCTACTATTTTATGACTGAGAAACCACACTCTTACATTGCTACATATAACTGGATGCTATCCTAACTCAGTTGCCTGTGGCATATGATGCAATGTTAACTGTTACTTTAGAGGGTGGACTAAACCATGGGGTGTGAATCACTGTCAATACCTGGGAACTTACTACCATGGTCACCAACTCGATAATTGGTATGCTTATGTCAAAGGACCCTTTTGTAAAGCATAGATAAAGATGTGGAGTGGGAGTGTCACAGAACAACGAAGCTGAACAACTGAATATGGCTCAAAGAAAGTAGGTGTAAAAGCAAAACAATGTTGGGGGTGACATGATTCAAACACCTGACCCCAGGAATGAAGGCTTTGTTTTTGTTCTTGTTGTTGGATGGCCAATACTATTAAGTCAATACTAGGTAGAAGCAGATAATATAGAGTTTATGACTTTTAGGCTTCTGATTATTCTTATCCAGGTACATCTCTGACCATTTTATCGTATCCAAGATCCAAGTGTTTGCAGAAACTACTAGGCAGCTTAAATATCAGGTGTCTAGTGATCTAATTCTCAAGTTGCAAGTGAGTATGTATTAATGAGTTCAACCTCATCTTTATCTATCTTCAGAAGATGGACTGGAGAATAGGTTACACTTGGATTCAAGAAGGTAGGTGCACTTTTAACTTCCTTCACTAAGCTTGTAGAAACCTGAATCCCTACGAAAATATCAATTAGGCTTCACAACAGTCAGCAGGGTAAATCTAAGCAATCCTTTCTCATTAAAAATGGTTACTCGACAAAAGGTTTAAACTGTTGACAAAGACTACCAAAATTCATCATAACGGTGTTCTGTACAAGCTCGGGTAAAGGTCTATTTCCCATCCAATTTTATATATTGTCATCATTGTGAGGTTCATGTGCATCTCCAAACTCAAATCTACTAGTCTTTGGAAAGCAGCTATTTTCCAAATACGAACAGAACATGCTGAAACATGTAAACTTTCTATGGGAAACCAACCAAATAAGCCATATTTTCTGAGGTCATCACAGGTTATGAAATTAGTCCTACACCCTACATGTATTTAGCCTACTGGTTTCTCATGTTCCTATGGGCCTCTCTATGCCCTGTTACTAGGTATCCCAATCCTATATAGTCACCAAGGTCTGAATACACAGGACAATATGAAAAGGCAGACATTCTTCCTAGCCAAGATAACAAGACCAAGTAGGCATGTGTGAAGGTTAAGGCACCTTCAAGGGTTCTTAAGGGTAGTGACAGCCTTTATTGGTCAACAAAGACTCAAGTGTGACTGAACAAAGATCTTATACCAAATTGCAGGCCCTGCCCACTTTTTACCTGTATCAAGAGTGAGCATGCACTCTAAATATTTTCTAAGCATGCCTGGGATACCTGGTACTCAATCCACCTAGGCTTACTACCTATAAGCACCACCCTTGTGATAGTAAGTATATTTCAACATAATATGCTATTATACGAACACGAAACCAAATTCAGAACAATTGATATCTGCCATTTCCATCACATCCAGTCAATGCCAAGTCGACCTGTCATTGTTTCTTCCAAAAACAGAACAAGGCTCCCAGTATCAATGAACATCAGAATGTTACACTCGAGACACACTATGGGAAGAGTACCAATTTATACAATGTTAATAAAGGGTCATCCTAGTCTACTGTCCCAACTTTTTACCACTCCGTACCCTTCATTGGTACCTGCAAATACCCTAGGGTCCTATAGCCTGGGTTACTCTCCATCAGTATTTACTGACAATAGGAAACTGTCCCCTGCCTACCCAAAACCTGTTGGTTTGCACAGGTACAGAAACAGATATTCAACACATCCAGATTGAAGATACATGTAGTGGTGATATGTCTGCAGGATATATCTGTTAAATGCAGTACAGTTTAGGACAGCAGTACATCCCTATGCCCTGTCTAAATTCCCTCAATGCTATATCCTAAGTTTTCTACACACAACAATCTATGCTTCAAAGTGAACCATGCCCTCGTTTATAAAGTATAAATAACCCAGGTTGTCCTGTAGGAACTAGCTAGGCCCCTGCTTCCTATGGTCAGCACACAGGGCTATCTGTACTTGTCACAGATGCCTATAATATTAGCACCTTCTCTGTGTGGGTCAAATGGTGAAATACTGATTTGATAATATGAACATTTCAATTGTCAACTTTCAGTTGGTATACAGGTGGGGGGTTAACCTGTAATATCCCTCAGATACTAGGAGAACTCATATGCTAGTATCACCTTTGAGTATAGAGGAGGGTACACCTTCAATGTTTACTGAATAATAAGGCAAATTCCTAGCAGTAAGTGTGCAAGTGCTCTCATATCAGTCCTTTAGTAAATACCCAGAAGTTTCCCTGCATCCTATACGTATGGTATCATCCATACTGCTTACAGATTTTTATGAGAACAAATGGAACCAATCAAATACCCATTAGGTTCAGGGGACAGGTACTCCTATGATGAAATGATGGAAATAGATAAATAAATGATGGTAAACTGAACATCAAAAATACACAGTAAAGAACAAAATAAACAATTATCAAATGCAAATGAGTTGGTTGATAGAACAACGTAATAATCATGTTGGCTATTGATAACTTCTATGATCTCCTACTAAAAATAAGAGATGGAAGTAACTAACATTGTTCCATCTTTCCCATAGATTCCTCTTAGGCATTTCTACAAGCATCTAGGTCTTCATCGATTGAGATAAGCAACTGGTTCCAGCAGTATTAAAGCATGGTAGATGGAAAGGGAGGGATTTACCTGTTGAAGAATTGCAAGCCCTGTTCCAATCGAGCCCTCTCTCCCTTAGTCACTCCTTCTGAATAGGGGGCGCAGAATGTTGTTAGGGTTTCGGGAATCCCATGGGTCAATTGCTATCCTATATATATATATACCCAATTGCTAAATCTGAGATGAAGAGGAGATGGGATGAAAAGGATTTGGATTGATCTTCAATTTGAATTCAAATTGAATTCGTTGAAGGGTTCTGCTGAATGGATATTTGAATTGGGGACTTTTGCTATAAAGTCCCTGCCAGTTCCTATATTACCAATTGGTCCCTGCTGGCATTAAAAGTAAACAACTAATATAAAGCATTATTTTTATATGTGAGACAAAAACTAAAAAATAAAAAAAATATAGGAGAAAATTTGGTCAAGGGGTTGACAACTCTATCCCCCTTAAACAAATTTCGTCCTCAAAATTTAAGGAGCTTCGGTCTGCTAGAAAGAATAGTTTAACAGTTTGCTATAGAGTTATTGTGAATCCTTGCAAGTCAAAACCAAACATAATACTCCTCAATAATGCTACAACTATAATCTACTAAAAATTTCCGCCATCCGCTCCGTGTGGTGTCGCTGCCTCTTCCGTGATCATGGCAGGGCTCGTCCTCCTGTTGCGGTTGGTAGTGGTGGGGCACTTGCGTTCTTCTTCGGACAATTGCGAGACAAGTGTTGGTTGGATCCACAAATCCAATACAACCCTAATCTGCTGCGACAATTTTTTTGAGTGTGGCCTTTCTTCGAGCAATGCTGCCAGTTGGGAATGTCTTGGACTTGGCGTGGGGCTGCTTGTGGTTGTTGCTGATGCTGTTGCGCTGGTGTCTTTCCTGAAATGTTGGGGCGTTTCGCCGGTACTGCTTGGTCGCTGCCTCCTCCGAGTGCGTCTCGAATCCTCTTCGGCTTGTGACTCAGTTCTTCTTCTACAGCTTGGGCGACTTCTAGAATCTTCTCGTAAGTGGTGGCTCGACTGGTGGCAATGGCTAGGCGAATCTCGTGAGAGTCCTTTTCTGAATCGTCGCGCCTTGTCTTCAGGGGTGCTGACCAAGTTCTCCACGAAGCGGCTGAGGCGAGAAAACTCCGATGTATACTCGTCGACAGTATGGTTGCCCTGCTCTAGGTGCTCGAACTGACTCACCAATGCCTCCCGTGCTACGTATGGGCAGAATTTCCTCTTGAACAATCGCTTGAACTCCTCCCAAGTTACGTCTGGAGCAGAAAAGCGGGGCTCGCCTTGGTACCATGTCCGTGCGATGTCGAAAAGCTGTCCACTGACCGACTCGATCTTCAGTTCGTCTGGGACTCGGGCCATCTTCAGATACCTCTCCACGTTCTCCAGCCATTCATCAGCGTAGACGATCCCCTCTGTCCCATGGAATGGCATGGGCCTAAAGTCCATGAAGTGCTTGGGATTCCCCGGACGCTGTTGCAGAGCATCTCGAACCTGAAGAACTTCTCTCAAAGTATCGCGAAAGATGTTGGCCTGCTGCTGAAAAATTCCCAGGAGGGTGAGGCTGTCCAGTGCCGGTGGTAGGGGCAGAGCAGGTGCTGGATACATCATCAAGGCTGGATACATCGCCGGTAGCGGGTGCATGGCAAATACTGGATGCATTGCTGGTGCTGGGTGCATGGCTGGTACTGGACGTGGAACTCCTGGCGGTAGGACAGATGCTGGTGGCAGACCGGGTGCTGGTGGTGGAGTCTGCAGAGGAAATTGTAGAGGCGGTGGAATATCGCCTCTGCGGAATCTCGAGAATTGTGGTTGATTACTCGCATGAGTGAGTTGGCCTTCTTGTGTCGGTGGAGTCATGTACGTGAAAGAGCCTCCTGTAGCCGGTGGAGTGTTCAGTGCAGCATTGTTCTTGTCTTGAGAGTCCATCTTAACTGCTAATCAAAGAAAAACATTTTAGCCATTGGAGAGATTTTCAAGCAAGATGCAAATCAAGGATTCAATGAAATCAAGGATTAGAGATCAGTAATGAGTCAAGACATGTGGATGAGATTCTAAGTGTCTAATCCTATTTGCAGGCTCACGATGGTACATTGACGTAACCGAAGTGATTAACGTAGACCTGCATGGGCCACCAAAAAAACTTGTCACGACCCGCACCCGCTTTTCGAATACAAAACGTGTCCAAGCCCAACCTACGCCACAGTGTCGGCGGTAATACGCTGTCTATACTCAAGTCACGGCAATCTAGAATTACGGGAAAACTATATCTCATCCACAGGAATAATCATGTCACAGTCAAGATCAATGAAAAGATATGAACTGAATAATAATGAATAAACTGAATATCAAGAATCACTGTCACGTCCGGTGGACACAAATCCACTACCAATAGACGGAAGAAAATAGAAGAATACATGGAGTAACTAACTGAATAAAAATTGCTAATCTAGACCACCTCAAGTGCAAGCGATGCGATCTGATGCTGGCTCAACCCTCTGGTCTGCTCCTAACTCAAACTCGGCTAACCTGAAGAGATTATCAGGTCCTCAAAGGACTAGCAAGATACATAAAAACGAGCCTTTCTAACAGTTTATTATGCATGGAGAAAGATTCAGAATAAACAAGTAAACTGAGCAATAAATAAAGCACGAATCTATACACTGTCTACACATAAATGAACTGCTGAACAAGGACTAGAGAACTCATGTCAAGATGTCAACGGATAACCGAAACGAATTCTCAAACCCTCGTCCCTAATGTGGACTCGCAGGTTTGAACTACTAACCCTTGTCCCTATTGTGGACTCGCAGGCTAGCCTCTACTACTAACCCTCGTCCCCAGTGTAGACTCGCAGGCTAGCATCACCCACGTCCCTAGTGTGGACTCGCAGGCGTAACCCTATACCACTAACCCTCGTCCCTAGTGTGGACTCGCAGGCTATCATCTACTACTAACCTTCGTCCCTAGTGTGGACTCGCAGGCTAGCATCACCCTCGTCCCTAGTGTGGACTCGCAGGTGTGGACCAATAAGTACTAACCCTCGTCCCTATCGTAGACTCGCAGGTTAGCTTCAAGGTTCAAGACACGGAGGCATGACTCAATCAAGGCACGACCAATAAGATACAAGGCTAACTGTGAACATGGTCTACAAATCAATGATAACAATATACGAATAGGATATGAAAGATACATATCAATAATATAAGAAAAACTGGATAAAAGATAAAGACAGTACATGTAAATAAAGCTGTGCAGAAAGGCAAGGTATACTTGCCTTAGGTCCTTAGCTACTGGTACGGGTCACTGCACTGAGTCAAATCCAATGAACCTACTTTGTGAAGTAAATCGAATCAACACATGAATTTAACCAAAATAAAACTATCTTTAATAATTGCTAATTGCTCATGCACTTCTAATGGCCCTAAATTGCTTGGTGGTCTCTACTTCTAATCTGTTTCGAGTACTAGTCTTCATTGCCACCCTTAATTTGTTGTGTTTTAGTAATTTGTAAAACCTGCAATTTAGCTTCACCATACTGCTATAGGTAAATATCATGCCAAGGAGATGAACCCCTTCCTACTATTTTATGACTGAGAAACCACACTCTTACATTGCTACATATAACTGGATGCTATCCTAACTCAGTTGCCTGTGGCATATGATGCAATGTTAACTGTTACTTTAGAGGGTGGACTAAACCATGGGGTGTGAATCACTGTCAATACCTGGGAACTTACTACCATGGTCACCAACTCGATAATTGGTATGCTTATGTCAAAGGACCCTTTTGTAAAGCATAGATAAAGATGTGGAGTGGGAGTGTCACAGAACAACGAAGCTGAACAACTGAATATGGCTCAAAGAAAGTAGGTGTAAAAGCAAAACAATGTTGGGGGTGACATGATTCAAACACCTGACCCCAGGAATGAAGGCTTTGTTTTTGTTCTTATTGTTGGATGGCCAATACTATTAAGTCAATACTAGGTAGAAGCAGATAATATAGAGTTTATGACTTTTAGGCTTGTGATTATTCTCATCCAGGTGCATCTCTGACCATTTTATCGTTTCCAAGATCCAAATGTTTGCAGAAACTACTAGGCAGCTTAAATATCAGGTGTCTAGTGATCTAATTCTCAAGTTGCAAGTGAGTATGTATTAATGAGTTCAACCTCATCTTTATCTATCTTCAGAAGATGGACTGGAGAATAGGTTACACTTGGATTCAAGAAGGTAGGTGCACTTTTAACTTCCTTCACTAAGCTTGTAGAAACCTGAATCCCTACGAAAATATCAATTAGGCTTCACAACAGTCAGCAGTGTAAATCTAAGCAATCCTTTCTCATTAAAAATGGTTACTCGACAAAAGGTTTAAACTGTTGACAAAGACTACCAAAATTCATCATAACGGTGTTCTGTACAAGCTCGGGTAAAGGTCTATTTCCCATCCAATTTTATATATTGTCATCATTGTGAGGTTCATGTGCATCTCCAAACTCAAATCTACTAGTCTTTGGAAAGCAGCTATTTTCCAAATACGAACAGAACATGCTGAAACATGTAAACTTTCTATAGGAAACCAACCAAATAAGCCATATTTTCTGAGGTCATCACAGGTTATGAAATTAGTCCTACACCCTACATGTATTTAGCCTACTGGTTTCTCATGTGCCTATGGGCCTCTCTGTGCCATGTTACTAGGTATCCCAATCCTAAATAGTCACCAAGGTCTGAATACACAGGACAGTATAAAAAGGCAGACATTCTTCCTGGCCAAGATAACAAGACCAAGTAGGCATGTATGAAGGTTAAGGCACCTTCAAGGGTTCTTAAGGGTAGTGACAGCCTTTATTGGTCAACACAGACTCAAGTGTGATTGAACAAAGATCTTATACCAAATTGCAGGCCCTGCCCACTTTTTACCTGTATCAAGAGTGAGCATGCACTCTAAATATTTTCTAAGCATGCCTGGGATACTTGGTACTCAATCCACCTAGGCTTACTACCTATAAGCACCACCCTTGTGATGGTAAGTATATTTCAACATAATATGCTATTATACGAACATGAAACCAAATTCAGAACAATTGATATATGCCATTTCCATCACATCCAGTCAATGCCAAGTCGACCTGTCATTGTTTCTTCCAAAAACAGAACAAGGCTCCCAGTATCAATGAACATCAGAATGTTACACTCGAGACACACTATGGGAAGAGTACCAATTTATACAATGTTAATAAAGGGTCATCCTAGTCTACTGTCCCAACTTTTTACCACTCCGTACCCTTCATTGGTACCTGCAAATACCCAAGGGTCCTATAGCCTGGGTTACTCTCCATCAGTATTTACTGACAATAGGAAACTGTCCCCTGCCTACCCAAAACCTGTTGGTTTGCACAGGTGCAGAAACAGATATTCAACACATCCAGATTGAAGATACATGTAGTGGTGATATGTCTGCAGGATATATCTGTTAAATGCAGTACAGTTTAGGACTGCAGTACATCCCTATGCCCTGTCTAAATTCCCTCAATGCTACATCCTAAGTTTTCTACACACAACAATCTATGCTTCAAAGTGAACCATGCCCTCGTTTATAAAGTATAAATAACCCAGGTTGTCCTGTAGGAACTAGCTAGGCCCCTGCTTCCTATGGTCAGCACACAGGGCTATCTGTACTTGTCACAGATGCCTATAATATCAGCACCTTCTCTGTGTGGGTCAAATGGTGAAATACTGATTTGATAATATGAACATTTCAATTGTCAACTTTCAGTTGGTATACAGGAGGGGGGGTTAACCTGTAATATCCCTCAGATACTAAGAGAACTCATATGCTAGTATCACCTTTGAGTATAGAGGAGGGTACACCTTCAATGTTTACTGAATAATAAGGCAAATTCCTAGCAGTAAGTGTGCAAGTGCTCTCATATCAGTCCTTTAGTAAATACCCAGAAGTTTCCTTGCATCCTATACGTATGGTATCATCCATACTGCTTACAGATTTTTATGAGAACAAATGGAACCAATCAAATACCCATTAGGTTCAGGGGACAGGTACTCCCATGATGAAATGATGGAAATAGATAAATAAATGATGGTAAACTGAACATCAAAAATACACAGCAAGGAACAAAATAAACAATTATAAAATGCAAATGAGTTGGTTGATAGAACAACGTAATAATCATGTTGGCTATTGATAACTCCTATGATCTCCTACTAAAAATAAGAGATGGAAGTAACTAACATTGTTCCATCTTTCCCATAGATTCCTCTTAGGCATTTCTACAAGCATCTAGGTCTTCATCGATTGAGATAAGCAACTGGTTCCAGCAGTATTAAAGCATGGTAGATGGAAAGGGAGGGATTTACCTGTTGAAGAATTGCAAGCCCTGTTCCAATCGAGCCCTCTCTCCCTTAGTCACTCCTTCTGAACAGGGGGCACAGAATGTTGTTAGGGTTTCGGGAATCCCATGGGTCAATTGCTATCCTATATATATATATATACCCAATTGCTAAATCTGAGATGAAGAGGAGATGGGATGAAAAGGATTTGGATTGATCTTCAATTTGAATTCAAATTGAATTCGTTGAAGGGTTCTGCTGAATGGATATTTGAATTGGGGAATTTTGCTATAAAGTCCCTGCCAGTTCCTATATTACCAATTGGTCCCTACTGGCATTAAAAGTAAACAACTAATATAAAGCATTATTTTTATATGTGAGACAAAAACTAAAAAAAAAAATATAGGAGAAAATTTGGTCAAGGGGTTGACACATCCCTTCCTCTCAATCAGGCTAGTGTACCAAATCCAGGGGTCATGCCAAATGCTGGTTTGGTCCCCTGAGCCTGTGACTCTAGTTAGCTTATCCTTATCTTTGCTTATCGTCTGCAACAAGGCATTAATGGTGACCGGGAAGTTGTTGTTGCTGCTAGCTGAACAGACCCCTTTCGAAAAGTACCTTCCCTTGATCCATTCAGCCCAAAAAGACTTTCCATTGATGAATCTCCAGAACAGTTTGAGATAAGCAGTTTTTCGGAGAAGGCCCAAGGACCGCAGTCCAACTCCACCTTCCTTCTTAGGCTGACATAACTCCTCCCAACTAATCGCATGTATGCCTCCTTTCCACAAGAAGTCCGCACATGTGATTTTAATTTTCTTCATCGTACCCTTGGGTAGTATAATGGCCTGTAGCTAAAAAGGGAAATTGCTTCAATTATGGCTTTAATAAGTTCAGTTCTCCCTCCAAAGGAGAGCATCTGTGCCTGCTATCCCTTTAATCTCGATTGTGTGTAGTTGAGAGACCTTCACAGTCCGTATTAGCAGCATAGTTGATTGAAAGGGGAAGACCCAAGTATCTCACATGAAGCATTCCTTCCATAATGCCCATTTTGGCCAGCCATACCTTCTTATTCTCATAAGTAAAATTCAGGAACATTTGACTCTTGTTCTTGTTTAGCTACAAACTTGACCATTTTTCCATGGTGTCGAATATACACTTAAGAGTGTCAAGGGATCTATCATATGGCTCTACAAATACCAGCAGGTCATTAGTATAAATAAGATAAAAAATTACGTGGTTCACCTTCCGAAATATATGGATAATCAGTTCATCCAGTATCGCATCATCCAAGAGACAAGTAAGGAATTCTATGACCATCACAAAGAGGGAGAGAGAGAAGGGATCCCCTTGTCTCAGTCCTCTACTACTTCCTAAAAAGCCCTCCAGCTGGCCCCTAACCATAACCGAAAAAGATGCAGAGCAAACACACTCCCTAACCCTGTCTACCCACCATTTGTCAAATCCCATACTGATCATGATGTGGCAAAGGAAATCTTGGTTTACCATATCATAGGCTTTTCTGAGATCCAGCTTTAGATACTCTTTGTTACCTCCCTACTTATTGAAATCCCTAACAAGCTCATGAGCCAGCAGATAATTCTCCGAGATGGATCGTCCTTTGATGAAGGCCGTCTGATTAGGGAAGATAAGCTCTTTCATAACATCCCTCATCGGTCACACATCAGGTGAGTTATAATCTTGTATAAGAAATTACAGCATGCTATCGACCGAAAGTCTCCTACCGAAGTCTCACCCTCCACTTTAGCAATTAAGACCACAAACATGTGGGTAAGCTCCTTGAGTAGTTTACCAGAGGTACAAAACTCTCTTGCCATATCTAGGACGTATATCTTAATCATCTCCTAATGTTTCTTAAAGAAGGCTGCCACAAAGTCATCAGGTCTTGGCGATTTAATAGGGTCTGCATTAATAACTATAGAATGTATCTCCTCCATTGACACCATTGCCCGTAAGACAGCATTCCCTCGCCGAGAGACCATCTTCTTGAAATTGACGTTCGGGTAGGAACTCTGGTTGTAGAGATCTAAAAAATACTATACCGCCTCATTCCGGATACCAACATCCTCAGTAATGAGAATTCTATCAGGATCAAGCAATCTGTGTATGGTATTCCAACTCTGTCTAGCCTTGACAGTAGCGTAGAAGAATTTAGAACACCTATCACCATCTCTAAGCCAGCTATATTTAGCTTTTTGTCTGATCTGGACCTCGTCTAAGAAAGTATCCTTGCACAGATGATCTTGGAGGGCTACCTTCTCTTCCGTGTGGATAGGGTTAAGTGGGTCTAGCCAAACCCCTATTTGAATGTCAGCCGGCTTGTCCTCCAGTTCTTGGAGTAGAGTAGGAGGTCTACCTTTATTCCAGGTCTTGAGGAGGCCTTAACAGCTTTTAACTTTTGAACAATCTTGAACTGAGCAATTCTAGTCAACCCAGACTCCCAACCTTGCTGAACTACCTCCTCATAGCCTTCCATATGAATCCATGCATTATTGAATCTGAAAGGCCTCCCTTTGATAACCGGCACTTCTGTCAGTCTTATAACATAGGGGAGTGATCATTAGCTTTAGGTGTTAAGCATTCTGTCCTACAAGACTAGAACACTTCCAACCATCTCCCATTACCGAGAGCACGGTCAAGCTGAACGATAATCTGATTAATTATCGCCCTATTATTTCATGTCCATATATGTTACGACTCGCACCCTGTTTAGGGGCACGAGCACGTGGGTACGTCCAGCCTATGAGTATCGTCGGTAGAACGCTGAATAAGTCGAATGTAATATCTAACATCTAACATATATGAAATATATCCTGTCATCTCTGCACGGGAGAATAATATGACATCTGTAGTATAACTCAATCACATAATCTAAGGAAGATAAAGCACGATGTAGATAGAAGATAATGAAGATAAAAACTAAATAGTAGCTGGAGTAACAACACAAATAAGTCTAGAAGGCTAAGTCAATAAATACATATCCTGGAATAATATAACAGACCCAATGTAGCAATCTGGAGACAAATCCAGCAAAACCTAGCTAATAACTAAGTCACTACTGGAGGTACATCCTCTACGAGAATCGGCTCCATGGAAAACTCTTGAGCAACGTCCTCATCTATCCCTGATCCATAGTAAGTCGGACAAAAGTCCTCTGAAAAATATTATCCAGTAAGGATTGGAGCGAAGTACAAACACTAACAACAGTTTCACTAAATTGACAAGTTCTGTAAATCAACAGTATGTAAATGAGATACATGATAGATAACAAAACTGAGCAGTAAGAAGTATAGGATAAACATGTAATCATATTATGGTAATGTGAACATGTAAGTAAATCAGGAATATAGTGTAACATGTAATCAGAATATATCATATAAGCTAAATGGTGCCTTGAGATATTAGAGTGTTAAGTGATTATCTTGGGATGGGATCAGGCTATTCCATATAATCGACTATGCACAAGTACAAGTAATGGCAGGCCGGCCATTCATGGAAAGCTATGCACAAGTTAAATATAAGTTCAAGCTATACCCTGCATGTGGTGAGGGTGAGCTATGCACAAGTAGTTTGGGTATGATCACATAAACTCTAATACTTCCATAATCTCCCGAATAGTATAATGGATCCAACCATATCACGTTACGACACGGGATTCATGAAGTAGGGGGCCAGCGCACTCCTGAATCGGTGTCTATACATGAACAAGCAAGAAGAACACAAGTCATGTACAGGATCCACCAGGGAAATAACATCTCATGACGGAATCTAAAGTATATTAGTTCATGTATCCTCGTATCAGAAATTAAGTAAAACACTACAACTGAATTTATAGAAATTATCAAGGTAATAAAAACTATCAGAGAATGTATCGTCTGCGGTCCTTAACAACAAATGTGAATCGAGGTCCAAAGTGGAATCACAAGACCTAAATATGAGTTATACATGTTAATTTGTGTTCTGATGTCTTAAACATGGATATCTAAGATAAAATATGCATTCTAGATCAATTCTAGGTCAATACTAGATCCCCATGGTCAAACTAGGTCAATTTAACTTATAGGTTGACTTTTAGGGTCAAACTAGTTAACCTTGGTCAAATTAGGTCAACCCTAGGTTTCTAGGTCATTACCTTGTCATAACAAGGTAACCCAACCTATACTAGGCTATCCTAGTCTCTATTTGGTCATTTACCTAGTCATAGGGTATCTTGGGATACCCTACTCATTTACCCTTTACCCTATTCTAAGTTACCGATTCAACATATAGGTAAAGCCCTATGGATATTACCCTACTCCCAAGCCCCTCCCATGATGCTGTGCAGAACCTCCTGCACCTAGGAGGAAGTCCCCATACCTGTGTAAACTAGGTACAAACCCCTCAACCTGTGTAACACGGGTTACCCCATCACTACACAGCACATGTGTATGTGTGTGCAATTGCATATACACCCTACAATCCTGTGGAATCCCTGTACATGTAGGGGGCCCTGCAGACAGGGGATTACCCCACCTGTATATTGATGTAGGCAGGAATTTTCCTACCTGCTAAGGGGCAAAAAGCCCTTACGTGTGTGTGTAGTTGTCCCTGCACACTGCTGCAGTAGCCAAGCTACCACACATTGACCTGCACAAGCACACTGATGTGTGTGTAACACACACACACTAATTCTCTGACTCTTACTGACTGTATACCCTCACATGGACACTCATGTCACTACTCCTATACACATTACACAGGTATATACTACACCCTATACTACATATTGACACAACCATATAGGGACACACATATGGAAGCCTACACACACACCCTTGTCTAACAATAGCACATACTACTCTGTCACTTAGGGGCGCACACACTACTCTATAGTTAACATACACATACATACATTGCATCACTGTTCAGTCCCTCTTCTCCCTCATATAGACACTCATGTGTGTGTATCACACACACACACACACACACATACACACACTTACACTATACTTTCTTACTGTCACATGACAGTTTTCCTCCTCTACTGACACACTCTTTGGCACATGCACTCACTTAACATTCCCATCTCTATACTCTTCCTACTGTCACAGGGATTTCCAGTTTACACATGGATTCCCATCCCCTTGGCACTCCCACATACAATACTACACATATACATCTCTACATACAATAACTAATTGGCACACATGGTCACCTACACATACAAGTCCTCTCAACCATAGCACACTAACACATTACACACACACACACACAAGTATACATGACACCCTACCACTCATGACAGTACACTACACATACACACAACACTCAATGACACTCTCATACACTTCTATGAGTGTTACACACACACACACACATACATGTGGGCACCACTTGTACACCTGACACACACTCAATTACACATATAGGTACACCAACACATAGGTGTATGTACACTACACATACACAATGCACTCTATGCATACATGGACACCACTTTAGTGTATACACATGTACACATGCATTTCCACAAGCACTTGGTGTGCACCATACTAGTATCGCATTAAAACTCTGATACTCTCATGATACTTACACCAAACCTTATTCTAACCATCCCACAACACATGAACATGTCTAAAATAATAATTAGAAGGTAATTAGTGTAGTGTCTAGCTAGTACAATATGTCATGTGAAATATGATATGTTGTGACGAGTGTAGGAGAAGTAAAACCCCCAAATTGACTCCGTGTCTTAATGTAACATGACACAACCTATTACTATCCATATGTGGACACATTTTTAGCCTCATACACTATTCACATATCCATTTAGTCTATAAATTAAATGACAAACACTTGGTGTACCATTTTCAGATTTTACCAACATGATCATTAGAGCCTTGTCCTTTCCCCCATGGGTACCCCTAGTCCATGGGTGAGTTTCTAATAGTATCTGTAACAACCACTTTTCTAAAATGAGTTTAATTTTAAATTTTTGTAAAATTGATCATTTTAGTTATTAAATAATGGATTTAAATCATGTTAGTGATAAATTTTTGATTATTTTAATATTATTCAATTTGATGTATTGTGATTGTGTCATTTGCTTGTAAAACCTTAAAACTACTTTGCCTAGAGACTAACCATAACCATGGAGACTTAACTAATGAACTTAGATTAGTAATTAGACTCTAATCTAGCTAGAAATCACTTAGAAACTAATTAAAGACTAGAAACATGTTAGTTTGGACCTTTAGCAAAGGGGTTTGATTTGACAACTTAGAAAGGCCTTTTAGACTATTGTAACTTGACCTAAACCCTAGCCCAACCATGTGGCCGTCCATAGCAGCATAGAGCAGCCCCCTCACCCTATATAAGTCATCATTTAGCCTCCTTCTTCCCTCTTTCATTGAAACCATAACCCTAATTTGTGTTCTTCCATAAATTTACCTCCATTCCTCATATCAACTCCAAATTCATCCAAACCAATTGTAAACTCTTTCTCTTAGAGGAGGCCTCTATTGGCTAGCTAAGAAGGATTTGGAGCAATTTGGCCATTAGAACTTGGTAGAAGATCTATTCTAGGGATTTTTATTGGGATTCCAACTCCCAATTGGTAGGAGCCTCAAAACCTATTAGATTTCAGTTTTATTGTTGTAGATGCATCCATTTAGGGTCTCCCTGGCCCTAGGAATGATTTGGGTTCAATTCATGTCCATTTCAGGTTTGTATCATGGGCGTATCGCTCAGTATCGGAGAGGTATCTCAAGTGTTCGATGAAATGCCACATAGAAAGTTTTTGTCACCAATTTCTAAATAAACTATCTATTTAGATGGCTAATTATATGTAGATTTCAATGGTGTGAGATTGAGTTGGTTTTTGTGTCATTTGTTGTGTTGATTTAGACACGGGGACACGCGGTTTATATTGCACGGGTACTGTAGCAGTCCCCTGCTGCTACGGGTTTCGTATCTACTCGACACGATACTATTTCACCTCCTAGCGACTGATTCGTGTAGGGACAGTATTTTTGACACCTAGCCTATGATGTGGGGCTTGATGTGGTGGTGAATTCGATGTGTGGTTCGACCCACAAATTTGATCCAGTACAGTCGAGCACTCTTCACAACAGCACACTGTTCTGTCACTTGGACACTTTTGACACTCTGTACACTGGACACATGGACACATATTTGACACACCCTTTGACACCATTGGACACTTGTATCTGACACTCACTCATGATCACACCCTCACACACACTCACTCATTTACATGTTCTGCACTTTATATTCTCTCACAACTGCACACATAGCCGACACTACAACATGTTCTGATACATTCACTTTACATAGCTGCCCACCTGCTGACACATACACCATTGGACACTCATTGACACATGTTGACACATCTCACTTGCATTGCTGCATTGACACTCGACACTATAGTCACACCCTGACACTTGATACACTCTGCACACTTGACACCCTCACTCACTGCACATTTATGATACTCTAGTTCATTGGACTTTGGCCTTCACTTGACACACACCCATTCATATTTTACTCTAGTGTTATTTGGCACTTGCAATCACTTGATACACACGCACACACTTCGTTTCCCAGTTCTATTCAGCAGACCCCCCTTTAGTTGGTTCAGTTGGTTCAGTCCAACCTGGACAAAATTGAAGTTGGCATTGATGTATATATGTTATACATATATATATGTTAGGTTTGAGTTTGATTCTATATGTGATAGGGGATAATGGACATGGTATAATATTACATGTATGTTCAGATTCTGGGATACAGATATGAGGAAGGGTATATTTTGTATGTAGAGTTTATGTGTATATGGGATATGTATTAGTTTGAGGTATGGACAGATTACTGTATGCATGTTGCAGTCTGAGATACATGTGAGTATATGCATATGGTAGATAGGGATAACTGCTATATATGTATAAATGTCATATATGTATAAATGTCATATATATATAAATGTCATATATATATATATAAAAAATAAAAAAAATATATTTATATATATATATATATATATATATATATATATATATATATATATATATATATATATATATTATATATATATATATATATATATATATATATATATATATATATATATAAAATAAAATATATATATATATATATATATATATATATATATATATATATATATATATATATATATATATATATATATATATATATATATAATAAAACCAAGCAGAGAAGACTCCCCAGTCAATGCGATGATCCCCTTCTACCCACCAAACATACCCCTTTCCAACCAGTTCAACGCCCTCGTCCCAAGCAGAGAAGCCTCCCCAGTCAATGCGATGATCCCCTTCCACCCACCAAACATACCCCTTTCCACTAATATATTAGCATACATATATTAGCGTATATATATATATATATATATATATATATATATATATATATATATATATATATATATATATATATATATATATAACCAAGCAGAGAAGCCTCCCCAGTCAATGTGATGATCCCCTTCTACCCACCAAACATACCCCTTTCCAACCAGTTCAATGCCCTCGTCCCAAGCAGATAAGCCTCCCAGTCAATGAGATGATCCCCTTCCACCCACCAAACATACCCCTTTCCAACAGTTCAACACCCTCGTCTCTGAAGCGAGTGACCAATACCAGGAGATAGCCTTTCCTGTCGACTCTGTCGTCGTCTCCGGGACGGACTCTGAGGACATCAGCGATCCCCCACCGGAGGCCGCCAAGGAGGCCCTCCAAGTTCTCCATAACAACCCGGACAACCAAGCCTACCACGAAGCAGCCGTCGTGGATGCCCTAGCCATTCTAGGGCCTGAACAGGCACTCAGAGGTCTTCAGGTACTTGCTGCTGGATTCCCACTCCAGTCGAAAGGCGACCAGATTGGCATCTCCGACGACACTCTACACATCCCTCCGGAAGAACCACATCTCGACCCCGCTGGAGAATCGGTCGAACCACTCGAAGAAACTCCCGTCATCATCCTCCAAGACCCCATCCTCGGCACATTCACCACAGGAGAGGCTTCCACCACATCCAGGAAATCTGATAAGAAAGGGGCAGCCAAGTCCCCGACCATGCACACTAGGTCTGCTACCAAGCGGACCAACCGACCCCCCAAGCACCATTAATGCTGAACATCCTCTCCTGCAATGTTCGCGGTCTGGCGAACAAACCAACCATGAGGAGAATCACCGGCCTTAAGAAAACTCACAAGATCGACATCTTGATCATCATTGAACCCAAAATCCCCTACAAAATACTAAAATCCATTCAACTGCAGCTAGGCTTTCATTCGGCCATTGATGGTAGACACGACATTTGGATCCTCTGTTCGAAGGACGTCAAGATCGGAGTCATCCGGGACTCCTAGCAAGCCCTATCTTGCTGGGTGGAACACCTTTGATCCCCAAGCGCGCTATCCTCTCGGCGGTTCACGGCAGCTGCGACATCGTTGATCGGAAACACCTCTGGAATGACCTCCTGGATATCAACCACCACCACCTCAACATCCCATGGCTTTGCATTGGGGACTTCAATGCTATCACTTGCAGAGAAGAGAAGACTGGCGACCGCCCTCCCCCTCATTCGTGCATGCAAGATTTCATCAACTTCATCTTCAACTCCCACCTCTCACCCCTTCCGTTCTCTGGCAACGCCTTCACCTGGTGCAATATGCAGGAAGGCGACCGACGACAATACTCCCGCCTTGACAGGGCCTTAACGAATTTCCAATGGCTTGGAATGGGCACCATCTCCAAGCTTTCCTACCTCAACGCCACCGAATCCGACCACGCCCCCTGTTAGTAGGTATTACTGGCACATCCAGCCAGCCCACTAAGAGTTTTCGCTTTCTGGACTTCTGGAGCAAGCATCCCCAATTCCTGGGCGTCGTCGCGGAAGCTTGGAATAGTTCGAACTCTCCCGAACCTCTCACCCAGGTTGCCAACATGCTCAAGGCCACGAGGAAAGCCCTAGCGGTCTGGAGCAAGCAAGCATATGGGGATATTTTTTAAGCCATTCGTGTAGCGGAGGATAACGTTACTCGTACCGAACTCGGGTACATGAACGACAGTTCGCCTGTTACCAGGAATACCCTTAACCTTACCAAAGCTATTCTTAAATTCAGACTGAAAGTCGAGACCGACTTCTGGAAGCAGAAAGTGAGGCTTAAATGGGACAGCGAGGGGGACAAAACTCGAGCTACTTCCACGCCTGCGTCAACGGTCGCAGACAGAAACTTACTCTCCACCAGATTGTCGATGATAATGGAAGCAGTATCACCGATCATAAGGGTATCCAAGCGGAAGCCGCGAAGTTCTATTCTCGGCTATTCTCCAAGGAAATGGTCCTCAGAGACAACACCTTCCTGGATGTTGTCCCTCAACTTGTTAGCGACTCTGACAATATCCGATTAGAACAACCTTCCTCAGAGCAGGAAGTAAAAGATGCCGTCTGGGCCCTAGACGATTGCAGTACGCCTGGACCAGATGGATTTACGGGGTTTTTTTTGCACATGCTGGGATATCATCAAGTTGGCCATCCACAAAGCGGTATCAGCTTTCCTCCAAGGAGCCACTTACCCCAGAGCCATCTTGAGTACCAATCTGATCCTCATCCCAAAGAAAGATAACCCGGAGACATTTCGTGACTTTCGTCCCATCAGTCTTTGTACCTTCATGAACAAGATCATATCCAAGATTATCGCCTCGCGCATGTCCGACCTTCTTCCAAAGTTCATCTCAGAAGAGCAGAGTGGCTTTGTCCAGGGGAGAAATATCCAAGATAACATCATGTTGGCCCAAGAGCTTATTACTTGCATGAAATTCCTAGCTAGAGGAGGCAACATAGCCATCAAATTGGACATGGAGAAAGCCTACGATAGACTAGACTGGCAATTCATGATCTGGGTCTTCAGGGCATTCAGATTTTCAGAAACCTGGACCAACATCGTGTGGAGATCGATCAGCAACTCGTGGTTCTCCACGATTATCAACGGTCAGACATATGGCTTCTTCAAATCGACTCACGGAGTTAGACAAGGAGACCCTTTATTCTCCACCATCTTTATCATAATGGCGGACGCCTTGAGCAGATATCTCAACAAGATGGCGAGCACCCCTAACTTCCAGCACTATCATACCGCAAGCGGATGCCCGATCATCACCCACCTGGCTTTCGCCGACGATATCCTTATTTTCTCTTCCAGGGACAACGGGTCTATGGAAGTGGTCCATAACATGCTTCAGAGATACGCCGAATGCTCGGGCCAGAAGGTCAACCCGGACAAAAGTATCATCTACACCCACCACAATATCAAGAGAGATCATGCGGCTAGCCTCTCCAACATCACCTCTTTCCCCATCAAGCATCCCCCTCTCCACTACCTCGGCTGTCCCTTCGTGTACGGTAAATCCAACGCCGACATTTTTGAGAACTTGATCAATCGCATCAGAAAAAAACTAGAGGGCTGGCATAATGCAACTCTATCCCCGGGAGGCAAGATAATCCTCATCAATCACGTCCTCACTTCCATTTCCATCTACACCCTTGCAGTGTGCTCCCCTCCCAAAAAAGTGCTATCCTCGATCGAAAACATCTTTAGCCACTTTCTCTGGGGCACAGCAGAGGCAATGACAAGCATCATTGGGCTAGTTGGGACACCATGGCTCGTCCGACAGGGGATGGGGGCCTGGGATTCACCAAACTTTTCTACATCGTTAATGCTTTTTCTATGAAACTGTGATGGAAGCTTCGCTCGAGTCAGAACTTATGGACCAGTTTCATGGAGGCCAGATTATAACTCCTCTTCCCGATTTTATTTATTTATTTTAATTTGTTAGAAGTAATTTATCGTCGAAGCCTTTTAAGAGATATTTTTCGATTAATTACGAGTATATAAAAAAATTAGTTAAAACTTAATAGTATTTTTGTTTACTAAAAACATTTTATTATATTATCGAAGTTATAAGAGATGTCGGATTTTTAAAAGGAGAAAAGTTTTAGTAATGAATATGTGGAACGACAAACATGATTTGTCCGTTTGTCTTTAAAATAAAAGTTTATGTATACCTTACATTAAAAATTATTCTTTATGATAATCAAACTTTTGAATTTGAATTTGAATTTATAAGTAATTTAAAATTATGGTATCATTGTATCTAAATTCTTACGATAAATATTTATTTGAATTTAAGATTGGATTCATACTAATACGTTTTTGATTGTTTTATAGAAAGTAAATATTATTTAATAATATTATGATCATTGAAGTTTAAGATTTAATTTATATGATTTAACTTATTTGATTATCGATTTGAATTAATAGTGTTATCTACTAATATATTTGGATTAGATTAAATTGATTTAAATAATTTTACTTGATAAAAGGTGAATGGTAAATATTTTGAATAATAGGAATGTTTGATTAATTTATTTAAATTTATATTATCTTGACGACATAAAGCATTATCTAATTATCAGTAAAAGATTTTTGAATAATATATTTTTATGGTGTTTTAACAATTTTTGTTTTGATTAATCACTAGAAGGATTAGTTGTTTAAACCTAGATGTCATTTAAATTAGTTATTTATTTAATTTCGGATTTAACGTATACGTTTATCGATAGGATCAAATTTATATTGAAATGTCAATTCATTTGGATTTCAGATTTACTTAAATCATTTGTTTATGATTAAAGAAATTATGTTTTAAACTTATTTGGTTTTAAACCAAATAGAAGGAGTTATCTATTAGAAATCCCATGCCTTATCTAATCAGTAGTCCCAACTCCTATATTAGGAGGCCTCTTCCTCCTAATTCACGCATCCTTTCCACAAGCAACTATCAAACAGCCACCAGCACAACTGTCTCCTTCTCCTTGTCGAACCACCCCGTTTCCATCAGCCACCTCCGTCTCAACACCAACAGCGTCATCATCGTCACCACCTCTCCCCTCTATCCCTGCTAACGCCACCATGCCGTGGCGAGTCCGAAGCCAAGCCAACATCCCTGCAACAACCATCACCACACACAACCAATACACAAAATTTACGTCGTATCCACCATGTCAGCCTATCCGACCTCGGGTCCGACCCCGGGTGTCCGTGTTCGTGTCCACATCCATCACATTATCTCTGTACGTTCAGTACGATACAATCCCACGACAGTACCCTCTCGTGTCCGACACTCCATCATCCCAAAACAGAAAAAGAAGAAGAATAAATTGGACAGAACCTAACCCAGCCCCGAGCCCGCTTCGCCGGAACTGTTCCTCGTGCAGCCTTCTCCTCTCTGGCATCGGAGCCACGCTAGGCCCCGTCGAGCCGCCTTCCGCGAGCGCCATCCCCGGTCCGCCTTCTCCGGTGAGCCATTGTGGCTAGATCCAGAGCTGAGCTTCCTTGGCGCGTCCGTAATAACGGGCAGCGCCCAGCCGCGCCGCTGTCCTCATCAGCACTACAACAACCTCCGCAATAGAGCCACTTCTTTTCCTGCAATCAACAAAATGGCACCACCATCCCCTGCATTCAGCATCGGTTACCCCTTTCCCGCGAGCCTCGAGGAGTCGAGCGCACAAGATCCAGGCGCTCGACTGTGGCCTCTCCTCCACAGGAGACCAACCATCGTCGTGTTCCACCCGATCCCCGCCGGCGCCACCTCCACCTCGTCCCCGCGGATCTGCGCCTGCCACCAGCACAGCGCGCGCGTCGCCACAGCCACTCCGCCCAAGCCCTCTCCGCTGGTCCGAACGCCGGAGCAGCGCCCGCGTGACCGGCCGTCACCTCGGCGAGCGAGCCGCATGCGCCCACTCTGTAAAACCCTCGCCGGAGAAGTCGACCGTACGTCGCCCGCACCCGAACGGAGCGCCGGTGGTGAACACTGCCCTTCGCCCTCTCTTTTCGCGCCAGCACCGCGTTCCTGCGGCTGAGCTACACCGCGAGCAACACCCGGCCGAGGTGAGCGTTCCCCTTTCCCTTTTTCATCTTTCCCTCTCTCACGTACTGTGTTCTCTCTCTATCTCTCTAATCTCTTTCTAAATTTCCCAGGAGGAATGAGGAGATTTTTATAGTATTTTATTATATTAAATTATTATATCAGTATACACTATATTATATATATGTGTAACTTGTATAAAATATTCTTAAAATACAAGTATTTTCTTTATTAGTTATTGAAATGATTAATCATATTTATTATTAGTTATTTAAAATACATAATGAATATGTATAATATGTATTTTAGTTGTTTAAAATACATATTTATGATTAATCATATTTATAAATATACATATTAAATAATTGCTTAAAGAGTATTTTGTGACAAAAGATAATATAGAGTTAGGACTATGATTTCAACCTAGATTTCAAGGTTTAAAGTATATGCTATGTAGGGTTTTATATATCTAAATAATTTCTATATGAACAATAATAACTTATATTTTCTTTCTAAATATCTATTATACAAAACACAAAGGTTTTTGAATCCTAGGGCTGACTGTGCCAAGATAAAGAGTGGTTGGGATTTAATCTTGGTGAATCAACGGTTGTGGATGAGCATTATTGAGAGTGGGTTTTATGGAGAATCCAAAGAGTGGGGTTTGCACTCATAATGAGAGGGGTTTTATGGGGAATCCAAAGAGTGGGGTTTGCACTCATAATGGTTGTGGATGAGCATTATTGAGAGTGGGGTTTTATGGGGAATCCAAAGAAAATTCACATCCAGCAGTGGTTGGGATTTAAAATTATTATTGTTCGTTTAAAATTGGGGGTCCAAGATTTTGAGGGGGAATACCTTAAATGAACCATGCCCTATGGGCACGGGTTATGACTAGTATACTTATAGTGTTCATCTACTTAAAATAAAATTCTTGACCAAAAGTGTATTTGATAAAATTGGAGTGTTTGCCTTAAATGACTTTTTCCATATTTTCGAGTATTTATAATATTTTGAATAATAGTTTTAAAGATTATAATTAACTTCTAAAATAGTTTTCCTTGAATTGCAAATATTTATTGATCAATAAATATAGTTATTAAACATAATAAATAATTTCCGAACTAGTTGAAGTTTTATACCAAATTCTTCTCGATTTCCATCTTGATTGTGATAAGTCGTACGATTCTAATTTTTGTGATTCTGATTACCTCGTATCGACCCTAGGCTAATCGAACTACATTGGACCAAACAAGATGGTTGTTTCACCAGCAAAGGACCACATGCAAGTGCACTTTCTAATTGCTTTTGATTCATAGTAGTCTTTTCATTTCATGTTTATACATATATCTTGCTGCTTGTTGACACGCTCGTCACACGGAGTAGTCGGAAGGGGAAATATCTTAGTAGACATGTGGACTACCCAGAACTATCCTCCGTGTCTTTCGTGGAGAATAGCAGCTGCACACGACACGTGCAGGGTGCCGGATTTACCCCCTAGCCGTTCACATGTCGAAACGGATATTTCACACCACATAGGTAGTTGTCTTTTATTTATTTTTCCTTGTCTTCTCCACCGTGCCATGTCATCAGTACTTTCTAGTTTCATATTCCATATGTTATTTTTATGTCTTGTTGATTCTATTGTGTTCTCGCATTGCCGTCGGTTTGTGTACTTGTTCCATTCCTGACTAGAAACCAACATTTTTCAGGTTAGCTGCGGCTTCACTTAGCTTGGGAGATACGGGTGTACATGTAGACAGAAACCTAGAAATAAGATAGAAGTTATATCATTTTCATTAATTGTAAAACTTTGTATTTTTCTTTAAATGTAAATATTGTAAATGATGTAATAAATCTAGAAATATGAATGAGCAATAAATGTTATTCTTTTATGATTTTGAGCATCTTGGCCGTGACAGCATTCTACCGCCGACTCTGTGGCGTAGGCTGGCTTGGACACGTCTCGCATCCGAAAAAGTGGGTGCGGGTCGTGACACAGATACTTCAAGCACATGCATCCGTCGATAGCCATCTCTAACAGCAGATCCTCAGCGGCTTGGCACCACATTCACATCGGGAGGTCTCTTGCCGAACCCGCGATTCGCCTTCAGGTAGGCAACGGCGAGTCGTCGCCATTTCTTGAACGTTGGGTGGGAGACTCCTTGCTCCCCAACCTTTCTGCAGCCCCCAGGAATAGCACTATCAAGGACTTGTGGGACCCTTCCGATAACAACTGGAATTGGAACAAGGTCCGAATCTGGGCCGGGCCAGAGGCAGTCGATTGCATCCGATGTAGCGGGCTGACGATTGGGCCGAACACAGGCAAACTTCAGTGGAAGCATAATGCTACCGGATTATTCTCGGTAAAATCAGCCAGAAGAGTGATCCTTGGCAATGCAGCGCCGCCTCCTACCATTGCATCCTTCTGGCAGACTTGTATCCCAAAGAAGTGGTCCTTCCTTATTTGGAGAGCCCTACGCAATATCCTTCCCACGGATGACACTCTCAACACTATCGGGTTCAGCCTTGCATCAGCGTGCACATGCTGCTCTGATCGTCAATCAGAAACGGTCGACCATATCCTCTGTCAGGGGGCCCTACCTACCAAGGTATGGACCGCTCTCTCCCAGCGTTGCATAATGAATCCAGGGGTCGATAACTTCCCCGACCTTGTTGCGGCCTGGGCGTCTGCGTCCCATGGCCACCAAATAGTTGCTGCTGCCGCAACGTGGGTTATCTGGAAAAACTGCAACAAGACGAGATATGAAGGCCACCAGTACTCCGCAGACCAGCTGATTTGGGAGACCATTCGCCAGTGCCGCAAACGGAGATCCCTCTGTTCCCACAGCTAGTCTATCTTCTGGAACTCTCTCCTATCCCTGGCTTAGCCGTTTTGATTTTCGTTTTGGTTACCGTTTTTTCTTGTTTTGCCTAGTATACGTGTATAGGCTTTGGCATTTTCCGCCTTCTAGTATACTTGTAAAGGATATGGCTGTTTACGCCTCACTGAATAAAATGGGTAGTTCTTATATATATATATGTATATATATATATATATATATATATATATATATATATATATATATATATATATATATATATATATATATATATATATATATATATATATTTGAACCAACCACCCATTTTATTCATGAAGGCCGAAAAATCCCAACATATACAAGTATACCATAAGGCGCAAAATATCGAGGCCTATACACGTATACTATCAAAAGAGGAGAAAAATAGGAACCAAAATGGCTAGGCCGGGGATAGGAGAGAGTTCCAGAAGACCATCTGGCCGTACGCACAGAGGGAGCTCCGTTTACGGCACTGACGAATGGACTCCCAGATCAGTTGGTCTACGGTGTACTGGTGGCCTTCATATCTCGCCTTGTTGCAATTTTTCCAGATTACCCGCGTGGCGGCTGCAGCTACGATCTGGTGGCCATGGGAAGCTGAAGCCCAGGTCGCCATGAGATCATTAAAGTTGTCGCCCCCATGAGGCATTCTGTAATGCTGGGAAAGAGCTCTCCAGACCTTGACTGGTAGGTCCCCTTGGCTAAGGATGTGGTTGACTGTTTTCGATTGTCGATCAGAGCAGCATGTGCACGCTGATGCAAGGCTGAACCCGATTGTGTTGAGAGTGTCATCAGTAGGTAGGATATTGCGAAGGGCTCTCCAAATAAGGAATGACCACTTCCTGGGGATGTATGTCTGCCAGAAGGATGCAATGGTAGGAGACGGTGCTGCATTACCTAGGATCACTCTTCTGGCCGACTTGACCGAAAATGCTCCGACAACAGCGGGCGACCACTCGAGCTTATCTGCGTCCGATCCGATCGTCAATCCGCTACGGCGAATGCAATCGATCGCCTCAGACCCAGCCCGGACCCAGATTTTGTTCCAATTCCATTTATTATTAGATAGGTCCCATAAGTCCTTGATAGTACTGTTCCTAGGAGCAGCTGAAAGGTTGGGAAGCAAGATGTCGCCAACCCAGCGCTCCATAAATGGCGAAGAATCGGTGTTGCCCACCTGAAGGTGAATCGCTGGTTCGGTAAGGGACCGCCCGATGAGAATGCGGTGCCAAGCCACAGAGGATCTGCTATTAGAGATGGCCGTAGACGGGTGGATATGCTTAAAGTATCTGGCCTTCATGAACCTGGTCCATAAGTTCTTACTCGTGTGGAGCGTCCACCACAATTTCATCGAGAAGGCATTAACGATGTGGGAAAGTTTATGAAACCCAGTCCTCCCTCCCCGGTAGGACGAGCCATGATATCCCTGCTGGCCCAATGGTGCTTGTCATGACCGTCGCTGTGCCCCCAGAGAAAGTTGCTAAAGATACTCTCTATGTAGGATAGAACTTTCTTGGGAGAGAAGCATGCAGCCAGGGTGTAGATGGGAATGGAAGTGAGGACGTGATTGATGGGGATCATCTTGCCTCCTGAGGATAGGGTGGCGTTGTGCCAGCCCTCGAGCTTATTCTTGATGCGAGTAATCAGGTTCTCGAAGATACCGACGTTGGATTTGTCGTACACAAGGGGGCACCCAAGGTAGTGGAATGGAGGATGCTTGATAGGGAATGAGGTGGTGATAAAGAGGCTAGCCGCTTGCTCTCTCTTGATTTTGTTGTGGGTGTCGATAACACTTTTATCCGGGTTGATCTTCTGACCCGAGCACCCGGCGTATCTCTGAAGCGTATTGTGGACTACTTCCAACGACCCGACGTCCCCGGAAGAGAATATGAGGATATCGTCTGCGAAGGCTAGGTGGGTGATCATCGGGCAGTCGCTGACGGTATGGTAGTGCTGGAAGTTGGGAGTGCTCGCCATCTTATTATGGTTTCTGCTCAATGCATCCGTCGTAATGATGAAGATGGTGGAAGATAGGGGATCTCCTTGGCTAACCCCACGACTTGATTTAAAGAAATCGTCCGCCTGGCCGTTAATAATCGTGGAGAACCATGAGTTGCTGATCGATCTCCACACGATGTTGGTCCAGGTTTCAAAAAATCTGAAGGCTCTGAAGACCCAGATCATGAATTGCCAATCCAATCTGTTGTAAGCTTTCTCCATGTCCAATTTTATGGCTATGTTGTCCCCTCTTGCTGGGAGCTTCATGCAGGTGATTAACTCTTGGGCCAACATGATGTTATCTTGGATATTTCTCCCCCGGACAAAGCCACTCTGCTCCTCCGAGATGATCTTGGGAAGGAGGCCTGCCATGCGGGAGGCGATGATCTTGGATATGATCTTGTTAGTGAAGGTACAAAGATTGATTGGGCAAAAGTCGTGGAATGTCTCTGGGTTGTCTTTCTTCGGGAAGAGGATCAGGTTGGTGCTCGAGATGGCTCTGGGGTAAGTAGCTCCCTGGAGGAAGGCGGAGACCGCATTGTGGATGTCCACCTTGATGATATCCCAGCTTGTACGGAAGAAAACCCCCGAAAACCTGTCTGGCCCTGGCGTACTTTATTCGTCAAGGGCCTAGACGGCATCTTTCACCTCTTCCTCTGAAGGGGGCTGTTCTAGGCGGATATTGTCCGTGTCGCTAATAAGGTGGGGAACCTCGTCCAGGAAGATGTTGTCTTTGAGGACCGTCTCCTTGGAGAATAGTCGGGAATAGAACTTCGCTGCCGCCACTTGGATACCCTTTGGATCGCTGATAATGGTCCCGTTATCAGCGGCAATCTGATAGAGAGTGAGTTTTTGTCTGCGACCATTGACGCAGGCTTGGAAGAAGCTCGTCCCCCTCGTTGTCCCATTTGATACTAGCTTTTTGCTTCCAAAACTCGGTCTCAATTTTTAGCCTAAATTTGAGGATGGCTTTGGTGAGGTTCAGGGCCTTCCTGGTATCTGGCGAACAGTTGGTCATGTACCTGGCTTCGGTACGAGTAACGTCATCCTCAGCCTCGCGAATGGCTTGAAAGATATCTCCATAAGCTTGCTTGCTGTCACCCCCATTTCCTGTATTACGTATTTATGCTCGTATTTGATTTTGGCACGTATTTTAATTTTCTCGACTTGCGGATTTTGGTTTCTCGTAAATGGGTTTGGACCATGGCTTGGTTTTATTTTATGGAATTGGTTTGGTTTGGTTCATCATGATTGGTACACTTTAACCTACACTCCTCCCTCAACACACCACAACTCCCCCACTTTATAACTCTACCTACTTTTCTCTCTCCTCTTTATTCTCTCATTTATTTCTCACAAACTTCTTCTTCTTCCTTCTTCCACACAACTTCCCAACCAATAGGCAAGTGCACCTTGCCAACAAATGAGCACCCAATTTTATTTGTCCATTTGATAGATTAGGACATGTAGATCAACATTAGAACTTAGAATTTTGTGATTTGGAGCTTTCATTCTTCTAGATCTAGGTTTTAACCATTTTCGGAAATCCTTGGTTTTGATCCATTAAACTTTGATTTTTGCTTGTTTTGATGCTTCCATGTGGAAGAGAATTCAATTTTACTCAAGTTAGAACTTTGAAAATCTAGATTTGGTTTTGATTTGACAAAAATATGAAGATTTGAAGTTCTTGGTGTTTTTGGACTGCTCTCGGCCAGGAAGAACAGCCCCCTGCCTTGCGCTTTTTAGCGCATGGCCGATTGCGCACCCTGGCCTGTGCTCTTTAGCGCATGGCCGTTTGTGCAGTCACTTGGCCAGTGCTTTGCGCTACGCTGGACTGCGCTGGCGCAAGCCAGCCATGCGCAAGCCAGCCTTGCGCAAGCCATCCCTTGTGCAGTTCATGTCTGCGCAACCCATTTCCTGCGCAATCCATCTCTGCGCAACCAACTCCTGCGCAGTCTACCTTCGGCGCAATCCATCTGTGCGCCATCTGTCATGTGTTGCCCCTGCGCACTTGGCACACTGTCATGTGTTGCACCCTCTAAGTCACCTAAGGGTATATCGTTTCCTGGGCGATGTACCCACCTATAACTCTCAACCCGCGGAAGGATAACTGGATGGTCTGCAGGGCTTGGGACTGGGAGTTTCTCACTTGCATCTTGTTAGTAATTAAGGCTTGTGATAACCCTAGTTAGTTAAAGTAGTAAGCCGTAGTACTTGCTTGGCCGATTGTGAATGGATGGTGTCCAGCCTTGTCTAAGTCTTGTCTAGCTCCAGCACCTGCTATCTCCTGAGCATGTTTGTTTTGCTTATCTTAACGATAAATGAGTAGAGACAGTGAGCTATTCAGGCGAAGGGTTACAATCCCGGTCCTTGTTTGGTTTAAGGATTGTAACCTGGCTCCCGGAATGGTTCCACGTCCCTAGTCGTTTATCGCCCTGTGTACTTTTATTGCTTGTACTTTCCTTTATTCTTTATGTTCTGATATGCTGGCTTTTGTTCTTATTTGTGGCCTCCTTTGTGGCACTTGCTCTTTCTGGGGTTTGACCCAGCTGGTTTTGTGTGGCCAGATTTCGGAGCAGCTCCCGAGGATCTACCGAGCTTCCAGCCCAATGGTGACAACTAGACGGAACCCGGGCCAAGAGTGGGTTTTCCTTTTGCTTCACCCACTTATATGTAAATTTATTCTTTTGAGGCGTTTAGCCGACGAGCACCTGTTAGCTCGATGCACATTTACTTACTGTCTGCCTACGGGCTGTAAACATGATTAACAAATCCTAGGGTTGATCATGTATGACTGAACTCTTGCTAGTCCCATCATTTTGTACGACTAGCTTCATGATCATCCAATATGTAATATTTGGGACGCCTTATATATATATTTGATGCTCTAATATCTTGTAACTCTGTTAATTGCTTGAGATTGAGACAATAGGCTTGACCTTAAGAGACTGCTGGCTTGTAGTAAACCCTCATATCTAGACAGCCGTGACCGTATAGTTGAGATGTATTCTATTTCAATATACGTAGCTGGCTATGTCTGCCCCCGCTCTCCAGTATTCTGGTTCTGGGGCGTGACATGGTTTAAGTGGTGGCCCATGCAGGTCTTGGCATTCAAGAAATGTGAGGGTTTACCGAATAGATGTCTCAATCAATATTCGTCCTTGATCTCTGCTCGTATCTTCAAATCCCTGAGAATCTCGACCTGATCACATTGCTTGTATCATTGATCTGTCCTGGTCCTTCCTTACTGTTCCCTATGTCGTCTTCTTCAGCGGCATTACTCCCGGACCTGCCAACCAGCCAGAGGAAGCTCGACAAGCGCCCCAGCGCCAGAAAGATCAAGCTCAGCACTCTGGAGTAGCCTCCCGAGTTATGCTTCCCGGAGGCTCAGAACCTCCAGTTCAGGCAGCTCCGCCCGTTCAACCAGCTAGGCAGGATGAGGGACCTTTGGTAGGGCTTATCAGAGAACTGCTTGCATCCCAAGATCGTCGAGGCGACGCCTTGCACCAGGAAGTTCATGATGCACTAAACCGAGGAGGTCCCCAAGGGAATCAGGCGGCCAACAGTTTCAAGCGCTTGAACCCTCCCTTCTTTGACGGCAGTGAAGATGCGATTGCCGCAGACGCTTGGCTTCAGGATACCGAGGTAGTTCTAGAAGCAGCTAGGACACCTGAGAATGAGAAGGTGGCGGTGGTACGCCTACAGTTGTTAGACTTGGCTCACGATTGGTGGGCAGCTCAGGCCATGGGATTAGCAGCGCCAGTCACTTGGGTGACGTTCAGAGAGAGATTCCAGACAAAGTACTTCGATGCGGTGGCACGGTATGACCTACAGACCCGGTTCACCAACTTGAAGCAAGGAGGCAGGACGGTCGATGGCTATGCGACCGAGTTTTCCAGGCTGAGTAGGTTCGCCCCCACCTTGGTGGCAACCGAGTTCGATAGGGCTCAGCGATTCCAGCAAGGGCTACATTTAGAGATATTATTGGCTGTCGAACAGTTCGAGCACCAGACGTTCGATGCAGTATTGAAGGCAGCGAGGAGGCATGAGTATACCTCCCGGAGAATTGTGGACAGGACCGGAGGCAGGAAGCGGTCCCACAACCAGATGCACCAATCTTCAGCTCCAGCCCCGGCAGCTAGGGGTATAACCATTGGAACTCCGAGGCGGGCGGCCTCAGTGACGTCGGTTCAGCATTCGACCCCGACGTACCCGCAGCAGCAGAAGCAGAAGCAGTCTTCCGCGGTGGAATGTTCTCATTGCGGGAAGCCGGGCCATGTAGTGGCAGAGTGTCGTAGGGCACAGGGATTGTGCCTGGCTTGTGGAGGAGCAGACCACCAGATAGGGACCTGCCCGAATAGGGGAGGTCCATCATCATCCAATCTTTCTAGTTCTTCGGTGAGAGGACCAGCCCCAGTTCCAGTCCAGCAACAGCAGTACCCGAGGCCATTGGCGCCCCAGGCCCAGGCCTTTCAACAGCAGAACCAGCAGCAGTTCACCCAGGCTCCAGCACAGAACCGACAGAGGGGTTTCCAGCAGAGAGGACCCGCAGCTAGAGGTCAGGCTATGATAATGACCATGGAAGAAGAAGTTGCACCAGGTGAGGTTGTGGCAGGTACTATTCTCGTCAACACTTTTCCAGCATCTGTATTATTTGATTCTGGTGCATCGTATTCATTCATGTCTGCACGATTCGCGACACGGATAGGATTGGAGCCCGCGTCATTATCAGTGAGGCTCAATATACTTACTGGTAATGGTCTTGTGGGAGTAGATCGAGTATTTTTCTCGTGTCGGATCGTAGTTAGCGGTAGAGAATTCCTCGCTAGGCTCATAGAGTTCCCTATGGCAGACTATGATGTAGTCCTAGGCATGGATTGGTTGAGAAACCATTATGCTAGGATAGACTGCCATGTTGGCAGAGTTGTCTTTAGTATTCCCGGAGAGCCAGAGTTTTCATTTTCCAGAGGCACAGTAGAGCCATCTCCTCCAGTATTGCGGATGGCAGTAGCAGCAGTGCAGTTGCCCCGGATAGTTGAAGAGTTTCCAGATGTCTTCCCAGAGGAACTTCCAGGGATGCCACCAGAGCGGGAGATCGAGTTCACCATTGACTTGATTCCCGGGACAGCACCAGTATCAGAGCGAGTCTACAGAATGGCGCCTTCAGAGTTGGAGATTTGTATAAGATGATTGAAGAACTCAGAACCAAGGGATTCATTCGTGCTAGTGGATCGCCTTGGGGAGCCCCGATGCTTCTTGTGAAAAAGAAGGATGGTACGTCTAGGCTATGTGTTGATTACCGTACCTTGAACTCAGTGACAATCAAGAACAGATACCCTCTTCCAAGGATAGATGACTTGTTTGATCAACTCAAAGGGGCTTCAGTTTTCTCGAAGATAGACTTGCGGTCAGGATACCACCAGATCAGAGTCAGAGAGCAGGACATCCCGAAGACGGCGTTCAGATCTAGGTACGGGCATTGGGAGTTTCTAGTTATGCCCTTTGGAGCGACCAATGCGCCGGCAGTGTTCATGGACCTCATGAACCGTATTTTCATGCCTTACTTGGATCAGTTTGTGATAGTGTTCCTTGATGACATCCTGGTCTACAGCAAGAGTGAAGCAGAGCACGAGCCGCATCTCAGAGTTGTCCTCCAGATTCTCAGAGAGCACCAGTTGTACGCCAAGTTCAGTAAATGCGAGTTCTGGCTCGATCGCATTTCTTACTTGGGTCACATCATTACCAGAGGAGGAGTGGAAGTGGATCCCCAGAAGATTGTAGCTATCGAGGCATGGCCAGTACCCCGCTCAGTAGCAGAAGTTCGCAGCTTTCTTGGATTGGCCGGCTACTACCGACGGTTTGTCCCTGATTTTGCAAGGATTTCAGCGCCGATGACCCAGTTGACCCGCAAGGATGTGCCGTTCGTTTGGACAGCAGAATGTCAGGAATCATTTGAGAAGTTGAAGCGGGGTTTGATAACGGCTCCCATTCTCACCCTTCCAGATGGGACCGGAGGATTCACAGTTTATTACGATGCTTCAGGCAGAGGATTGGGATGTGTTTTGATGCAGCATGGAAAGGTAATTGCTTATGCGTCACGTCAACTCCGTGATCATGAGAAGAATTACCCGACCCACGACTTGGAGCTAGCAGCAGTAGTGTTTGCACTTAAGTTGTGGAGGCACTACTTGTACGGAGACAGAGTGGAGATATTCACTGATCATAAGAGCCTGAAGTATGTTTTCACCCAGAAGGATCTTAATATGCGGCAGAGAAGATGGCTCGAGCTACTTGTGGACTACGATGTGGATTTGCAGTATCATCCCGGGAAGGCCAACATAGTAGCAGATGCATTGAGCCGGAGAGCCGGAGTTTATTTCTTGACAGCACAACCAGAGCTATTGGCAGATCTTCAGAAGATGGGAATTGAAGTAGTTCTTCCTTCCAATGTGGCCTTGATGGCCAGCCTACAGATTCAGTCCACCATAGTTGAGAGGATCCGGACAGCACAGTTAACAGATTCCAAGATTTAGCGGCTGAGAGCAGAGTACGAGGCAGGGAGAAGGCCAGAGTTATGTATTCATGAGGATGGTACACTTCGACACGGCACGCGTCTTTGTGTACCCAGTGGAGATATCAGACAGGAAGTCATGGCAGAGGCTCACAGTTCGCAGTACTCCATTCACCCAGGCAGCACGAAGATGTACAGAGATATTCGTCAACACTTTTGGTGGAATGGTATGAAGAGGGAGATAGCCCGGTATGTCTCTCGATGTTTGGTTTGCCAACAAGTCAAGGCTGAACATCAGAGGCCAGCTGGACTTCTTCAACCTTTACCGATCCCAGAATGGAAGTGGGAACACATTACCATGGATTTCGTGACTGGGTTACCCAGATCTCCGGCAGGCAGAGATGCTATTTGGGTCATTGTGAACAGGCTTACCAAGGTGGCACACTTTCTTCCGTTTAGAGTTGGACAGTCAACGGCACAGCTAGCAGAGATGTATCTCAGGCAGATTGTCAGACTTCACGAAGTGCCAGTCAGCATAGTATCGGACAGGGATACGAGATTCACATCGCACTTCTGGCGCAGTCTTCATCAAAGTTTGGGGACTCGTCTCAAGTTCAGCTCAGCGTATCATCCGCAGACAGATGGGCAGTCAGAGCGTACTATACAAACTCTCGAAGATATGTTGCGGTCATGTACCCTTGACTTCGGTGGTTCGTGGGAGGATCACCTGCACCTGGTGGAATTCTCATACAATAATAGTTTCCAGGCCAGTATCCAGATGGCACCCTTCGAGGCTCTGTATGGCAGGAAGTGCAGATCTCCGTTAGCATGGGACGATGTTGGAGAGAGGCAGATGCTCGGTCCAGAATTGATTTCTCAGACGGTTGAAGTGGTCAGGAGAGTCAGAGATCACCTCCGAGTTGCTCAGGATCACCAGCGCCATTGGGCCGATGCTCATCGGCGTCCCTTAGAATTTGCCGTCGACGACCATGTATTCCTTAGGATCTCGCCTACCCGCGGCGTCATTCGTTTTGGCGTGCGGGGAAAGCTTAGTCCTAGGTATATAGGGCCGTTCGATATTCTAGAGCGAGTAGGCGATGTGTCCTATCGTCTCGCTCTTCCGCCGTCGCTAAGTGAGGTACATGATGTATTCCATGTATCCCAATTAAGACGGTACATCCCGGACTCGAGCCATATCCTAGATCATTCGGAATTGGTTGTTGGTACCAACCTTTCGTATGAGGAGAGACCCGTGTCTATATTGGACCGGAGGGAGAAGACGCTCAAGAACAAGACTATTAACTTAGTTCGTGTTGCTTGGGGTCATCACTCTCTAGGTGAGTCAACGTGGGAGCGTGAGGACGACATCCGATCGCGATATCCCTACCTGTTTGACTCGTGAGGTATAATGTCTTTCTTATGCCTTACGCTTTCCCTTCCTTGCTTGCATTGTATGATTGTATGATTGAACTGCTTAGTGTAGCTTGTCTGTGCTTAGTATAGCTTGTCGTGACAATCTCTAGCTCCTTGATTAAATTCCGAGGACGAAATTCTTTGAAGGTGGGTAGAGTTGTCACCCCCATTTCCTGTATTACGTATTTATGCTCGTATTTGATTTTGGCACGTATTTTAATTTTCTCGACTTGCGGATTTTGGTTTCTCGTAAATGGGTTTGGACCATGGCTTGGTTTTATTTTATGGAATTGGTTTGGTTTGGTTCATCATGATTGGTACACTTTAACCTACACTCCTCCCTCAACACACCACAACTCCCCCACTTTATAACTCTACCTACTTTTCTCTCTCCTCTTTATTCTCTCATTTATTTCTTACAAACTTCTTCTTCTTCCTTCTTCCACACAACTTCCCAACCAATAGGCAAGTGCACCTTGCCAACAAATGAGCACCCAATTTTATTTGTCCATTTGATAGATTAGGACATGTAGATCAACATTAGAACTTAGAATTTTGTGATTTGGAGCTTTCATTCTTCTAGATCTAGGTTTTAACCATTTTCGGAAATCCTTGGTTTTGATCCATTAAACTTTGATTTTTGCTTGTTTTGATGCTTCCATGTGGAAGAGAATTCAATTTTACTCAAGTTAGAACTTTGAAAATCTAGATTTGGTTTTGATTTGACAAAAATATGAAGATTTGAAGTTCTTGGTGTTTTTGGACTGCTCTCGGCCAGGAAGAACAGCCCCCTGCCTTGCGCTTTTTAGCGTATGGCCGATTGCGCACCCTGGCCTGTGCTCTTTAGCGCATGGCCGTTTGCGCAGTCACTTGGCCAGCGCTTTGCGCTGCGCTGGACTGCGCTGGCGCAAGCCAGCCATGCGCAAGCCAGCCTTGCGCAAGCCATCCCTTGCGCAGTTCATGTCTGCGCAACCCATTTCCTGCGCAATCCATCTCTGCGCAACCAACTCCTGCGCAGTCTACCTTCGGCGCAATCCATCTGTGCGCCATCTGCCCCTGCGCACTTGGCACCCTGCGCAGTTGGTACCCTGCGCAGCTCACCCTGCGCACTTGGCACCCTGCGCAACCTACTTGTCTATGATGAATTTGTTATTTCTTGATCTTGGCTCTTCTATAGTCCTATTTTATATTAGTATTTTATTAGGTATTTTACGCCCATTTTATATCCTTACGCCTTTTGGCATGAACTTGATTTTGCTTAATATGTTTGGAATAACTATTGTACACAGCATGGTATGACAAGGAACTAGTATAACATGACAGTGACCCGTAGTGGTGCACTCCTGACACGACCAACCTTACTTGATAGTGGCCCGTCGTGGCGCACCCCTGACAAGTACCCCGACATGATTTACCTTGATAACTTGATAGTGGCCCGTGGCGGCGCACTCTTGACTTGACTCGACTTGATAGCTTGACTTGACTTGCTTTGACACCGTGGGTGTTCCTGCTTGCCTGCTTGTACAATCCACTGGTCTTGTCTTGCACCATGTCTAGGATGTGACTCCCTGGGTACCACGGCCAGGGACTCGCGCTGAATTGGATTAGGCTAATTACTAGATCAAACTAGAACATGGAGAATTCCCAGTCACAGGCAATCTCGTTATCTGGGCGCTTTAATGGACTTGTAGCTTGCCGACGAGTAGAGCACATTTCCAGCACACTGTCATGTGTTGCACCCTCTAAGTCACCTAAGGGTATATCGTTTCCTGGGCGATGTACCCACCTATAACTCTCAACCCGCGGAAGGATAACTGGATGGTCTGCAGGGCTTGGGACTGGGAGTTTCTCACTTGCATCTTGTTAGTAATTAAGGCTTGTGATAACCCTAGTTAGTTAAAGTAGTAAGCCGTAGTACTTGCTTGGCCGATTGTGAATGGATGGTGTACAGCCTTGTCTAAGTCTTGTCTAGCTCCAGCACCTGCTATCTCCTGAGCATGTTTGTTTTGCTTATCTTAACGATAAATGAGTAGAGACAGTGAGCTATTCAGGCGAAGGGTTACAATCCCGGTCCTTGTTTGGTTTAAGGATTGTAACCTGGCTCCCGGAATGGTTCCACGTCCCTAGTCGTTTATCGCCCTGTGTACTTTTATTGCTTGTACTTTCCTTTATTCTTTATGTTCTGATATGCTGGCTTTTGTTCTTATTTGTGGCCTCCTTTGTGGCACTTGCTCTTTCTGGGGTTTGACCCAGCTGGTTTTGTGTGGCCAGATTTCGGAGCAGCTCCCGAGGATCTACCGAGCTTCCAGCCCAATGGTGACAACTAGACGGAACTCGGGCCAAGAGTGGGTTTTCCTTTTGCTTCACCCACTTATATGTAAATTTATTCTTTTGAGGCGTTTAGCCGACGAGCACCTGTTAGCTCGATGCACATTTACTTACTGTCTGCCTACGGGCTGTAAACATGATTAACAAATCCTAGGGTTGATCATGTATGACTGAACTCTTGCTAGTCCCATCATTTTGTACGACTAGCTTCATGATCATCCAATATGTAATATTTGGGACGCCTTATATATATATATTTGATGCTCTAATATCTTGTAACTCTGTTAATTGCTTGAGATTGAGACAATAGGCTTGACCTTAAGAGACTGCTGGCTTGTAGTAAACCCTCATATCTAGACAGCCGTGACCGTATAGTTGAGATGTATTCTATTTCAATATACGTAGCTGGCTATGTCTGCCCCCGCTCTCCAGTATTCTGGTTCTGGGGCGTGACACTTGCTCCATACTGCCAGAGCTTTCCTCGTGGCCTTGAGCATGTTGGCCACCCGGTTGAGAGGTTCGGAAGAGTTCGCGCTGTTCCAAGCTTCCGTGACTAAGCCCAAGAATTGGGGGTGCTCGATCCAGAAGTCCATAAAGCGAAAGCTTTTTTTAGACTGGCTGGAAGTGCTAGTGATTCCAACTAGCGGGGGAGCGTGGTCGGATTCAGTGGCATTAAGGTGAGATGGCTTGGAGGTAGTCCCCATGCCTAGCCAGTGAGCGTTCGTTAATGCCCTGTCGAGGCGGGAGAATTGCCGACGGTCGCCTTCCTGCATGTTGCACTAGGTGAAGGCGTTGCCAAGGAACGGAAGGGAGGTGAGGTGAGAGTTAAAGATGAAGTTGTTGAAGTCTTGCATGGCGGAGAGAGGGGCTGGACGACCACCAGTCTTCTCCTCTATGCAAGTGATAGCGTTGAAGTCCCCAATGCAAAGCCACAGAAGGTTATTGTGGTGTTGGTTGATGTCCAGGAGGTCGTTCCATAGGTGTTTACGATCCGCGATGTCACAGCTGCCGTAAACTGCAGAAAGGATGGTGCGCTTGGGGATCAAAGGGTGTTCCATCTAGCAAGAAAGGGCTTGCCTGGAATCTTGGATGACTCCGATTCGGACGGCCTTGGAACAGAGAATCCAAATGTCGTGTCTGCCAGCAATGGCCGAGTGAAAGCCTAACTGCAGTTGAATGGATTTGAGTCTCATGTATGGGATTTTGGGTTCAAGAATGATCAAGATGTTGATCTTGTGAGTCTTCTTAAGGCTGGTGATTCTTCTTATAGTAGGTTTGTTCGCCAGACCGCGACATTCCAGGAGAGAATATTCAACATTATTGGAGCTTTGGGTGGGGTTGGTTGGACCGCTTTGCTGCGGACCTAGTATGCATGGACGGGGACTTTGTGGCCCCTTTCTTATCTGATTTCCTGGTTGTGATGGATGCTTCCCCCGCCGTCTTGGAGGATGTGCCGAGGATGGAGTCCTCAGGGCGGTTTAGGGGTACGACCGTTTCTTCGGCAGAATCGAGGTTGGCTTTCTCCGGTGGGATGAGGAGGGAGTCGTCGGAGGTTCCAATCTGGTCGCCTTCCGCCTGGGGTGGGAATCCAGCGGCGAGGACCTGTAGACCTCTAAAGGACTGCTCTGGCCCTAGAATAGCCAGAGCATCTACGACGGCGCTTCTGTGAGAGGTTTGATGGACAGTGGCGATCGGAAGTGCTAGGAAGGACTCCTCTGCGTCTTCTGGGGGTGAGTCACCGAGGTCCTCAGAGTCCGTTCCGGGGGCCATGACGGAGTCAACAGGAAAAGCCATCTCTTGGGAGGAGTCGATCGCTTCTGAAGCGAGGGCGTTGAACTGGTTGTAGGTTAGGTGGGTGGTAGGGGATCACTGCTATGTCCGATGAGGTGCCTCTACCGGATTTGCCTTTGCTGCAGTTAAATCTGGTGTGGGATTTCGGTAGAGGAAGCAGGGGGGTTGGGCAGATTTTTGATGCTGGTTCCTTTTGGGATGGGGTTCTGTCCGCTCTGCTTTCTTCCTAAGATCTGGATGGAGACGGAAGCAATACTTTGATAGGTGACCGCGTAAATGGGAGTATGAGCAGAAGATTATGTGATTGTCGTAGATGATTTGTTGGGTGTGAGTCTGGTTGCCAAGTTCGATGAGTATATGGTTGGAGGGATCTGAGGTGAGGTCGAGTTCCACACATATTTTGGCGTAGTATGCTTTAGTCAGGTTGTTGGTTTCTGCAGCGGTGTCCACATAAGTCCCGAAAGAGTTGGCTATACGCCTAAAAGCCGCCGGAACGAAACAAATGAGGGGGAGATTGGGAAGAGTGACCCAGGCAGCGACCGTCGCTGAGTCTTCCTTGGTGTTAAATTTTGCTGACAACTTGATTATCTTCATCTGGTGGGAGTCGACACTACAAGTGCATTTGGACCACACAGTCCTGTGGTCAAGGTCGGAGGACAGGTGTAGAAGAATATGCCTTGGGGCGAGGGGGGCTACCCTATACTCTGCCGAGAGCCGCCAACTGGCAATAATATATATATATATATATATATATATATATATATATATATATATATATATATATATATATATATATATATATTTTAATATATATATATGGGGAGTTTTTATATATATATATATATATATATATATATATATATATATATATATATATATATATATATATATATATATATATAAACTCCCCATATATATATATATATATATATAATATATATATATATATATATATATATATATATATATATATATATATATATATATATATATATATATATATATATATATATATATGGGGAGTTTATATATATATATATATATATATATATATATATATATATATATATATATATATATATATATATGGGAAAAAATAAATAAATAATAAATAAATAAATAAATAAATAAATATATATATATATATATATATATATATATATATATATATATATATATATATATATATATATGCTATATATATGAGTGTATATATAGATATGTGAGAGGTATGGTATGTATATGTTATATAGGGTAAATGTATATGTGATTGGTATCCTAGTCTATATTATGAGATGCCCTATAGAATGACCTAGAAATTGACCCACCAGGCCTATGTGACCTTGTTGACTAGTGTTTGACCAAATCCTAGACAGTTGACCAAGTTAGACTTATATGTTGACCTAGTTTGACTAAAGGTTGACCGGAGTTGACTTAGAGTTGAATTTGACCTAGAATTATGTAGATTGCATTATAAACTTCAATTATTATATTTTGGACACATTGTAACTTTCACTGCTCTAAATAAGACTATATGACTCCAGTTTGGACATATATATATATATCAGTTGCTCAGGGTATCAGGCGAGTACATTTTCTGATCGTTTTTATTCATGATAGTATCTATATTGCTTGCTTCAGACTACTTTACTTGATGCTGACACGTTGTTAACATGGATTGATACTATATGCATCTTTTCATGAGATGTTATCCCCCTCATCGGGTGCATCGGGTATCTAATGTTCATGTACTTTACCATGTACATCATGTACTCCTTGTACTTGTATTTCTTCATGTACACACACTACACCAAAAAGGGCCTTTAGGAACAATTTTTTTACGTTTCTAATATTTTTAGGAACATATCATAATCGTTCCTAAAAGTGGCATTGCAATATTTGGAACATTTATAACACATTCCTAAATTTAGTTTGGAACATGTATTAGACGTTCCAAAAGTAGTTTTTGGAACATATATAATGTGTTTCTAAAGTGTTTTAGGAGCATCTTTAAAACGTTTCTAAATGTCATTTTGGAACACTTTATGCTTGTTCCTAAATATAATTTGTAACACTTTTGCATTATTCTTATAGCTAGTTTTGTAACACTTTATTAACGTTCCTATTTATGTTTTTAATTTTATTTTTGTATTCCAATTTTTAGTTTGAACCATAATTAAATCTAATGATTTCTAAACTGAACATGGAAACACATAATAAGTGGTATAATCAGATTTTTGAAGATAGTACATTAAATGATGACATCAGAAATATAGGTTCAACATACTATACTTTCATCCATTACCAACACAAGGTTAAGCACAACAGTCAATGAGAGAACATTTGAGCAAATTATTAACACATGCAAAACATCTCTTCCAAACATCTCTTTCAGACACTTTAATATATTATCTCAAACATACAAAGTCAAAACTTGCCTTCCAAATGACAATATAAACATGGCATTTATAAAAACATCTAAAGCTTCGCACAAGTTACAAATATTCACCAAACTACCGAAATACTTCAAAATTATTATGTACAAAATAAGATAACATTCATCTCTAGTTCCTATTGTTCAAAATAAAACTAGGACAATTTAAAATCAAGCACCATCAAAAACTCCCTCCTAGATGAAATGTTGGATGACCCAACTTCCGTAATACACCTAATTTGATCAGTCTCATAAAAAATAGTTCTTCAAAACATGATCCCAAAATTATTCTCCAACCAAATGATGGAGGTTCAAACGACAACTATCAACACCTGCATGCAACATTATGAAACAGGTTAAAATCGTGGAATCACAAATAGATATAGATTCAAACATGTTCAGAACTCTGGAGGAAATTGTTGTCTGAAGCAAAAATATCAGAACTGGACATAATAAAAAAGACTTCTTAATCTGGTCTTGGGAAAATATATAAATCTGGTAGTACATCCAATTTACTGATAATATGGAAAGCTTATCTAAATATCTAGGTAGTACATCCAAAATTATCATGTGTAAGCTCCAAACTAACCAAAACGTAATTCGCATTCATATCTAGCGGATATTAGACATAATACTTTCGTAGGAATATAAAACTTTAGTTATGGATTATGCTCAATAAAGTTCTGTTTCCAACTACAAAAAAAAATCATGTGCAACAACAGTTCATAATATTTGTTACAGTTCATAATATTTGCAGTGAATTGAAGAAAAAATAGCAACATCAATGTCAAAGATGCTATTGTTGACACTCATGCATGGAGGCAAGACTGACTAAAAAACTTGTGATAGTTTAGAAGGCAAACTTTCATGAGGGTACATTATGTCAAAGAAGCCTGATCTATCTTAGCAAAAGTACAACTGGTCTCCCATGTACCCAGGTTGCAAGGGGAGGGTGCGACGCTATCTGGAAGGATAAAAAAAATTTGGTTCTAAGAAGTGAAAGATTTGTCAGGTATAAATAATCAAGTCCTACAATAAGAGTACTTTGTTTAAAATGAGTATTTGAGAAATAGGCAATAGGAAAATAATAGCTACATGACACTTTACCTAGACTCAGCGTTGACACCACTTTACCTAGATAGTTGAGGCTTATACAGGTTCAAGGTTGGCAGCTGTCTGATGGCTAGCCTAATGCATGTCTAAACTCTAACATCTAAGTGCCCAATGACTATCATCTTCTTATGCAATTTGATGAACATAACAGATAAATTATGTCACCAGAAAAGAAAACCTTTGGTAAACATAATCGAATTCAAAACCCATTGCTTCATTTCATTCCATAAGGTATAAAAGTTATACATCATCAGCTAACATTCAAAAGAAATATGATACAACCTTAGTATCCTTAATTGTTTGAACAAGTATTAAGCAAGTACATGATAATTTCAAACTATGGTATGTTAAATGCTGATTCAGATCTCCTGATGCCAATATCATGTAGCGCCACATGATGCCAATGGAAATAGGAGCAGTTAAAAGAACTATTGAGATATCCGCACAAAACTTTTCAAAATGTATTACCATTATCCTACATTGTACACACAAATTCGAAACATTTAACATACTGTGACACAAATTTGGTATCTATTTTGACGTTTTCGTAATATGTTTTGAAATGTTCCAGTATGCGTTTGACACACGACACATGGATTTTGAATTTTTTAGTAAAAAAATATAATATCATAGCTATCTTACCATTTCCTAGCTTGATCTTGTCACTTATAATAGGGCTCCAATATAAAGATAAGCATGATGAAAGTTTCCAATCTCAAAAAGAGCCATAACTTAAGACATCTAATAATCATAACATAAGACATCTAATGATCAGAATATTTTTCTCTTTAGTATATTAACAATATCCATTTTTTTGAAGATTAAACTTGTTAGGCACCAACCAGAACTGACCTACCCGATACTCATTTAAACCATAGAAACTAGTACATCTTTAAAGTCCCAACTAAAGGTCTCAAAGAGTACCCAAGTAACAAACTACCTATTACACTACAAAAGGCTTAAATAGAGCCTCCCTATACAATAGCAAAGGGTTCCACAACCATTACACCTCCTGTTAAAGAAAAAAATAGAAGAAACAAAGAGAGAAAATGGAACCTTTAATCACTATACTGCTGATGAAAAGATTTCTTCCTTCTCCCTGTTTGGCACTGCATCACTGAACAACAACACATGGAGAACTTTGACAGCATTTTCGGGATGAAGGAGAGTTCACCTACACTACTGATGTCCTCTTCAAAGCATCAAGTTAGATATATACTACTTTTACATTCAATTTCATACATGAGTTATATATGGTGCATTAGCAAGAAACAAAATTTACAGGCATAATTTGTGGTCAAATTATGAATAAGAAACAAAATACATGAGTTAGATTAGTTAAACTCACTTCTCAGAGGGTCAACATCAAGTAATTTGAAGATTGATAATCAACCAACCCTATGGAATATCTCTAATCTACGCTCCTTCAAGGTAAGATTTTTTATATCAAACTGAAGGGGAGACTAATATCAGAATGAATAATGATAAATCTACTACTAAGATATTACAGTATCAAGAGCCAACGTTACATGTTTTAGATGTTGTCGAGCAAATGAGGAATCCAAACATACAAATAGTTCAGCTTTAATGAAATAGCTGCAAATTTTGAACATCACTATCACGATCTCCTGGTCACAGGTCATCAAGTCCCTGTCAAAATAATTCTTGTTCACTTAATACAGTTGAAATATCATGTTTAATTTTTATACTATATGTTAGCTAAACAGCTGAAACTATCACCTCACTTGTGGATTGAGTGGTGTCAAGCTAGTGCATTAACATCGTTATTTCAGTCTTTAAATATCCTATTTGACGCAGCTTTGGCTTCGACTCTTGGGATCTAAATAATCTTTCGATTCGGCTTCTCCTTTACGAAGAATTGATCTACTTCTACATGTTTTGCTCCATAATGATGAACTTGATTAGCTGCAATTTCACACGAGGCCTTCCTGTCATAATACAACTCCATAGTCTCTTTCGGATTATATCCCAAATATCTCAAAATACTTTGTAACGATAAGCATTTCATTAGTTCCCAAAAACAACTCATTTATTCTCTACTTCTGCACTCGAGCATGCAACAACATTATGTTTCTTAATCCTCCAAGTAACCACAAATGTGAAGCAACCTAATATTGATTGCATGCGATCAATCGATCATGCCCGACCGGCATTTTTATATGCTTCAACCCCCAAATGACCATTCTTTGAGAACAATAAACATTTCACATATCGCAAAATTTGCATCAATGTATCCATATGTTGCTTTCTAGGATCATGCATAAACTGGCTTAACAGACTGAAATTATAAGCCAAGTATGGCCACATATGCGCAAGATACATCAACCTTCCTACCAACTGTTGATACCTCTTATTATTACTCGATTATTGATCTGGATCAAACCACCACTTTAAACCTTCTTCCAACAACATATCAACTGGTTGGCAGATGACATTTCAGTCTCATGCAACAAAATTAAGAGCATATTTACTCTGTCACAAAAAGATAACAACATACTGATGATCAATTTCAATCCCAAGAAATACTTCATTGTACCACAATATTTTAACTGGTTGTCTGTTTGTAATTTTTTTAATTGACGTTTGAAATATTGTGAGAACTTACATTCATTTTTTCTTTTTTATATAGGTTAACCTTAAGTTTGGGACAAGATTAAATGATTTGATTGTAGGAAAAGGACAAGTTGGAGTTAAAGTTTCTGATGCACGACAAGTGTCTCCTTTCCATAATGATAACTTATTATATGATGCAACTGTCCTAGCAGTTGGTCACTCAGCTCGAGATGTATATCCAATGCTTCTATAGTATAATATAGATATAGTCCTCAAGGATTTTGCGGTAAGTTGATACGTTATATAGCTAATAAAATAGTTATGCCATGCCTGTAAGGTGTTATATAGCTACCGGCCTTACTTTTCAGTAAATTCAAAATGAAGCCTATATTCTGTATGTATGTTTTGCTATTTGCCCTTAGTGATCAGAATGCTTAGAGCCTGATAGTTGACAACTATGAGGTGTTTTAGTAGAGAAAAAAATTCATACATGTGTGTTTGTCATTGCTCTCTTATGAGAAAGTACAATCACGGAGATTCTAGACATGCATCAGCTATATCTTTCCAAGTTTTAAGCTACCTGGAGAAATGTTTTTTAGGTCACTTTATTAATAGAAGAACGGTTTGCTCGCTTTCTGTTGACACAAATTTGACTGATATCTAAATAGTTTTTTCGCTATGCATTTTCCTTGGTATTATTTAAGTATGTGTTCGTGACTATGGATACCACAACAGTAAATTTTGAACCCATACCTAATACGTGTGGATGCTCTGATACTTCAAGGGAGCATGTCAATATCCCAGAGGTATTGGTTTTGTTTCGGTCCTTCGGATTCTTTTACTTCATTATGCCTTTGTCGTTTGGTGAAGTACAAGATGAATTATCGACTGATACTCTACTATGATTTTGGATGTGTTTCCATCACACTTTTTGTAATAAACAAACCATGAAAGTCAAGGATAAAATCCCAGTATTTTTGATGTTGTCATCTCTCTCATTTCATATCATACTCCTGTATTCAAGTCCATACATTTTGGATTATATTAGTAACTAGGGATAATCTTACTTTGTTCTGATGCAATATATGAAGATGGTAAGCTTTGCAGTTTATTTGAACATTCTAATCAATTTTGTATACTGTTAGTCCCGAGGCGTAGATATAGATGGAAAACAGGAGTTCAGCAAGCCTACACAGTAGGTGCCACAAATGAGGAGTTTAGCAAGCCTACACAGTAGGTGCCACAAATGAGGAGTTTAGCAAGCCTACACAGTAGGTGCCACAAATAAGATAGATCTCAAGAACAAAGTTAGGCCTCCCTACTCAGTAGGTGCCTTAAAACCTGAAGAACGAGTTACAGAGAAACATAAGAAGAAGAAGAGGAGGATTAAATCTGCTGGGGTGTAAAAACACCGTTGCTCAAAGCAAGATTCGCCTCTATACGATCCGTTTCCAGGAACCAGCAAGTTCAAGAGAACTTCTGGAACGCTCGTCAGTCAATATTTGTGACTTGAACGGGCTTCCTAAACTTTACGGACTCCCTTAACTCTCTTCTTTGGTGCATCTTGGAAAGGAGGCAAGGGGCTCTATTTATAGAGTGGAGTGAGACCTCACCATCTTTCATATCCGATGTGGGACTAAAACACCAATACTCTAAAATAGAGTTTGATATTTTTTACATCATCCCACAATCAATATAGTCGAGTGCTAGCCCACGCCTTCCCCCCGAACACTCCCGTGCATGCACGAGACAACCTGGAGTCCGTGTCGAGTCCGAGCCCGCACAACAAAAATCAACTTACGTCCTTGTTGGAATTAATCATTTTCCTCTTAGTAAAATCACCCACATGGTTCCCTCCTTAGGGTCACCACCCCATGTGCATATTCCAACAACACATACTCATATATATGTTGAGATAACTCATGGTGCTTTTTCAATGTGGGACTTAATTTTACAAAGTATGTTGAGAGCAATCTCTCTTCATGTCAAGGAGCAAGAGCACCAACAATCCCCCACATATCTCATCATATATTTGTGTCCAGGGTTGAGCGTTCCCTACAGTAACTGTCCACCATGCATTAGGAGAGATGTCGCTACGACTTGAATCTTCCCACATAGGTTAAATAACAGCATGATACAAGAATGGACTAAGCCTTGAATTCTGCACCATAACTGCAATTCTTCCTACTCACATAATGACATCAACTGTGCTTCTGGCTGCACATTAAAGGCCTTGTGCCAGCCTACTTTCAGTGTATAATTTTGGGCATCTACAAGTTTACCCTCAAGAGACGGCCTGATATCTCTGTCCATACACTATAGGTGAGTTCTTTATAAAGAGTCATGGCATGAAGCATTGCGCTTCTTTGCGGTGCTACGCCGCTATGACATGGCTTAAAGCTGAGGCTTTACCCCACCTGGGTACTTCATCGTAGTGTCATACTACTGTAGCATGAGGTCACAAGCCTCTTTGTAGTGCCAAACTACCCAGCATGAAGCCTTGCGCTTCCGTGCGGTGTTACGCCGCTATGACATGGCTTGCGAAGCGAGGCTTTACCCTACCTGGTACCTCTTCGTGGTGTCATGCCACTGTAACATGAGAACATCGTCCTCTTTGTAGTGATGTCTATCTCTCTTTATTACGATTATCATACAGCATTAGGCTACCTGCCTATTTGCGGTGCTACTCTGTTGTCACTTGGCTCACAAAGCCGAGGCATTACCCCTAACCGGGAACCTCATGGTGGAGTCACCCCACTATAGCATGGAGTTACACTCCTTATAGTACTGCGCTACCGTGCTTCCTGTAATGCACAACAAATATTCACTCTGTCTGAGAACTCATTAAGGCGTTTAAGCCATCCTCTCCATATGACATGTTCTCCGCAGAGAACTATAGTAGACAACAGTGGTTATGGGTCCGTATCCCTTCCATGTCCCTCAGGACTATGTACCCACTTACCTGATATTTTCCCAATTAGTGTTCCTCCCTTGAACCAAAAGCTAGATGCCTAGTAGATTTCTCTTTGAACTAATAGCATAAAACTTTATGGTAGGATTATACAGATACAATATCAGAATGCCTTCAAGCCCTTTTTTTTTGCTGTATCATCGACCAGCTGGCGCTTGAGGCCCTTTGTGAACGGATCCGCCAGGTTCTCCTGACTCCAAACATCAATTACAGCAATAGTTCTCCTTTTAATGAGATTGTTTATTACTCTGTGCTTCAGCCGTACAGTTCTATTCTTTCCGTTGAAGAGGTCATTTGATGCTACTGCTGTAGTCGCCTGGTTGTCACAGTATATCAGTACCGTCGGTATATGAGCTCCAACCACTGGAAGATCATACATGAGCTCCCAAAGCCATTCTACTTCATCTGCTGCAGCTTCTAGTACATAGAACTCAGATTCCATGGAGGAACGAGAGAGTATAGTATGCTTCTTCGACTTCCACGATATAGCAGCTCCACCCAAGAAAAAGATGTATCCACCTGTGGATCTCTTGCTCTCCACCTCTGAACACCAACTAGCATCACTGAAGCCTTCCACTACTGTCGGATACCCGCTGTAGTGCAGTGCATATGTCTGAGTCTTCTTGAGATATCTCATCACCCGCTTCACAGCTTTCTAGTGCTCAATGCCTGGGATGCTTGTGAACCGACTCAGCATTCCTACGACGAAAGCTATGTCAGGCCTTGTGGCAGTAGTTGCATACATCAAACTCCTGATAACGCTAGAATACTCCAGCTACCTGACGCTTTCCCTCGAATTTGGCTTCAGCTTCTGATCACACCTGTATGGCGTATCGATCCCTGGAAGATCCTGATACCCGTAGCGTGTGAGCATCTTCTCAATGTAATGAGATTATGACAGCACCACTCCAATGTCTGTCCGAATGTTCTTTATGCCCAAGATGACATCTACATCCCCCAAGTCCTTCATACTGAACTTGGTTGAGAGGAACTTCTTTGTCTCCGTGACATTGTCTATATCCGTTCCTAGGATTAGCATGTCGTCCACGTACAGACAAACGATGAGTCCTCTTCCATTAGCGAACTTCGTGTAAACACATTTGTCCATCTCGCTAACTCTATAGCCGTTTGATCTAATAACTTTGTCAAACTTTTCATGCCACATCTTGGGCGCTTGCTTCAAACCGTACAATAATTTTACCAACTTGCAGACTTTGTCTTCAAGACCTTTGACGACAAATCTATCTGGCTGTTACATGTATATCTCTTCGGTCAGCACGCTATTTAGGAATGTTGTCTTTACATCCATCTGATGTATCACCAACTTATGTATTGCTACTAGAGCAATTAACATTCTGATGGTGGTCATCCGTGCTACTGGAGCGTATGTGTCAAAGTAGTCTATCCCCTGTTTCTAAGAAAACCCCTTGGCTACCAGCCTAGCCTTGAACTTGTCAATGGTTCCATCAGCTTCCATCTCCTTCTTGAAGATCCACTTGCATCCGATGGGTTTTGCTCCTTCGGGTAAATCAACTAACACCCATGTGTTATTGGAGGTAATTGAGTCAATTTCATTGTCTATTGCCTCCTTCCAGAAGACAACATCTCTGGTCTTCATCGTCTCATCATAGGTAAGCGGATCTGCTTCTACATGATAGGTGATGAAGTCATCTCCGAAGCTCTTCGGCCTCCTTGCTCGCTTCGTCGACGGCTCAGCGAGTTCTGGTTCAATTATTGTTTCTCCACCAACAACTTCATCTTGGACTACTGGTTCATATGAGACCTCAGTCTCATTTGTACCTACATCATTCTTCGGAATATCTGGAAGAACAATGTTTTTGTGTCGTGCAAACTTGTCTTCAAAGTATTCAGCATCGCGAGATTCGATGATATGATTTGACTCAATGTCAAGGAATCTCCGGGAATCACTCTTCTCGGCATATCCCAAGAAGATCGCCTTCATAGTCCTTGTCCCCAGCTTCTGAATCTTCAGATCTGGGAGCTTCACATAAGCCAGACACTCCCACACTCGAATAACATTCAAGTTAGGTCTGACTTTCAACCAGAGTTCATGAGGAGTTATGTCAGAAGTTTCATAAGGTACTCTATTCAGAATAAAAGTGGCCGTTAATGCAGCTTCTCCCCAGTAACATTTTGGAAGACCTGCAGTTAGCAGCATTGAGTTTATCATTTCTGTCAACGTTCGGTTCTTCCTCTCTGCTACTCCGTTAGATTGAGGAGAATACGGAGCAGTAGTCTCGTTGATGATTCCATGTTCTTTGCAGAACGATGTAAAATCATGAGATCGATATTCTCTGCCTCGATCACTCCTTAACCTCTTGAGTTGTTGTCCAGTTTGCCTTTCAGCTTCAGCCCTGAACTCCTTGAACTTCTCGAATGCTTCATCTTTTGTTTTTATCAAGTAGACGAACGTGTACTTTGAGAAGTCATCGATGAAGGTTATAAAATACTTCATCCCGGCCTTCGTGGAGAATTGTTTGAAGTCACAGATATCAGAGTGTACCAACTCCAGAATATCTGTGCTTTGATTGACCCGATGAAAGGGTTTTCTAGTGATCTTAGTCTGAGCACATACTTTACATTTCTCTACCTTACCCCCATATTTGGAGATAAGTCCTAGACTAGACATTTTGTTTATTCTTTTACAATGAACATGTCCTAGCCTATTATGCCATAACTCAAAAGAATAGTCAGAACGAGCGATTGCATTTATTTTATTAGACTGGTTTACAAGCTGAATTTTAAACATCTCTTCGGTTTGAAAAGCCTTTCCGAAGTATGTTTCCTTCTTGGACATCACCATCTGACCAGCATTAATGTCCATCCTCAAACCTACGATGCTAAGCAGACTCCTAGAGATCAGGTTCTTGGCAATCATCGGAACATGCTTTACTCCTTGGAGCGTCAGAGTGTTCCCGGAAGTGAGTTTCAGCTCCACAGTCCCGATCCCCAGAACTTTGGGCCTGGTTTGCCATGACAACCTTCTCAGAAGTTGGCTGGTACTTGACAAACCATTCCTTTCCAGAGTAGACATGGCATGTCACACCGGTGTCTATCTACCAGTCATAGTCAGCTCCCTCAGTTATGACCTGAGCGATCATAGCAACGAGGTTAGAAACCAAAGAAACTTTACTAGGCTCACCTTTCTCTGATTGTTTGGGCTTGGATCTGCATTCACTCTTGTAATGGCCCTTCTTGCCACAGTTAAAACAAGTCACATTGGACTTGGGCTTCTTCTGTTTGAAAGACGGTCCCTTCACTTTTAGATTAGTGAAGTCTTTCTTATGGTGAGAAGCCGCTTGCTTCCCCTTGGAGTCTCTCGTCTGCACCAGATTGGCCTCGGCTAAGTATTTGGACAAAGCGTCCATCTTCTGTTGAGAACGCATCTCGTCCTCAATGTGGATTTCTTGTAAGAGATCTTCCAGACTGATCTCGAGTTTCTTTCGATGCATTCTTGCATAGAACGTATTCCATCCAGCAGGAAGTTTTGAGACGATCCCTCCAACGACAAACTTATCGACGAGGGGCATCTTTTCATCGTCCAGTTTCTGACGAAGTTTCAGAAACTCCTTCACTTGAGGAAGCATCGCCTTCTCGTCTTCAAAGAGCCACTTATGATATTTTTTGACGAAAAATATCTTGCTCCTATTTTTTTCTTCCTCGTACAGCTTTTCCACAGACTCCTATATTTCCCTGACACTATCCTTCTTTGAGTAAGATTTTGCCAGGAAATCCTCCATAGCATTTAGGATCAGAAGCCTACAAATGTAATTATCCCTTCTCCATTTGGCCTGAAGTTTAGTAGCCGTAGTTGTAGCGACAACAGACCCAGTATCTGGAACAGTAGGTTCCTCTTCAAAGAGCACGTGATCAACGTCTCGGAGTTGAAGAGTGAGAAAGATCTTCCTCTTCCAGACTTGATAATGCTCTCCATCAAACTTTTCCAACTTATAGTAGGTCAGTTTGGAGGAGTAAAGCATTAATATTTTCCACCGTACTAATCTTGCTTTAAGATTGTTAGTCTTGAGGTGTGGATATGGATAGAAAATAGGAGTTCAGCAAGCCTACATAGTAGGTGCCACAAATGAGGAGTTTAGCAAGCCTACACAGTAGATGCCACAAATGAGGAGTTTAGCAAGCCTACATAGTAGGTGCCACAAATGAGATAGATCTCAAGAACAAAGTTAGGCCTCCCTACTCAGTAGGTGCCTTAAAACCTGAAGAACGAGTTACAGAGAAACATAAGAAGAAGAAGAGAAGGATTAAATCTGCTGGGGGTGTAAAAATACCGTTGCTCAAAGCAAGATTCGCCTCTATACGATCCGCTTCCAGGAACCAGCAAGTTCAAGAGAACTTCTGGAACGCTCGTCAGTCAATATTTATGACTTGAACGGGCTTCCTGAACTTTACGGACTCCCTTAACTCTCTTCTTTGGTGCATCTTGGAAAGGAGGCAAGGGGGCTCTATTTATAGAGTGGAGTGAGACCTCACCATCTCTCATATCCGATGTGGGACTAAAATACCAATACTCGAAAATAGAGTTTGATGTTTTACATCATCCCACAATCAACATAGTCGAGTGCTAGCCCATGCCTTCCCCCCGAACACTTCCGTGCATGCACGAGACAACCTGGAGTCTGTGTCGAGTCTGAGCCCGCACAACAAAAATCAACTTACGTCTTTGTTGGAATTAATCATTTTTCTCTTAGTAAAATCACCCACATGGTTCCCTCCTTAGGGTCACCACCCCATGTGCATATCCCAACAACACATACTCATATATATATTGAGATAACTCATGGTGCTTTTCCAATGTGGGACTAAACTTTACAAATCATGTTGAGAGCAAGCTCTCTTCATGTCAAGGAGCAAGAGCACCAATATATACTATCATGTTTAATATGACAAGTCCTAGTTGAACTATATGTTAGCTATCCATAAAAAAAAGTTGATAGTATATATAACTATCTATTAGCTATTTTGTAGATTGAGTACACCACTCAATCTAATAAAAAGGGTTGCTAGGAATAGCTTAACTTCTTTGGAGCTTGTTCATCTTTCTCCGGTACATCCTGGTATGCATCGGTACATCCTCGTATGCATCGATAGAAACAACCTTGCAATCCTTTCATTATATTCACAGTTGTGCTCAACTCTTATTAGTTTTCTCAACAACTAAATTGTTTATTTTCAATAAAATTACAAACTATTTACTAAGACTGATACTACTACTCAAGTATTGCTAATCGTAACAACTAGGATGTGTCCGATACCTCTTGCTTCAAAGGGCTTTTGACTGTAATGACAGAGGATGGTTTATTTTTGTACCAGTGTAACCCTTGGCCTTCCCCATACCCTGGCATCAAAATCAAGTTTAGGATCAGTACACCTTGTTCTTCAGATAATAGTTCATAGGTACACTAGTTAATTCAACAATGTAGTGACATGAAAGATTAGGATTCAAAATGACACATCCTCATCCCTGTGATCTATGTATCATAACCGAAGATATTAGAAGATCAAATCATGAAAACAAGTACTGCATTAAACTTAGAACTTCAAGATGATTATTGAAATTTTAAATTGTCTTCCATATAGGCTTGTATAAATGCATTATGAATGCAAAAATATAACATATATATTTCCTTTTAATTAGTAGGAACAAAGAAAACGATTGGTATATAGTGAAGAAAGAGCATGCATACCAACATAAGATGTTCAAAGGCTTTAGAAGAATCCAATCCCTCTTCATTCTTCACTTTTTTCTCAGAATATTCACTGTCAATTAGTTAAAACCAGTTACATCAGCAAAGATTGAACATGTCATCAAGAAATAGTAAACAAAATGAAGATGAAAAATAAGGTCACTAACCTTTTAGTGCGCCTATGCATGGAAGATGCAACAAACTTCTTTGAGTCCATCTCTTCCACTATGAAATTCACCACAGTTGGAATTACACAAGGGGTAACCAACTTCATCAACTTAGGACTCTATATACTGAAGATACAAAAATGAGTAGGTGGACATTGGATTGAAAATACCCTAAATTCAACAAAAAGAAGAAGAATCGTCCCAAAATGGCCACCAAGTCTTCATAACTGTTTGTGAACATGTCATCAAGAAATAGTAAACAAAATAAAGATGAAAAATAAAAAATGCCCAGACTAGATTCAGATTCAAGTCCCATCCCATCGTTGTAGCGTCCTAAGCACTGCCACCAAAATGATAATAGGTAGGGTTTCTCCGTGTTGTGGCTGCAAGCGACAGATGGGGCTGAGCCTTGGACTATGCCTTCGAGTTCTTCTTACTCTGGATAGATCTGGGCCGTACGTTCCGATTTAGGACATCAACAGGGTTCGACGGCTTTACTAGCTCACTGTGCTTGAGGATCTTGACCTCCTCTATGGTTGCTTTTTGCGAGTTTTGGGTTTTAGCTAACAGATCAATACTGAAGAGAGAGAGAGAGAGAGAGAGAGAGAGAGAAACTGTTCTAAAAAGGAGAGTAAATTTTTCCTCTAACCCTAACTGGGTACACTTTTGTTATTTATCATGTGACTAGCACATGTCAATGAACAAAAATAACGACATTTTTTTACCGTTCCAAAAATAAAAATAAAAATAGATTTTAAGTAAATTGATCTTAGGAACATTTTAGCACTCTGTAACGGTTAAAACGTGTTACAAGCTCTAGGAACGCCGATATACCGTTCCAAAGTCCAAAATGCTAAATGTTACAAATTACCCTTTTTGGTGTAGTGACACATGTGCTCTCATGTAGTCTCATGTGCTCACTTGTGCTTCATGTAAACTAGCAATCATGTACGTAACGTAACTTGATAAGATCCTTGTATACTGATTGGGGTAGGGTGAGTAGAAGTGGTTATGTGATTAATTTCCTAAGTCGTGTAAAACTGTGCATGTTTATTATACCCTTATGTATAATGGAGTTACCATAGAATAACCATGTGCAAACCTAAGCCAATCACATAATCATCTTGTGCTCTAAAATACTTATATTTATTATAGTTTATAGTTTCTTTATTATATTTCATGATCTCAGTATACTTATCCATATCTCCTGTATTCATGTATTTCTTTACAACACACCATGTATTTTATTCTATTGTTTGCTCTATATTTTCTACCATGCTTTGGAACTGCTTTCAGAGATATGTGCTCGTTCCCGTCCTGACAGGATAACGTTAAATTTTTTACAGATAACTTGGAGGATTCCAGCTAGCCTAGAGGAGACACCAGTAGAGCTTGGAGTAGATTGTTAGGTTATTGTCTAGTTGTTGTTTTCAGTTATTTCAAGAGTTGTATTTATTTCATACTCTGTGGGTGTGGTAATGTTAATACTTAAACTTTTTCAAATCTAGTTTTGTATTAAATATTGTGATCCTTCTATCTATTCCATTTTGTACTGATTATCTCTTCTAGATAATTTATGATTGAGTTGTATCCTTTTGAGATTGTCCTCCATTTGGAGAGTATATTATGTTGTGTTTAGTTTGTGATTGAGACATAGGACAGCGTTCTACTGTCGATACTGTAGCGTAGGCTGGACGTATCCACGGTCTCGTACCCTTTTACTGGGTGTGGGTCATGACACATTTTTAGTTGTGGCCCATGCAGGTCAAGATTCGCATTAGTGCGATGTCGTGGTAGCACAACGACTTAGTTATTCTACCACGAGCCTGCGATAGAATGTAGGAATTAAGCTATTTGAATGAGAGGATACTCAATCACAGTTAGAATTAATCTTGAAAGATTCCTGGGACGACCCTTGAGAATCTTATTTTGAACTTCAATTTGAAATCCTTTCCTCTTGTTCAGTTCATCCTTGCTCCTTGTTATTGAATTTGATTTTGATGGATCGTTGTTGATTTTGATTTTTTCTATTGAGATGAATTTTATGGCCTGAGTGTAACCCCACTTTCCACTTTCTGGGATTAAAATAAAATCGTTTTCTAAATAAATAATTTTGGTTAAACGAATATATGAATAATAAATCTTATAACTATTTTGGAAATTCGAATTTTTACTTTTGGAGGTAATTTCTAGTTTGTTACAAGGAATTGGAGTGGTCCCCAAAATTTTTCCAATTCTCCTAACCATTTTCTAACTAATTTTTCCTAACATTCTAATTAATAGAAAGAGGGGGTTTTTCTGCATATTGGCTATTAGGTGGAGGGGGGGTTTATGTAAGATTGGTTCATAAAACATGAATAGAGAGAGAGAAAGAGAAACATCTCATCTCAGCCAATTTCTTAGCCGAGTCCTTCTTCTTCCCAAACCCCATCCTAGCCCTAACCCTAACTTCGTTGGAAGAGACTGGCGAAGGCTCCACCGCAGCTATTCTCGGCGGCGCATCCTTGTTCTTCCTCGACGGCTCTCCTTCTCACGGCAGCGGCAAGGCCATATTCTTCGCAACGATCATGGTCGAGCTATCCTCTCGACGAGGACGAGTGGTAGCGCACAGACTACACGTGTTCCTCTCCGGCGGTGGCTACTTTCCAGACCGACTGAACCGATCACCACCACCTCAGCGGCGTGATCTATGGCTGGCGGTATCCTCCGATGACGGCGCTACGAGATCTCTCCCGGCGGCTGATCGGAGTCAAGTTTTCCTTGCGGCGGTGTCGAGTTTGGCGACTGTATGCGACACCGACAACCGACGAGCAGAACGAACGTGCGGGGCTATCCCACGACAGCACTTGGCTGTGCACGACGATGAGGTGAATCCTTAATTCGACTCCCTATTGGAGTTCTGTTATTTCTCAGATCCATGAACAAATTAGGATGATCGATATGGACTGTCGACTTCCTGATTTGGTGATGTTACACCTCTTAGAATTCAGAATTTCTTGTTACATCATGCGTACCAACTGTTTGATTATTTGGCCAACCAGGATCTGTTTGTGCTGTCCGTATCTGATACGACGAGGACCGTATCGGATATCGATTTTCTATTACTTTCATCAATTGGACGAAGATTTACTTTCAAGGTATCATCTCTTTTCCTGTGAATTCTGTTAGATGTGTCGGAGTAAAACTGGGAATTCATAGAGTAATAATCGGGGGTGTCTTACAATTGTGTGTAGCATGTATCAGCTGTCCTCAATGTGTTCGTATCTCGTGTGCGTGGTTGGAGGATGAAGAAGTAGCAGGGGTTGGCGAGTGTTATCGAAATCGAGTGTTGGTGTCAAACCAATTGGTTCGTGTCAACTACACTCTGGTTGGTGTCGAGTATGGGAGTCTACTAGTCGAGCCATGGATGCTGTATTACAAATTATACGCTGGGATGGACTTAGAAGCACTCGGCTGTGTCTTGGTTAACTCTTGCTAGTACAAGGTAGGCGGACACATGAATAACATTAGCATGTTGGTGAGTCGTGTTCCAAACAGAGGTTGGATTGATTAGAGCATGATTGCCTGTGTCCAGGTTGGTGTCGAGTATGAGATGATGAATATAGATCTGTCGAAGGATTGAACATTCGCTTGGAATTGGAATGATGAACTGGTGTTAGGTTTTGGGAGGCTGAGTTCTGTTTTTTTTCCCTCTCCAATTTGAATTAATGTAGAATTTGTAAACATTAGAATGATGTGCCAAGTCTTATATTCAATTTGTTAGCTGTTGAAATATTTTTTTCATTTTGTATATTATACCTTGGTTTGGTTGCTTCAGTCAGTGAATTAGGGTCATTTAAGCCAAGACCTCTCTTTTGCCATGCTCAGGATGAGTATATATATATGTATACATCATGTTGGTTTTGTAGCATTAATATGTGATACTATAAGGAAAGATGTCAGAATTTTTCCTTGCATATTAAGAGTGGTAAAGATTGGGTTGCTGTACTTATAGGGCCAGGTTAAGGGATTAATGGATGGATATTAACCTTCCCTCATTATTAAGAATAAATAAATTTTTTTATCAAAGATTAATAATATTATAAATTATGAGAGTAAGATAGCTAATTGATTATAGTATAGAATAACCCAATTTGTATCTATTATTGTGGGGGAATAGTTAGTTAAATTATTTTTTAATAATTAAATTGCCTTCAGTTAGGTACTATAGAGTGGCTAGGTAATCAAGTCTATGAACCTAGAATATAGTAATCAACTAGTTTAATAGAATTGTTATGTAGCAATGATAAAGAGAGTTGATTTATGAGATAGATTTTAAGTAGAGGGCTAAGCTAATGTATCTTGATTAGAATTGTTAAATAGACCAAATTAGATTTAGTCTGTTCATTAATCAACTTGTAATTCATAAACAGGAGGATTTCCAGCTTTACTACCCTTTCTCGATAACCCGGAGCAAGGCAAGTATACTCCTCGGATTTGTTCATTTCTCATGTCTTGTATGTTTATTCTTGAATCTCCTTGATTGACACGATGTATCACGGCATTGTCTGGTTTCATATTTCATGTATTACTTGTGTCTGGGAGGGAAAATACGATAGATATGTGATCAAACCCTGTTACTACTCATGTGAATAGCTTGGGTCCCGTACCGTGCACGCGGGACCAAAGCCGTACCATTTCATGATCATTACATCTACCCAAGCCGATCACAATCTAGATGTATTTCAAAATTGCACATGTCAGGATTCAGGTTGTATTTCAGGATTCATGGTTGTATTTCATGTTGAGGTTGTATTTCATGATTCAGGTTGTACTTCATGTTCATGTTGTATTTCATGTTCAGGACTCATACCATGTTCCCTGTTTTACTTTCAGTATTTCCTGCTCAGTTTCATGTCTTGTCTCATTTCCTGTACTTTATATATATTTCCTATTTCTTGATTCATACCATGATGCTCATGTTGATTTCCTTGGATATACTTAGCTCCGCTCCTGACTAGGATATGTTGCAGGTGCTTGCAGGATATTGTTCTACTCTATGGGCCAGAGCCCAGGATATTAGCTGAGCAGCATGAGACTTAGCTTGAGGCTTTAGGTTTAGACTACTTAGATTTACTTTTAGATATTAACTTTAGAGTTCATAGCACTTTTTATTCCTGTTGATTCTCGTACCTTATGATATCTGGATTTGTGGATTATGGTGATCTGTCTGGGATACGTTATAGATGCTGTGATTTGTACATATTTATGTTTATCTGGTTAGATTTTCCTAGCTTGGTACAACTTACTTCGTCGTGTCTAACGACGAAGACTGGGCGTGTCCGACTTGTGTCCGATTATTCGGGAGCGGGTCGTGACACTGAGTTATGGTATCTTCTAATAATATATGTTGACGAAAATAACAGGAAAGGTAAAACGTCTACTTGATTATGGAACCTGAGTTTATTGCAGCCATATTAGCCGGTGTGGCAGAAATGTAGAGACCTAGCTTCGGATGTATATATCTTGGTTATGAGATTTGGAATTTCTCCCAGCTATACTAGTCGGCGTAGCGAGGATTCCAGACGACATGATTATAGAGGTGTATACCCTAGTTATGGAATCTATCGTTTATCGCAGCTTTGCTTACTGCATGGCGAGGATTCTGAGTGTCATGGTTTTGGACAGACGTGTTTGATTATTAGATTGTATCTTGAGAAGGTTCTTAACATATCATCTCTATCTTTCACTTTTGTTATTATAAAATTGTATTCCATTATCAAATAACTTAGGAGTAGGGATAATTTCAGTTATTTGAGTCCAGTTCCTTCTAGAGCTTATTTTATATGTAGTACTTTCATAGTATGATAGTTTGATGGTTTGTAGAGTGTCTGTATCCTAGAGATGATAGTTTAGATATGGTATTAGAATAGTAACCCATTCTAGTTAATTCTCTATTGTTTATAATAATCACCAGTTTTCATATAGGATGTTAGTCTGCCTTACAGCCTTTGATGATTTTTTGTTTTCCATCTATTTCCAATATGGCACCTATGATCGGAGCCCGTACCCTGAGCGTAGATGCAGTTTCGTCTGAGACCGAGAGTCTTCCTCTGCCTCCTGGAGTGGTACCCCATACCATATTATTGGGAGGTTTAGCCTCTGATAGAGCTCAAATACTTGGACTTCTCCGAGATGTGTTAGAGACAAAGAGGGTTCAGGCCAAGATCCTGAGGGAGCAGAGCCAGAGGATTCAATATCTGTGGGACTTAGTGTATTTAGGAGGAGAGCCTAGTTCCAAGAGAGTGAGGAGCAGTATCCAGTTCCACCCAGAGCCCCAGGAGTACCCAGACCTGCAGCCTAGGCCATCTTTTCCAGTTCAGATATCTGTGCAGCAGAGGCCAGTTAAGCGAGTGCCTACCTGTGCTTACTGTAGGAAGCTTGGGCATGTATGGGACGACTGTAGGAGGAGGAGAAAGTTGTACCTGTTCTGTGGGTCAGCTGCACACGTGATGCGAGACTGTCCTACTATACCTGCCCTAGTCAAGACCCCGCCTCCAGGAGGGAGTTTCGGCCACCAAACCTAGTTGGAGGTAAGTTTTGACCTAGACCCTAGCATGTCTTTTGAGATGATTGATGCACCCTGCCATTGTTTGTGTGTTTTTGATACCTTAGGGTTTCCTGGGGATATAGTATGACTAGTGTAGCTAGATGAGACCTTCAACTGATATTGCATGTCATGACCCTGTATGTTGTTCTTTCAATATTGTGTGATTTAGATAAAGTTTTCGTAGACCATGATTGTTGGGGGCATGACCCTAAGAGGAGTACGACCAACCTAAATTTCGAGGACGAAATTTTTCTAGGGGGAAGAATTGTAACTACCACTTTTCTAAAATGAGGATAGTTTTAAACTTTTGTAAAATTGATCATGTTAGTTATTAAATAATAGATTTAAATCATGTTAGTGATAAATTGGTGAATTTTTTATTATTTTAATATTATTTGATTTGATGTATTGTGATTGTGTCATTTGCTAGTGAAACCTTAGAACTACATTGCCTAGGGACTAACCATGACCATGGAGACTTAACTAATGAACTTAGATTAGTAATTAGACTCTAATCTTGCTAGAAATTACTTAGAAACTAATTAAAGACTACAAACAACATGTTAGTTTGGGCCTTTAGCAAAGGGGCTTGATTTGACAACTTAGAAAGGCCTTTTAGACTATTGTAACTTGACCTAAACCCTAGCCCAACCATGTGGCCTGCTATAGCAGCCTAGAGCAGCCCCTCACCCTATATAAGTCATCATTTAGCCCCCTTATTCCCTTTTTCATTGAAACCCTAACCCTAATTTGTATTCTTCCCCAAATTTGTCTCCATTCCTCAAATCAACTCCAAATTCATCCAAACCAATTGCAAACTCTTCCTCTTGAAGAGAGTAGGCATCTATTAGCTAGCTAGGAAGGATTTGGAGCAATTTGGCCATTGAAGTTTGGTGGAAGATCTATTCTTGAGATTTTCATTGGGATTCCAACTCCCAATTGGTAAGAGCCTCTAAACCTATTAAATTTCAGTTTTATTGTTGTAGATGCATCCATTTAGGGTCCCCCTAGCCCTAGGAATGATTTGACTTCAATTTGTGTCCATTTGAGGTCCGTATCATGGGCGTATCGCTCCGTATCGGAGAGGTATCTCAAGTGTTCGACGAAGTGCCATATAGGAAGTTTTTGTCACCAATTTCTAAATAAACTACATATTTAGATAGCTAATTATATGTATATTACAATGGTGTGTGACTGAGTTGGTTTTTGTGTCGTTTGCTGTGTCGATTTGGATACGGGGATACGCAGTTTACACTACACGGGCACTGTAGCAGTCCCCTGCTGCTGCGGGTTTCGTATCCACTCGACACGACACTATTTTACCTCCTAGCGACTTATTCGTGTAGGGACAGTGTCTAGCACCTAGCCTAGGAAGTGGGGCTTAATATGGTGGTGAATTCGATCCGTGGTTCGACCCACAGATATGATCCAGTGCAGTCGAGCACTCTTCACAACTGCACACTGTTCTGTCACTTAGACACTTTTGACACTCTGTACATTGGACACATGGCCACATATTTGACACACCCTTTGACACCATTGGACACTTGTATCTGACACTCACTCATGCTCACACCCTCACACACACTCACTCACTCATTCACATGTTCTGCACTTTACATTCTGTCACAACTGCACACATAGCCGACACTACAGCATGTTCTGATACATTCACTTTACATAGCTGCCCACTGCTGACACATACACCATTGGACACTCATCGACACATGTTGACACATCTCACTTGCATTTTTGTATTGACACTCGACACTATAGTCACACTTTAACACTTGATACACTCTGCAAACTTGACACCCTCACTCACTGCACAATTCTGATACTCCAGTTCATTGGACTTTTGCCTTCAGTTGACACACACCCATTCACATATTACTCTAATGTCATTTGGCACTTGCAATCACTTGATACACACACACACACACACTTCATTTTCCAGTTCTATTTAGCAGACCTCCCTTCAGTTGCTTCAGTCCAACCTGGATAGAATTGAAGTTGGCATTGATATATATATATATATATATATATATATATATATATATATATATATATATATATATATATATATATATATATATATATGTTAGGTTTTAGTTTGATTCTATATGTGGTAGGTGATAATGGATTGGGATAATATTACATGTATGTTCAGATTCTGGGATACAGATATGAGGAATGGTATATTATGTATGTAGAGTTTATGTGTATATGAGATAGGTATTAGTTTGAGGTATGGACAAATTACTGTATGCATGTTGCAGTCTGAGATACATGTGAGTATATGCATATGGTAGATAGGGATAACTGCTATATATGTATATATATCATATATATATAGGTGATAGGTATGATATGTTGATGTGGGGTTAGCTATATAGGTATACCTACAGGTAAGGACATATATGAGGGAGAGTTTATATATATAGATGCTATACATAGTTTGTTACCTATATGAGGATGTCACTTGTATGTTTCAGGAATTCTGGGGTATATATGTGGGGTTAGATGTAGATATGTATATGGGCTATATGAATCCTATATGATGTTAGGCCATATATATATATATATATATATATATATATATATATATATATATATATATATATATATATATATATATATATATATATATGTGTGTGTGTGTGAGGGTATATATATATGTATGCTAATATATAGGGAGTACATATATATGCTATATATATGTGAGTGTACATATCGATATATGAGAGATATGGTATGTATATGTTATATAGGGTAAATGTATATGTGATTGGTATCCTAGTCTATATTATGAGATGCCCTATAAAATGACCTAAAAATTGACGCACTAGGCCTATGTGACCTTGTTCACTAGAGTTTGACCAAATCCTAGATAGTTGACCAAGTTATCCTTAGATGTTGACCTAGTTTGACTAATGGTTGACCAGAGTTGACTTAGAGTTGAATTTAACCTAAAATTGTATAGATTGCATTGTAAACTTCAATTATTATATTTTGGACACATTGTAACTTGTACTGCTCTAAATAGGACTCTATGACTACAATTTGGACATCTATACATATCAGTTGCTCAGGGTATTAGGTTAGTACATTCTCTGATCGTTTTCATTCATGATAGTATCTATATTGCCTACTTTAGACTACTTTACTTGATGCTGACACGTTGTTAACACTGATTGGTACTATATGGAACTTTTTATGAGATGTTATCCCCGTCATCGGGTGCATCGGGTATCTAATGTTCATGTACTTTACCATGTGCATCATGTACTCCTTGTACTCATATTTCTTCATGTACACACATGTGCTCTCATGTACTCTCATGTGCTTACTTGTGCTCTATGTAAACTAGCAATCATGTACGTAACGTAACTTGACAAGATCCTTGTGTAGTAATTGGGGTAGGGGTGAGTAGAAGTGGTTATGTGATTAATTTTTTAAGTACTGTAAAACTGTGCATGTCTATTATACCCTTACGTATAATGGAGTTACCATAGAATAACCATGTGCAAACCTAAGCCAATCACATAATCATCTTGTGCTCGAAAATACTTATATTTATTATAGTTCATAGTTTCTTTATTATATTTCATGATCTCAGTTTACTTATCCATATCTCCTGTATTCCTGTATTTTTTTACAGCACGTCATGTATTTTATTCTACTGTTAGCTCTATATTTCCTACCATGCTTTGGAACTGCTTTCAGAGATATGCGCTCGTTCCCGTCCTGATAGGATAATATTAAAAATTTTACAGATAACTTGGAGGATTCCAGCTAGCCTAGAGGAAACACTAGTAGAGCTTGGAGTAGATTGTTAGGTTATTGTCTAGTTGTTGTTTTCAGTTATTTCATGAGTTGTATTTATTTCATACTCTGCGGGTGTGGTTATGTTAATACTTAAATTTCTTCAAATATGATTTTGTATTAAACATTGTGATCCTTCCATCTATTCCATTTCGTGCTGATTATCTCTCCTAGATATTTTGTGATTGAGTTGTATCCTTCTGAGATTGTCCTCCGTTTGGAGAGTATATTATGTTTTATTTAGTTTGTGATTAAGAACTAGGATAGCGTTCTACTGCCGATACTGCGGCTTAGGCTAGACGTACCCACGGTCTCGTGCCCTTTCACTGGGTGCAGGTCGTGACAGTGTCATGCATGAAAATAGTGTCTAAACTAGTAGAAATGATAAGTAGTTTACCTATTGGGAGATAGATTCCCAATGTAACACTCAAAGAGGACTCAAGTGTCAAGTATGACACAATCCTCCACGCTTTTGGCCTCCTCTTCTTGTGTCCTTGGTCTCCAAGCTCCAAGCCCTCTCGGATGAAGAATGGGTGAAGATTTAAGAGCATTTGGAGTAATAAGTGGAAAGTGGAGTAGGTAGTGCATAGAGCTCTAAACTAGGGTTTTGGGGACTCAAATAAAATGATAAAGAATGTGGGAAACCCCCTGCTTTGGTCGGACATATAGTGATGACATAGAGCCTATTTGAAATGTCCAGTGTGTCCCTCAAGTTGTCATGAACACTTAAGTAATGTGGGGTTGTTTCTAGTCTAAGTGTTTAGTTAGTTCTAACTCTAATCTTAACCTAACATGACTTAGATGAGTCTAGTTGTGTCCAACCTAAAACATAGGTCCAAGTGTCATGTCTAGTCCAAATAGGTCCACTAATCAAGGGTCCAATAAATAAGCTAGTCAACTAATAAATGCAACCTTCACAAGTAATTAATTAAATAAATACACATACTATATAAATAATGTAAAATGACAAAAATATCCCTATCTAAAAATGTGGTAGTGACAATCCTACCCCCTTAGAAAAAATTCGTCCTCGAAATTTAAATTGGTTGTACCCTTCTCTAGGTCAAGCCCCTAATCCAAACTAAATCAAACAAACACACAAATTAAAGAGATCACTAGATATTTCCATATGCATAGACATGATATTCAGTCTCTATCATGGTTACTGCTAATTACACTATAGCACAATATTACTAATACGACAATAAGATACTACAGCATCACATATATCAATAGATGGAAGGAAGGAAAAAGCTTTAAACCTACTAACCAAACTCTTGTAGCATCATTCCCTTGACTGTTATCGCAAAAGTCCTGCCCTGCTGGTTGTCCCCCTATGCTGGTTCTTGGCAGTTTACAGTGCCCTAGGTGGCCTTGCTAGACTTCTTACCTACCTCTTATACTCAATCTAGTTATTCACTAACATTGATCTAGCAAAATACTTGATACACAGGGGTTACCTTGTCTAATACTGCTGATATACTATGGTTCTAGGCCACGGACACACCTACCTCTCACTTGATGGAACTGGAGATTTCCAGGACCCTTACTTTTGGTGTACGTATTGATCGATAGAAAGTTAAACAGATTTAATACGTGTTCTAACACTTCATAGGTAGAAACTAGGGTTCACGAATTATACCTGCGATAGGAAGAAGACAAGTAGTTCTTGGCAATATCGAGGGGACGACCCCAAGATCTTCTGCACATATTCCTTTCTCGAGTTGGACGTCGTGTGGACGACGATCTCCCAACCTTTTTTTCTCCTTGACAGCCCTCTCTTTCTCTCCTTACGTGAATCACGAATTTAGAGAAAGCTTCATATTTCTGATCAGTAATTTGGCGGCCAGATAATAGAGGATATATATAGGCTACGACAGGGACCATGAGGAAAAATTAGGGTTAGGCCTCCTAACAGATCTGGATATCTCGTGTTCAGCCCGAACACACAATCCAGGTAAATTAACAATAGCTCAATCCACTAATGAGCTATTGTTGCACTACCTCCCTAATCCAAAATTATGTTTGTGGGCTCCTTTTATTATATGCTCGTTTGGCTCTCCATGTTAAGATATCGAATGTCCGTCGATCAAATTAAGTTACTGGCAACTATAATGATTCGACATCTTTTATCCTTAAGTAGTACCTTTCAACTTTATTTGTCATGTCGGATATAATCTACCTGTAGGGTTTACATGACAATCGTTATGAGCTCCTTAAGGGGACATCATCAACCCGATGTATCGGGACATGGATTCCATTTATAATCAACAGTCCATCATACATATAATGTTATTACCCAATTCATAGAGGTTGTTGACCCATAATGAATCTCACTCTTTCATGAGTCAAAGTAATACACACTGTATATACATATCTGTTATTATATCCGGATTAAGAGCACAAGCATCCATAATAACAGAGGTGTTCGTTCTCTTATGTAGTCAGTACAAAGAAAACAACCTCAAGTGGTCATGTTCAATACACACAAAGTATACTAGTATATAGTCAAGATAGACTAGTACTAGATTACACTACAACCTTTCCAATAGATTGTCCAAGTCCATCTAGGTTGTGAACTATTTATATATTCCATAAGAAACTGATAATATGATCTTCTGTGTGACACCAAACATCATATTATCTACAATATAGAATATCAGACATTTGCATTAACACTTGCAACAAATACAATATACAAACATTTGTCCATGTGATTCTCATTTAAAATTTAAGGAAATAAGGTTACTACAAAAGTGATGCTTTTAGTGTATAACCCTAACATCACTGGCATGCACTAATAAGGACATTATGCTAGAACTTCTAAGTTACCATATATGGGATACATACCGGAATTTCTGGCACTTTATATCATGTGGCACTAACTCCTATAAATGACTCACAACTTTATAAATCTATGTCCTCTATTCGTGATATGATACTAACTCCCAGAGTTAACATTTATGTTTCTACTCTTCTACCGAGTTAACACTTGTGTTTATACTCTTCTACATATATGTCTATTGCAATTGTCGTTCAGAGATAAGGTTACAGTTCTAGTTATCAGCTCTGCCTAATTAATACTAGGACACATCACATACGTATAAGTGCTATAATCTAATCATACATCATCAACTCGTCTCAAGAAAACATACCAAAATATGGGTTAGCTACTTACCTCCAACCGGGTCTATTGACTAGAACTCCCTTCTTGATCCGGGGCTTCGGCTAGGAGAGGTGCACTAGGACAGTCTCGTATCAGGGGTGTAACTGACCCACAAAACAGGCACAACTCCTTCCTCTTCTTACAGTCGGTCCATACATGCCCCAGCTTCTTACAGCATATACAAGTAGGCACCTACTCAAGTGGCCTCTGCTGAACAGGAATCCAAATTGGAAAGTATGGCATAGGCTGAAGGTTTGGGCACTCCTGAGGCCCAAGATGGATGCTGCTCCTCACTTTCTTGGGGCTCGACTCTCCTCCTTGAGAATGTACTAGGTCCCACAGCTGCTGGATCCTTTGACTCTACTGCCTCAGGATCTCGGCCTGGACTCTCTGGGTCTTTAACACGTCCCGGAGGATCCCAAATATCTGACTCCCCTCAGGAGGCAAACCTCCTGAGAATATAGTATGGGACACCACTCCAGGAGGCAAAGGAGGAGGTGGAGGAAGCCCTCGGTCTCAGACGAAGCTGCAACCTCCTCCTGAATAGCAGCAGGAGGAAGAGGACTCTTTGGTAAGGCTACTACCACCTCCTCAACAATATGAGGTGCAACTCCCTCCTGGTCAGAAGAAGGGGTCAATACCTCCTAAGCAATATAAGGTGGAAGTACGGCCTCAGCTATCTCCGGAACTGTAACCGCCTTCAGACGATGGGCTCTAGTCACGGGTGCCATACTGGAAAAACAGATGGAAGCAAGAAATCATCAAGGGGGTACAAGACAGATTATCATTCAATATAATTATGAAAACTAGTAATTATCATAATAAGCATAAATACTATCTACAATAGGTTACTGCTTCTAATACTAATGCTAAACTTCCATCTCAAGGACATGAACACCAACTTATTGGCACACTCTTCTCAGGGTAATACACTAGCACCTATTACACAATATGGTTGCTAAGTCACTATGCTACTAGTCATTTTAGGCTTATACATTGACACCTAATAATATATATACTCAACCAGGAAACAATGACATTCAACTGACACTATTCACTCAGCAAGTTACCAAATACCACATTATCCAAAAACCCAAAACTAATTGAGGTAAAACTCTATAAGGAACTGGACTAAAGCAATTAGAAGTATCTATATCCTGAGCTATTAGGGGTGGAATAGAATTTAATGATAACAAGGTTGAATGATAGTGACGATATATTAGGAACCAATTTAAAATACAATCTGATAATCATGCACGTCTATCCGTAATCATGTTACCCAGAATTCTTGCCACGCTAGTAAGCATAACTGCGATAAACGATAGAGTCCATAACCAAGACATACACCTCTATAATCATGTCATATAGAATTCTCACCACGCCAATCGGTATGGCTGCGAGGAACTCTAAATTCCATAACTAAGGTAAGTGTATCCAAACTAGGCTCTAGGTCCTCGCCTCGCAGCTAGTATGGTTGCGATAAACTTTAGACTCCACAACCAACTAGACATTTACTTTCCTACTGTCCTTATCAAAAATGTCATCATAATATGCCTTAACTTTGTACAATTTTTTTATCTCGATACAAATCAAAGTCAACAACGAACACCAAGGATCAAATTCAACAACGAAGAAAGAGAAGTAGATGAAAATAGGTGGAAACTGATTTCGAGATAGAGTTTATAGTAAGATTCTCAGGGGTTGTCCCAGAAATCTTTCAAGGAATCCCTATTATGATTAAGTATCCCCTTTTCCTAATTATCCTATTTCCTATATCCTATCGCAGGCTCGTAGTAGTACAACTAAGTCTTTTTACTACAACGACATCTCTCTAATTGCAAAACCTGACCTGTATGGGCCACCATAAAAATGTGTCATGACCCACACCCTATTTAGGGGCACGAACATGTGGGTACGTCCAGCCTACGCTTCAGTATCGACGGTAGAATATTGTATAGGTCGACTATAATATATAACAACTAACATTTTAGAATATAACCTGTCATCCGCATGGGAATAATATGACATCTGTAATATATCTCGATCACATAATCTAAGGAAGATAAAGCACGATGTAGATAGAAGATAATGAAGATGAAAACTAAATAGTAGCATGAGTCATAACATAAATAAGTCTAAAAGTCTAAGTCAATAAATACATATCCTGGAATAATATAACCGACCCAATGTAGTAATCTAGAGACAAATCCAGCAAAACCTAGCTAATAACTAAGTCACTACTGGAGGTGCATCCGCTACGAGCACCGGCTCTACAGAAAACTCCTGAGAAACATCCTCATCTATCCCCGATCCATAGTAAGTCGGACAAAAGTCCTCTGAAAAATATTATCCAGTCAGGATTTGAGCAAAGTACAAACACTAACAACAGTTCACTAAATTGACAAGTTCTATAAGTAAACAGTATGTAAATGAGATACATGATGGATAGTAAAATGAGCAGTGAGAAATACAGGATAAACAGGTAATCATATCATGGTAATATGAACATGTAAGTAAATCAGGAATATGGTATAACATATAATCAGAATATATCATGTAAGCTAAACGGTGCGTTGAGATATTAGAGTGTTATGTGATCGGCTTGAGACGGGATCAGGCTATTCCATATGACCGACTATGCACAAGTACAAGTAATTGATTAGGCCGGCCATACATGGAAAGCTATGGACAAGTAATATAAGATAAGGCTATACCCTGCGTGTGGTAAGGGTGAGCTATGCACAAGTAGTTTGGGTATGATCACATAAACTCTAATACTCCCCCAATCCCCCGAATAGTATAATGGATCCAATCATGTCATATTACGACACGTGATTCATAAAGTAGGGGGCCAGCCCACTCCTGAATCAGTGTCTATACATGAACACGCAAAAAGAACACAAGTCCATATACAGGGTCCACCATGGAAATAATCTCTTATGACGGGATCCAAAGTATACTAGTCTGTATATCCTCATGTCAGGAATCAAGTAAAACACTACAACTAAATTTATAGAAATTATCAAGGTCATAAAAACTATCAGAGAATGTACTCGCCTGTGGTCCTGAGCATCAAATATGAATCGAGGCTCAAAGTGGAATCACACGACCTAAATATGAGTTATATATGTTAATTTGTGTTCTAGTATGTTAGACATGGATATCTAAGATGAAATATACATTCCAGTTCAATTCTAGGTCAATACTAGGTCCCCGTGGTCAAACTAGGTCAATTTGACTTAAAGGTTGACTTTAGGGTCAAACTAGTCAACCTTGGTCAATTTAGGTCAATACTAATTTTCTAGGTCATTACCTTGTCATACCAAGGTAACCCAACCTATACTAGGCTATCCTAGTCTCTATTTAGTCATTTACCTAGTCATAGGATATTTTGGGATACCCTACTCATTTACCGTTTACCTTATTCTCGGTTACCTATTCAACATATAGGTAAAGCCCTATAGATATTACCCTATTCCACATAGGTAAACTATATCTAGTCATTACCTACCCTTGCATTACATAGGCAATGTACCAGATTAGGTATTTCCTACATAGGTAATCTCTATACCTCACATTACCCTAGCTATAGGTAATATCCTATTCCTATAAATTTTTCTTATACAACATTACCTAACCCATTACCTTGTACACAGATAACCCCATTCCTATATTACCTAGGTATCCCATGGATATGTATTACCTTCACACACCCTAACATATTATACTCATCCCTCTCACTGACACAAGATACACCCTCACTTCACACTCACGTGTCCTACACACACCACACCACATTCATTCTAGCACTTCCTCTAACACGCACACACAGACACACACACACTACTGTTATAACACTATGTGTCACACTTGTGTGCTACACTCACACTCACACATACTACAACTCTAACACAGGGTACACACTCATGTGTGATACTCATAAACACACGTGTGTGTACTACTACACACACAAATACTATTGTGTACTGGCCTATGGCCTGCACAGGCTATCCCTGTTGCCAGGGGCCAAGGCAGCATACCCTGGGCAACACAGGGAATCCTAAGCCCCTCATATGCCGCAATACAGAACTTCCTGCACCTAGGAGGAAGTCCCCACACCTGTATAAACAGGGTACAAACCCCTCAACCGGTGTAACATGGCTTACCCCATTACTGTATAGCACCTGTATATGTGCAATTGTACATACACATACCCTAATCCTGTGGAATCCCGCACCTGTAGGGAGCCCTCTGTAGACAGGGGATCACCCCACTTGTGCACTACTGTAGGTAGGAATTTTCCTTCCTGCAAAGGGGCACAAAGTCCTCACTTTTGTGTGTAGTTGTCCCTGCACATTGCAGCAGTGGCTAAGCCACCCATACACTGACCTGTACAAGCACACTCATCTGCGTGTGTAACATACATACACACCCCAACTCTCTACCTCTTACTGACTGCACACTATGACATGCACACTCACGTCACTACTCCTATACACAATACACAAGTATACACTAGACCCTACACTACATATTGACATAACCACATAAGGACACACATATGGCAGCCTACAAATATACTTATCTAACAATAGCACATACTACTCTGTCACTTAGGGGCACACACACTACTCTATAGGTAACACACACACGCACATATATTGTATCACTGTTCAGTCCCTCTTCTCCCTCACATAAACACTCATGTGTGTGTATCACACACATACACACTCACACTATACTTTGTCACTGTCATATGACAGTGTTCCCCCTCTACTGACACACTATTTAGCACATACACTCACTTAACATTCCCATCTCTATACTCTTCCTACTATCACAAGGGTTTCCAGTTTACACATGGATTCCCATCCCCTTGGCACTCCCCCATACAACACTACATATATACATCTCTACATACAATGACTAATTGACACACATGGTCACCTACACATACAAGTCCTCTAAACCATAGCACACTAACACATTACACACACACAAGTATACATGACACCCTACCACTCATGACAGTACACTACACATACACACAACACGCAATGACACTCTCACACACTTCTATGAGTGTCACACTGTCATGACCCGCACCCAGTGTAAGGGTACAAGTGCGTAACAACGCCCAACCTATGCCACAGAATCGGCAGTTGAACGTTGTTCTAGGTCACTATCTAAACCAACTCACGCAATTATATAATATATTTATCTTAAATCTCAACTCCGAACGAAGAACAAGTATAAAAATAATATAACTCAATCATAGTCTAAGCATGATAGGATATCACAGAATTCTATAACTAAAAGAAAACAATAAAAACTACTAAAAGATAATATCTCAAACCAACTCAAAACAAGTCAAGTCTCAAATTATTACAACTCAAGTTCTAGTAATAAAATCTAAAACAGTCTACTAAACTAGTCTCCCGATCACTCCTGAGAGTCGGGGCCAAAGGTAGCTAATCCCTCTCTAGATCCATAGTGAGTAGGGCATGCATCCTTAGGGCTAACATCTGTAATATTTTCAACAGGTCCAGTCAGGACAGGAACAAATACATCTTATCAAGAAAATCCAAGTAAATGACAAAGACTATAAAATAATTATATTGATGAAGCATGGAAGTTTGAGACAGTTTAAGATGTAAACAATAGTTAAAAAACTAAGAAAAGTAAAAGCTGTGAAACAGAATATCATGTCAATGAAGACTGTAAATAAAAGCTAGCTGAACTAGAATAATGTGATATGAGACCTGTGGTACAATATATGTCAAGTGTGATTCCAATCAATGATTCAAGTAGGGATATTCTTTAACAGTTCTTGTGATGATTCCACTAAGATTCTTGTGGTGATTCTAGTAAAGATTCTTGACAATATTCACAGCGTGTTTTAAAATACTGAGATCGACATATAAACGACTAGGGATAATTCGGCACATCATACACTGGCCAAGTGTGGGATGGCTATCGTTCTTGTATAATTCACAGGGAGGTGGTTCGAGTATTTAGGAATGTTTACATGTCTACTCAAGTATTTTCTCGCCCGATAAATATGAGTGAATCCGTAACACGACACATAAATCGAGAACAAATCTAGCCAGAATATAAAGGTGCTTGTAGGTGATTCTTGTAGTGGTTCTTGTAATAGAGGCTAGACAAGTAGGTATGTGTGTCGTATACATGAATTCCAGAAATAGCAATCCGTGTTTGTAACTGAGAATCAAATCGAACTGATGAAAACTGAAATATAGAAATTGACAAGTAAATGAAAGAACTATTAGAGAATGTACTCGCCTGGTATTCCGAATGCCTGATGAGAATATGAGTCCAAACTGGAGTCACAAAGTCCTATTTAGAACAACCATAGGTTACAAATTGTCTAATATGAAATAAGAATAGCCTACAATGCATTCTAGATGATTCTAGGTCCCTCTAGGTCAAAGTCAACCCTTGGCCAACTCTGGTCAAACCTGGTCAACTCTGGTCAAACCTGGTCAACTATAAGTCAACTAGTCCATCTACCAATTTTTAGGTCAAACACAAGTTATCAAGTCATTCTAAGTCCGTTTGAGTTGATTTGGATCAAGTTTGACTCAAAGTTGACTTTTGTCAACTTGGTCAACTTGCGAGTCAACTCGACTAATCTAGACTCATTGGGTCGATCCTAATCTGTCCCTACACTCCCTGTGGTTACATTCACAAGCAACACTATATATAGATATATACATTCATTCAAGTAATACACACACACACACACACACACACACACACACACACACACATATATATATATATATATATATATATATATATATATATATATATATATATATATATATATATGAGAGGAAGGATAGGCATCCCCACACTTTTTGCATCCCCCCTATTTACACCGTTGGATGGTGTTTTAAGTCATCTAATCTTAACCATTGATAAAATCAATGGTTAAGATTAGATGACTTAAAACACCATCCAACGGTGTAAATAGGGGGGATGCAAAACGTGTGGGGATGCCTATCCTTCCTCTCATATATATATATATATATATATATATATATATATATATATATATATATATATATAGGGAGCGGATCGGGAGCCCCGCCCGCGGAGCCCCGCCGAAGCCCCGCCCTCCCTTAGCCGTTGGATCGTGCGGGCGGGGGCGGGCCCCGCGCGATCCGATGGTGCAGGGGGGGGGGCGGGGCTTCGACGGGGCTCCGCGGGCGGGGCCTTTGATCCGCTTCCATATATATATATATATATATATATATATATATATATATATATATATATATATATATATATATATATATGTTTACTGTGAAGTAGGTTGTGTGTGTGTGTGTGATGATAAGGGGCTGCTGGTGTGATCAAAATTGAGAATAAATGGCTAAGAACTTAACTATAAGAAAGTAATATATATATATATGTATACATATATACATAATCTATTTAAAAGTAACTTATATATATACACTGGTATACACACACACACACACACACACACACACACACACACACACATATATATATATATATATATATATATATATATATATATATATATATATATATATATATATATATATATATATATATATATATATTACATAAAGGCAGTTGGTTACACGAAAGGAAATGAAACTCGAAACTGGGGTTACGGATCTCGGCTAACCCCCACCAACAATATACATATACACATATAGCTATATATATATATATATATATATATATATATATATATATATATATATATATATATATATATATATATATATATATATAAAATATATATATACATACATATATATATACATAAAGGGGAAACCCAAAATATATACATAAATAGTAAATAAATAGGATATAAATCCAAAGATCGCTTCCCGCAAGTCCAGAATATCATATACGAGTCATAAACCCAGAATTCGTTGGTTAAAAACCAGGAAAACAAATATTCATACATTCGATTCAATTTCGAATGTCGAAAAACCCAAAATCCACATAACGACCCAAAACGCACAATACACAACTAGAACCCGCAAAACTTGGCAAATACGTTGGTCTCGATGTGTGTGACGTGCTCGGGTAATCACGGAGTCGAAATCGTGTTCGTATCGTGTCCACAGAGTGAGTATCAGAAAACCCGATACGCGTGTCAATTGAATCAGTGCTAGCCCGATTTCTCGCTCGATTCCGAATCGTTTCTCGTGAAACTTCACGTACACCTAGGCTAACACATCCCCGACCTAATGGCCGATTCCTCGTGTGGCCAAGTGTCGTATCCGATGCGCATGAAGCCCGTGTCCACACGCGGCCTATGCGCGTGCGCACAGAACAGTGCACCGCATCGTGCACGCGGGACAGCGAGGCTAGGGACTCGTGTGTCCCACCACACGTGTCCTGGTCGTGACCTAGGATAGGCAAGGTATAGGGCAACACGTAGGACATATCAGATCGAGTCCACGTGTCCACAAGTGTCATCACGAGGGCCGTGTCAGCGGCGGCTGTGCGCGCACGCGTGCATGTGTCGACCCGTACGGTCACGATTTCTCACTCGATTCAAATCGAGACGACACGAAACTTAGGGGATATGTCCACAGACCTTGCCCCCACCTACACGCAAAATGGCATGCGGCCACGTGGCCTGTACATCGCACAATCAATACGCGACAGCAGGATACACGTTCGGCCTGCACGTACAGCATTTTCGTGTCCTGTTTGGACACGAACACGAGCCCGATTCATGTTGAAAACTACGGGGTTAGGATCCTTATGTCTAGGGCTATCCAAATATATAAATAGATTCGAAAAATAACAAGTTTCAATGCATTGTGTAATTTCGTCGAAAACCTATGTTGTAACTCCGATACGTGTCTGATACGTATATCGAACGGATACGAAATCGAATGAAACTAAACCTACAGGTCGAGGGTACCTAGATGTATGCTAGCATGAAGAAAAATTAGAAGAAACATTGCTAGAACGAGGTTTATCTATTAAGTGTTGGAATCTCAATGAAAGTGACTCCTCGAGCACTTTGACGACCAATTTCTCCTGAGCAAACATCTCCAAATCCTTGCTAGCAATGCTCCAGCATGTTCTCCTCCTCCCCACGGTCGCAATACAATTCATTTGAGGTGAAACGGATACCGGATGAGCAAGTTAGGGTTTTTGGAGAAGAGAGAAACTAGGGTTTGCACTTGTGACGGCTACAAACCAAAGTACAATGAAAATAAGGGGGGCTGCTGTGGCCGGCCACTATAATCTCTCTATGGTTAGGGTTTGCTCATGGGTAAATTGCACTCCTCAAGTTTCCAAAAAGGTCCATGTCAAAAAAACAAAAAAAGCTTTATGGAAAATAACTTAAAAATAATTTAATAGCTTCCTAATTTGGACATGGCTCTAAAATGAAATCCAAAAGGACAAAAATAATTCTAATTCCATGATTAGTCTCCTACTCAAGGTTGACTAAGGTTAAACCACCTTATACTACTCAAACACCAATCAAAGCCACATAGCATTCACATTAAACTAATTAATTAAATTAAACAAATTCAATAAATACATAATGACTAAAATACCCTTAAAATTGAAAAGTGAGTGTGACACACACACACACACACATACATGTAGGCACCACTTATACACTTGACACACACTCAAGTACACATCTAGGCACACCAACACATAGGTGTATGTATACTACACATACATAATGCACTCTATGCACACATGGACACCACCCTAGTGTATAAACATGCACACATGCATTTCTACAAGCACTTGGTGTGTACCATGCTAGTATCACATTAAAACTCTGATACTCTTATGATACTTACACCAAGCCTTGTCCTAACCATCCCACAACACATGAACATGTCTAAAATAACAATTAGAAGCTAATTAGTTTAGTGTCTAGCTAGTGCAATGTGTCATATGAAATATGACAAGTTGTGACGAGTGTAGGAGGAGTAAACCCCCCAAATTGACTCTGTGTCCTAATATAACATGACACAACCTATTAGTATCTATATGTGGACACATTTTTATCCTCATATACTATTCACATGTCCATTTAGTCTATGAAACCAAATAACAAACACTTGGTGTACCATTCTCAAATTTTTTCAAAAATAACACAAAATGCCTATTTAACTTCTACCAACATGATCATTAGAGTCTTACTCTCCCCCCTATGGGTACCCCTAGTCCATAGGTGAGTTTCTAATAGTGTCAAGAATAAAAATAGTGTTTAAATTAGGAGAAATGACGAGTAGTTTACCTATTGGGAGATGGATTCCCAATGTAACACTCAAAGAGGACTCAAGTGTTAAGTATGACACAATCCTCCAGGCTTTTGGCCTCCTCTTCTTGTGCTACTTGGTCTCTAAGCTCCAAGCCTTCTAAGATGAAGAATGGGTGAAAATTTGAGAGAGACTAGAGGGATTTTGGTGGAGGAATGAGTGGAAAATGGAGTGGGTTTGTAGAGAGCTCTAAACTAGGGTTTTATGGGCTCAAATAAAATGATGAAGAATGAGGGAAACCCCTTGCTTTGGCTGGCCATATAGGGATGCCCTAGAGCCTATTTGAAATGTCCAATGTGCCCTTCAAGTTGTCATGAACACTTAAAACACTTAAGTTAATGTGGGGTTGTTTCTAGTCTAACTGTTTGGTTAGTCCTAACTCTAATTTTTACATAACATAACTTAAATAAGTCTAGTTCTGTCCAACCTAAAATATAGGTCCAAGTGTCATGTCTAGTCCAAATAGGTCCACTAATCAAGGGTCCAATAAATAGGCTACTCAACTAATAAATGCAACCTTTACAAGTAATTAATTAAATAAATACACAGACTATATAAATAATATAAAATGACAAAAATATCCCTATCTAGAAATGTGGTAGTGACAATATATGTCCAGTCTTATCCATACATCTGAGCCCAGAGGATAAGAGACAATGTTGAAATTTTGAGATAATCACTCGTTGCAGTAGACGGCCTCCTAATTTTTCATGGGCGAATAAAGTAGCATTGGAGTCGCCCACGACAACTAACGGCCATCTATCTCCAATAAGCGTGCTGGTCATAGTAATGTCGTTCCACAACCCAAGACGCTTGATTCTATCATTATGCCCGTATACCGCTCCAACCACGATCTGAAGCCCCCTTTGTTGGTGAATTTAATGGTGAGAAGTTGGTTAGATCGTTGGATCACATCTTCTTGCCAGATCTTGGTTTCCCATATGACCCAGATGCGAGCTATATCACTATAATCAAAATTGTGAATGGAGGACCAGTGGGTCGATGTACGGCTATTTATCAAAAAAATTGATCTAACTTTGGATTCCAAAATATTGATGATAGAGCACTTGGAATTCTTATCATACTACAAAATATTCCTCCAGCTACCAATCGAATTCGTCCCTCTTATATTCCATGTGAATATAGTCAAAAATTACAATAGTGGGTCCCTTTGTTGATACACAAGCTCTTTCTAGGGGGAGGGAAAGAGTCCATCCTGCTGTCGGTTATGAGCTTTGCTATCTCCTATTTTGAGAACCACTTTTTCTTGCCAGATGGGGTTAGATACGTCAACGGTTCCTAAGAAGGTTGTTGTTCATCAAGTTGTCCGTCATCTTTACCTGAGGTCTTAGAAGATTTGTCCACAGGCGGAACAATACAGAGCGCTCCTCCACTTGCCAGTATCCTCCTAACTCTGCCATGATTATCTTTTTCGTTAACAACCACAATATTAAACGTGACCAGGCTAGAGTTGTCTTCCACCTATTGCTTGTCAGCAGTGAACACCACAATCGCATGTTGTGCCTCCTTGTTTCCTCTCCATCTCCCTTCTTTCTCATTCTCCGCTCTCATTCTCTTCCCCAATAGAGAAGATTGGGAAGCCACTTGTAAAACAGGCTCATCAGTGTCTATGCTCCTTTGCTCCGCCCTTAAGTCCACTTTCTCTCCCCACAAACTAGGGATAGCCGCGCAGGCTCCAGTATATCTAGGAGGCATAGACAACTCTTTACTAGAGTAGGAGACTTGATTAGTGACCTTCGGGTAGACTCTAGCGTCCGGATACTGACTTATGGTGTGTCCAAAGCTATGACATGAGTTACAACAAGGCGGGACCCATTCGTACTCAACTTTGTAGAAAATGGTCTCGCCTGTCGGAAGACCAACCTCCAGCTTGTCAGGAAGCTTGTCAGCCGCACTGATCTCAACAAACACTCTAACAAAGGATAATCGATCTTTATCAGTCATGTATTTGTCTAGCTTTAGGGGAATTCCCATTCCGCTAGCCAGCTTCATAATAGCCGGGACACTCTACAGTTGGGGTGAAAGCCAAGGGAACCTAATCCAGATAGGGACGGAAGCCAGTCTATCCATTTAAAGTTAGTAGCAGGATCCCATCTTCTCAGGACAACCAATCTACCATCGAAAGTCCAAGGGCCACTTTGAATCACTTTTTCTAAATCTTTCGCATCCCAAACTTGATGAAATAGAAGCCATTCTCCCTAGAGTATATGTTCATGCTCCCGTTAGGTCTTCACATTCGCAAGGCGAATCCCTTTAGTTGACCGAAGCATGGTTGTGCTCCCATAACATAGAGGATAATAGTGTTCTTCCAGAACACTTCTGTTTCCACAATGTCCTCTTTAGTGATAGAGATGACCCTTCTTCCTTCTTTGAGACTGGGTGCCACGTAGTGCATCTCAATGTCCTCCCTTGCCAGGTCGAGCCTATAATTATCTGCCCAGGTGATAGGAGCCACTTCCTAGGTCTTAAATGTATTATAGACCCTATCCGACATTTTGTCAAACACCTGGAGTGCTTGTGTTATCGTCGAATTTGAAAGGTCAAAGGAGGGGCCGAAAACTCGAAAAAGATTGGCTGAAGCCAGAAGGTGAGAGCCGCCTCCCTTTCTCGTCCGGGGCACACCTGAGGTGCAAGTCATGCCACCGACGTATGATCGCGCCTAGGCGTGGGTGACGATGCGGAGGCTTTAACACCTTTCCCATGTCGTCGAGTCACTATCGTCCATCCATTATTGGAGACGATCAGGACTGCCGGATGCCACGATGCCACCGTAGGTCGACCGCGGACATTGGCTCCCGTAGGTCTAGAACTGGGTCCAGAACCAGCACAGGAGGGGAGGAGAAGAGGAAGACTGGGGGGCGAGGGGGCTTCAACAACAAAAGAGGTGGAGAGGGGGAAGGAGGAGGCGGACGACCAGAGGCAGGAGGAGGAGGAGGATCGGGAGGGAAAAGGAGGTGCAGCTACGCCGAAGACGCCCGCGCGAAAGACTCATGCGCCATGTATATGTATATTGTGGCCTAACGGTTACAACGGAGGGCTCCCGTAGGGGAGACCACGTTTCGAGCCCTCCCTTGGATGCTGGCTGGGTGGCTATGACCACGGGCGTGCCAAGCCTAAATCGGACAGATATATATATATATATATATATATATATATATATATATATATATATATATATATATATATAATCCAAATACTAAAAATATATATATATATATATATATATATATATATATATATATATATATATATATATATATATATATATATATATAATCCAAATACTATTGGTATTTGGATGATATAGAATATTAGATAAGTATGTAGTTAAATTATATTTATCTAAGGATAATAATGTCATTTATACTCATTTATTTAAAATCTAAAAGTTACCGTAATCTACTCCCCTACTTTAGGATGCACTATCTCATATTTATTTCTCTTCCGCTGTTTTAATAACTACTCGACGCACATTTATTTCCATTTCTCTATGTTCATAACTACCAGGTAAACCAAAACAAGCTTTTTTCTCCCATCTATTTTTTTGAGCGTCAAGTATCTTCTTTTTTTAGACAGTAAAAATTAATTTATAATTTTTTATCTTTCAAGGAAAGCAGGTCCTTGATTCTACTGGCAATGGCTGCAGTGCCAAACGAGACAGTTCTAAAGTACGGTCAGTGAACATGCTAATTGTTTTTTTATGATCCTCCTTTGATTTCTTCTTAAAGTATTTCACATTGAGTCTAGGTCCCCCATGCTGGCAAGGTTCATATTTATCGTTTAAAAACTCCAATCGTATCTATCATCATTTGCATATTAGGTTCGTGAATCTCTTCTTCTTCTTTGCAATTTTTTCTAAATATTGGTGTGTTAAATTTATTTGTACGGATAGAGGAAGCGGAGGAGATGAAATATACAGAAAAATTTTGAGAGTTGAGACACTGGCACGAATCACAGAGCTCGAAAATGTATGAAAAAAGTCATCATACTAAGTTCCTTTTTCAATCAACATTTGTCATTTTTTTTAATTACAATGCTAACTAGATTCATGGCCAATTTGTTTCATGTATTGTTAGTGTATATTTGACTGCATATTTTCTTTCCAACTCAGGGTTAAAATATATGGAGATATTTTGTTCTATTTGTTTTGGAGTATATTGGCCACCTATAGGACTTTCTTTTGAGTCCTTCAATGTCAAAGAACGTAGATTATCTATACAAACATAATATAAATTTATAATAAAATTGGAAAAATTATGAATAAGCCTTTTTTTTTTCCCTTTTATACATTCTTATCTAATAGTTCTTTTTCTATTTTTAATTCTAAAATGAAGATATACATATAATTTTAAATTACATCGATTTAAATAAGAATAGATTATAAATTTTGTTCTCTTTTAAATTGTAGATAAGATTGAATTCAAATGGTAGATTCAATTACATTAAAGTAGTAACTTCGAATGAAATAAGATTTTAAATTATAAATTGAATAAAAAATTTAATCCTTAATTTTATTACACAATACAACAAAATGAACAATTTTTAAACAATATAAAAATTTGTGTCCTGTTGGAAACCGGTGGAAAGTGAAGAAAATGCAACGTTCAACCAAATATAAATATATTAAAAAAATGACCCTACCTGATTTAAGTAATAGATAACTTTAGATAATAGATGAAATGATAAAGTAGATTAGATTAAGTTAAATTTTTATTAGATTAAATTTAAAAATTAAATGATGGATTAAAGTATAATAGTAATAAAATTTTAAATAGCTAATTAAATGTTGACTATGCATTAGAAAAATTACTTTAACAGGTTTAGTTACAATTTTATCTAACTTGCCTTAGATTACGTTTAAATTAAATTTTATATAATAAATTATATACATTTTAAAATTAAATTATTATTTTTAGATTCTTGGCTATGAAATAAAATTTATGTTAGGATAAAAATGTTTTTCAGGATAATAGATGAAATGATAAAGTAGATTAGATTAACTTAAATTTTAATTAGATTAAATTTAAAAATTAAATGATGGATTAAATTATAATAGTAGACTAAATTTTAAATAGATAATTAAATGTTGACTATGCATTAGAAAAATTACTTTAATAAGTTTAGTCACAATTTTATCTAACTTGCCTTAGATTAAGTTTAAATTAAATTTTAGATTATAAATTTTAGACATTTTAAAATTAAATTAATTTTTTTAGATTCTTGGCTATGAAATAAAATTTATGTTAGGATAAACATGTCTTTCATGATACATTATCTTTAAAAACAAATTGAAACCGAAACATATTCCTATCTTTTATGATGTACTATTTTTTTCCTCTTCTGTAAATTAACCGAACAGAGGAAAAAAAAAACTTTAAACCATGAGCTCCCGGTAACATATTAATATCTTTTAGGATGCACTATTCTTTCCCTCTCTTAACTTAACCAAACAAAAACAAGCTTTAACCATGATCTTCCGGAACCTTATTCGGAATAAAATATATATTAAAATATCATAGAGTTTATCATTAAAATGCTCGGATCCTCCTTTATTATTATCCAATGGTTTAAAGTTTTTTAAAGCTATATAAGATATTATCAATATTTCTAATTTGTTACATAAAGTGTTATCAATATTTATAAAGCACGTTGCATACGCATCGCGTGTGCCATGACACTAGTATATATATAACTAGAAAGAGGTTGGTTTATAAACCTTTTTTTGTCCGAGTAAGTAATTTATTCTTTAAGTTTTCAAGATCTTCGTCTGTGATCTCAAAGCGCTCACTCTCACTATCCAAGATGCTTGAATTTGAGGTTTCTTCTAACATCATTCTATTCATATATATTAGTAATTCATAGTAATTTTCTTGTGAATCTCTGTCACTAGGTTCGAGTTTGTCTGGGTATATATTTCTTTTGGGCAGAGAGTCATCTACAATAGGAAAACCTTCATATAAATAATAAGCAACCCAACAGGAACACCTCTTTCAATAAGATAATCTTTATTTTTGAAAGACGTATTGTTTTATTATAGCCGATATATTATATCTTGAGACTGGTTCAATAAAACTGTGTGTAATAAATATAATTTTAGTAGTATGTAATATAATATTATCGATAATCCATATTATCCTATTGGTATAAATATTTGTATCTCTAGGGATATTTTCATGATATGATACTTTCTTATTCTTGCGGATTTACGTGCATACAGAGTATATCCTACATAAATCCCTTCCTTTTTCGGAAGTATAACATAATCGTTAAGGAGTGTTATCCTTATCTAATTGTGTGTTTTGTTTATGATTATCATATTAACCTTTAGATGCTCAGTATAGCTAACTAGATTTCCTCAATATTTGAATAATCATCTCTGCAAACAAATTCAACCTCATAGATTGAAGACGTCAAAGTATCGCTACTACGGTCATCTATAGTATCAATTTTAATACCATAATCCTCAAGATTACCAATGACTATAGTATGTATGTTATTTGGACATTCATTAGCAAAATGTACCTCTTTGTTTCATTTGAAACTGCAACCTTTTCGAAATTTCTTCTTTTTGATGAACTTGTTGTGTTTTTGCCTATAGACTAGTGTAAAATAGTCCAACATCGGCTACACCATCAAGTGAGTATCTCAATATAATGTTTTGCATATGTTGAGGTGTGCACATGGGGTGTGGTGGGGCACATGTGGGTGCCATGTGGAGGTGTTTTTTAGAAGAAAAAAGATTAAATTCAACAAGGAAGCATGTTGCTTTTTTGTCGTTCGGACTCGGATACGGGCTCCATGATGCTTCGTGCATGCATGGGCGTGTATAGGAGGGTAGGCGTGGATGGCACACGACTACGCAGATTGCGGGATGATCTAAAATATCAAACTCTATTTTTGAGTAATGGTATTTTAGTCCCACATCGGATAGGAGAAGAAGTGATGTCTCACTCCACTCTATATATAGAGCCCCCTGGCCTCCTTTGTAAGATGCACCAAATAAGAAAGCTAAAGGAGTCCGTTGAGTCCAGGGAGCCTGTTTGAGTCACAAAAAGTTGACTAGCGAGCATTCTAGAGCTGGTTCCTGGAAGCGGATCGTATAAAGGCGAATCATGCTTTGAGCAACGATAATTTTCATCAACCCAGCAGGGCTGTTGAAATCTTTTCTTTCTTTCTTCTTTTTCTTCTTCTTCTTGGTTGGTTGTACGTTCTTTTGGAGAGCAAACTCGTTTGCAGAAATCTCCGAAGTCCTAACTTAAGGAAATTAGGAGAACAAACTTGTTTACGAGAAGTCTTCGAAATCCTACAAAGTCAGAATAGAGAGAAGATTTATTTGCAAGAGGTCTCTACTTCTGACAGTTGTTATATCAGAATAGAGAGCAAATTTATTTGTAAGAGGTCTCTTAAATTCTGATCATTTTTTCATCTAGATCAGTTTCGAGAATAACAATCTCAAAGCAAGAACCGAATCAGATGGAAAACTACCATACAATCCTTCTCGATACAAGTTTTAACCAACTTAAAAAGATTGACGGACATCACTTCCAACATTTGGATGAGGAAAAGTTTTTTATCAAATGGTTGGATGAGTGTTGGGCCTAACTATCCAAGGAGGAGAATGCACATTACATGGCAGATCGGTTATGTCGATAGTACATGGAGATTACAACTTTTGCTAGAGCGGATGAGAAGTCTCTCAAGGAGCATCTCAAGACAAATAAGAAGAAGACCAATATATTTGTGTGCATGGCTCAATCATGCACATAAGATCTGTTCAGATTATGCATATGTATGCGCATGGGTCTGCTCAGATAATACGCATAAAATTTTATTTAAATCATGCATATATGTGTGCATGGATTCTGTTCGGCTTAGCGAATGGGTTTTGCACCAAATATGAGCATGACAGTGCATGGCAATCTCGACGTATGACTACATATGTGTATGTGTAATGCCCCAGTCCCAAATACATACGACCGAGTATGCGAACATGCCAGCACCACATATACAAAGAATACTCCAATATATGGAACATAAGCTGTATAATAAATCATCATAGGCCAGAATAATATAATCTAATCTTATCACAGCTCAACGCAGAAGGTAATAAAGTCTAGATAATAAATGAGTGTATCAAAAGATAGCCGGGTGAACATACTCACTCCAAACAGCTATAAAAATAGTCTCATAAGATCGGAGTCCAACCTCCGCAAAATAGAAAGTAAAGAGATGTAAAAATGTCCACTAAAATGTCTCAAGGAAATCAATAAGCTAGAAGTTAGCGGGAGATGTCTCATCATCAATGTAGGATGGATCCAAAGCCGCTCCGTACTCCTGCAGAAAGTCATCTAATCATGAAGAGATAACGAGGTCCTCAGAGGGACGTAGCAAGATACAAGAAAACACCATGCCATATAAACTGTGTTATATAATATAAAGAAAAGAGGATGCATGCAATAGGGTTCCTGACCAGTCTACTGTGAATATGCAGTTGAGAAACAATCCTTCGACGCATGAGCCCTGGCTGTAGATGGGATCGGCATAGTTCCCGTAAAGGGCACCAGGGGCCTACGTCCATAACATCTGAAGATCGTCAGAGGGCATCATGTGCAAGGGGCTACGTCCATAACGCTTTGGAAAGCGTCAGAGGACACCAGGGGCCTGCGTCTCCGGAGGAGCGCACAGGTAATCAGGGAAGTGCAAAGAAGCCCATACGTCAGGTATTGTTCTCCCCACCCCATGCCTAGTATCATCATCTCCATGACTGATATGAACCTCTAGTAACCGCCAAGTCTTCTAGCATACAATTCTATTAGAAGTTACTCCTATCCGTCGCACGCTCCATACGTATCGGTGGTCAGCCGACTACGCGGGTATGCATCCTACATGTGACTCATAATACATGGTAAAGCAAGTCTCAAGGCCGTATGAGATATACCAATACCTCATCAACAATGGGTGGTCATTAGACTAAGTCAATGTAAGAGAAATAAATAAAAGTAAGAAAACGACCGATAGAGTCGCTCGCACCCAAATGTGACTTGGCCGCACATTTTTATATTACCAACAAATAAGAAATGCTGAAAATATAACTAAAATAAGAATATAATAATCATAGGGTAAGGTGGCAAGGTATCTTGCCTGGTGGTGCTAAGATGGCAAGTCCAAGAATCACAATCTCAGCAACAGAAATGTCACAATCTCCAAACAACTCCGGATGCTGAAATAAACATCAAGAACGTACTCGGAATAAGTGATAAACCTAGAAAATGCCTATCCAAAAGTCTAATTCTAGAACAGGGGCAAAATCATAATTTTGGGTCAAAACGATGTCCGCCGTTGGATCCGTTTTGCAGCGAAATGCGTGCCAATGTCTACGGTCCCTAAAGTCATTAAACTACATGTCTACGGATCCAGTTTGAGGAGACGAACCCAATGGTATGTATAATTTTGGATTTCGATGAGCCGTGCACAAAATTGCCTGTTGGATCGGGTTACGGACCTGCCAAATTGGCGTTCCGATCAACCTTCTCAGAATCGGACCAAACTTGGCATACATGACCAAAAAATTGATACGGTCCTGCTGGCATAAGTTTTACGTCGATCTGACGAATGAGCACGAAGTTATGGCCAAGTCTGCAAATCATCGATACGGGGGTATCTCGACGGATACGTACTGATTTCGTCGCGCACACGCAACAAAATCGAGTTCCGTCAGTTCCCACACATCGACAACATACATATACGCCTTTCTATGCGTATAGTGTACGACCACATCGCCCGGTTTGTCGGGACGCATGCGTATCGGGGAGATTTCTAAATTTTTCAACAGTTTTAAACTAATTTTTCTCCTAACTTTGTCATCAAATAATTCTCCGCATACTAAGTGAAATTACAATCTACAAAGTTGGTTTTAGTCGGGTATAGGTTATCTATCTCTGCCATAAATTAGTTTTCCAAAAACCCTAGCATCTAGCTTAGGATTTGGCTTCCAAACTGGGGGTTCGGGGTGGTGACTGTTCTATTTTTAGACCAGTTACTGGCTTGACTTTGCGTCGAGCTCGAGGTCAACCGTGAGCGCGATTTTGAAATCTCCCTGGTGGGATTTGAAGAGGGTCATAGGTGTTTCTATTCGAGTTTGTAGTATCAAAATCGATCCAATATGATGGGAGTAATACTACGCGAAAGAGAGGTACTGGCTGTGAAATAACAGAGGGTCTCTGTTATTCTGGGTCGGCCTGGTGGTCGCGGCGGCACTCTAGCGAACTTTCGGTGGTCAATAGTGGCTAACGGGGTTCGCCTGAGTACTGGGAGGGTTCGAGATCGGGGTTTGCTCTCTCTCGAGTATATTTGCTTGGTTTTTTCTCTCTACTTTCCGCACCCGACTGCTTTTATACTCAATTTTAAATCTTGTTTAAACTCAAATTCTGGATCAGGTCTAGATTAGGATTTCGTAGATTTGCTAGGATTCGGATGAGGAAGGCTCGAAAGGATTGGAATATAGGATTTGAATCTAAAAAGATTTGGTTTGAATTGGATTTCCAAGTCTTTAGCTAGGCATTGCTATGCTTCAGCGAAAAAAAATATGGGGTCGGGCTAAATAATATACTGTTCACGTGGTTGTGTTGATTTTTTTTTCACACATTATGTACACACCTATATACTAAGGTGTATAATATATATATATATATATATATATATATATATATATATATATATATATATATATATATATATATAGTACATTCCTATGGTGTATGCATATATGTAATAAATGTATTATGTAAATATATATATATATTTTTACATATATATATATATATATATATATATATATATATATATATATATTTTTTACATATATATATATATATATATTTTTACATATATATATATATATATATATATATATATATATATATATATATATATATATATATATATTATGATGCCATACTATGTTATTCTAACTAAATCAAAGATTTTATATTAAAGAAAGGTTTGTCAAATTTTATACTGGTAATTAGTAATGATTTTTTTTTAGCTTATTAGTGACCAAGGAAATAAATAAAGCATATATAAAAATATGTAAATAAACATAAAATATAGGGGGTTTACATCCTACCCAACTTAAAAAAATTTTGTCCTCGAAATTAAACTAATGTCGGAGGGGTATGCAATGCAAAAAATGGTATAGATTGATTCTGCAACACCTTCACTCGGCGATCAAAGATGCCTATTGGTTGTTCTTGATACGACAAACTCGGTCCAACGGTGATTTCGGAGTGTTAAAGTACGTGACTGCTGTCTGCCATGTATTGCCTCAGCTGCAACACATAGAATACGTCATGTACTACCTCCAATGACGGTGACAATGCCAATATGTAGGCTACCTCTCCAACGCGTTCCAAGACATCGAAAGGGCCAATGTATCTTGGACTCAACTTGCCACGTCCTCTGAATCGAATCGTGCCTCTAGTGGAGGATATCTTCAAGAAAACATGGTCGTCTTCCTTGAACTCCAAAGGTCGACGACGATTGTTCGCCCACTACTTCTGTCGATCCTTTGCTGCTCGCAGGTGGTCTTGTATCTTCTTTACCTTCTCCACTGTGCTCAAAATCAGCCCGGGACCCAAAATCTGTCGCTCTTCGATGTTGCTCCAACAGACAGGAGATCGACACTTCCTACCATACAATGCTTCAAACGGAGCCATCTGAATGCTCGCTTGATAGCTATTATTGTAAGAAAATTCTATAAGATGGAGGTGGTCTTTCCATGATCCGCCAAAGTCAAGCATACACGCTCTCAACATATGCTCTAGCGTCTGAATAGTATGCTCAGACTGGCCATCTATCTACGGATGGTACGACGTGCTAAACTTCAAACGCGTACCCAAACTATCCTGCATAGTCCTCCAAAAGTGTGAGGTAAACCTCGAGTCATGATCCGACATGATGCTAACTGGTACACCGTGTAGCTTCACTATTTGCTTTATATACAAATCTGCCAAAACTTCTATGGACTGTCCCACTCTGTGGGCTAATTTGGTAAGTCTATCAACAATCACCCATACCGTATCACGTTCACTAGGACTCCGAGGAAATCCCGTGATGAAGTCTATAGTAATTTGCTCCTATTTCTACTCGGGGATGGGTAGCGACTGTAATAATCCGGCCGTCCTCTGGTGCTCGGCCTTTACTTGTTGGCATACCAAACACTTAGCCACAAAATGAGCTATCTCCTGCTTCATTCCGTGCCACCAATAATACTGCCATAAGTCACGGTACATCTTAGTTCCTCTGGGATGAATAGAGTAAGTTGAACTGTGTGCTTCCGTCATCAACTCCTGCCGTAACTCTCTATTAGGAACATAAATATGATCACCACATCGCAATGTCCCGTCAGAATGAATCCTCAATCCCGTCTGCTCTCCTGCTTCAGTCATTTTTCTAAGCCGTCGAAATCTAGCATCCGTAGGCAATGCTGCCTTGATCCTCTCTACTTATGATGATTGCACTTGGATATTGGCTAACACGCCATCTGCTCCAGGCAATACTACCTTAATACCAAGATGCTACAAGTCTCTAATCAACTACTTCTGCGTAGTCAAGAAGTGTGCTATGGGCTTACGGCTTAATGCGTCTGCCACGATATTAGCCTTGCCCGGATGATAATGTAGCTCGATCTCGTAATCCTTCATCAACTCCAACCAACGTCGTTGTCGCATATTCAACTCTTTTTTGTGAACACATACTTGAGGCCCTTATGATCAGTGTAGATATCAACCTTCTCGCTGTACAAGTAGTATCTCCACATCTTCAAGACAAAGATAACCGCTGCGAGCTCTAGATCATGGGTTGGATAATTCTTCTGTGCACTCTCAACTATCTGGATGCATATGCTACTACATGACCATGCTGCATCAATACGCATCCTAATCCCTTCCCGGATGCATCGCTGTAGATCACAAATTCTCCCGGGCCCGATGGTAGTATCAGAATGGGTGCTGTGGTCAAGCGCTTCTTCAACTCGTCAAAAGTGGCTTGACACTCATCTGTCCATACAAACTCCTGATCCTTGCAAGTTAGTCGAGTCATAGGCCCCGCTATTCGAGAGAAATCTTCTACGAACCTTCGGTAATAACCCACAAGTCCAGGAAATCTTCTTACCTCGAAAGCTGATGTAGGAGCGGGCCATGCCTTGACTGCTTTGATCTTCTCCGGATCTACCGATATGCCGTCTCCAGTAACAATGTGTCCAAGAAATGATACCTCCTTGAGAAAGAATTCAAACTTGCTAAGCTTCGCGTAGAGTCGTTCATTCCTCAATGTTCCCAAAACAATCCGTAGATGCTGCTCATGCTCCTCTTGACTCTTGGAGTAAATCAAGATATCATCTATGAAAACGACTACAAATTTGTCCAGGTACTGGTGAAAGATCTTGTTCATTAAGTTCATGAAAACTGCGGAAGCATTGGTCAAACCGAAAGACATGACCAAGAACTCGTTGTGTCCATACCTCGATCGAAAAGTCGTCTTCGCAATATCTTCCTTCCGAACCTTTAGTTGGTGATAGCCCGATCGTAAGTCGATCTTGGAGAATACTTTTGTTCCGCTCAGTTGATCAAATAGATCGACTGAACGCGGCAAGGGGTATTTGTTCTTCACTGTCACTGCATTCAAAGCTCAGTAGTCGATACACATGCGTACTGTCCCATCTTTCTTAGGCACAAAAAGAATAGGCGCTCCCTATGGTGACGTACTGGCACGAATAAAGCCTTTTTCCAACAAGTTGTCAATCTGCATCTTTATCTCTACCAACTCCTTGGGTGCCAGACAGTACACTCGAGATGAAATAGGCTCGGCTCCAGGAATAAGCTCAATAGAAAACTCAATGTTTCGGTCAGGTGGCAGTCCTAACAAATCCTCGGGGAGTACATCCTCGAACTCAGTTATGACAGGGTGCTGAGGGGTGTCCTGCATCATCATGTGAGTCCCCAATGTGGGTGCATTATAACTCTCTCCTTCTTCTTTGGTGAACTCGAACTCTGTCATATTCGGTGGTCTAAAGACGATACTGCCCCTACGGCAGTCTATGAGAGCGAAATGCTGGCTCAACCAGTCTATTTCGAGTACCACGTCGAATGTCGGTATTGGAAATACGAGAAGTTATGCCTTCATCTCTCTACCACATATCGCTATAGGGTACAGTCTACAAACACCACTAACAGGTACAACTCCCCCTCCAGTGAGGATTATAATATTTTTAGATAAGGATGTGATAGGAATGCTATGTCTAGTGGCAAAACGAGTGGCTATGAATGAATGAGTGGCTCCAGTGTTAAATAATGTAATGGCAGAAAAGGAAGCAACTAAAACCATACCTGTTATGACCTCTGCCTCTGTCTCTATATCCTCAACAGCAAGTGAGAATGCCTGCCCAAAATTCTGTCCTGGGCCCTGAGCTCTGGCCTTGTTGTACTGTACGCCTTGGGGAGGCAATGGTGGGCGAGGTGCTTCTGCTATGGGCCATGGTGCTGGAAGAGCTAGAGTTGTAGGCCTCCGATTCTGCCGTACATATACTATCACTTGTTGCACCAGACAGTACTTGAGCATGTGCTGGTTGGATCCACATCTCAAGCACAATCCAAGGTGAGTCCTACAGTCGTTCTAGAGATGTCCTTGTTTTCGCAGTAATGGCAAACAAGCTTCTGATAAGGTGAGGGCCCCTGCTGGTGCTGTGCTGGGGCCTCCTGATAGGTCCTTTCTGAGTAGCTCGGGCTGGTGTAACTGCTGATGTATGGCGTCTCGATGTCTGCTGCTACTCCTACGAAGAATCTCCTGAGCACGAGCTTCTTCCAAGACAGCTGAGTAGGAGACTCAAGACTGTGTAGTCGTATAAGACTTGAGATCTGGTGCAAGTCCCTGATGGAATCTCTTCGCCTTCTCTAACTTTGTCGGGATCAATCCCGTACCAAATCTACTCAGGCGATTGAACTATGAGTCATACTCATCAACTGTCATATTCCTTTGCTTTAGGTGAAGGAACTGGTCATATAGACCGTCTCGAACATGAATATGGAAGAATCTCTTATAAAATGCATTGTAGAACTGCTTTCAGGTGATCCCAGCGCCTAATCGTCTCTCTTCTGCCTTCCACCAGTGGTGAGAATCATCTTCTAATAGTAGGTCCACGGCTGTCATCCAATCTTGAGCTGGCAACTGGGATGCCTTTAGTAGCTTCTCCATACTAATGAGCCATTGTGACACCTCTAGTGGCTTATTCGTTCCTCTGAATACCTTGGGGTTCATGTCTGTGAAGGTCTTGATAGAGCCTTTATAAGGATGCAGAGCCGGTACTGGTACTGGTACTGGTGTCGGAGGTGGAGGTCTAGCCAATGCTGCCATCATAGTCTGTCTCATCAGCTCAATCTGCTGCTACTGAGCTGGCATCATAGCATATATAAACTGGAAAGTAGGGCTCCCATCAGTCGGTGGTGGAGGCATCTGAGGTCCCGACTGTGGTGGAAACTGCTGAAGGAATGGTGGTGGTGGACGCAGTGGTACATTTCCTTCTAAGGGTACGGTAGTGGTCTGTCCAGCCTGGATGACTAGAGGTAACATAATCTTTGGATGCACCGTCATCAACGTCGTAGTAGGCTGCGACTGTCCTGGCTGGTATGGTGTCTGTAGCACCCACTTTTTGAAATAAGGGTATTTATGTCATTTTAGTCATTTTTAGTCATTTTGTGATTTTCTAGATACAGTTGACTTGTGTTTGTTTTAGCAGTTGGTTTAACCTTAGATAATACATATTAGAGACTAACCATGACATATGAGATCATCTAGCTAATTAGAATTTATATTATGCTTTGATTCAATTTAGAAGGCCATTTGACCATTTTTTAAGCTATTTAATGAATTGGGCTTTTAAGCCTTTCTGTTAATGGGCTTAAACTCAACTTAGATAGAGAAGAGGGGCCCATGAACCAACCCTAACCCTAGTAGGAATAGCCTGGCCGGCCAAAATAGGAAACCCCCTCCCTATATAAGCATTTGCATTAGTTTTGACACCCCCTTTACAAAACCCTAGTTTCCAGCTCTCCAAAACCCTAACTTTTTCATCCGACCTCCGTTTCACCCCAAACGAAGTGCGTTGTGATCGTGGGAAGGAGGAGAACTTGTTGGAGCATTGCAAGCAAGGAGTTAGAGGCGTTTGCTTAGTAAAAACTGGTCGTCTCATTGATCGAGGAGTCAGTTTCATTGATATGTTAACTCTCAAAAGGTAACCACCTAAACACTATAGTTTTTCCTGATTTTTCTTCATGGTAGCATGCATCTAGGTACCCTCGACCCACCCATAAAGTTTGGTGAAATTTTGTGTCTGTTTGATAGGCGTGTCAGATACGTATCGGATTAGGGTTTAATGTGTTCGATGATTTGTCTCTTAGAATTCAATATTGTTATTATTGCAAACAAATTTCGTGATTTGATAGGCCTAGATGTAGGGATTCCTAAACCCTAGGTTTGTGTACAATTTGACACGTATTCGTGTCCAAAAGTGGACACGCACGCGCTGTACGAGGACCGTGCGCGTGTCCTGCTGCTGCTGTGTCCGTTCTCGCTGGACACAACGACTCGACACGTAAAATTTGGTGAGTGGGTAGGGGCCATGTCTGACATGGTGCCCATAATGTTTGGTTTAGGTTCGTGGAGAACCGAGAGAGAAATCGACGTGGCACTGGATTTGGCCTGTCGCGTGCGCGCCAGTTTTTGGCGTCCGATACGCGTGTCGTGCGACTAGGACACGCATCGTGTGGCCAGTACAGACACGTGGGCATGTAGCCCTATATGTGGGCTACATGTACGAGCGACCACGTGGCATAGTTTGGTCTGTGTCGAGCCCTAGGTCGCGTGACATGCGTGCACGATGTTTGGGTCATTAGGTTCGACAGTCTAGGTTCTGGTGTTTTGGACACATCATGTCTTGTTATTTGAACACAACATGTCTTGTTATTTGGACACAACATGACCTGGGTAGCACCTACACACACGCAGAAATCATTACCAACCTTTGTTTTCGAACATCATTAGGTTTTTTGAATGTTTTAGGTCATGTTAGGTTTAGTGTTTTGAGTATCGAGTTTTAGTTCAGACTTCTTTTCCTGTTTCAGTAAAATTTGATATGTTCTCATCATTTTTCGATGTGAATTTCTGTGTAATCAGAGCCTACAGATCCTATATGACCTATCTAGGAGTATCTACTAGTTTGCATAATGGAGAGGGTGTGTTCGAGTTTTGGTTTTGGGCATAGGGTATTCGGGTTTGTACCTATATAGAGTACCATGAGATAGCATGCCTATAACTGATTTTTGGACTGATTTAGGATTGATTTCAGTTCAATGCTAAAGTCCAATTACTTGTTGGTTGAGAGTTGGGTATCACCAAGTTTAGTTGATTGTTAGGATTTGGTTAAGTCATGTTAAGTTTGATTGATTAAGTTAAGGACTGCTGTTGGAGTTAGAATAGAAATCTGATTTTTGAGAAGTATATATGTATGTGTGTTTTAGGATGGAGGCTTGGGTGTAGGCTAACTGCAGTAGCAGTAGGCATGCCTATGTACATGTGTCCAAATATGTGGATGTATTGGGATGAGTTGTGAGGATATAGAATTGAGATTTCCTTATTTTTAACTAGAAATATTCCTAAAAGATACCCTAACCTAGAGTTTTGGTAGAGGTTAGTCTAAGGTATAGATATTAGATATAGTGTATTATGAGTTATGGTATTTTGTGAATTTGATTGGTTGTTAGGCTTAGGTTTCCTTGGACCTAAGATAAACACCAACTCAACACCCAAAATCAACACTAGGACTAGTAGTGACCTAAAATTTGACTTGTAGGCTAGTTGACCTAACTTTGACCTAGTTTGACTAGTCTGGTTGACCAAAGTTGACCCAAGGTTGACTTTGACTTAGATTGACCCAAATCATATAGAATTTGTATTGAAGGTTTTCCTTATGATATTTTAGACTGTATTATGACATGTGGTTGTTTTAAATAGGATCTTATTACTCCAGTCCAGTCACTTTTCATCATCAGCAGTTCAGATTGCCAGGCGAGTACATTCTCTAATCTTTTCATGCTTCTTTGGATATGTACTCTTGTTATAGACTAGTATACTTGATGCTGACACGACGTTCACACGGATTAGTACCCTCTGGATCTTTTCATGCGATGTTATCCCCTCGGATACATCGAGTATGTCATGTTCATGTACTTTATCATGGTCACCATGTACTCCATGTATTCATATTTATCCATGTACACTCATATGTTATTCATGTACACTCATGACCATATGAGCTCCATGTATACAGCAGTTGTTATCTATGTTCAATAACATAACATGCATTGGTCCTTGTGTATTGATTGGGGCAGGGAGAGTGTAGTTGGTTATGTGATCATTATCCCCAGTAGTTATCTATGTGCATTCCATAGCTGTATCCATGTGCAACCAAAGCTGTTTACATAACCAATTCATGCTCTGATTCACGTAGAAGGTTATATTCTTTATTTATCATATTATATCTCAGCTTATATCTTCTCTCTTGTTGATTTCTCTTTACAGTAATTCATGTATAGTTTTTTATAGCTTGCTTTATATGTCCATTCCTGATATGAACTATTGTGAGAGATATGTGCTCGTTCTGTCCTGACTGGGCATGTTGAAAATTTTACAGGTGATGATGAGGAGTACTGTCCTACTTATTATGACATTGGCTTAGATGACACTGTCGACGTGGACCCACAGGAGGATCCCACAGTCGCTGAGGACTTGCCCATAGTCTAGCTGAGACTTAGTACTTTATTTGTATTTCTGTTTGAGACTTTATGAGTTGTATTTGAGATTTATTCTGGTGGTTTACACCTAGACTTTTATCTGTGACTCTCTTGAGATTCTTCTTCTATTCCATCTTAGTATTGTGATTGAGTTACGTATTATTTTACTCTCTATTCATAGCTTATTTAGATTGTGTTAGATATGGTGACTCAGGACAGCGTTCTATCGCCGACACTGCGGCGTAGGCTGGGCGTTCATTACTTCTCGTTCCCTTACACTGGGTGTGGATCGTGACACATTTTTAGTAGTGGTCCATGCAGGTCCCCAATCACAGCTAGTGTGATTCGTAGTGGTACTCGAACTAGAGTATCATTACGACCTACAGTAGGAAATAGGAATAAGTTAAGGTACTCAATCACATTAGGAAAAAAAATTCTTATCAATTCTTGCTGTTACTTGTCTCTTTTTGAAAACAACTGTCCTCCTTTGATAATTTCACTTATTTTCCAGTAATTGATTCCTTGTTTGATATGTCTTCAAGATAATTAAGGAGACACTGTAGCCTCCCTTCCCGAATTTTTTTGAAACATTTTTATTATTTATTATTTATTTAATTTAAATGGTGGTTTTAGATTTTTATAAATAATTAAATAGTTAATTATTACGGTAGATGATTTTAGCCATAGTTGAGATTTAGAGTACAAAATGACCAGAAATCGTGGCACGGATAGTGCGGGGGCGTACCTTGACTAGTGTATTAGCCATGGTATGAGAGGCCGAGCCATAGCGGTGTCCGAACTAGAAAAACCAGGCCAAGTTGTGACATGACCATTATGAATAATTTAATTATTCATTATTATTGCTATTTGACGTTTAGGAGACCCGGTTGTACCAAACCAGTCAAACTGAACCCAAACTGAGCCCAAGCCCGTGTAGACATATAATGCGTCCAAGAACACCCATATAGTCATATTCTGGGTAGATGCAAGTAATTGGTATTTTATTTTGATATTGTCAAATATTTCTAAATAATTGTATGCATAATGAAATGGCATTAATATGTTAGAATGTCATTTCTAAAATGCTAGCACCATTTTCCTGTGGACCCAATTAGAGTAAGGGTAATATGGATCACCAATACTGCTCCTATTTAGTTGGTCTATTGCAATTTGTATTATTTGGCATTAATATTAGTAATATTGATGGTTGTATTAAATAGGAATTATTTACTACCAATTGTTATATTATCTCATGGTCAAATACATGTTATATAAGTTCGTATTTATATAAACATGTCAAATACTATGAATAGATAGTGTCGAGATTTTATTTGGAATTTTGGAGATTTATATATACATATATGTATATATAATATATTATATATGTAGTTGTGTATATATATATAAATATATACGTGTATACGTATATGTGATTATAAATATAAATATATATTAGCGTATATACGTATGAACATATATTAATATACCCAAATATATATATATATATATATATATATATATATATATATATATATATATATATGATTATAGATATATAAGTATTAGATGCTAATAGAAAAAAAAAAGAAAAGGGAAAAGAAAACATTGGTTAATAAATCCCGAGCCCAACCCTTCAATTCTCAGCCCGACCAAACTCAGCGGGCCCGAGCCTGGCCCATCCCCACAGAGCCAGCAGGCCAATTTCCCCCATGGAGCTCGACCCCCTGGATGAATAAGGACCGAGCAACCCGACCCCCCGAGAACACACAGAGTATACATATGCGAGAGAGCGAGAGAGATAACTTCACGAAACCCTAATACCTGCGAACGTCGACCCCTGGCGAACCCCTCTGGGTGCGCACGCCACCCTGGGCGCTGCCGCGCACGGCCGAGGGCACGCGGATGCCAGCCAGGCGCGGGAAATCGGCGTGCGTACGCGAGAACACAGCCCCAGCGACAGCAGCTTCGACCCAAACACCCAACTTCGCGGGTAATTTTCTCCCTCGTCGATTAATGTTTATCCGAGCCGTAAATTTCTACGAGTAGCCTATATGACCACCTACCAATCCCTTTAATTAGATTCGGCTGGTTTTCCCTGGAAAAATTATGGTAATTCGTGAAAGTTCACAAAAAGTCTGTCAAAAACAGAACACAAAAACAGTCCAAGCATCCACGTTGGAAGATCGTTTCCGATCGATCCAGTACCATATTAGGAATTCTAATTGAACACGTTTTAGACAACATATAGGGGATCAGAAACTACTTTGTAGTTCTGAATTTCATGAACCATGTACAGTTTAAACCATTCTTGAAAACTCGAAAAAACCTGTTTTCGAAATAGTAAAAAATCATAAAAACTCATCCGCACGACGTGCGTCCCGCCATTTCGGGCGACGTGGTCGCGCACCGTAAGCATCGAAAGCTGCATAATAGCTTCGTAGTCGTATGGGCTTTGACGGAATTCAAATTGGTCGCGTGTGCACGACGAATTTGATGCGTATCCGTCGAAATTCACCGTATCGTGCACTTTGCAAATTCTCCAATTACTTTGTGCACGCTCGTCAGATCGAGATGAAACTTGTGCCAATAGAACCGTATCGTTTTTCTGGTCCTGCATGCTAAGTTTGGTCCAATTTTGAGACAGTTGAATCGTACGTCGTTTTGCGGGCCCCACGGTCCCACTCAACGGACGATTTTGTGCACGGCCCACCGGAATTCAACTTTGGACATACGGTTGGGTTCGTATCGGAAAACTGGATCCGTAGACATGTAGTTTGATGACTTTAGAGACCGTTGACTCTGGCACATTTTTCGGTACAAAGCGGGTCCAACGGCGGACACCATTTTGGCCCAAAATTACCGTTTTGCCCTGTGTCCAGAATTGGACTTAAGGACAGGCGATCCTAGCTATTTTGACTATTCTAAGAACATTGGTAATATTTATTTCAGCTTTCGGGGACTGTTGTACGGGTTTTGACTATTGTGGCACATTGAGTAGTTCAAACTGTCGGTTTCACCAGCAGAGGACCACAGGCGAGTACAGTTTATTGTCTGCATTTCGATATTGATTTTTACTATATTTCATTGAGTGGCCATTGGTTATATGATTATTTTCTATTATAAATTGTTGAGTCGGGAATGAGAAGTACCAAGGATGTGTGATCTGACCTTAGACCATGTAGACCGTGTTGTATTTATTTCTTGTAGACCGTGTAGACCGTGTTGCATTTATTTCTTATAGACAGTGTAGACAGTGATTTATTTATTTCTTGTAGACAGTATAGACAGTAATTTTTTTATTGTAAAGTAGACAGTGTAGACCGTGATTATTACTGTATTTAAACTGTGTAGATCGTGATTATTATTTTGTAGACAGTGTTTCTTTACTGCAATATTTTCTGTAGACCATGTAACTGTAGACCGTGTAATTGTAGATCGTGTAACTGTAGACCGTGTAACTTTAGACCGTGTAGACCATATCGCATAATTGTCCCGAGACCGATCACACATCAAAGGTACTTCTAACAGTTGGGGAAAGTATTTTTGTGTCTATTTATTGATATTGGTTTTCCGTATTTATTGTTTATTTTCAAAACTCATGATTGATGTCTAACCTCTGTTTTATAGTCATTTTCTTTATTGAAATTGCATTCAGTGAATTGTGCTCGTTCCATTCCTTACTGAAAACCAACATTTTCAGGTTAGCCGTGGATTCACTTAGCATGGGAGATACGGGGGTACTTGCAGACAAAAGCCTAAAACTAGCTAGATAGCGGAGTTGAAGTCATTCCAATATTTGTACAAGTTTATATTTTCTGCAAATGTAAAACTTGTGATCATTGTAAATTAAATTAATTTTGTAAATGAGTATTATTTGTGATTTTGATCTTCATGGCCGTGACAGCGTTCTACCGCCGACACTGCAGCGTAGGCTGGCTTGGACACGTTTCGTATCCGTTTAAAAAAAAACGGGTGTGGGTCATGACAAGTTTTTGTGGTGGCCCATGCAGGTCAGTCTTTGCAAATCATGCGAACTCGTGATAGTACTCAAGTTAGTTGTACTATTACGAGCCTGCGACTAGAACATACTCATTCACGAACAAGGATTAATTTAATTTAAGAGAATGGCTATGACTAGGAGTCCTTTATACAAAATTACCGATGGATAGTCTAGGCTATGCAATTTAGATGAGGAGTTATTAATTTTGATAGTTTGTCAATCCCCATAGGAATACGACTACCTTTTGATATGACGACATGATCCAATGTGGATAGATTATTCACTTGGTGATACAGGACTTTCTAGAATTAATAGTTTAACCTTGATAAATGGTGCAATTCCTTCTCCTTTGCCTCTTTAGATATCATCCTCACATCTTAGTCCGAATTGCCTCCTCAGTCCCTATTTTGCCCTAAGGATTATTATTTTATATAATTTCTGATTAGATTATCCATATACGGACCTCGAGTTAGTTTCAGTTCAAGTTTTTCCCCAATGTTTGAATACAATGGAATAGTTAGAATGTTGTATTTCTTTGTCCTCAGATATTTCTTTCCTGTGCAACCTCTTATTTTAAAGATTGTGACTGATAGGACAAATATTTATGCCTTATTACGTAGTTGACTTGTTTGAATCCCTAGAAGCCCAGGAATTTTACAGATATAGTTAAAGGAATGATGGTTGACTCATAATAGTAGGACAGCAGCGCACTGTCGCCATTTAATTAATTTTGGAGACTATGGGTACACTGCAGCCAGCAGCGCACTGGCGAGACACAACCCCTAGAGGTGAAATTAGTTTAAGAAAATATAGGCAATGGGCTATTGCCAAAACTATGGCTAGTGGTCCTCTCTTGATCGTAGATACCCTTGAGCCAATATTGGATAGAGTTAAGAAGTGTTCGATTTTGTATCATGTTGAGTTACGAAACCAAGGTTTTACCACAGCCAAAGTATACGGGCGAGGCGTAATCCGCGGTGAAATGACTTCAAACATGATTACAAGTTTGGGATACTATAGAGGATAGGACACTGCCATGCATGTCCCATAAGATCCAAAGCCGATATTAGTGGAAGTTCTGTAAGTTGAGTAGCATGTCTCCCAACCTAGCATTATGTGGTCCTTGTGATCTATTAACAAGGTAATTGACCGACACTAATAAGTTACCAAGGATATAGAATCCAGAGTTCCATAACCCATTAGTTGACCAAGACCTTATGGACAGGAAGATTTTAGGAAGATTGTATAAGCAAGAACACCAGGTAATTTTTGATTCTCTCTACACTCGAACTACTTGTGCCTTCTTTCAAAAATTTTGTATACTTGTATACTGCTAATACAGCCTAGTTTTGTAAGCTCACTCTGTTCTCGAGCTTGATTCAAGACATATGTTTAGTGGGGACGCCTATTAACATATTGTCTAATCAGAATCGAGGTATTACGGTCTGATCAATCGTAGTGCACCCGGTTCGCTCTCTCTTTGATTATCATCCGTGGACTGAGATATCAAGGTATCTATAATCTCGTCTGCGACTGCTTTGACCATTCCTCTTGAATTATATGTTCGCCTTTGAATCATGAAATTGTATTCAGTAACATCTCCCTTGAACTCTTTATTGTTTTCGTCTTTCACCGATTTGGAGAGACGAAAGCTCATGATGGTAGAGAGATACAGAGTATCCCCATGGCTATGATAGTGATATACACAAGTGTAGCTGCCATCAGCCAGTCATGTGATTGAGTTACTCGTTCTCCCCTCGACCCTTAAACTACTATTGAGACCTTATAACCATCTGAATTTAGGAATGATTAGGGTTTTACCCTTAGTCAAAACGCCAACCTAAGAGACTACCTATTCTCGAGAAACCAATGGGCGGGAGTCTCTAATTTATCGCTTGAAGCTTATTTTAATTTGCAGCCCTTAAGCCCGTACCCCTAGAACTCTTATAACAATAGTCTGGCAGGCTTAACACCAATAGAGATTCACGACTCATTTGTTAGAAATCTTTTCAAATGATGTGCCTTGGAGTTGGTTACCCCGTCGAAAACTCTTAAATACTGGGGACGAGTAAGTCATTCTATTTCGTCGACCAGGTGTCATTCTACACACTCGTTTTCCATTTATTGAGGAACGATCCTCGACTTGACTTAGATCTACCGTATTTCGTTATGTCGTACCTTATTACCAAGAATCAGGGTACGATATCCAGACTTTGGAACTCTGCTAACCTCATTATTTCTAAGACCATGTCCTACCTCCTAAGGTGGGTAGACTGTAAGCTTTCTAAAAATTTGGGGATGTACGAGGAATACCAATTGATTAGAATAATTTCTATTATGATGATGATTAGTGCTCCCTGGACTCCCACTTTTCCTTTAGATCATTTTGTATTTTCGACCGTGTCATTAATATTCGGAGCACGAGACCAGCCGTTATCTTCCAACAAATTTCACATGTAAGATCTAGACGAGTCCATCTTCATCTAGGTATATCATGTTCCACTCAAACCCATCCCCTTGTACTCTATTTTTGTGCTACGACTTTCAGGTTAAAAGGACTAGCTATAACCCTTACCGTAATACCGGTATGCTTCCCAACTTCCTCTAGAGCCTCAACCTTGACCCAATTCCTGCAACCCAATATATGGTTGTGACCTACTCGAAGCCCACTACACACATGTCACCAGCGTGCCTCTCAATTGTGTCTTCTCGTGCTACTTAAACACAAAAGTCACTGAAGGCACATTTTTGGGCTTTAGGGACCTAGTTAACCAATCCGACTGCCCAACTAGCTCAACCACTTGGGAGGAATCCTATTCTAGGTTACCCTAGCCTAGCTAGTAGAAATAGTTTATCATCGAGATATTGTCCAGTCAATATAGATTGAAATTCTAGGTTCATCCAACCAGCGATGGACGTCCAATCAGGAAATCCATTAAGACCAAGTAAAACCCATCCCTACAAACCACCATTTTTGGAATATATACAACCGAACTAATTGAGATAGGTCCCTATACCGATTATGTAGCCTCCATTTGTTAGAATGTGAAGTCATTCGTAACCCTACTTTCCATCTACCTAGAAGTAACGATACGATCTTGTATTGCATTTATATTTCCTTGTTCGTGTGTTTAAATAACCACGAAAAGGATCACAATCTTGATTTTCCCAAATTTCATTCTAGGATGGAACCTTGCTTAGATTAATTTCGAGAACAAAACTTTGGTATGGTACGGATTGCAAGCCCTCTAGGAAACAAAGGGTTCTTCGGCTTAACAAGCGATTGGGCAGGAGTAGCCACTCTAGCACATAAGTCAATGGCTCATAAACTTTCCTTGTGTCTGTATCATTGGATACTCTCGACCGCCCTAGAAACTTCTTATTCTCTCTCGATTATTTTTTCCTTATCTTCCTGTCCTTCCCATTGTAGAGTGACGAATGGTCCTTCGAGGCAGCAAGTGACTGAACTAGAGTAGTCCAATCTAGCAAATAAGTCATGGTTCATAAACTCTCTTTCCATCTGTAATATTGGATATTCTCTACCGCTCTTAAAACCTCATAATTGCTCTTGATTGTTCTTCCTTATCTTCCTGTCCCCCTCTATTGCAGATAGACGAAGGTCATACTTATTAGAATTCACCAATAATTCTTAGCTACTTGTATAAATTTGTGCTTGTTGATTTTAGGGTTGCTTGATGGATAGGAGAGGGTTGTCGATGTCGTATGCTATAGATATCTGTCGGTAGTTACTTTTTGCAAGTAGCTGGAGGGTTACCACGTAAGGACGTCAGGTGTTTCAAGGGATGTTGTGTGACCTAAGGTGGGTAGAAGTCCTCGAGATTTCGTAATACCAAATGACTAGAGAAGGCCATAAATATTTTTGGAGAAATTAAATTTGAGGAGATTAAGGGAATACTAGACTTTGAAATCTAAGAAATAGTTATGAATTTGAATTTTGAGGACGAAATTATTTTTAAGGTGGGTAGATTTGTAGCCTCCCTTCCCGAAATTTTTTGAAACATTTTTATTATTTATTATTTATTTAATTTAAATGGTGGTTTTAGATTTTTATAAATAATTAAATAGTTAATTATTACGGTAGATGATTTTAGCCATAGTTGAGATTTAGAGTACAAGATGATCAGAAATTGTGGCACGGATAGTGCGGGGGCGTACCTTGACTAGTGTATTAGCCATGGTATGGGAGGCCGAGCCATAGCGGTGTCCGAACTAGGAAAACCAGGCCAAGTTGTGACATGACTATTATGAATAATTTAATTATTCATTATTATTGCTATTTGACGTTTAGGAGATCCGGTTGTACCAAACCAGTCAAACTGAACCCAAACTGAGCCCAAGCCCGTGTAGACATATAATGCGTCCAAGAACACCCATATAGTCATATTCTGGGTAGATGCAAGTAATTGGTATTTTATTTTGATATTGTCAAATATTTCTAAATAATTGTATGCATAATGAAATGGCATTAATATGTTAGAATGTCATTTCTAAAATGCTAGCACCATTTTCCTGTGGACCCAATTAGAGTAAGGGTAATATGGATCACCAATACTGCTCCTATTTAGTTGGTCTATTGCAATTTGTATTATTTGGCATTAATATTAGTAATATTGAAGGTTGTATTAAATAGGAATTATTTACTACCAATTGTTATATTATCTCATGGTCAAATACATGTTATATAAGTTCGTATTTATATAAACAGGTCAAATACTATGAATAGATAGTGTCGAGATTTTATTTGGAATTTTGGAGATTTATATATACATATATGTATATATAATATATTATATATGTAGTTGTGTATATATATATATATATATATATATATATATATATATATATATATATATATATATATATATATATATATATATATATATATATATATATATACGTGTATACGTATATGTGATTATAAATATAAATATATATTGGCGTATATACGTATGAACATATATTAATATACCCAAATATATATATATATATATATATATATATATATATATATATATATATATATATATATATATGATTATAGATATATAAGTATTAGATGCTAATTAGAAAAAAAAGGGAAAAGAAAACATTGGTTAATAAATCCCGAGCCCAACCCTTCAATTCTCAGCCCGACCAAACTCAGCGGGCCCGAGCCTGGCCCATCCCCACAGAGCCAGCAGGCCAATTTCCCCCATGGAGCTCGACCCCCTGGATGAATAAGGACCGAGCAACCCGACCCCCCGAGAACACACAGAGTATACATATGCGAGAGAGCGAGAGAGATAACTTCACGAAACCCTAATACCTACGAACACCGACCCCTGGCGAACCCCTCTGGGTGCGTGCGCCACCCTGGGAGCTGCCGCACACGGCCGAGGGACCGCGGATGCCAGCCAGGAGCAGGAAATCGGCGTGCGCACGCGAGAACACAGCCCCAGCGACAGCAGCTTCGACCCAAACACCCAACTTCGCGGGTAATTTTCTTCCTCGTCGATTAATGTTTATCCGAGCCATAAATTTCTACGAGTAGCCTATATGGCCACCTACCAATCCCTTTAATTAGATTCGGCTGGTTTTCCATGGAAAAATTATGCTAATTCGTGAAAGTTCACGAAAAGTCTGTCAAAAACAGAACACAAAAACAGTCCAAGCATCCACGTTGGAAGATCGTTTTCGATCGATCCAGTACCATATTAGGAATTCTAATTGAACACATTTTTAGACAACATATAGGGGATCAGAAACCACTTCGTAGTTCTGAATTTCATGAACCATGTACAGTTTAAACCATTCTTGAAAACTCGGAAAAACCTGTTTTCGAAATAGTGAAAAATCATAAAAACTCATCCGCACGACGTGCGTCCCGCCATTCCGGGAGACGTGGTCGCGCACCGTAAGCATCGAAAGCTGCGTAACAGCTTCGTGGTCGTGTAGGCTTTGACGGAATTCAAATTGGTCGCGTGTGCGCGACGAATTTGATGCGTATCCGTCGAAATTCACCGTATCGTGCACTTTGTAAATTCTCCTATTACTTTGTGCACGCTCGTCAGATCGAGACGAAACTTACGCCAACAGAACCGTATCATTTTTTTGGTCCTGCATGCCAAGTTTGGTCCAATTCTGAGATAGTTGAATCGTACGTCATTTTGCGGGCCCCACGGTCCCACTCAACGGGCGATTTTGTGCACGGCCCGTCGGAATCCAACTTTGGACATACGGTTGGGTTTGTATCGAAAAACTGGATCCGTAGACATGTAGTTTGATGACTTTAGAGACCGTTGACTCTGGCATACTTTTCGGTACAAAGCGGGTCCAACGGCGGACATCGTTTTGGCCCGAAATTACCGTTTTGCCCTGTGTCCAGAATTGGACTTAAGGACAGGCGATCCTAGCTATTTTGACTATTCTAAGAACATTGGTAATATTTATTTCAGCTTTTGGGGACTGTTGTACGGGTTTTGACTATTGTGGCACATTGAGTAGTTCAGACTGTCGGTTTCACCAACAGAGGACCACAGGCGAGTACATTTTATTGTCTGCATTTCGATATTAATTTTTACTATATTTTCTTGATTGGCCATTGGTTATGTGATTATTTTCTATTATAAATTATTGAGTCGGGAATGAGAAGTACCAAGGATGTGTGATCTGACCATAGACCGTGTAGACCGTATTACATTTATTTCTTGTAGACCGTGTAGATCGTGTTACATTTATTTCTTATAGACAGTGTAGACAGTGATTTATTTATTTCTTGTAGACAGTGTAGACAGTAATTTATTTATTGTAAAGTAGACAGTGTCGACCGTGATTATTACTGCATTTAAACTATGTAGATCGTGATTATTATTTTTTCGACAGTGTTTCTTTACTGCAATATTTTCTGTAGACCGTGTAACTGTAGACCGTGTAATTGTAGACCGTGTAACTGTAGACCGTGTAACTTTAGATCGTGTAGACCGTGTCGCATAATTGTCCCGAGACCGATCACATATCAAAGGTACTTCTAACAGTTGGGGAAAGTATTTTTGTGTCTATTTATTGATATTGGTTTTTCGTATTTACTGTTTATTTTCAAAACTCATGATTGATGTCTAACCTCTGTTTTATAGTCATTTTCTTTAATGAAATTGTATTCAGTGAATTGTGCTCGTTCCATTCCTGACTGGAAACCAACATTTTCAGGTTAGCCGTGGATTCACTTAGCATGGGAGATACGGGGGTACTTGCAGACAAAAGCCTAAAACTAGCTAGATAGCGGAGTTGTAGTCATTCCAATATTTGTACAAGTTTATATTTTCTGCAAATGTAAAACTTGTGATCATTGTAAATTAAATTAATTTTATGAATGAATATTATTTGTGATTTTGATCTTCATGGCCGTGATAGCGTTCTACCGCCGACACTGCGGCGTAGGCTGGCTTGGACACGTCTCGTATCCGTTTAAAAAAAAATGGATGCGGGTCGTGACAAACACGATTTCATCCCTCTGGTCCATGCAGGACCAGATTCGTATTAGTGCGATGTCATGATAGTACGACAATTTAGTTGTACTACAACGAGCTGCTATAGAGTATAGGAAGTAAGGTGTTAGAATGAGAGAATACTCAATCACTATTAGAATTTCCTGAGAGATTCCTGGAACGACCCTTGAGAATCTCATTTGAGCTTCGATTTAAATTCCCTTCCCTTATTTTAATCCACCATCCTCCCTTGATTCTTGCATCTTGTTTGAACTCTTTTCACCAATACCCTTATTTTTTTGTGCTTAATAAAGGTTAGGAAGATGGCTACACTGCTATATACTCATCGGTCAAATACATGGCTAGAAGGATTACATTAAGGAATTGGAATACACAGAGACTTTGAATAAGTTATAAGGGCATTTTTCTAAATGGATGATTTAATGATTAGTAGTTTGTAAGTTGGGATATTACCAAGGAAATTTATCTTGAAGATTCTAAGTAGTAATCACCAGAGGATTATAAAATTATATTTTGATACTCGAGGAAAATAGTTAGAATCTATATAAATCGATTTCAGGAATTGATGTGATTCATGAATTATTGGATTATGATTATACATCTTTGAACGTATATAGATTGGTTTGATAATGATAAAAAAAGGGGTGGCAGTATGAACTATTAAATTGAGTCGTACAAGTTGCGATGTATATGATTATTGAATTTCAAATTTAAGTGGAAGCAATGATATTAAAATTTGGTTTAAAAGATTGGGAAGATATGAAAATGATTGTTTTGGAAGAGAGAAAAAAAATCTCAAATTTGGAATCGTGTCAATTGATTGAAGATTTAAAAATCTATTTAGATTTGGTTTAAGAAGTAGTGATTATGTTGCAATGACTTGGAAAGAGAAATTATGGTTGATAAGCGCGTTAAAATACTGAGCTATAAATGCTAGATTGCCGTGATATGCTGAGTGTCTATTTTGAAGATTATTGGAGACAAATTGGGAGTTTTTAAAAGTTATGAAGTGATATAGAATTTTATGGATCCATGATTCATTAACTCTGGAGTTCAAAGTTGGATTGAAATGCTAATTTTTGGAAAGGTTAGTAGTAATGTGATAAAAGCTATTATGAGATTTATGAAAATGATTTAAATGTTAGTCGTGATTAGATTGGAAGGCTTAGAGTGAATACAAATTGAGGTAGTTATTTTGAATTTTTTTAAAGGAATGTAATGGTAGGCCACCAAGGTAACCTTAATGAGATAGAAGTGTTCCACACTAATTGCCATATCACTCATGACTATGATAGTAGTATATACTCCAGTGTTGATAGTCGTCTGCCAAACTATGAGACTGTATCTCAATCTTGACTTACGCAACCTTTCCTCAAACCTAGATCTTTCATCGTGACTTTCTAACCGTTTGTATTTGATCGTTCCTTAACAGTATTTGCCTTTAGTACTGTGTCCCTAAATTATTTTACTGGATTCTTAATTAAATTTATTTCATGCTTCAACTTAATTTTCTTTATTCTTGTATTCGTTGTCACCTCTTGAACCCTTACCATGATACTAAATTACTTTCTGACTTAAATTTGAGATCCAACCATGACTCAATTCTTTATACCCGACATGTGATGGTGTTCTTCTTATTTTTTTAAATGCTTAACGTTGTACCTTATCTTGATTTCTTGACCAGCTTAGTTAAGGATATTAGATTTTTTTTCTTCTTCATCATTACCTCCCTTACTTATACTTGGCTACCTTATGTTGCTAATTTAGCCTTAGTTTTGCAAGCTTATCTCTTTTTCGAGCTTGATCATGACATATTTTATTGGGTCGACCCACTAACATATTGTCTAATCAGAACCGGTGTATGATGGTCTGATCAACCTAGTGCACTTTGGTTCACTTTCATATATTACTCTATGTGGATGAGACTCTAGGGCATCTGTCTCATCCACGACAGTTTGGCAATTCTTCTTGTACTATTTTTCGTCGTCTATGAACCACGTATTGTACTCAATAGCATCGTCTTTGAACTCTTTTTGCTTTTATCTTTCACATATTTCAGAAAGACAAGGCACTGTACTTAATAGGTCAACCCAGGGTATCACGTTTAGCTTCCTTATCAAAAGGAGGATAGTAGCTTATTTCTATATCCTCGTAGTATCCTTTAGGATTTCAATAGTGTTGAATTCTAAACCCTTCATCGCGACCAGTCGACTTGGTCATTCCCTTATCATCCAACATTTGGAACCTTATTGAATTGAATTAATTCAATTGTGACATGGATTTCAAGTCCTGGATACTCGTACCTAGACTTCAATAACCTCGTTCTCCATCTTGCCTAAACGTCGATTCATCCTGGATTTGATCAACTTAGATCATATCGAGACTAAAATTTCATATATATATATATATATATATATATATATATATATATATAGTGTGCTTGGATTTCAGTGTTATTGACATTCGTGCTTTAAACTTTCAATTTTTGATCATCTTTAGAATATTAATGCTTTATGGTTAATTTCAGTTGTTTTTATAATCACCAGTATTTGTATAGGATGATAGAATGCCTTACAGTCCAATGATTTATTATTTATCCTTATCTTTTCCAGAATGGCACCCATGACCAGAGTTTGTCCCCAGCACACAGCTACAATTTCGGATGAGACTGAGATTGTATTTCCCCTTCTATTGCTCAGGAGGTGTTAGTAGCCTCACCGGAGAATTTCCCTCCATCTCCTATCCTTCAGGAGAGGACTGCAGTTCAGCCGGAGACTGAGGGCCTTCCTTTGCCTCCTAGAGTGGTACCCCATGCCATTCCTGATAGAGCGCATATTTACAAACTTCTTCAGGATGTGCAGGAGGTGCAGAGACTTCAGGCTGAGCTTATGAGAGAGCAGAGTCTCAGTTTTCAACTGTTGTGGGAATACCTGCATTCGAGAGAGGAGCCTAGTCCCAAGAAAGAGAGAAGCAGTTTATATCCAGAGCCTCAGGAGTACCCAGGCTTTCAATCTAGACCAGCCTATCCAGTTCAGATTTCTGTCCAGCAGAGGCCAGTTGAGTGGGTGCCTACCTGTGCCTTCTGTAAGAAGCTTGGGCACGTATGGAAGGACTGTAGGAAGAGACTAGGATTGTGCCTATTTTGTGGGTCAGCTGCACACAAGATACGAGACTGTCCTACTACACTTGCCCCTAGTCGAGCCCTACCTCCGGGAGAGAGTTCCAGCTACCAGACCTAGTAGAGGTGAGTTCTTGACCCATACCTTATCCTATCTTGATGATTACTGTACCCTACCATAATATTTGTATGCTTGATACCTTATGACTACTTTTGATCTAGTATAACTATAGTGGCTAGATGAGACCCCAGGCTGATTACCTGCCATAATCATGTATGATATCTTTCCAACTGCATGATTTAGATAAGTTTTCTTAAGACCATGATTGTTGGAGAATTTAACCTAGAAGGGTAGGATCATTTTAATTTTGAGGACAAAATTATTTTTAAGGAGGGTAGACTTGTAGCACCCACTTTTTGAAATAAGGGTATTTAAGTCATTTTAGTCATTTTTAGTCATTTTGTGATTTTCTAGATATAATTGACTTATGTTTGTTTTAGCAGTTGGTTTAACCTTAGATAATCCATATTAGAGACTAACCATGACATATGATGATCATCTAGCTAATTAGAATTTATATTATGCTTTGATTCAATTTAGAAGGCCATTTGACCATTTTTTAGGCTATTTAATGAATTGGCCTTTTAAGCCTTTCTGTTAATGGGCTTAAACTCAAGTTAGATAGAGAAGAGGGGTCCATGAACCAACCCTAACCCTAGTAGGAATAGCCTGGCCGGCCAAAACAGGAAACCCCTCCCTATATAAGCATTTGCATTAGTTTTGACACCCCCTTTACAAAACCCTAGTTTCCAGCTCTCCAAAACCCTAACTTTTTCATCCGACCTCCGTTTCACCCCAAACGAAGTGTGTTATGATCGTGGGAAGGAGGAGAACTTGCTGGAGCATTGCTAGCAAGGAGTTGGAGGCATTTGCTCAGTGAAAACTGGTCGTCTCATTGATCGAGGAGTCAGTTTCATTGATATCTTAACTCTCAATAGGTAACCACCTAAACACTATAGTTTTTCCTGATTTTTCTTCATGGTAGCATGTATCTAGGTACCCTCGACCCACCCATGAAGTTTGGTGAAATTTTGTGTCTGTTTGATAGGCGTGTCGAACACGTATCAGATTAGGGTTTAATATGTTCGATGATTTGTCTCTTAGAATTCAATACTGTTATTATTGCAAACTAATTTCGTGATTTGATAGGCCTAGATTTAGGGATTCCTAAATCCTAGGTTTGTGCACGATTTGACACGTATTCGTATCCAAAAGTGGACATGCACGCGCTGCACGAGGACCGTGCGCGTGTCCTGCTGCTGTGTCCGTTCTCGCTGGACACAGCGACTCGACACGTAAAGTTTGGTGAGTGGGTAGGGGCCATGTCTGACATGGTGCCCATAAAGTTTGGTTTGGGTTCGTGGAGAATCGAGAGAGAAATCGACGTGGCACTGGATTTGGCCTGTCGCGCACGCGCCAGTTTTTGGCATCCGAAATGCGTGTCGTGCGACTCGGACACGCATCGTGTGGCCAGTGCAGACACGTGGGCATGTAACCCTATATATGGGCTACATGTACGAGCGACCACGTGGCGTAGTTTGGTCTGGGTCGAGCCCTAGGTCGCGTGACACGCGTGCACGATGTTTGGGTCATTAGGTTCGACAGTCTAGGTTCTGGTGTTTTGGACACATCGTGTCTTGTTATTTGTACACAACATGACCTGGATAGCACCTACACACATGCAGGAATCCTTACCAACCTTTGGTTTCAAACATCATTAGGTTTTTCGAATGTTTTAGGTCATGTTAGGTTTAGTGTTTTGAGTATCTGGTTTTAGTTCAGACTTCTTTTCCTGTTTCAGTAAAATTTGATATGTTCTCATCATTTTCTGATGCGAATTTCTGTGTAATCAGAGCCTACAGATCCTATATGACCTATCTAGGAGTATCTACTAGTTTGCATAATGGAGAGGGTGTGTTCGAGTTTTAGTTTTGGGCATAGGGTATTCGGGTTTGTACCTATATAGAGTACCATGAGATAGCATGCCTATAACTGATTTTTGGACTGATTTAGGATTGATTTCAGTTCAATGCTAAAGTCCAATTACTTGTTGGTTGAGAGTTGGGTATCACCAAGTTTAGTTGATTGTTAGGATTTGGTTAAGTCCTGTTAAGTTTGATTGATTAAGTTAAGGACTGTTGTTGGAGTTAGAATAGAAATCTGATTTTTGAGAAGTATATATGTATGTGTGTTTTGGGATGGAGGCTTGGGTGTAGGCTAACTGCAGCAGTAGGCATGCCTATGTACATGTGTCCAAATATGTGGATGCATTGGGATGAGTTGTGAGGATGTAGAATTGAGATTTCCTTATTTTTAACTAAAAATATTCCTAAGAGATACCCTAACCTAGAGTTTTGGTAGAGGTTAGTCTAAGGTATAGATATTAGATATAGGGTATTATGAGTTAAGGTATTTTGTGAATTTCATTGGTTGTTAGGCTTAGGTTTCCTTGGACCTAAGATAAACACCAACTCAACACCCAAAATCAACACTAGGACTAGTAGTGACCTAAAATTTGACTTGTAGGCTAGTTGACCTAACTTTGACCTAGTTTGACTAGTCTGGTTGACCAAAGTTGACCCAATAGATTGACCCAAATCATGTAGAATTTGCATTGAAGGTTTTTCTTATGATATTTTAGACTGTATTATGACATGTGGTTGTTTTAAATAGGATCTTACTACTCCAGTCCAGTCACTTTTTATCATCAGCAGTTCGGATTGCCAGGCGAGTACATTCTTTGATCTTTTCATACTTCTTTGGATATGTACTCTTGTTATAGACTAGTATACTTGATGCTGACACGACGTTCACACGGATTAGTACCCTCTGGATCTTTTCATGCGATGTTATCCCCTCGGATACATCGAGTATGTCATGTTCATGTACTTTATCATGGTCATCATGTACTCTATGTATTCATATTTATCCATGTGCACTCATATATTATTCATGTACACTCATGACCATATGAGCTCCATGTATACAGTAGTTGTTATCCATGTGCAATAACATAACATGCATTGATCCTTGTGTATTGATTGGGGCAGGGAGAGTGTAGTTGGTTATGTGATCATTATCCCCAGTAGTTATCCATGTGCATTCCATAGCTGTATCCATGCGCAACCCAAGCTGTTTACATAACCAATTCATGCTCTGATTCACGTAGAAGGATATATTCTTTATTTATCATATTATATCTTCTCTCTTGTTGATTTCTCTTTACATCGATTCATGTATAGTTTTCTATAGCTTGCTTTATATGTCCATTCCTGATATAAACTGTTATGAGAGATATGTGCTCGTTCCGTCCTGACTGGACATGTTAAAAATTTTACTGGTGATGATGAGGAGTACTGTCCTACTTATTATGGCATTGGCTTAGATGACACTGTCGACGTGGACCCACAGGAGGATCCCACAGTCGCTGAGGACTTGTCCATAGTCTAGCTGAGACTTAGTACTTTATTTATATTTCTGTTCGAGACTTTATAAGTTGTATTTGAGATTTATTCTGGTGGTTTACACCTAGGCTTTTATCTGTGACTCTCTTGAGATTCTTCTTCTATTCCATCTTAGTATTGTGATTGAGTTGCGTATTATTTTACTCTCTATTCATAGCTTATTTAGATTTTGTTAGATATGGTGACTCAGGACAGCGTTCTACCGCCGACACTGCGGCGTAGGCTGGGCGTTCATTACTTCTCATTCCCTTACACTGGGTGCGGGTCGTGACATGTTTTTAGTGGTGGCCCATGCAGGTCCCCAATCACAACTAGTATGATTCGTAGTGGTACTCGAACTAGAGTATCATTACGACCTGCAGTAGGAAATAGGAATAAGTTAAGGTACTCAATCACATTAGAATTTTTTTTTTATTATCAATTCTTGCTGTTACTTGTCTCCTTTTGAAAACAACTGTCCTCCTTTGATAATTTCGCTTATCTTCCAGTAATTGATTCCTTGTTTGATATATCTTCAAGATAATTAAGGAGACACGATTTCATCCCTCCGGTCCATGCAGGACCAGATTCGTATTAGTGCGATGTCGTGATAGTACGGTAATTTAGTTGTACTACTACGAGCCTGCTATAGAGTATAGGAAGTAAGGTGCTAGAATGAGAGAATACTCAATCACTATTAGAATTTCCTGAGAGATTCCTGGAACGACCCTTGAGAATCTCATTTGAGCTTCGATTTAAATTCCCTTCCCTTATTTTAATCCACCATCCTCCCTTGATTCTTGCATCTTGTTTGAACTCTTTTCACCAATACCCTTATTTTTTGTGTGCTTAATAATGGTTAGGAAGATGGCTACACTGCTATATACTCATCGGTCAAATACATGGCTAGAAGGATTATATTAAGGAATTGGAATACACGGAGACTTTGAATAAGTTATAAGGGCATTTTTCTAAATGGATGATTTAATGATTAGTAGTTTGTAAGTTGGAATATTACCAAGGAAATTTATCTTGAAGATTCTAAGTAGTAATCACCAGAGGATTATAAAATTATATTTTGATACTCGAGGAAAATAGTTAGAATCTATATAAATCGATTTCAGGAATTGATGTGATTCATGAATTATTGGATTATGATTATACATCTTTGAACGTATATAGATTGGTTTGATAATGATAAAAAAAAGGGGTGGCAGTATGAACTATTAAATTGAGTCGTACAAGTTACGATGTATATGATTATTGAATTTCAAATTTAAGTGGAAGCAATGATATTAAAATTTGGTTTAAAAGATTGGGAAGATATGAAAACGATTGTTTTGGAAGAGAGAAAAAAATCTCAAATTTGGAATCGTGTCAATTGATTAAAGATTTAAAAATCTATTTAGATTTGGTTTAAGAAGTAGTGATGATGTTGCAATGACTTGGAAAGAAAAATTATGGTTGATAAGCGCGTTAAAATACTGAGCTGTAAATGCTAGATTGCCGTGATATGCTGAGTGTCTATTTTGAAGATTATTAGAGACAAATTGGGAGTTTTTAAAAGTTATGATGTGATATAGAATTTTATGGATTCATGATTCATTAACTCTGGAGTTCAAAGTTGGATTGAAATGCTAAATTTTGGAAAGGTTAGTAGTAATGTGATAAAAGTTATTATGAGATTTATAAAAATAATTTAAATGTTAGTTGTGATTAGATTGGAAGGCTTAGAGTGAATAAAAATTGAGGTAGTTATTTTGAATTTTTTTTAAAGGAATGTAATGGTAGGCCACCAAGGTAACCTTAATGAGATAGAAGTGTTCCACACTAATTGCCATATCACTTATGACTATGATAGTAGTATATACTCCAGTGTTGTTAGTCGTCTGCCAAACTATGGGACTGTATCTCAATCTTGACTTACTCAACCTTTCCTCAAACCTAGATCTTTCATTGTGACTTTCTAACCGTTTGTATTTGATCGTTCCTTAACAGTATTTGCCTTTAGTACCGTGTCCCTAAATTATTTTACTGGATTCTTAATTAAATTTATTTCATGCTTCAACATGATTTCCTTTATTCTTTTATTCGTTGTCACCTCTTGAACCCTTACCATGATACTAAATTACTTTCTGACTTAAATTCGAGATCCAACCATGACTCAATTCTTTCGTCCCGACATGTGATGGTGTTCTTCTTGTTTCTTTAAATGCTTAACGTTGTACCTTATCTTGATTGCTTGACCAGCTTAGTTAAGGATCTTGGATTTTTTTTCTTCTTCATCATTACCTCCCTTACTTATACTTGACTACCTTATGTTGCTAATTTAGCCTTAGTTTTGCAAGCTTATCTCTTTTTCGAGCTTGATCATGACAAATTTTATTGGGTCGACCCACTAACATATTGTCTAATCAGAACCGGTTTATGATGGTCTGATCAACCTAGTGCACTTTGGTTCACTTTCATATATTACTCTATGTGGATGAGACTCTAGGGCATCTGTCTCATCCACGACAGTTTGGCAATTCTCCTTGAACTATTTTCGTCGTCTATGAACCACGTATTTTACTCAATAGTATCGTCTTTGAACTCTTTTTGCTTTTGTCTTTCACATATTTCAGAAAGACAAGGCATTGTACTTAATAGGTCAACCCAGGGTATCACGTTTAGCTTCCTTATCAAAAGGAGGATAGTGGCTTATTTCTATATCCTCGCAGTATCCTTTAGGATTTCAATAGTGTTGAATTCTAAACCCTTCATCGCGACCAGTCGACTTGGTCATTCCCTTATCATCCAACGTTTGGAACCTTATTGAATTGAATTAATTCAATTGTGACATGGATTTCAAGTCCTGGATACTCGTACCTAGACTTCAATAACCTCGTTCTCCATCTTGCCCAAACCTCGATTCATCCTGGATTTGATCAACTTAGATCATATCGAGAGTAAAATTTCTTATATATATATATATATATATATATATATAAAATATATGTATATATATATATATATATATATATATATATGTATATATATATATATATATTCTGCTTACATTTCAGTGTTATTGACAGTCGTGCTTTAAACTTTCGATTTTTGATCATCTTTAGAATATTAATACTTTATGGTTAATTTCAGTTGTTTTTATAATCACCAGTATTTGTATAGGATGATAGACTGCCTTACAGCCCAATAATTTATTATTTATCCTTATCTTTTCCATAATGGCACCCATGACCAGAGTTTGTCCCCAGCGCACAGCTGCAATTTTGGATGAGACTGAGATTGTATTTTCCCCTTCTATTGCTCAGGAGGTGTTAGTAGCCTCACCGAAGAATTTCCCTCCATCTCCTATCCTTCAGGAGAGGACTGTAGTTCAGCCGGAGACTGAGGGCCTTTCTTTGCCTCCTAGAGTGGTACCCCATGCCATTCCTGATAGAGCTCATATTTACAGACTTTTTCAGGATGTACAGGAGGTGCAGAGACTTCAGGCTGAGCTTATGAGAGAGCAGAGTCTCAGTTTTCAACTGTTGTGGGATTACCTGCATTCGAGGAGGAGCCTAGTCCCAAGAGAGAGAGGAGCAATTTATACCCAGAGCCTCAGGAGTACCCAGGCTTTCAACCTAGACCAGCCTATCCAGTTCAGATTCATGTCCAGCAGAGGCCAGTTTAGTGGGTGCCTACCTGTGCCTTCTGTAAGAATCTTGGGCACGTATGGAAGGACTGTAGGAAGAGACAAGGATTGTGCCTATTTTGTGGGTCAGCTGCACACAAGATACAAGACTGTCCTACTACACTTGCCCCTAGTCGAGGCCTACCTCCGGGAGAGAGTTCCAGCTACCAGACCTAGTAGAGGTGAGTTCTTGACCCATACCTTATCCTATCTTGATGATTACTGTACTACCATAATGTTTGTATGCTTGATACCTTATGACTACTTTTGATCTAGTATAACTATAGTGGCTAGATGAGACCCCAGACTGATTACCTGCCATAATCATGTATGATATCTTTCCAACTGCATGATTTAGATAAGTTTTTTTAAGACCATGATTGTTGGAGATTTTAACCTAGAAGGGTAGGATCATTTTAATTTCGAGAACGAAATTATTTTTAAGGAGGGTAGACTTGTAGCACCCACTTTTTGAAATAAGAGTATTTAAGTCATTTTAGTCATTTTTAGTCATTTTGTGATTTTCTAGATACAATTGACTTGTGTTTGTTTTAGAAGTTGGTTTAACCTTAGATAATCCATATTAGAGACTAACCATGACATATGATGATCATCTAGCTAATTAGAATTTATATTATGCTTTGATTCAATTTAGAAGGCCATTTGACCATTTTTTAGGCTATTTAATGAATTGGCCTTTTAAGCCTTTCTGTTAATGGGCTTAAACTCAAGTTAGATAGAGAAGAGGGGCCCATGAACCAACCCTAACCCTAGTAGGAATAGCCTGGCCGGCCAAAATAGGAAACCCCCTCCCTATTTAAGCATTTGCATTAGTTTTGACACCCCCTTTACAAAACCCTAGTTTCCAGCTCTCCAAAACCCTAACTTTTTCATCCGACCTCCGTTTCACCCCAAACAAAGTGCGTTATGATCGTGGGAAGGAGAAGAACTTGCTGGAGCATTGCTAGCAAGGAGTTGGAGGCGTTTGCTCAGTGAAAACTGGTCGTTTCATTGATCGAGGAGTCAGTTTTATTGATATCTCAACCCTCAATAGTTAACCACCTAAACACTATAGTTTTTCCTGATTTTTCTTCATGAGCATGCAACTAGGTACCCTCGACCCACCCATAAAGTTTGGTAAAATTTTATGTCTGTTTGATAGGCGTGTCGGACACGTATCGGATTAGGGTTTAATGTGTTCGATGATTTGTCTCTTAGAATTCAATACTGTTATTATTGCAAACTAATTTCGTAATTTGATAGGCCTAGATGTAGGGATTCCTAAACCCTAGGTTTGTGCACGTTTTGACACGTATTCGTGTCCAAAAGTGGACACGCACGCGCTGCACGAGGACCGTGCGCGTGTCCTGCTGCTGCTGTGCCCGTTCTCGCTGGACACAGCGACTCGACACGTAAAATTTGGTGAGTGGGTAGGGGCCATGTCTGACATAGTGCCCATAAAGTTTGGTTTGGGTTCGTGGAGAATCGAGAGAGAAATCGACATGGCACTGGATTTGGCCTGTCGTGCGTGCGCCAGTTTTTGGCGTCCGATACGCGTGTCGTGCGACTCGGACACGCGTCGTGTGGCCAGTGCAGACACGTGGGCATGTAGCCCTATATGTGGGCTACATGTACGAGCGACCACGTGGCGTAGTTTGGTCTGTGTCGAGCCCTAGGTCGCGTGACACGCGTGCACGTTGTTTGGGTCATTAGGTTCGACAGTCTAGGTTCTGGTGTTTTGGACACATCGTGTCATGTTATTTGTACACAACATGACCTGGGTAGCACCTACACACACGCAGGAATCATTACCAACCTTTGGTTTCGAACATCATTAGGTTTTTCGAATGTTTTAGGTCATGTTAGGTTTAGTGTTTTAAGTATCGGGTTTTAGTTCAGACTTCTTTTCCTGTTTCAGTAAAATTTGATATGTTCTCATCATTTTTCGATGTGAATTTCTGTGTAATCAGAGCCTACAGATCCTATATGACCTATCTAGGAGTATCTACTAGTTTGTATAATGGAGAGGGTGTGTTCGAGTTTTGGTTTTGGGCATAGGGTATTCGGGTTTGTACCTATATAGAGTACCATGAGATAGCATGCCTATAACTGATTTTTGGACTGATTTAGGATTGATTTCAGTTCAATGCTAAAGTCCAATTACTTGTTGGTTGAGAGTTGGGTATCACCAAGTTTAGTTGATTGTTAGGATTTGGTCAAGTCCTGTTAAGTTTGATTGATTAAGTTAAGGACTGTTGTTAGAGTTAGAATAGAAATCTGATTTTTGAGAAGTATATATCTATGTGTGTTTTGGGATGGAGGCTTGGGTGTAGGCTAACTGCAGTAGCAGTAGGAATGCCTATGTACATGTGTCCAAATATGTGGATGCATTGGGATGAGTTGTGAGGATGTAGAATTGAGATTTGCTTATTTTTAACTAGAAATATTCCTAAGAGATACCCTAACCTAGAGTTTTGGTAGAGGTTAGTCTAAGGTATAGATATTAGATATAGGGAATTATGAGTTAAGGTATTTTGTGAATTTCATTGGTTGTTAGGCTTAGGTTTCCTTGGACCTAAGATAAACACCAACTCAACACCCAAAATCAACACTAGGACTAGTAGTGACCTAAAATTTGACTTGTAGGCTAGTTGACCTAACTTTGACCCAGTTTGACTAGTCTGGTTGACCAAAGTTGACCCAAGGTTGACTTTGACTTAGATTGACCCAAATCATGTAGAATTTGCATTGAAGGTTTTCCTTATGATATTTTAGACTATATTATGACATGTGGTTGTTTTAAATAGGATCTTACTACTCCAGTCCAGTCACTTTTCATCATCAGCAGTTTGGATTGCCAGGCGAGTACATTCTCTGATCTTTTCATGCTTTTTTGGATATGTACTCTTGTTATAGACTAGTATACTTGATGCTGACACGACGTTCACACGGATTAGTACCCTCTGGATCTTTTCATGCGATGTTATCCCCTCGGATACATCGAGTATGTCATGTTCATGCACTTTATCATGGTCGTCATATACTCCATGTATTCATATTTATCCATGTGCACTCATATGTTATTCATGTACACTCATGACCATATGAGCTCCATGTATACAGTAGTTGTTATCCATGTGCAATAACATAACATGCATTGATCCTTGTGTATTGATTGGGGCAGGGAGAGTGTAGTTGGTTTTGTGATCATTATCCCCAGTAGTTATCCATGTGCATTCCATAGCTGTATCCATGTGCAACCCAAGCTGTTTACATAACCAATTCATGCTCTGATTCACTTAGAAGGTTATATTCTTTATTTATTGTAAGCCCCCTAAATTTCAGGGTTTATTTTTATTTTTCTGAATAAATTATTTTCGATAAATGTTTTATTATTTAATTGTTTAAGATCATTAATGTACCTTTCCGTGACTTTGACTTCTGGAGCGACAGGGATGCCAATCTCTGGAAACTCTCTTCACGAGTTTTGAAGTAGACAAGATTATCTTCGTTTTGATATATCATGTCCCACTTGAACTCGTTTCCTTGTGCTCTTTTTGTATCGCGCAACTCCGGGTCAACTTTGACCAATTAATCGTTGATTAATTATTCCCACTTTTATTTTTGATCTTCGTTTGCACGTTACCGTGACTTTTAATTTAGGAGCACGAGACCAGTCATTTTCTCAGAACCAACTTCTCATAAATGATCTACTCGAGACGCTCTTTACCCATGACCTTCGTGTCCCACTCAGACACTCCATTTTGTGCTTCATTTTTTTCGCACAACTTTCGGTTCAATTTAGGCCGATTTATTATCTACCGTAAAACCTGATTTAATTTTTGATTTAATTTTGGGACCTGACATCGATCCAACCGAGTCGACCTAAAGTATGGGCGTGGCCCATATGAAGCCTACTACCCACGTGAAACTTGTGTCCCATTTATTGGAGTCCCCGTATATTATTTATTTACCCATGATTATAAATTCCTATTTTAATTCAATTATTGCATCCGGTCCGATTTCGACCCGACCCGGCTCGACCGAACCCGAACCCAAGCCCCAGGTTGTTCTCCCATGACTGCCCAAAATCCCCACACAATTTCTCCTATTTTTAACCTATTTTAAATATTTATTTTTCTCTCTCCACTTTACAAATATCTATGTATATATATATATATATATATATATATATATATATATATCTTACTCTCTCTCCAAACAAACACTCACACACCCCCATCCCTCCCTCACAGCACTCTTCCTCCCCTGGCCGACCTACTTTTCTCCCTCTCCATATTTTCTCTCTCTCTCAAATTAATATCTCTATATATCTCTCCCTCTTCAATATATTATATATACATACAAACATCTCTCTCTCTCCTACAACACCTACACAAACACACACCTCACCACCCCTCCTTTACACGTACAGCTCACACCCCCCTCTCTTTCTCTCTTAATATCTCTCTCTCTTATATAATATATATATATACATATATATTATATATATTTATAATCTCTCTCTCTCTCTCTTCACTTATAACACACCACACCCCCTCCCCCTTCCTGTGCACGACCAGCCGACTCCTCACTCTCCTATGGCCGACACCACCGTAGCCACCCTCTCCTCCTCCCGAGCTTCTCCCCATCTCCTCCTCCTCTTCTTCATCATCTTCACCATCACCATTAAACCTCCACCTCTCTTCCTCTTTACCACCCTCACAAACCACCACCACCATTAATATCATCACCACCATCACCTTCACCATCCCCTCTACCACCACACGCCACCGCGCTACCGCCGCTGCGCCGCCGCCCTGGCCGCGCGAAGCCGCGCGCCACCAGTAGCAGCTAAAGTAGGCAGCAGCGCACCGGCGCGCACGTACGTGCGCGCGGGCCACCGTCGTGTGCCGTCGCGCCGCCGCACGGCCACCGTGGGCGACCCCCCCACCGGCACGCGAGCCCCCGACGACCACCCCCAGGCCGCCACCTTCCTCCCCGATGCGACGCATAGGCTATTCGTGCGTTTACGTCGAAATCCCGTCGGCTCGCGCGAGTTTTGAACTCGAAAATAGTGCTTCGTCACAGCAAGTTCGTACGTGTTTTCTGGAAGATCCGACCGTTGGATCGGCGAACTCTTTGCTCCGTCTCAATCTCGGTATATCCATCTTCACTCCTGTCAATTTTTGTCAGTTTATTTCGTCGTTTGATACCTCAAAACTGGCCACCAAGTTGACGTTTTAATTGAACTATTTTTGGACAGTTTCGTGGAGCCGACTTCGTCAGCTCGTATCTCCGTCGTCGCAGTCCGGTTGGCACGCTACCAGTTCCTATGTGCATCTGGTATAACCCTCTTCCTGCCTCCTTTAGATTTCGTTTCATTTTAAGCACGTTTGGTCGGTCGAATTCGACGCCAAAGTTGGTCGTCCGAATTCTTTAATTTGCACTTGTTAAATTCTATTTTTGAACCCGGGACTCCGGATTCAATTTCTGACACCACCAGTAGACTCGTGGCGTCGTTCTGGCATGTTTTCATATAAAATTTGCTTGATTTGGAGAACGTGGGCCCTAGCATGCATTTCGGTGCAAAGTGGGTCCCACTTTTCGAGTCAACGGGTCACTTTGAGATCGGCTCATCGGAATCCAATTTCGGATATATCGTTGAGTTCGTATCGTCATTCTGAACTCGTTGACATAAAATTTGTTAAGTTTTGAAGACATTTGCTCCGGCACGCATTTTCGTGCAAACTGGATTCCAAGTGTCCGCGTCAACGTATCATTTTGAGATTGGCACATCGGAATTCCATTTCGGACATACCGTTGAGTTCGTATCATCATTCTGAATTCGTGGACATATAATTTGGTAGGTTTTGTATACTTCTATCCCGACACGCTTTTCGGTGCAAAGTGTGTCCAACGGCGGACATTATTTTGACCCGAAATTACCGTTTTGTTCCTGTGTCCAAATTGGACTTATGGGTAGGCTATCCTAGCTGATTTGACCGTTCTGGACACGTTGGTGATATTTATTTTATCATCCGACAAAATCTGTATATTTTGATTATGTATTATCCTTAATTTATAATTAATTATTTTTCCATAAATTGTTACTTTCTGGTTTTGAATTTTTATATATATTTTAATTACTGTAAAAATCTGGAAAAAATGGTATTTAAATATTATATTAATTTAGCTAATTTATTATAATTTTTCCAGCATTTAATAAGTACTTTTGGTATTTTATAAAAATGGTAAAACAGAACTCATTTTCAGTATATTTGTGTTTGTTGATTTTTAATAAATATTTATGAAGATTTATAAATTCCAGAAAAATTAGTATAAATTTCTACAGTTAGCAAGGATCATTTTGGTACTTTATTTTATATATATTTAAGCTTTTTGTCTATCTCAAAAATTATTGGAACATAGTGTACAGTAGATTTAATTATTGAATAATTACGACTTGTAATTTTTTATGTTGTTTTTTATTTTAGTCGTATTGGACCTCACCCCGCACTAGTGTAAAGACCCTAGAAAATTAGTCTGGATATAGTGTCACTCTACATTAGACTTTTATGCTAGGTCCCCACTTAGTTAGTGTCCAGTTAGGAGTCGTGTCACACCACTAGTGTAATATTGAACATAGCTTAGAACTGAGTTTGTATATCATTATTGACAGGACACCGGACATCTATATCTTCTTACTAGTATTCTTGCTTTGCTCGAGACAAGTACATCTACAAACTCATTTACTGTCTTTTAATGCTAGAACATGTATTAACCCTGTTAAAATACTGATCCTTGAGGTAGCAAGCTTGTATTACTTACAGTACCTAACATGCTTAGTACAGTTCTTATATCTTCACATGTTCCTTACTGGTTCTCAGTACATGTTTCACTATGCTTTATACTACTCGGAGTATTCAAATGTTTCATACTGTTTCCAGTACCGGCCATGCTTATATTACTCCCAGTATCTCTCACATGTTTTTACTGTTCTTGTATCTCTCACATGATTAGGATATGGGTTATGGGGAAACTGATGGTAGAGTACGTGATCATGACCCCCCTATAGTAGCGAGGAAGGTCGCATTTATATGCATACCTTGCCGTAGGCCATTATCCCGCATTTCTGTACGGATGTACACCTATGCCTGTTGACTTGTACGTATGTACATTTTATTTACATGTACCACAGTACACTGTACATCTATTGACCGATCACGTACCTGCTACAGTTTTAAACATTACATGTACATCTGTCTTTATGACATATGTATCCTTGCCATGATAGATTATGAGATATACCATGATTCCAGATATGCCATGTTCCCTATGTTACTATGATATTGTGATCCCAGTTGTACCATGAGGCCATGTTCCCAAGTATTTTCTGTTTTATAGACTTATCACACCATGTTTCTTGTTGTACATCTCTTTCATTATATGTTCAGTACTTTAGTTGTAGAGTTGTACTTGCTCCCGTCCTGACAAGATAACGTTGTAGTTTTACTTTCTGAGGAAGAAATGCTATATGATACATATTATGGCACCGATTTTGAGGACCTGGCCTTAGCTCCAGAAGAGGTCCCAGCGGGAACCTTGCTTAGTTATTTTCATGTGTTTTGAGACTTAGACTTTGGTCTGTTCTTATATTTGGATACTGGACTTTGTCTCCAGTTAGATACTTTGGTTATGTATTATTAAGTCTGTACTTGTTTACCTTCGCTTATAGATGCTGTGTTGTGACGAACCTTTAAATATGATTTTAGAACTGTTAGCAGCTTAGATCCTTTATTGTCTATTCTTAGAACAGCTTACTATGCTTTAACCAAGCGTAGGCTGGACATGGCTCGGCCCAACAATTTGGGTAACGGGTCGTGATATGTTTTTTTTGGTGGCCCATGCAGGTCTCGACTTAAGTTGTTTGGTTACGTTATTGTACCAAGCATGCCTGCAATTAGGATCTAGGATAACTTGTTAACACTAGGGATAAACATTTAGAACACCTAGAGGATTACTAGGATTACAACATAGGAGAACTCATCACAGCATAGGACCGTTAGCTATAATTAGCCTCTTGTTTGTATTTCAGTGGGTCAATTTAGACCAAGTTTGTACCCTTGGGATGACCCCTGAGGATCTCACTCTAATCTTATCTTGAAATTTGTTTTCACTTGTTTTATTTGCTCTCCTCTAAATTCGTTGTTGAATTAATTTCTGATTTTCGTTGTTGACTTTGATCTTGCATCGTGATAAATTTTGTGGATCGAATTGTTATATATCCTGATAGGATAAACGTCTGCTTTATTTATGGAGTTTAGAATTTATCGCAGCCATATTAGCTGATATGACAAAAACATAGAGCCTGATTTTGGATATGCTATCCTATTCATAGAATTTAGATTTTTTTGCAGCCATACCGGTTGGCGTGGTAAGGAATCTAGATGATATGACTATAGGGTGTATACCTTAGTTATGGACTCCCTCGTTTATTGCATATAAGCTTACTGGTGTGGCAAAAATTCTAGCAACATGATTTCAGGAAGACGTTTATGGTTATCAGATATATCTCAACTTGGTTTACTTCGTTATGACCGATTGAGCAAGAATAAATTCTTATCATCATTCTTTCCCGTCTTGATTAACTCTGTTTTATCTACATCTACAACTAGGATTACAGGTTCTCTAGGATTCTCCAACAGGGTTGCCTTCATGATTTCTTTTTAGACATAATTATTTTTATGTTCCATTTTTTGTATGACTTGACCAAACTCTTCTTCATTAACCTCTTGGATAATTCTTCTCGTTATGTATCCCGTTGTCTTCGTACCATTCTTGGAGATATTCCGATAAACTTTCCTGTCTTGCTTGACCTTTAACTTATTTGGACACTGTTATGGATTGCTTGACCCAGTCTTAGGCCTTGTTACCTTCTACTTGATAGACGACCGAAATAGCCAAACCTTGTTAACTGATTTTGTAGTATAACTATAAATGTATTGTATGGTTGTGATAAATACTTTTTCTAGGGATTGGTTAGATTAAGCTTATAGGACAAGTATGGGTGACTGACTGTAGTAGACTTGAAAACCATTAAGAACGATTGCGTTGATAGTATGACTCGAGATAGGGTATCTAAAGATGGAGAAATGAGATATTATATTGTTGTGACTATGAATTAAGGATTAGAATCTTGTGCTTAGCAGTTGAGGATTTGGCATTTGTAGAATTTTGGTTGGTTATCTATAGCTAATTACATGTGATTAGAGGGTAGATCGATATGTGGAATGATATGGAATAAGTTAGAATGAGATATAATATTGCGTACGAGATCGGAAAGAAATCAGTTAAAAAGACAAGGAACAAGACAAAGACATATGTACATTTGTAATTAATAAATTGGGAGTTTGAAATCGAGGATTTATATTCGGAGGACTTGTTGAGTAAAAAGAAAAAGGCTCTACGCCAAGGATAGGATTGAACGTATGATTTCAAGGAGAAACTGTAGGAAAAGATTGACGACAAATAATGCAAAGGGCCAGTGGATTGATAGAATATGGATACTTAGGATGAGATAAGGAAATCCAGTATTTACAATTGAGATTGAAAATATGGTTGATGATTAAGCATTTTAGGCTTATAGACACACCCAGAGAATGACCTATAGTTTAGGGTATACATAAATGTTTCATGTTAGTATGGAAGATTCTAAAGGATGTATGACGAAATTTATGATAGAATGACTTTGTTGAACCTGAACCAAAAAGATTGTAAGGAGAAACAGAAGAGATGATTACAAGGATAGCAGATTGAGTATCGTAGCCAAAGCAGCTACATGTTATAGTTTGACCTATTGGATGATTTTTAATTTCGAGGACGAAATTTTTGTAAGGTGGGTAGGATGTAAGCCCCCTGAATTTCAGGGTTTATTTTTATTTTTCTGAATAAATTATTTTTGATAAATGTTTTATTATTTAATTGTTTAAGATCATTAATGTACCTTTCCGTGACTTTGACTTCTGGAGCGACAGGGATGCCAATCTCTGGAAACTCTCTTCACGAGTTTTGAAGTAGACAAGATTATCTTTGTTTTGATATATCATGTCCCACTTGAACTCGTTTTCTTGTGCTCTTTTTGTATCGCGCAACTCCGGGTCAACTTAGACCAATTAATCGTTGAATAATTATTCCCACTTTTATTTTTGATCTTCGTTTGCACGTTACCGTGACTTTTAATTTAGGAGCACGAGACCAGTCATTTTCTCAGAACCAACTTCTCATAAATGATCTACTCGAGACGCTCTTCATCCATGACCTTCGTGTCCCACTCAGACACTCTATTTTGTGCTTTATTTTCTTCGCACAACTTTCGGTTCAATTTAGGCCGATTTATTATCTACCGTAAAACCTGATTTAATTTCCGATTTAATTTCGGGACCTGACATCGATCCAACCTAGTCGACCTAAAGTATGGGCGTAGCCCATATGAAGCCTACTACCCACGTGAAACTTGTGTCCCATTTATTGGAGTCCCCGTATATTATTTATTTACCCATGATTATAAATTCCTATTTTAATTCAATTATTGCACCCGGTCCGATTTCGACCCGACCCGGCTCGACCGAACCCGAACCCAAGCCCCATGTTGTTCTCCCATGACTGCCCAAAATCCCCACACAATTTCTCCTATTTTTAACCTATTTTAAATATTTATTTTTCTCTCTCCACTTTACAAATATCTATATATATATATATATATATATATATATATATATATATATATATATATATATATATATATATATTTATATATCTCTCTCTTACTCTCTCTCCAAACAAACACTCACACACCCCCATCCCTCCCTCACAGCACTCTTTCCCCCCTGGCCGACCTACTTTTCTCCCTCTCCATATTTTCTCTCTCTCTCTCTCTCAAATTAATATCTCTATCTATCTCTCTCTCTTCAATATATTATATATACATACAAACATCTCTCTCTCTCTCTCCTACAATACCTACACAAACACACACCTCACCACCCCTCCTGTACATGTACAGCTCACACCCCCCCTCTCTTTCTCTCTTAATATATCTCTCTCTTATATAATATATATATACATACATATATATTATATATATTTATAATCTCCCTCTCTCTCTCTCTTCACTTATAACACACCACACCCCCTCCCCCTTCCTGTGCACGACCAGCCGACTCCTCACCATCCTATGGCCGACACCACCGTAGCCACCCTCTCCTCCTTCCGAGCTTGTCCCCATCTCCTCCTCCTCTTCTTCATCATCTTCACCATCACTATTAAACCTCCACCTCTCTTCCTCTTTACCACCCTCACAAACCACCACCACCATTAATATCATCACCACCATCACCTTCACCATCCCCTCCACCAACACACGCCACCGTGCCACCGCCGCTGCGCCGCCGCCCTGGCCGCGCGAAGCCGCGCGCCACCAGCAGCACCTGCAGTAGGCAGCAGCGCACCGGCGCGCACGTGCGTGCGCGCGGGCCACCGTCGTGCGCCGCCGTGCCGCCGTACGGCCGCCGTGGGCGACCCCCCACCGGCGCGCGAGCCCCCGGCGACCACCCCCAGGCCGCCACCTTCCTCTCCGACACGACGCATAGGCTATTCGTGCGTTTACGTCGAAATTCCGTCGGCGCGCGCGAGTTTTGAACTCGAAAATGGCGCTTCGTCGCAGCAAGTTCGTACATGTTTTCTGGGAGATCTGACCGTTGGATCGGTGAACTCTTTGCTCCGTCTCAATCTCGGTATATCCATCTTCACTCTTGTCAATTTTTCTCCGTTAATTTCGTCGTTTGATACCTCAAAACTGGCCACCAAGTTGACGTTTTAATTGAACTATTTTTGGACAGTTTCGTGGAGCCGACTTCGTCAGCTCGTATCTTTGTCGTTGCAGCTCCGGTTGGCACGCTAATAGTTCCTATGCACAGCTGGTATAACCCTCTTCTTGCCTCCTTTAGATTTCGTTTCATTTTAAGCACGTTTGGTCGGTCGAATTCGACGCCAAAGTTGGCCGTCCGAATTCTTTAATTTGCACTTGTTAAATTCCATTTTGAACCCGGGACTCCGGATTCAATTTTTGACACCACCAGTAGACTCGTGGTGTCGTTCTGGCATGTTTTCATATAAAAATTGCTTGATTTGGAGAACGTGGGCCCTGGCACGTATTTCGGTGCAAAGTGGGTCCCACTTTTCGAGTCAACGGGTCACTTTGAGATCGGCTCATCGGAATCCAATTTCGGATATACCGTTGAGTTCGTATCGTCATTCTGAACTCGTTGACATAAAATTTGTTGAGTTTTGAAGACATTTGCTCCGGCACGTATTTCCGTGCAAACTGGATTTCAAGTGTCCGCGTCAACGTATCATTTTGAGATCGGCACATCGGAATTCCATTTCGGACATAGCGTTGGGTTCGTATCATCATTATGAATTCATCGACATATAATTTGCTAGCTTTTGTAGACTTCTATCCTGACACGCTTTTCGGTGCAAAGTGTGTCCAACGGCGGACATTATTTTGACCCGAAATTATCGTTTTGCTCCTGTGTCCAAATTGGACTTATGGGTAGGCTATTCTAGCTGATTTGACCATTCTGGACACGTTGGTGATATTTATTTTATCATCTGACAAAATCTGTATATTTTGATTATGTATTATCCTTAATTTATAATTAATTATTTTTCCATAAATTGTAACTTTCTGGTTTTGAATTTATATATATATTTTAATTGCTGTAAAAATCTGAAAAAATGGTATTTAAATATTATATTAATTTAGCTAATTTATTATAATTTTTCCAGCATTTAATAAGTGCTTTTGGTATTTTATAAAAATGGTAAAACAGAACTCATTTTCAGTATATTTGTGTTTGTTGATTTTTAATAAATATTTATGAAGGTTTATAAATTCCAGAAAAATTAGTATAAATTTCTATAATTAACAAGGATTATTTTGGTACTTTATTTTATATATATTTAAGCTTTTTGTCTATCTCAAAAATTATTGGAACATAGTGTACAGTAGATTTAATTATTGAATAATTACGACTTGCAATTTTTTATGTTGTTTTGTGTTTTAGTCGTATTGGACCTCACCCCGCACTAGTGTAAAGACCCTAGAAAATTAGTCTGGATATAGTGTCACTCCACATTAGACTTTTATGCTAGGTCCCCACTTAGTTAGTGTCCAGTTAGGAGTCGTGTCACACCACTAGTGCAATATTGAACATAGCTTAGAACTGAGTTTGTATATCATTATTGACAGGACACCGGACATCTATATCTTCGTACTAGTATTCTTGCTTTGCTCGAGGCAAGTACATCTACAAACTCATTTACTGTCTTTTAATGCTAGAACATGTATTAACCCTGTTAAAATACTGATCCTTGAGGTAGCAAGCTTGTATTACTTACAATACCTGACTTGCTTAGGACAGTTCTTATATCTTCACATGTTCCTTACTAGTTCTCAGTACATATTTCACTATGCTTTATACTACTCGGAGTATTCACATATTTTATACTGTTCCCAGTACCGGCTATGCTTATATTACTCCCAGTATCTCTCACATGTTTTTTCTGTTCTCGTATCTCTCACATGATTAGGATATGGGTTATGGGGAAACTGATGGTAGAGTACGTGATCATGACCCCCCTATAGTAGCGAGCGAGGTCGTATTTTATATGCATACCTTGCCGTAGGCCATTATCCCGTATTTCTGTACGGATGTACACCTATGCCTGTTGACTTGTACGTATGTTCATTTTATTTACATGTACCACAGTACACTGTACATCTATTGACCGATCACGTACCTGCTACAGTTTTAAACATTACATATACATCTGTCTCTATGACATATGTATCCTTGCCATGATAGATTATGAGATATACCATGATTCCAGATATGCCATGTTCCCTATGTTACTATGATATTGTGATCCCAGTTGTACCATGAGGCCATGTTCCCAAGTATTTTCTGTTTTATAGACTTATCACACCATGTTTCTTGTTGTACATCTCTTTTATTATATGTTCAGTACTTTAGTTGTAGAGGTTGTACTTGCTCCCGTCCTGACAGGATAACGTTGTAGGTTTACTTTCTGAGGAAGAAATGCTATGTGATACATATTATGGCACCGATTTTGAGGACCTGGCCTTAGCTCCAGAAGAGGCCCCAGCGGGAACCTTGCTTAGTTATTTTCATGTGTTTTGAGACTTAGACTTTGGTCTGTTCTTATATTTGGATACTGGACTTTGTCTCTAGTTAGATACTTTGGTTATGTATTATTAAGTCTGTACTTGTTTACCTTCTCTTGTAGATGCTGTATTGTGACGAACCTTTAAATGTGATTTTAGAACTGTTAGCAGCTTAGATCCTTTATTGTCTATTCTTAGAACAGCTTACTATGCTTTAACCAAGCGTAGGCTGGACATGGCTCGGCCCGGCCCAACAATTTAGGTAACGGGTCGTGACATGTTTTTTTGGTGGCCCATGCAGGTCTCGACTTAAGTTGTTTGGTTACGTTGTTGTACCAAGCTTGCCTGCAATTAGGATCTAGGACAACTTGTTAACACTAGGGATAAACATTTAGAACACCTAGAGGATTACTAGGATTACAACATAGGAGAACTCATCACAGTATAGGACCGTTAACTATAATTAGCCTCTTGTTTGTATTTCAGTGGGTCAATTTAGACCAAGTTTGTACCCTTGGGATGACCCCTGAGGATCTCACTCTAATCTTATCTGGAAATTTGTTTTCACCTGTTTTATTTGCTCTCCTCTAAATTCGTTGTTGAATTAATTTCTGATTTTCGTTGTTGACTTTGATCTTGCATCGTGATAAATTTTGTGGATCGAATTGTTATATATCCTGATAGGATAAACGTCTGCTTTATTTATGGAGTTTAGAATTTATCGCAGCCATATTAGCTGATATGACAAAAACATAGAGCCTGATTTTGGATATGCTATCCTATTCATAGAATTTAGATTTTTTTACAGCCATACCGGTTGGCGTGGTAAGGAATCTAGATGATATGACTATAGGGTGTATACCTTAGTTATGGACTCCCTCGTTTATTGCATATAAGCTTACTGGTGTGGCGAAAATTCTGGCAACATGATTTCCGGAAGACGTTTATGGTTATCAGATATATCTCAACTTGGTTTACTTCGTTATGACCGATTGAGCAAGAATAAATTCTTATCATCATTTTTCCCCGTCTTGATTAACTCTGTTTTATCTACATCTACAACTAGGATTACAGGTTCTCTAGGATTCTCCAACAGGGTTGCCTTCATGATTTCTTTTTAGACATAATTATTTTTATGTTCCATTTTTCCTATGACTTGACCATACTCTTCTTCGTTAACCTCTTGGATAATTCTTCTCGTTATGTATCCCGTTGTCTTCGTACCATTCTTGGAGATATTCCGATAAACTTTCCTGTCTTGCTTGACCTTTAACTTGTTTGGACACTGTTATGGATTGCTTGACCCAGTCTTAGGCCTTATTACCTTCTACTTGATAGACGACCGAAATAGCCAAACCTTGTTAACTGATTTTGTAGTATAACTATAAATGTATTGTATGGTTGTGATAAATACTTTTTCTAGGAATTGGTTAGATTAAGCTTATAGGACAAGTATGGGTGACTGACTGTAGTAGACTTGGAAACCATTAAGAACGATTGAGTTGATAGTATGACTCGAGATAGGGTATCTAAAGATGGAGAAATGAGATATTATATTGTTGTGACTATGAATTAAGGATTAGAATCTTGTGCTTAGCAGTTGAGGATTTAGCATTTGTAGAATTTTGGTTGGTTATCTATAGCTAATTACATATGATTAGAGGGTAGATCGATATGTGGAATGATATGGAATAAGTTAGAATGAGATATAATATTGCGTACGAGATCGGGAAGAAATCAGTTAAAAAGACAAGGAACAAGACAAAGACATATGTACATTTGTAATTAATAAATCGAGAGTTTGAAATCGAGGATTTATATTCGGAGGACTTGTTGAGTAAAAAGAAGAAGGCTCTACGCCAATGATAGGATTGAACGTATGATTTCAAGGAGAAACTGTAGGAAAAGATTGACGACAAATAATGTAAAGGGCCAGTGGATTGATAGAATATGGATACTTAGGATGAGATAAGGAAATCCAGTATTTACAATTGAGATTGAAAATATGGTTGATGATTAAGCATTTTAGGCTTATAGACACACCCAGAGAATGACCTATAGTTTAGGGTATACATAAATGTTCCATGTTAGTATGGAAGATTCTAAAGGATGTATGACGAAATTTATGATAGAATGACTTTGTTGAACCTGAACCAAAAAGATTGTAAGGAGAAACAGAAGAGATGATTACAAGGATAGCAGATTGAGTATCGTAGCCAGAACAGCTACATGTTATAGTTTGACCTATTGGATGATTTTTAATTTCGAGGACGAAATTTTTGTAAGGTGGGTAGGATGTAAGCCCCCTGAATTTCAGGGTTTATTTTTATTTTTCTGAATAAATTATTTTCGATAAATGTTTTATTATTTAATTGTTTAAGATCATTAATGTACCTTTCCGTGACTTTGACTTCTGGAGCGACAGGGATGCCAATCTCTGGAAACTCTCTTCATGAGTTTTGAAGTAGACAAGATTATCTTCATTTTGATATATCATGTCCCACTTGAACTCGTTTCCTTGTGCTCTTTTTGTATCGCACAACTCCGGGTCAACTTAGACCAATTAATCGTTGAATAATTATTCCCACTTTTATTTTTGATCTTCGTTTGCACGTTACCGTGACTTTTAATTTAGGAGCACGAGACCGGTCATTTTCTCAGAACCAACTTCTCATAAATGATCTACTCGAGACGCTCTTCACCCATGACCATCGTGTCCCACTCAGACATTTTGTGCTTCATTTTCTTCGCACAACTTTCGGTTCGATTTAGGCCTATTTATTATCTACCGTAAAACTTGATTTAATTTCTGATTTAATTTTGGGACCTGATATCGATCCAACCTAGTCGACCCAAAGTATGGGCGTGGCCCATATGAAGCCTACTACCCACGTGAAATTTGTGTCCCATTTATTGGAGTCCCCGTATATTAGTTATTTACCCATGATTATAAATTCCTATTTTAATTCAATTATTGCACCCGGTCCGATTTCGACCCGACACGGCTCGACCGAACCCGAACCCAAGCCCCATGTTGTTCTCCCATGACTGCCCAAAATCCCTACACAATTTCTCCTATTTTTATCCTATTTTAAATATTTATTTTTCTCTCTCCACTTTACAAATATCTATGTATATATATATATATACATATATATATATATATATATATATATATATATATATATATAATATATTTATTTATATATCTCTCTCTTACTCTCTCTCCAAACAAACACTCACACACCCCCATCCCTCCCTCACAACACTCTTCCCCCCCTTGGCCGACCTACTTTTCCCCCTCTCCATATTTTCTCTCTCTCTCTCAAATTAATATCTCTATCTATCTCTCTCTCTCTTCAATATATTATATATACATACAAACATCTCTCTCTCTCTCTCTCTCTCTCTCTCTCTCCTACAACACCTACACAAACACACACCTCACCACCCCTCCTGTACACGTACAGCTCACACCCCCTCTCTCTTTCTCTCTTAATATCTCTCTCTCTCTTATATAATATATATACACATACATATATATTATATATATTTATAATCTCTCTCTCTTCACTTATAACACACACACCCCCTCCCCCTTCCTGTGCACGACCAGCCGACTCCTCACCCTCCTATGGCCGACACCACCGTAGCCACCCTCTCCTCCTCCCGAGCTTCTCCCCATCTCCTCCTCCTCTTCTTCATCATCTTCACCATCACCATTAAACCTCCAGCTCTCTTCCTCTTTACCACCCTCACAAACCACCACCACCATTAATATCATCACCACCATCACCTTCTCCATCCCCTCCACCACCACACGCCACCGCGCCACCGTCGCTGCGCCGCCGCCCTGGCCGCACGAAGCCGTGCGCCACCAGCAGCAGCTGCAGTAGGCAGCAGCGCACCGGCGCGCATGTGCACGTGCGCGGGCCACCGTCGTGCGCCGCCGCGCCGCCGCACGGCCGCCGTGGGCGCCCCCCCACCGGTGCGCGAGCCCCCGACGAACACCCCCAGGCCGCCACCGGTACCAAGCATGCCTGTAATTAGGATCTAGGACAACTTGTTAACACTAGGAATAAACATTTAGAACACCTAGAGGATTACTAGGATTACAACATTGGAGAACTCATCACAGCATAGGACCGTTAGCTATAATTAGCCTCTTGTTTGTATTTCAGTGGGTCAATTTAGACCAAGTTTGTACCCTTAGGATGACCCCTGAGGATCTCACTCTAATCTTATCTTGAAATTTGTTTTCACCTGTTTTATTTGCTCTCCTCTAAATTCATTGTTGAATTAATTTCTGATTTTTGTTGTTGACTTTGATCTTGCATCGTGATAAATTTTGTGGATCGAATTGTTATATATCCTGATAGGATAAACGTCTGCTTTATTTATGGAGTTTAGAATTTATTGCAGCCATATTAGCTGATATGACAAAAACATAGAGCCTGATTTTGGATATGCTATCCTATTCATAGTGTGTGTGTGTACCCCTACACATTATGATACTATACATAGGCATGTACTATATATATATATATATGTGTGTGTGTGTGTGTGTGTGTGCTCCTACACATTATGATGCTAATATACACATAGGGTGCTGCATATCTTGGTGCATAGGTCTGCTCGGATGAGGTGCATGGGACAGCCCGGATGATATGCACGGATTGGTGCATAAGTTTTGCTCCAATATGTGTATGGTTTCGATTGTATAAGTTCGAAGATTCTCTAAAAGTGTAATAACCCTACATAAAGGCGGTTTCATCTTGGTGGGATTAGTTACGGCTGTGAAGGAGAATTACAGATCCAATTCAAAACAAAAATAACAAGGTAAAGCTAAACTTGGTTGTTTTGATTACTTAACTTGGTTGCTATATATGCACAAGTTGAGTCATCTAGCATGGAAGCTGACTAGTGGGTGGACACTGGTGCATCTTACCACACGTTCTCTAGAAGGAGCTGTTCACCTAGGATGAGCCTAGCTATGATGAAGGTCTCGATGGTGAATATATTTCTATCAAAAGATCGGAGGATCAGGATAGTAGTTCGGGACCACTGGCATGTCAAGGACACTAGAGTACTAGTAGCATGTTCTAGAGATTTCCTAGGGCCTGATATCAGGAAGTCTGTTGTCCAATGCAGACTTGAATATGGTCATTTGTACTAGCCAGACGGTAATTTTTTAGCGAGAAACATGCTTCAGATATGTGTTCAGTACTGAAGGGATGTTTGAACTTCTGCTTATGTCAATAAAGTTTTCTCATTGAGTTGTGAAATAATGGACTGAGAGTTGTGCTATGTAATAGCAGTCTCAAGATGTCTAATCTAGACCTTATCTCCAGTATGTGGAGGTAAGGAGGTAGAGGGATATGAAGTCTGTGCAGGGACAGAGACTGTTAGGAAGTTGCTTAGGCGATTGAACCAAAGTACAGATCTTCTGGAGTTGGTACACTCAGATATCTGTGACTTTTATCAATTCTCTCCTGAAACTGGGTTGAAGTATTTCTCGAAGGTCAGAACGTTCGAGAAGTTCAGGGACTTCAGGGCTGAAGCTGAATGCCTAGTCGGTCGAAAACTCAAGTGACTCAGAAGTGGTTGAGATGGAGAGTATTGTTTTCTCGAATTTGCATCGTTCTACAATAAACATGGAATTGGTGATGAAATGACTGCTCTATACTCTCGTTATATACTCAGGATTGATCAAGGTGGAGAGTATTATTTTCTTGGATTCGCATCGTTCTGCTATGTACATGGAATTGGCTATAAAACGACTGTTCCGTAGTATCTCTAATCCAAAGGAGTTTCAGAGAGGGAGATCAAAACGCTGTCAGAGATGATGATATCTACATTGTGCTTCTTCCAATATGCTTCTGGGGATAGATTGTATGTACGGCTATGTTTATTACTGAATAAAGTATTGTTCGTATATCTGACTATGATTCGCATTAACACTGGTCCAAGGTCAGACCTGACTTGAATATCATTCGAGTGTGGGGGTGTCTGGTGCTCGTGAAGCTTCGAAATATCAAGATTCAGAAGCCAGGGACGAAGACTAAGAAGACCGTATTTTTGGATAAGATGTTGAAAGCTACGGTCAGAGATCCGTTGATATTGTATCATTCATATCATTGAGTCTTGTGACGCAGAATTCTTTGAAGACAAGTTTGCTAGGGACAAAAATATTTTTCTTGCGGATGTTCTGAAGAACATTGTTGGTACCGAAGAAGCATAGTACTTCCAAAGAAGGAGTAGTCTAGAAGTTGGTTGTCATTGATGAGACAATACTTGAACTAGTATTCGCTAAGCAGTGAGCAAAACTAGTGAGAAAATTGGAAGACTTCAGAGATAACTTTATCACCTATCACATGTTGGCTGATGAGGCAATAAAGTCTAGAGATGCGATCTTCTGGAGGAGAGAGTCAATGATAAGACTGACTCTATAATATCCAATTATAGTTGGGTATTGGTGAATCTGCCTGACGGAGCTAAACCCATCGAATCTTCTAGATGAGGAAGAAGAAGAAGGCTCAAGGAACTGTTGATAAAGTTTGAGGCTAGGCTGGTAGCCAAGGGTTTGCTCAGAATAGGAGATTGATGAGTTTGACACGTATGCTTCAGTAGCTATGGTGTCAACTGTCAGGATGACGATGGCCAAGAATTCTATTCATGAAGCTGATTCTTCATCAGATGAATGTCAAGATAATATTTTTGGGTAGCGATATGACAGGAGGGATTCTCACACAACAGTCAGATGGATTTATCATTCATGGTCTTGAAGACAAAGTCTACAGGATTGGTAAAATCGATGTACGGTCTGTGTGAAACCCATAAAATTTTACACTGTATTTTTTTAATTGTTTTGCTAGATAAATTTGTGCTAGAATAATATTATATATTATTTATGAATTTATGAAAATTATTTTTTTAAAATAATTAAACATGGATTTTGTATGCCAGGCCCAGACCCGAACCCGATTTGAGGCATAAATCATTTTTAAATTAATTTTTTAGGATTTTAAAATATTAGTTGTAATTTTTCTAAAAAGAAATTATATTAATTTTTATTCATACTTTGATAGCCATATTTTTAAGCCTCAACCTATTAATTATGAAGCCTTAAAACCAAGCCCTTGTATCTATGGCCTAAAGCCCATTATCCTTAAACCCATACCCAAGCCCAATTTCTTCTTAAATCCATTAGCTTATTCATTCTGTAGGAATGAATGTTTCTTTCATTCTGTAGGAATAAATGAATGTTTCTTTCATTAGCTCTAAATGGATTTATTCTTTGGTTTGAGCTTATTCATTCTGTAGGAATGAATGTTTCTTTCATTCTGTAGGAATAAATGAATGTTTCTTTCATTAGCTTTAAATGGATTTATTCTTTGGTTTGAGCTTATTCATTCTGTAGGAATGAATGTTTCTTTCATTCTGTAGGAATAAATGAATGTTTCTTTCATTAGCTCTGAATGAATGTTTCTTTCATAAGCCATGTTGGCCGTTTATCTCCCTTCCCATGGTAACTCCCCTTCTTTCCTTCCTATATAAGGCCCCTACTCTAACCATTTTCCACACCATCCCACCTTCTTCTTCTTTCCTAATCCCTCTAGCCCTAGCTTCTTCAACAAATTTCGGCGATCCCCTTCCCTGGCCGAACCCCCTCCAGCCCGACGCCATCCCTTCAGCGCTCCCGGAGGCCGAGTGTCCTTTGGCCGACCCCGGCGCCCCAATCCAGCCGCCCGCCGCCGTTCCCGACAACCCGATCCCTTTCTGGCCGTGCGCAGCCCATCCCGAGTGGCCAGTCCCATGTGGGCGCGGCCGTTGTCCGATCCCGAGTTCGTTCCGCGGATTTGCGTGTCCCGAGTCCGAGGCAACCTTTCGGATTCCATCGATTTGGGTAAAATTAGTCATAGTAGTTCGTCCCTCCCGTGTCTATTGAAATAAACACGTAAAAATAGTAAAATAACTATTTTTATAGAATCCCCCTGCTGTTGTTTGTTTTGCCATAAACATGTAAAAATAGTAAAATAACTATTTTTATAGAAAACCAATATTGTTTTCTTACATTAAATAAATTAGAAAAAATTACAAGTTATTATTTAAACAAATTTCACGTTTTTCTCATTTAAAGAAAAAAATGTAGTTTTATTATATAAATTATAAAAATACCAAGTTTTGCAAATAAACCGATAAATACAAAGTTTTTACGAAATTAAATATAAAATGATCTTTCCCTCATAATTGAATGTAACGCATTAGATAATCGATTTGTGTTTGTGTTAGTATAAATAAAGAATTAAAATTGACTAGGACAAATTTAGAGATTATAACTAGCACATCTAGCATGGCAATTTTTGGAAATCTAAGTCAGAAATTCTCAATTGTAGGGTTTCGAGGACTGTACTAGCATCATCCCGGAACCAATCTCGAATCCAGTTATAATCAAGGCAAGTACGGTTATGTTAATGCACAATTTAATTAATAATTAGTAATCTTGCATATTTAAACCACGGTATTACACGTAACTCTCTCCTAGAGTAATGATTGAATCTGATTGACTCGGGATATTGGGGGAGTAGCGTAGTGTTCTATGACCAAAGCCAAATAGATAATTGATTGTGCGAGCTTATTCCTTTTTCACGAGGATAGGCCGGACCGTATCATTAGGATACAATTGAATCATCCCAAACCGGTCATAGTCATTACATACTCGAATCACATTGTTTACTATCTTGTAGTTTAGTTGAAAAATCATTATTTCAAAACTGTTTAATATTGTAAATTGCTAATCATTAGTGAAATTGTTAATTTTCATAATTGTACTTTGCTCCTTTCCTGACTGAATTTTCCACCCCCAATAGGTTCCACTGATGATGCAGAGCTACTGATTAGTAGCTATTATGACCCAGAGTTATACCCTGCTGTGGTTCCCGAGGATGGATTACTGGATGAGGATGTTGCTTTCATTTAGATGTTATTTTTCAAGTTGTTATTTTGTCTAAAAGAACAATGTGTTTTAATTTGGTGGTTTATGTTGAAATCGGTACTGAACAAGTTTTAAGTTCTTAATTTATCGAATCTTATTTATTGTGGCAAATTTAGTTTGAGTTGTTGATTACCTGCATATTGAGATACAGCTTACTGCCGCCGTCTCATCAACGGTGCAGGCTGAGCATGATCCGATTCGACCCAAGAAATTGGGACCGGGTCGTGACATCTTTTTAGTGGTGGCCCATGCAGGTCCTCTATCAACAACTTAGGAGAACATACCTAGAAATATTTAGAACACTAGAACATTAATTTGTCACAACATAGGACCGAAATATATATATATATATATATATTAAATATTTTGTTTGATTATAGACTGGTAGGTTACCTTGCTTATGTTTATATCCTAAACCTTCCAGAGAATGGCCACTGACAAGACCAACCTTGCTGGCGATGAGGTGTCATCCCCCGATCATACCCCACCTCCTCAACCAAGTCCGGGTCTTACACCCCATCCGCTGACCGACCGTCCCCATAATGCACCCCGTGGGATGTATGCTGTTACAACGGTGGATCCATCATCTTCTCAGACGGAGATGCAGCTCCCTGCAGCATTGTCCACTCCAGCTGCCCCATCGGTACCTGTGGACCCCACCGACCTCGTAGGCTTGCTACGAGGAGTGCTAGAAGCCCAGAGAACTCAAGCTGAAGCTCATCGCGAGCAGACGACAATTATGAGAGAAGGCATGGAGAATGCCCATAGCGTGGCAATGGCTGCACTGGAGAGAGGAGAAGCAGCTCAACAGGAACCAAGGCCTGCCAAGGTAAACATAAATTTAAGGATTAATTTATGTAATATTAAGGTTATTTAATTAATGGAAATCATATTGTCAAGGTGGACGATATTGAGAGTTTCAAGAAGCAGAACCCTCGACCCTTCAAGGGAACCGAAGGAATCGTCTATGCTGATGAATGGCTCGATAGTATGGAGCGTCTTCTAAGCGTCGCTCGGCTTCCAGAAGACCTCAAGGCCGAAGTAGTAGGACTCCAACTGCAAAGTGTAGCAAGCACCTGGTATCGGAATGAACCCCGACTCCAGGACAAGCAGCTTGACTGGGACACCTTCAAGAGGTTGTTCCAGAGGAAGTTCTTCCCAACATCAGAGTTGCGGGAGATGGAGAGGCAATTTCAGAACCTGAAGAAAGGAAATATGACTATTGGAGAATATGCGACAGAATTCGGCCAACTCAGCCGATTTGCCAAGAACTTGGTAGCTGACCCTGATGACCATGCTGAAAGATTTAAACATGGGCTGAGAGAGGAGATCCGCACCCATGTGATCTCAGGCGGTGCTAAGACTTATGAAAGGATCCTGGAGCGAGCTCAAGATATAGAGAAGAGCCAACCCGCTCGCTCAAAGAGGGATTATCCTGGAACTAACAACTTCCAGGGTAATCAGAAGAAGCCCAATAACAACAACAACAACAACCGGCCTCCTCACCACCAGCAGCAGAACCAACAGGCGAGGAACAATGATAGAGCACCTCAGAGGCAGATCCCTGTCTGTGATTTTTGCAAGAGGCCAGGGCACCAGTCGAACATCTGCGAAAAGAGGCTAGGACACTGCCTAGTCTGTGGGTCTGCTACCCAACAAGTGAAGGACTGTCCCTCGTCAATGCACCGGACTGGAGCAACTCAGCAGAAAGGTCCTCTGCCCACTCAGCAACAACAATTTGGGCAGCATCAACAGAATACTGGGCGAGCTTTTGTCCTAGCAGCAAAGGAACAAGAGCCAGAACAGGAACCTACAGCTGATGTCATCGCAGGTTTCATTTATGTACATTCCTATCCTGCCTTAGCTTTATTTGATTCGGGTGCATCATATAGTTTTATATCAACAAAATTTATCTCTGCACACCACATAGTTACGGGCTTTAGCAAGAAGATCTGTAGAGTCATGATCGGTGGAGGACCCCTACCCATCACTGAGACCTGTAACTGTCCTATCACCATATCAGGCCACCAATTCATAGCACCTTTTCTTCTGATGCCTTTACCCAACTATGATGTAGTCCTAGGGATGGAATGGTTGAGTAAGCAGCATGCGCTGATAGACTGTCACAGAGGATGTGTAGTCTTCAGCCCACCTGGAGAGCCGGAGTTTAAAATCTTTCGAACTTCGGAGGATATGGAGTGTGTTACCTACACCTCTATCACAGAAGAACCCGGACCTCCCCATCCTATCATAGCAGAATTTATGGACGTCTTCCCTGATAGTCTACCCGGATTACCCCCAGATCGAGACATAGAGTTCACCATTGACCTAGTCCTCGGCTCTTTCCCTATTTCTAAAGGATGCTACAGAGTCAACCCGAAGGAGGCCAAGGAGATGAAGGATCAGATCAATGAACTGAAGGCTTTGGGATTTATTCGAGATGGAGCGTCACCCTGGGGAGCACCTGTCTTGTTTGTTCCCAAGAAGGACGGAACTGTGAGGATGTGCATCGACTACCGGGCGCTGAACAATATCACCATCAAGAACAAGTACCCTCTGCCCCGGATCGATGACCTGTTTGACCAACTCAGTGGAGCCAAGGTGTTCTCGAAGATAGATCTCAGATCCGGCTACCATCAGATCAAGGTCAGGAAGGAGGACATTCCCAAGACGACATTCAACACCAAGTATGGGCAGTTTGAATTCTTGGTCATGCCGTTTGGACTGACGAATGCTCCTGCTGTGTTCATGAACCTTATGAACAAGGTTTTCCATGAATACCTAGATCAGTTTGTCGTTGTCTTCATCGATGACATCCTGATCTACTCGAAGACTGAAGAGGAGCATGAGGAGCACCTCAGGAAAGTTCTGGGAACTTTGAGAAAAGAGAAGCTCTATGGTAAGCTATCCAAATATGAATTCTTTCTAGACAAGGTGGACTTTCTTGGCCATGTTGTCACAGGAGAAGGAATTTCGGTGGATCCTAAGAAGATAGCTGCTGTTGAGAAGTGGTCTACCCCAAGCTCAGTTGCTGAAATCAGAAATTTTTTGGGCTTGGCTGGCTACTACCGGAAGTTTGTGAAGGATTTTACCAAGATTGCTGAACCAATGACGAAGCTCACTCGAAAGAATGAAGAGTTTATCTGGACGGAAGCTTGCCAGGCGTCGTTTGAGGAACTGAAGAAGAGGCTTACAACAGCACTGATACTTGCGCTACCCGCAGGTACCGGCGGTTGCTCAATCTACAGCGATGCCTCTGGAAAAGGACTGGGTTGCGTTCTTCAACAACATGGGAAAGTGATTGCTTACGTATCTAGGCAATTACGTACTCATGAGAAGAATTATCCCATACATGATCTGGAGCTTGCTGCAGTCATCTTTGCTTTGAAGCTATGGAAGCATTATCCCTATGGAGAGAGAGTGAAAATATATACAGACCACAAAAGTCTGAAATATGTTTTCACTCAGAAGGAACTGAACATGAGACAAAGAAGATGGCTGGAGCTGATGAAGGATTTTGACATCGACCTGCAGTACCATCCGGGTAAGGCTAATGTGGTTACAGATGCACTTAGTCGATACCCAGTGGCGATGTTCTTGACTAAGGAGCGGTACTTGCTGGAGGACATAGAGAAACTTGGTCTGGAGATTGTACTGCCTGAGGAGAAGATGAAGGAACTGGGGCGAGAAGCTATTATACCTGGAGCTGACTCAACCATGATGCAGTTGCAATTGCGTTCAAGTCTGATGGACAAAGTCAAGGAGACACAATTCCAAGACGAGACGCTTTGCAAACTCAGAGATCAAGTGCTGGCAGAAACACTTGAAGGATTCTCTATCGCCAGTGACGGAGCATTAAGGAATGGTACGAGGCTGTGTGTACCATCTGGCGAACTGAGGAATGAGCTTATGCAAGAAGCACACCAGTCACAGTATTCCATACATCCTGGAGCTAATAAGATGTATCGAGATATACGTACCATTGTTTGGTGGTATGGAATGAAGAAGAATGTATCCAGATTTGTGGCTAGATGCTTGATTTGTCAACAAGTGAAGGCTAGCAGACAGAGACCCGCAGGACTTCTACAGCCGCTGGACATTTCGGAGTAGAAGTGGGAGCATATAACAATGGACTTTGTGTCAGGATTGCCTCGATCCCAAGGAAAAAAGGACGTCATTTGGGTTATTATGGACCGACTGACTAAGTCAGCTCACTTTATTCCCTTCAAGGTTGGTTTATCCACTGAGAAGTTGGCGGCACTGTACATGCGGCACATCTACCGGATTCATGGAGTACCGGTAAGTATTGTATCTGACCGAGATACTAGATTTACCTCTCACTTTTGGAAGAGTTTGCATAACAGCTTGGGAACCAAACTGAAGTTCAGCACAGCCTATCATCCCCAAACTGACAGACAATCTGAGAGGACCATCCAGACGTTAGAAGATATGCTGAGATCTTGCGTCTTAGAATTTGGAGGGTCTTGGGAAGACCATTTGTACTTGGTAGAGTTCTCTTACAATAATAGTTACCAAGTTAGCATTGGTATAACCCCATTTGAAGCTCTTTATGGACGTCGTTGCCGCACTCCACTTGCATGGGACGACGTAGGAGAAAGAGTACTGCTGGGCCAGAGATAGTGACTGACGCAGCAGAGAATGTGAAGGTGATCAGGGACAAACTCAGGATTGCCCAAGACAGACAGAAGCATTGGGCAGATAGCAGTCGTCGACCACTGGAGTTTGAAGAAGGAGATAGTGTCTTTGTGAAGATTTTTCCTACCAGAGGAACTATCCGATTTGGCAAAGCTGGAAAGCTGAGTCCCAGATATATCGGTCCATTTGAAGTTTTGAGCCGAATTGGTGAAGTAGCGTATCGGTTAGCTCTACCAGCTAATCTTGAGGGCGTGCACAACGTCTTCCACATTTCGCAGCTCAGACGCTATATCCCGGATCCTAGTCACATCTTGGACCATTCGGAGCTGGAAATTGGACCCAGCCTTACAGTACCAGAGAAGCCTGTGGCGATTTTGGACAGAGGCGAGAAGAGGACCAGGACTTCGGTGACTCCCATAGTTAGAGTTATGTGGAGGCACGATTCCCCAGGCGAGTCTACCTGGGAGCGAGAAGATGAGATGCGAGAGCAGTACCCATATTTGTTTGAGACCTGAGGTATTTTCCTACCCTATCCTTTAATTTCGAGGACGAAATTTTCTAAGGAGGGAAGGTTATGAAACCCGTAAAATTTTACACTGCATTTTTTTTAATTGTTTTGCTAGATAAATTTGTGCTAGAAAAATATTATATATTATTTATGAATTTATGAAAATTATTTTTTTAAAATAATTAAACATGGATTTTGTATGCCAGGCCCAGACCCGAACCCGATTTGAGGCATAAATTATTTTTAAATTAATTTTTTAGGATTTTAAAATATTAGTTGTAATTTTTCTAAAAAGAAATTATATTAATTTTTATTCATACTTTGATAGCCATATTTTTAAGCCTCAACCTATTAATTATGAAGCCTTAAAACCAAGCTCTTGTATCTATGGCCTAAAGCCCATTATCCTTAAACCCATACCCAAGCCCAATTTCTTCTTAAATCCATTGGCTTATTCATTCTGTAGGAATGAATGTTTCTTTCATTCTGTAGGAATAAATGAATGTTTCTTTCATTAGCTCTAAATGGATTTATTCTTTGGTTTGAGCTTATTCATTCTGTAGGAATGAATGTTTCTTTCATTCTGTAGGAATAAATGAATGTTTCTTTCATTAGCTTTAAATGGATTTATTCTTTGGTTTGAGCTTATTCATTCTGTAGGAATGAATGTTTCTTTCATTCTGTAGGAATAAATGAATGTTTCTTTCATTAGCTCTGAATGAATGTTTCTTTCATAAGCCATGTTGGCCGTTTATCTCCCTTCCCATGGTAACTCCCCTTCTTTCCTTCCTATATAAGGCCCCTACTCCAACCATTTTCCACACCATCCCACCTTCTTCTTCTTTCCCAATCCCTCTAGCCCTAGCTTCTTCAACAAATTCCGGCGATCCCCTTCCCTGGCCGAACCCCCTCCAGCCCGACGCCACCCCTTCAGCGCTCCCCGAGGCCGAGTGTCCTTTGGCCGACCCCGACGCCCCAATCCAGCCGCCCGCCGCCGTTCCCGACAACCCGATCCCTTTCTGGCCGTGCGCAGCCCATCTCGAGTGGCCAGTCCCGTGTGGGCGCGGCCGTTGACTGATCCCGAGTTCGTTTCGCGGATTTGCGTGTCCCGAGTCCGAGGCAACCTTTCGGATTCCATCGATTTGGGTAAAATTCTGGATAGTCATAGAAGTTCGTCCCTCCCGCGTCTATTGAAATAAACACGTAAAAATAGTAAAATAACTATTTTTATAGAATCCCCCTGCTGTTGTTTGTTTTGACATAAATACGTAAAAATAGTAAAATAACTATTTTTATAGAAAACCAATATTGTTTTCTCACATTAAATAAATTAGGAAAAATTACAAGTTATTATTTAAACAAATTTCACGTTTTTCTCATTTAAAGAAAAAAATTTAGTCTTATTATATAAATTATAAAAATACCAAGTTTTGCAAATAAAGCGATAAATATAAAGTTTTTCCGAAATTAAATATAAAATGATCTTTCCCTCGTAATTGAATGTAACGCATTAGATAATCGATTTGTGTTTGTGTTAGTATAAATAAAGAATTAAAATTGACTAGGACAAATTTAGAGATTATAACTAGCACATCTAGCATGGCAATTTTTGGAAATCTCAGTCAAAAATTCTCAATTGTAGGGTTTCGAGGACTGTACTAGCATCATCCCGGAACCAATCTCGAATCCAGTTATAATCAAGGCAAGTACGGTTATGTTAATGCGCAGTTTAATTAATAATTAGTAATCTTGCATGTTTAAACCACGGTATTACACGTAACTCTCTCCTAGAGTAATGATTGAATCTGATTGACTCGGGATATTGGGGGAGTAGCGTAGTGTTCTATGACCAAAGCCAAATAGATAATTGATTGTGCGAGCTTATTCCTTTTTCACGAGGATAGGCCGGACCGTATCATTAGGATACAATTGAATCATCCCAAACCGGTCATAGTCATTACATACTCGAATCACATTGTTTACTATCTTGTAGTTTAGTTGAAAAATCATTATTTCAAAACTGTTTAATATTGTAAATTGCTAATCATTAGTGAAATTGTTAATTTTCATAATTGTACTTTGCTCCTTTCCTGACTGGATTCTCCACCCCCAATAGGTTCCACTGATGATGCAGAGCTACTGATTAGTAGCTATTATGACCCAGAGTTATACCCTTTGTGGTTCCCGAGGATGGATTACTGGATGAGGATGTTGCTTTCATTTAGATGTTATTTTTCAAGTTGTTATTTTGTCTAAAAGAATAATGTGTTTTAATTTGGTGGTTTATGTTGAAATCTGTACTGAACAAGTTTTAGGTTCTTAATTTATCGAATCTTATTTATTGTGGCAAATTTAGTTTGAGTTGTTGATTACCTGCATATTGAGATACAGCTTACTGCCGCCGTCTCATCAACGGTGCAGGCTGGGCATGATCCGATTCGTTCCAAGAAATTGGGACCGGGTCGTGACAGTCTGATGCAAGCTCCCAATCTGTAGCATAAGAAGTTTGACATAGTTAATAGGTCAAATGGCTACATGATCAGTTGGACTTATATATGTGCTTACACAAAGTTCGCTGGTGAAAGAGGAGTCATCATTTGTCTCTATGTGGATGATATACTGATATGTCACTAGTACAAAGATGTTTCTCACGTCCAGATTCTGTATAAAGGACATGGGAGATGCAATTGTCATCCTAGGGATTTAAATAATCCAGGCGGGAGTTAACCTTGCTTTGTCACATGCTAAATACATAGAAAGTTGCTCACATGCTATAGATATTTGGATCTTCTAGGGATCGATACTCCTTACACGTGTGATCAAAAGCCGAAGCCAGACCCTGAAGAAGCGTTAGGCAGTTTGTGTATTCGAGCATCATTTAAAGTTTAATGTAGGCTACAAGTACTAACAGGCCTGACATAGCTTTTGTTGTTGTCACGACCCACATCCGATGCAGGGGTACGAGTGCAAGACAACACCAGCCTACACCGCAGCATCGACGGTAGAACGATGTCTAGGTTTACTATAGTAACTAACAATATAAATATCAAAACCTGTCAAGATATCTCAACTCCAAATGGTGGACAAATAATGATAATATTCATACTCAATCATAATGACTAAAAGGAAGATAAATGGCATGATAAAGATAATGACATGATATGAAATATCCAGGAGTCTAACATAACATAATACAAGTCCACAATCAGTCTAAGAGTCATCTATCTCCAATAACAACAGTCTCAAAATAATAACATGTCAGAATCATAAGGCTGGAGACAAATCCAGTATAATCTAGTCTAACTGAGTCACTAATAAAGCCTCCTTAGCTGGAGCTAAACCCTCCTGAATTTGTGTCTCCTTGTCTATGTCTATTACATCATGTGGGCCTAGTAGATAGGACAACTGTCATCTAAATTATCTGGTAAAAATATATCCAGTCAGGATTGGAGCGAAGTACATCTCTAATAACAGTTCCAAATAAATGACAAAGACTATGAGGCAGTAAATAGAGAGATATACAAGAAGATGTAAAGTGTACATGAAAGTAGCATGGCAAGGGTAAAGCTGTAAACTAGAGCAAGAGTAAGTAAAAACAGGTTATATCATGTACAAGAGTCTAGAATCATACTATCAATGTACATGAGCACTAGTTTCAACAAGTAATCGGCTTGGGAACTTGTGCGAGAAATATGGCCTGGCTAGTGATACGTGCAGTGTATGACTAGCACTCACAGAAAAACAATATCATGCACGAGAAAGGTATGGTCACATGTCTACACTACTACTCTCTGCCCCGACTGATATAGTGGATCCAACCATGGTATGTTATGACACGAGATACTCTGAGAAGGTAGCAGATCTTCTCACACATCGGTGTCTATACAATGCACAAGAACTATAATGGGGCTTGCACAGGGTATACCAGTGCACGGGAATGACATCTCATGACGGGATCCGGGAAAATACCAATCCGTGTAACAAATGTGTCGCGGATCCAGGTTATCCACACTAAGTACAAGAAATATAGTAAATATCATAAACTGGAAATTATCATAGAATGTACTCGCATGAGATCCGGTGTGAAGTATCAACAGTATCCAATACGGTGCTTCGAAGACCTAATACGGAATATCAATGTCAATTTGTGTTTTGGAGTGATAATCATTGATGTCTAAATTGAAATGTGATTTCTAGGTCATGGAAGTCAAACTAGGTCAAATCTAGGTTAACACAGTCAAACTAGGTTATTTCCTAGTTTATAGGTTGATTTTACCTATTTACAATGTTTATAAAGATATACTAGGTATTAACAAGTCACTATTTGGTTTTTAGGTACTAACTAGATCAAACTAGTCACTACTAGTTAATACTAGGCCAATACTAGGTTTCTAGGCTATATTAATAAGTTTTCTAGCATATATTACCCTAATATATACTTCTACCTATAATTTCTAGCAATACCTTGGCATATAGCTATTTACCTTATCCCGTATCACGGTATCTTAACCCATATCACACATTTACCTAATACCTTAGTCTGTATCTCAAATATCTTAACTATGAGTTAATACCTTAGTTCTAGGGTCAACACCTTGGGTAAACTAGATTTTCTAGTCCATATTAGTCATTACCTTGTTTCTAAGTCCATACCTTGAAGGTATTAGCCATACTAGGTAATATTACCAAGTATTAATATATATATCTTACATCTCTACTAATTACCTACTATCTAGGATTACCTTAGCCAATTTACCCTTTATATATCCATGGATGTACCAAATGCCTATTACATACATCATTGCCTTTACCTATCCATAACATATACTAATATGTCATTTATCTATATCTAAACATTTATCCTTTACCTATATAACATACATATATCCTACTATAGACCCATATCGCTAACAATTTACCTATTACTATACCCTCACACATGTTTGTCTACACTTACATATGGTGCTAGGTTACTTCCTTACTCATATATATATATATATATATATATATATATATATATATATATATATAAAAAAAATATATATATATATATATACACCCTACATGTCATAGTACACCAAGATATATACCCATGTACCATATCCACATGGTATAATATAACCCTTATACTATACATATAAATATATATCTATATCCCTATGTATCCTATAATATTGGTATCTATATGATACCTATATAAAATACATATATGATATTGTACTCTTACTATTCTATGCATACCCATGACTTACTTTGCTACTAAGGTATTTACTTAAACCCTTAGAATTACTTTAACTACCTATACATATACATATACACCTATATATACATATATAGATAGCATATCCTTAGGGTACCATATTCTACCTAATAGTTGACATATCCTATACCATGATATGTCATGATATCTTAATTCATTAAGTATTCCACATTTTACACCATACCTTGGCTACCTTACTTATACCCTATGTAGCATAACATGTATTCTAGTATCTTATTTCTATATATACATATACCTATAGATATTTACCTTCGATCTTTGATACATATATGCATAAATATGTATCCTAGGTTACCTACAATTGATTCCAAGATATCTATATCCTTACCCTATAACATGTATAGCTATAGATTATAGCAATATGTTTACCTATATACCTATATATCAATATACCCTTCTATTCTATTACCTATCAAAATTATCTCAGGATGCCATATGCTTACCATACCCTACTAATCATACACGCCTGGACTCACTCATCCTACTCTTGGCATTGACATATTGATATTATCTATTACCTAGTTCTAATACCCAATATCTTAGTATCTTGACCAATACCTTATCCTCCTAGATATTTATCCAACTAACTCTAATACTAATACTTGATACCAAATAGGATACCTTACTCAAGTCCTAAAACTCTTATCCTTACTCATGATACTTGAGTGTCATGATACCAATATCCTCATGGTGCCCAAGTATCACACAGTACCTTGTCTAAAACTTTAATACCTTGACACATAACTTATCTATGCTTGGCCCACTTGATAACCACTTGTATCAACACTAACACAAACTAACTAACATATATTACCTAAAAATAATATATATATATATGTACTATATCATACATATATTTGACAACCTGTGATACCTACATTCACTTGATATCCATACTATATAGGCTTATAGGATACACAAAATGCATATGTCGTATAGTCCTTTTTTTACTTGAAACCAATATTGTACCTATTACACCTATTCACTAAAATCTAAATTAAAGTATGTCGTATACATTCGTATCAGCTTTTCAAAACTTCAAACGGATCGTATTTTCGTGTTCGGAAGCTCCCGAAATTGCGAAAATACCAAAATACATTCGTCTTTCGGACACCTGACACAAATAGTTTTACAGAAAGTTTGAGAACGAATTTGGCCTATTAATATATATATTTGGAAAGCTAACTTCGATACGGTTCTTCTAAAAAAAATAGGAGATTAATCGGAGTCCTGAGCTAGGAGTTATTACATTTCTAAGTTGCTATGGCTACTAAAAACGTGGATGAATATTATGACGAATTTGGATTATTTTGAACAAATGAACACATGTATATACCCAAATCTAACCGTGCGTATCATAAGATACCATGACACAACACCATGTATCTTATTTAGAACATATACACCCAATCTCGACTCAAAAAGGACACAAATATTTCTTTGGGGACATATCGAACACTTTGTGGTCACAAATTCGAATTTCTCCCTAATTTAGCCACAAAAACTGACATAACTATTACTATAGAGCCTTCTAGTTCCTATTTCTTCACCCTAAGGGTGGTCCTTAGCCATGAATGGGTCCCTATAGATTTATTATGACAAATTAACAATAAAATTAATGGAAATAGGAATTTATACCTATTGGAAGATGGATTCCCAATGAAACCCTCCATAGGACAAAAAATCAAGGGTGGACACACTCCTCCAAGCAAAGCTCTCCTCCAATGTCCTTCTTGCTATTCCAAACTCCTATGCCTCCATGGAGATTGTAGTTTATTGGAAATGAAAGGATTTGTTTGGGTTTGGTAGAGATTTGAAAAAATTTGGGAAAGAAGGAGGCTAATGAATGAACAAACAAAATGAGTAAACCCTAATGAAAACAAGGCTCTTATAGTAGGATTTGGGTCATGATAAAATATTAAATTTGTCCCTCTCCATTTGTCATGAATATAATCTAATTAACTAAAGAAAGGAATCTCTACAACTAAAAGGAATATTCCTTTCGTGACAACTAAACGTAATTAATTATAATTGCTAACGTCATGACTAATAATAATTAGCACTAACACTTGCAAAATCTAATTGGCTAGCCACTAACTGACATTATATAATTCTAGGCAACCACTAATATAAAATAATATATATAAAAAAATAATCAACCTAAAAAATTATTAAAATATCCCTACGTTGGAAAGTGGTAGTTACAATCCTACCCCCTTAGAAAAATTTTGTCCTTGAATTTAAGATGAAAGTAGAACACTAAATGAAGAATAACTCATTTTCCAAAAGATAGGTATCACTCATATATCTTGTTTTCTCCAATTCTCATAATCCTCACTGTGGTCAAGCCGCCCCATCAAATCATGGTCTTAAGAAAATTCTATTTAAAATCATACAACATACAATTCTATTGCAAAGAACATCCAAGATTAGCAATCACGAATGGTTATGGTTTCCACCTGTCACGATATTGCACTATATCTAGGGTTACTACTAACTATATTATAACACAATATTAATAAGGCAAACTATAAGATATTAGGAATCACACAGATGAATAGATAGAAAGGAAAGAAAATGAAAGGAGAACATCAGAATGGAACCTGCTAACCCATCAGCTATAGCATCGGTCCCCTCGACCGTCATCACAAAAGCCCTATCCTGCTGGGGTGTCTTCCTCTACTCATGCAGGACAATTTGTTGTGCCACAGGTGGCCTAGATGGACCCTTTTTTTACTGCCTTAGACACCTGCACTCCTACTCTCATGATACTCCCTTGCAATACCCTATATTTAATATCACAGTGATACACCTAGCTAATATTATCACCCTCAATAACACTCACTAATACTAAATCGATATGCTACACCTATTACTTATTACTCATCAATCATGATACATCCTGGACACTTGCACCCTCTAGCCACCCTTGGTACACAGTCACTAACTCCATAACTATATTAGACGCATGCTTGATATTGTAGGATACCAACTGTTAACTATACTCTGACACATGTGTTATAACTATTGCTATAAATGGTACTACACTATGAGTCACTTCTAGGCTTATACACTGATACTTAATGCTCACCTATCCAATGGAATCACTCTCAGACTCACAAGCTATACTCCTAACAACCAACACTGATACTCAAGGACACAAACCTAACTGCAAGCTACCAAGCTACAACACTATCCAAAGAACTTTGGAACTAATAGAATGAAATCTTATAAGGAACTGGATTAGAGGAACTAAGGATATCTATATCCTGAGCTAATAAGATGATGGAAATAAATTCTATTATAACCGAAATGGAATGACAGGGATGATAAGTTAAAAACTAATTTAAGATACAATCTCATAATCATATATGTCTATCCGTAATCATATTATCCAGAATTCTCGTCACGCCAGTAAGCATAGCTGCGATAAACGATAGAGTCCATGACTGAGGTATATACTTCTGTAATCATGTTATCTAGAATCCTCACCATGCCAATCGGTATGGCTGCGAGAAACTCTAAATTCCATAACTAATATAAATATATCCAGTCAGGCTCTATGTCTTCGTCGCGCCAACTAGTATGGCTATAATAAAATCTAGACTCCATAACCAAGCAGACATTTACCTTTCACACTGTTCTTATCAAATATGTCATCAAAATACACCTTAACTTAGTCCATAAAATTCAACCAATACCAAATCAAAGTCAACAGCAAACTCCAAGGATAAAAATTCAACAACGACCAACAAGAATAAAATTCAACAACGAACAAGGTAGAATAGACGGAGACAAGTGAAAATAGTCTCCAAGATAGAGTTTATAGTGAGATTCTCAGGAGTCATCCTAGGAATCTCTCAAGGAGTCCTAATTGTGATTGAGTACCCTCTCATCCTAATGTCCTATTTTCTATATCATATATTCTATTGCAGGCTCGTAGTAGTACAACTAAGCCATTACACTACCACAACATCGCTCTAATTGCGAAGCCTAACATGTATGGGCCATTACAAAAACATGTCACGACTCGCACCCGATGTAGGGGCATGAGTGCGAGACAACGCCTAGCATACGCCGCATCATCGACGGTAGAACGCTGTCTGGGTCTACTATACTAACTAACAATATAAATATCAAAACCTGTCAAGATATCTCAACTCCAAACGGGGGACAAATAATGATAATATTCATACTCATTCACAATGACTAAAAGGAAGATAAATGACATGATAAAGATAATGACATGATATGAAATATCCAGTAGTTTAACATAACATAATACAAGACCACAATCAGTCTAAGAGTCATCTATCTCCAATAACAACAGTCTCAAAATAATAACATGTTAGAGTCATAAGGCTGGAGACAAATCCAGTACAATCTAGTCTAACTGAGTCGCTGATAAAGCCTCCTCAGCTGGAGCTAAACCCTCTTGAATTAGTGCCTCCTGGTCTACGTCTACTACATCATGTGGGCCATAGTAGTTAGGACAACCGTCTATCTAAATTATCTAGAAAAAATATATCCAGTCAGGATTGGAGCGAAGTACATCTCTAATAATTGTTCCAAATAAATGACAAAGATTATGAAGCAGTAAATAGAGAGATTATACAAGATGTAAAGTGTACATGAAAGTAGCATGGCAAGGGTGAAGCTATAAACTAGATCAAGAGTAAGTAAAACATGTTATATCATGTACAAGAGTCCAGAAATATACTATCTATGTGAGTGAGTACTAGTTTCAACAAGTGACCGGCTTGGGAACTTGTATGGGAAATATGGCCTGGCTAGTTATACGTGCAGTGTATGACTAACACTCACGGGAAAATAATATCATGTATGAAAAAGGTATGGTCATATGTCTACACTACTACTCCCTACCCCGACTGGTACAGTGGATTCAACTGTTTGTAAAACAGAAGTTTGAATTTTACAAACTAAGAAAGAAAGAAAGTACAAGAGTACAATAATTTTTGGGAAAGTACAACTGTAGGAATCTGATCAGAAGACGATCACTTTATCCCTTGGACGATGTGATATCAAAGACATAAGCCTCTGGAGAATACAACAACACTTTGTCAGGAGATTATGATCATTAGTGATCCTTTGGGACTGATTTGAAACTCTATTTGTAGAGTTCTTGAAATAACTATTAAGTAGTTATTCTGAGTGGCACGCACTTCAGGTTGCGTGCCTCTTGTCCAGTTACGCGAGCGGTTACTATAACTGTTGGGGACGCATGGCATCGTTTGAATGAGATGCGCGTGGTCGTGGACAGTGTAGTGGATACGTTCTTTGAGATTAGTGGCATGCGCGTCACGTCATCCTGCTTCTGGACATAAAATTTGATCAAGTGGTGCCAACTAGCTAGGTTACGCACGAGCGCAACTCAACAACTGGCGCCTTTGACTGGGTCTTCTATGTTGTATTGATTAATTCTTATGCCACTTGACGACTTGTGCGGGCCAGTTGTTAGCATTAATTACATGCTGATAAACTCTTCTCAAGCGTTGCGTTGTACGAGATTCAAATAGATTTTTTTTGATTTTCGTGCTGTCAGTTATCAGTAATGATGACAGCCGTTACAGCTTCTCGAGGAGGCTTGCCACGTGGCGCCGCGTACCCTGGCTTTGGCACAACCTGAGACTGGCGCAACCTAATGATCTAGCGCCACTTGATGATAGCGCCCTTTAATGAGTGACGCCCCTTGATTTTTAGCTTCTACAAGACCCCCTTCAAAGTTTTAAAAGTGTGAAAGATTTCAAAATTTTGAAATACTTTGAATTTGAATAACTTAACACGGGTTGCGCCAGTCAAACGTTCAACAGATTCCGAATTTGAAGCGTCAATTGCGCAACAGTTTCGAAAAAGACTCTTTAGGCTATAAATAGCCGTCTAAAGAGAATTTTAACTTTTTACGAAAGTAAAAACTCTTAAACTCTTTCATCTTCTTCTTTCCATTTCTCGGAGCTCCTCTGACGATCGTCAATGGCCCCAAAGAAGTCTATCATCGTCAAAGAAAAGGCCATTGATGGGCCTTTATCTCATGCACCATCGACGAGGGTGCCTCAATACGCACCGCCATCATTGAGAACTGAGAGAGCCAACCCGGCACTCGAAGGTGATTCTTCGAAAATGGACCGAACGTCGACTGGATCGACCAACTCTTTTTAGAGTTTTGGTCGACTCCTGCGTATTACAATGTGCGCACCTCTTTTTAGAGTGTAGATGCGCTTCACAACTTGCACCTTCTCTGTTTAGAGTTTGGTTGCTGTCCATACACTGTTCGTTTTTACAAACTGTGTTGCACGAGTTTCAAATTTATGCTTTCTAATTTTGTGCAATTGCACATATATGTCAAAGTGGCGCAACTTGAAATCACGCGCAACACAGATGTCATGCAACGCAGATGCCGCACAACACAGATGTCGTGCAACGTAGATGTCGTGCAACACGGATGTCGTACAACACGGATGTCGCGCAACCTATAATTTTGTGTATTCTGTTCATAGAATTATGCTCTTTTTGAGACTAACTTTTGTTTGTTCTTCTTTTTTTGTAGTCAACCTTAGAGAAGACCCTGATGCCGAGAAATTTGCTTCTGCTTTCAATGTGCCGAAGTATAAAGAAGACTTATCACATGTCTCGTATCCTCAATACGATGCTCCTGAATCCAGAAAGGCTATACTCACTGTCCAAGAGAGTAAGACCTTGTTAAGTCTAATAAACGGTGAACCTTTGGAGAGTGTAGACAATATGGTTCATAAGAAACTGGCTTTCTTGTTTGGAGATGCAATCAAGAAGACATCTCAGCCAAAGGCCAAGAAAGAAGAAAGGTTTTATCAATGTGCGGACAGAATTATGTATCTCACTAAGATGTTGAGATACGTGTCCTTGTTCCAATATGAATTCTCCAGTTACCCTCGACGGATGGTATGGGACATGACTCCGATTCTGCAAGCCAGAGTTGGAAAAATAAGTTACAGATTAGGTCTGCATAGCAAGGACCTAATTTATAGTACTTCAGATAGGTACAGCTCCCATCTGAGGGGTTTGTGTAGCATTTGCTTCCTAAGAAATTAATTTTGATAATTAGGAATTAATTTAGGATCACAAGGGAGCGTACCTAATCCTATAGCTTAATTATAGTAAAACTATGACATATGTGGTCCCCAGGGTCCCCAGACCGTCTCTAAAGTATCATTTTGTTATTTTAGAATTTCTTGGATTTTTAGGAGATTTTTAGAAAATTTTTATATATGGTTTCATTATTTTCTTAAGCTTCTAGAAATTTTTGTGAAGGCACCCGAGAGTATTTTTGAGGTCAAATAAATTATTTGGGCTCTAGAACCCTCAAACAATTTTCTAGAATTTTCTAGGAATTTTTAGGAATTTTCTGGGATTTATTTAGAATTTTTAGGATTTTTCCTGATTTTTATTTATTTTTCTGTAATTAAAAACCTATTTTCTAATATCATTATACAGTCAGCCGAGCAGGGGGCCCACCCGTCAGCCGCTGAAGCGGGGAGGGCCAGGCCCACCCGTCAGTGTATGGGTGAGCTCCACGTGGGTTACCATATTAGGAAGCCGAGCTTAGAGATGAGCTGGCTCACCCCCCAAGCCGGCTTACTCCTGATCCGTTGGATCTGGGCGGGAGGCAGCAGATGCTGCCACGTGTCCCCGCCCAGCCGCGTCAAAGCCAGCCACCGACTCTTATATTCCCTATATATATATTAGTATAATTTGGTTTTCCGAAACCCTATTTTATTTCAGCAGCTTTTGAGAGGAAGTTCAATAGGAATTCTTCGACTTCGCGGAGGGTTTACCGTTGATCCAGACATCCGTTTTGCGTGCCATTTTTTTTGTTAGAAGTGTATTAAGGTTAGGTTTCTTAATATATAATTTATTTTCTGTTATTTTGACCTCAAATTTCTGAATAATTATTTGAGTGTCGGTTGTCCAAAAATCAACACGTCGCACGGTTTTTGAGATTCCGAGCGATCTCGAACTCTGTTTCGCGATCCGTTTGAAGTTTTCGAAATCTGACACCGAGTTCTACAACATATAACTTTTCCAGAAATTCAGAGTTTCATCTAGTATTTTATTTTGTTCATAGAAGTCAGATTTGGTCAACGGTTCATCGATTTGGTCATGGTTAGCCATAATGGCGATAACTTTTGTCCAAATCATGATTTTGTGGCACGGTCGATTCCAGTGCACTCATGGTGGTGAAATCTACCATGTTGCACACTCAAACTTTGAATTCATAATGTTTGACCAGTTAGTCAATAGTATGTCTCGGTTTGCGTGCCACGAGTCTCGAATTTGGAATCGTGAATTTCCTTGGCCAAATATTTGTGTATAGATTGTTATTTCAGAATTAAATAGGTTAAAATAGGATTTTAGATGATTTATTCCAGAATTGGAATAGTATTAATTAATTTAACCCATTAGCCACTTTCTAGGATTTTTAGAGTGGGATTTGTATATCTAACTTGTGGTTGTTTGTACGACGGGGTTCGTGGGATGATGGCTTGATTTGATAGCTTCTAGGCCGGAGTTCATATTGTCTTCAAACTTGTGAAATCAATCCGTCCAGGAGTTCAGGCAAGTACTTGTTGACACCTTCATGTGCATTTACTTTATATTGTTATATTTTACTTATACATGCTATCTTCCGTGTCTTGACTGTTACACACACGAGAGTTGAGTGTTTGACTATTGATCATGTTTTTTCATTGTTATCATGATCGTTATCATGATCGTATTTTCATGATTGTGAGGTATGGATATTGGAGGGGTACAATTACTAGGCACGTGGACAAAGCCCAGATTGTATTGTTGGCAACTCTCCCGGTTACGGGGGCGGGCCTTATAACCTCATCGTTCGCCCAAGCCGTCCATGTGTAGGAACGTTGTACTTCTCATGACACATGCACTACGAGTGTTTATATGAGTCTTTTTACTTTTCATGCTTGTTACTTTCCTTATCAGTTTCTTCCATCTCATGATTTCTTGTTCATATTGTTCATTGTTTCCATTGATCATTATTTTCCATGTTTAGTGTTTTATTACTTTATATTGTACTTGTATCATGGTGGTTAGACTTGTACTTATTCCAATCCTGACTGGATAACCATTTTTCAGTTGTAGACGACGTGATCTGTCCAGAGGTTTACGGTGAGTATGTTGGAGACACCGACGTCACTGGCGTACCCAGTTCCAGCACTGATGCAAATTAGCATATTTTTTTCCTTATGGATTCGCATTAGTTAGTAGTTATTGTTATGGAGTTAGTTGTCTATTTTATTTTCTGTTATCCGGGTTTGTTCCCGAGACTTTCCGAGTTGTAGTGGATTTTTCATATTTATAATATTGAGACTATTGGATATTTTAGTAATTTTTGTTGGCTTAGTTGTGGATGATATATATGCGTGTTGTGCTTGTTGTGGACCATTGTTATCATAGACAGCGTACTACCGCCGATGCTGCGGCGTAGGCTGGACTTGGCCACGTACTCGTATCCCAAAATTGGGAGCGGGTCGTGACAAGTTTTTATGGTGGCCCATGCAGGTCCAATTTCGCAAAAGACTGCAAACTCGTAGTAGTGCTTAAGTTAGCTGTACTATTACGAGCCTGCGAATATATTTGAAGTTAGGAGGTTATATCATCCACAAAATAGGACTTCTAACCTTATGAGTCTATTTTATCTTAGGATCGTATTGTCTCTTAATTTGCATCTTGCTTGATTCCGTCCGTGATTTCTTCGATATGTGTGCATCTACCGTACTAACCATATCCTTTTTTTCCTTTTAGTTCACAATGGTTGAGACAAGGCGCAGTGCGATCTGTAAAGGGAAAAGGGTAGCTAACCCATATGCTACTCCCGAACCCGAGGGATCGACAGCAGAGAGTACTGAGTTCGTAGAGCCTTCTAACCATCAACAAGATAGGGTTAGCGCTGAGGATCTTCCACCCCCACCACCAGAAGCCCCAATCCAAGGAGTGACTGTAGATGGAGCACACATCCTTGCGATACTCCAGGGCATGATGGAGACTCAGCAGAGGCATACAGACGTTTTGGAGAGAAGCATAGAAATACGACAAGATCGTGTGGGTACTATTGATGGGTTTCGCAAAATGAACCCACCTTCCTTCACTGGTTCGAAAAAACCCATTGAAGTTACCAACTGGCTAGTAGAGATAGAGACACTACTAGAAGCATCAGAGTTGCCACCAGAAAAGTGGATAAAAGCGGTGAAGCTGCAGCTCAAGGACAATGCACATCATTGGTGGACTGCACGAGAAAGACGGTTGGGCAAGAATGTGTCATGGAAAGAGTTTACGGACCTCTTCAACACCATGTTCTTCCCCATGACAGTTCGGAAGGAGTTACGGGATCAGTTCATACGACTAGAGTAGGAGAGCATGAGGGTGGATGAATATGATACAGAATTCAGTCGTTTGAGCCGCTTTACTCATACTCTTGTCTCCACAGAAGAAGAAAAGGCAGAGAAGTTCCATTCTGGGTTAAATTATAAGTTGCAGAGTTTGACAGCATCAGCAGATCCGACATCATATACGGCTATCCTGAATGCGGCTAGACGTCAGGAGTCTATTTTGAAGAAGAAGCAGACTGATCTGAAGAGGACTTCTTCCATGATTTCTTCAGATAAGACATCTCAAGGTGCAGCAAAGCGTCTCCAGTTTCAGCAGCACAGACCACTTATCAAGGCAGCACCAGTACATCAGAACAAACAAAATCAGCCCCTTCCAGTATGCCAGTTTTGCCAGAAGACTGGGCATACCTCGGCTGTATGTAGGAAGAGGTTGGGACATTGTCTTCATTGTGGATCACCTAACCACCAAGTACGAGTGTGCCCCTCTATATCACGAAGATCATCCAGTGGGGATCAGAGAGCAGTAGTTCAATCTCGACCGACAGCAGATGGAGGGCAGTAGAGAGGACCACCACTACCAAGCCAAGGACAAAAGTTTGCTCAACATCAGCAGCAGAAGGGAGGCCAGAGGAATGGTCATGCATTTACCATGACTGAAGAGGAGGATGAAAATTTGACAGATATTATTGCAGGTACGGTTTTATTAAATTCATTTCCTGCCATTGCCTTATTCGATTCTGGGGCTTCTCGTTCTTTTGTATCAGTAGCTTTCTTGATAAAGCATGGTATTATGACTACTCCCTTGAGTAAGAGTCTTAGAATATTAACCGGTGGAGGTAGTGTTCCGGTTAGTGATATTTGTAGGGACTGCCGTATAGTTATTTGTGGTCGAGAGATGCGAGCAAGATTGCTTGTTATGCCCATTGTTAGTTTCGATATTATTCTTGGCATGGATTGGCTGAGCAAATACCACACGATGATAGACTGCCATCGAGGGTGTGTCATCTTTAGGCCACCCGGAGAGCCCGAGTTCGAGTTTTCTAGAGAAAGTGCAGAGTTTGGCGTACGAGTTGTATGTGGATCCTTGACAACAGAAGAAGTTACACGACATCCACTTATTATGGAGTTCTTGGACGTATTTCCCGAGGATCTGCCAGGTCTACCCCCGGATAGAGCAGTAGAGTTCTCTATTGACTTAGTGCCAGGAGCGGCACCAGTGGCACAGAATGTGTACCATATTAACAAGAAGGAAATGGAGGAGTTGAAGGCACAGTTGGAGGATCTTGAGAGTAAAGGATTTATTCGTTCGAGTGCTTCACCTTGGGGTGCTCCAGTACTTTTTGTACCCAAGAAAGATGGGTCGGTGAGGATGTGTATTGACTATTGTGCACTCAATGCACTAACGGTCAAGAACAGATATCCTTTGCCCAGGATTGACGATCTCTTTGAACAATTGAGCTGAGCCAGGGTATTCTCGAAGATTGATCTACGATCTGGTTATCATCAAGTAAAGGTGCGGAAGGAAGACATTGCAAAGACAGCTTTTAGGACTCGGTATGGGCACTACGAGTTCCTAGTGATGCCGTTTGGATTAACCAATACTCTAGCGGTATTTATGAATCTGATGAACAAAGTCTTTCATCAGTATTTGGACCGGTTCATGGTTGTATTTATAGATGATATACTGATATACTCGAAGACTGAAGAGGAGCATGAGCAGCATTTACGGATTGTCTTGGAGACATTGCGACAGAAGAAGTTATATGGCAAGTTATCCAAATGTGAGTTCTTCTTGGACAAAGTTAGTTTCCTTGGGCATATTGTGACAGGAGATAGGATATCGGTAGATCCCAATAAGATAGAAGCTGTGAAGGCATGGCCCACACCAGATTCTGTAGCAGAGGTGAGGAGCTTTTTGGGCTTGGCTGGTTATTATCGAAAGTTTGTGAAGGATTTTGCGAAGATTGCAGAGCCAATGACGAAGCTCACCAGGAAAAATGAGGCTTTTACTTGGACAGAAGCATGCCAAGATACTTTTGATGAGTTAAAAAGAAGATTGACCACTGCTCCTATTTTGACCTTACCATCAGGATCGAAGGGATTTGTGATATATAGTGATGCCTCGGGTAAAGGTCTTGGTTATGTGTTAGAGCAACATAAAAAGGTAGTGGCGTATGCTTCTAGGCAATTACGGCCACATGAAAAGAATTATCCTAGTCATGATCTCGAGCTGGCAGCAGTAGTATTTGCACTGAAGCTTTGGAAGCATTACCTTTATGGCGAGAGGGTGGAGATATATACAGACCACAAGAGCCTCAAGTATGTGTTCACTCAGAAAGAAATTAACATGAGGCAGAGAAGATGGCTCGAGTTGATGAAGGATTTTGATCTCATATTACAGTATCACCCGGGGAAGGCGAATGTAGTAGCGGATGCATTGAGTCGATATCCCACAGCGATGTACTTGACTATGGACAGGCATCTATTGGAGGACTTGGAGAGCTTGGGTATTGAGGTAGTTATACCGGGAGTAGAGGGACAGGTGATGAACTTACAGATTGGATCAAATTTGATGGACAAGGTTCGGGAGGCACAAACACAAGATGAGGGGCTGCAGAAGATCAGAGCTCAAGTAGAAGCAGGACAGAGTAGTGACTTTACTATTCATGAGGATGGGTCACTAAGATATGGTAATAGGCTTTGTGTACCAAGTGGAGGAATTCGAGAAGAGATTATGCAGGAAGCCCACAAGTCTCAATATTCGATACACCCAGGAGCAACAAAGATGTATAAGGATCTAAGGAATCACGTATGGTGGTATGGTATGAAAAGAGAAGTCACCCAATTTGTCTCGAGATGTTTGGTATGCCAACAAGTCAAAGCGGAAAGACAAAGACCCAGAGGATTATTGTAGCCATTACCCATTCCTGAGTGGAAGTGGGAACGTATTACGATGGATTTTGTGACTGGATTGCCGAGGACACAGAGCGGGAAGGATGCGATTTGGGTCATCGTGGATAGGTTGACCAAATCGGCACACTTTATACCTTTCAAGGTTGGGTTGTCTACCGAAGGTTTAGCGGAGTTATATGTTCGACAGATTGTGAGATTGCATGGTGTTCTAGTGAGTATAGTCTCCGATAGAGATTCACGGTTTACGTCACACTTTTGGAGGAGTTTACAAGAGAGCCTTGGTACGCAGCTCAAGTTCAGTACAGCTTATCACCCACAGACTGATGGGCAGTCTGAGCGTACTATTCAGACACTAGAAGACATGTTGCGTACTTGTATGTTAGATTTTGGTGGGTCATAGGATGATCACTTATATTTGGTGGAGTTCTCTAACAATAATAGCTATCAAGCAAGTATAGATATGTCACCTTTCGAGGCGCTCTATGGACGGAGGTGTCGTACCCCTTTGTCATGGGATGACGTGGGTGAGAGATCCTTGTTAGGACCGGAGATGGTTGTGGATGCCGCAGAGAAAGTGAAGAAGATTCGTGAGCGACTGAGGGTAGCACAAGATCGACAGAGGCATTGGGCAGATAGTCACTGGAGGCCATTATCATTCGAGGTTGGCGATTTGGTATTCTTGAAGATCTCGCCGACTCGTGGTACTATTAGATTTGGTAGAAGCGGGAAGCTTAGTCCGAGATTTATTGGACCATTTGGTATTCTCGACAGAGTTGGAGATGTTGCTTATAGACTGGCACTTCCACCCACATTGGAGAATGTTCATAATGTATTCCATGTATCACAGTTGAGGAAGTACGTAGCTGACCCAAGCCATGTATTAGATCATTCGAAGATTGAGGTATGACCAAGACTATCCTACCAAGAGCCACCAGTAGAGATCTTGGACAGACGGGAGAAGGTTTTGAAGAGGCAGATCATACCCTTGGTTCGAGTAGCATGGAGACATCACTCACCCGGGGAGTCCACTTGGGAGCGAGAAGATGAAATACGGGAGAGGTTTCCCTATTTGTTTGAGGATTGAGGTAATTTTGTTTATGTAGCATTATTTTATTTTTGAGGACAAAAATATTTTAAGGGGGATAGTTTGTAGCATTTGCTTCCTAAGAAATTAATTTTGATAATTAGGAATTGATTTGGGATCACAAGGGTGCGTACCTAAGCCTGTAGCTTAAGTATAGTAAAACTAGGACATATGTGGTCCCCAGGGTCCCCAGACAGTCTCTAGAGTATCATTTTGTTATTTTAGAATTTCTTGGATTTTTAGGAGATTTTTAGATAATTTTTATATATGGTTTTATTATTTTCTTAAGCTTCTAGAAATTTTTGTGAAGGCACCCGAGAGTATTTTTGAGGTCAAATAAATTATTTGGGCTCTAGAACCCTCAAACAATTTTCTAGGAATTTTTAGGAATTTTTTGGGATTTATTTGGAATTTTTAGGATTTTTTCTGATTTTTATTTATTTTTCTGTAATTAAAAACCTATTTTCTAATATCATTATACAGTCAGCCGAGCGGGGGGCCCACCCGTCAGCCGCTGAAGCGGGAGGGGCAGGCCCACCCGTCAGTGTACGGGTGAGCTCCACGTGGGTTACCATATTAGGAAGCCGAGCTCAGAGATGAGCTGGCTCACCCCCCAAGCCGGCTTACTCCTGATCCGTTGGATCTGGGCGGGAGGCAGCAAATGCTGCCACGTGTCCTCGCCCAGCCGCGTCAAAGCCAGCCACCGACTCTTATATTCCCTATATATATATTAATATAATTAGGTTTTCTGAAACCCTATTTTATTTCAGCAACTTTTGAGAGGAAGTTCAATAGGAATTCTTCGACTTCGCGGAGGGTTTGCCGTTGATCCAGACATCCGTTTTGTGCGCTGTTTTTTTTGTTAGAAGTGTATTGAGGTTAGGTTACTTAATATATAATTTATTTTCTGTTATTTTGACCTTGAATTTCTGAATAATTATTTGAGTGTCGGTTGTCCAAAAATCAACATGTCGCACGGTTTTCGAGATTTCGAGCGATCCCGAACTCCGTTTCGTGATCCGTTCAAAGTTTTGGAAAGTTGACACTGAGCTATACAACATATAATTTTTCTAGAAATTTAGAGTTTCATCTAGTATTTTATTTTGTTCATAGAAGTCAGATTTGGTCAACGGTTCATCGATTTGGTCATGGTTAGCCATAATGGCGATAACTTTTGACCAAATCATGATTTTGTGGCACGGTCAATTCCAGTGCACTCATGGCGGTGAAATCTACCATGTTGCACACTCAAACTTTGAATTCATAATGTTTGACCAGTTAGTCAACAGTATGTCTCGGTTTGCGTGCCACGAGTCTCGAATTTGGAATCGTGAATTTCCTTGGCCAAATATTTGTGTGTAGATTGTTATTTCAGAATTAAATAGGTTAAAATAGGATTTTAGATGATTTATTCCAGAATTAGAATAGTATTAATTAATTTAACCCATTAGCCACTTTCTAGGATTTTTAGAGTGGGATTTGTATATCTAACTTGTGGTTGTTTGTGCGACGGGGTTCGTGGGATGATGGCTTGATTTGATAGCTTCTAGGCCAGAGTTCATATTGTCTTCAAACTTGTGAAATCAATCCGTCCAGGAGTTCAGGCAAGTACTTGTTGACACCTTCATGTGTATTTACTTTATATTGTTATATTTCACTTATACATGCTATCTTCCGTGTCTTGACTGTTACACACACGAGAGTTGAGTGTTTGACTATTGATCATGTTTTTTCATTGTTATCGTGATCGTTATCGTGATCATGTTTTCGTGATTGTGAGGTATGGATATTGGAGGGGTACAATTACTAGGCACGTGGACAAAGCCCAGATTGTATTGTTGGCAACTCTCCCGGTTACGGGGGCGGGCCTTATAACCTCATCGTTCGCCCAAGCCGTCCATGTGTAGGAACGTTGTACTTCTCACGACACGTGCACTACGAGTGTTTATATGAGTCTCTTTACTTTTCATGCTTGTTACTTTCCTTATCAGTTTCTTCCATCTCATGATTTCTTGTTCATATTGTTCATTGTTTCCATTGATCATTATTTTCCATGTTTAGTGTTTTATTACTTTATATTGTACTTGTATCATGGTGGTTAGACTTGTACTTGTTCCAATCCTGACTGGATAACCATTTTTCAGTTGTAGACGACGTGATCTGTCCAGAGGTTTACGGTGAGTATGTTGGAGACACCGACGTCACTGGCGTACCCGGTTCCAGCACTGATGCGAATTAGCATATTTTTTTCCTTATGGATTCGCATTAGTTAGTAGTTATAGTTATGGAGTTAGTTGTCTATTTTATTTTCTGTTATCCAGGTTTGTTCCCGAGACTTTCTGAGTTGTAATAGATTTTTCATATTTATAATATTGAGACTATTGGATATTTTAGTGATTTTTGTTGGCTTAGTTGTGGATGATATATATATGCGTGTTGTGCTTGTTGTGGACCATTGTTATCATAGACAGCGTACTACCGCCGATACTGCGGCGAAGGCTGGACTTGGCCACGTACTCGTATCCCAAAATTGGGAGCGGGTCGTGACAGTTTGAAGCCGAGCTGTATACCTCCGGAAGATTCATCGATGCTTCTTTCCGTCAGGGTACCCATCTTCGTGAACACATTCGCTAAAGCTGAAGGAAGATACCCAGATCAGGCCATGCGTTTGACAGGCCTAGTGAACCCAGACATGAAGCGTTGGAGCAGCTTAGCGATTTGGATTCTAGATCAGTTCAAGGACAAACTCCTCGAACTAGAACTTTATGAGGCCATCTGGACCACTGTTTACGGCTTTCGCCCAAATGCTCATATGTATTTGGCTCTGATTGAAAGATACAACGTCAGAACCGGTACCTTCATGACCCCTCGCAGGAAAATTGGTTTTGCACTTCATGAGATGAAATATCTCTCATATCTTCCAATGGATAACAACCCATATAAAGAATATGTGCCCACTAATGAGGAACTGGATATCCTGTCTACAGAGAACCCTCAGATGGTGGCTATGTTTGAGGAGCTTCTGTGCCATTATAAGATATGCTTCCTTTATTACAAAAGTGCTTCCACATGGACCTGTTATACAACCAAGTGGCTATCATATTTGTTTTTGGACCATATCTTTAAAGACAAGGTAGTCAAGATTCAGGCTTACGATCCTTGCTTCTTCAAACCACTTAGCCACAGCTACATAGAAAAACTGATGGAAAAGTCCAAGCATACCGTTAACATCTTGGATGTAGACTGGCACCTATTGAGAGTTATCTCAGCAGGGTTACAGACCCATGTCAAAAGAAGCCCAGTTGGCATGTTTTTTTTCTTTGTGGCTGCGACGGTTTATAGTTCCCGAAGCCAGTACAATCGATAGATTTCACCAAGGCGTACTATTTGCTGTTGTGCATTTAGTATTTGGCCACAAGATGGACAATCTTTCAGGTATGACTTGTTACCTGAATGCAGGATTGCGTTCTTTTGTTGACACCATGCTGCACGATAAGGCTGCTCGGCTGGATTTTCCTCGCACCAAAATGCCTTATACTTATTTGTTTGGGTGGTTATTGCTACAACATCCCAGCTTGATGGACCCTGATATGGGTGAAGTTGGAGGCAACTTTATCAAGCATTATTCCAATGCTCGATGGAATATAAACACACTTTTAAAATGCAAAAAAGCTTTGAACCAAGGATCTGGATGGAGATTTCAATATGTCCCTCCCCCTCTAGGATATGAGAATCTTCTCCCATAGATCATGGATTTAGAAACGGCGTCTCTCCATCTGACTCCGGCTAATTTTGTATGGTTGAAGACAATTCGGCCATCTCACCTAGTATACCGATTTGAGGAACTGTTTCCTGGAACCGTATTTGCCAAGTCGATTCGCTCGGCAATTTGGCTACGACCACCTGAATGTGGGGAATGCCACTACTTGCCTACGTACAGGCTAAGGGTTTTCTGATTGATGGTGCTAGAGCTTGGAGATATTATAATGCCAGAGGCACCAAAGCTATGTTCTCCATGCCCAATAATCTTGCTCAGGGTCCGCGTATGTTATACACATACGCGAATTTCTATACTTCGGCAAACACTTTCGTCGAAAACTTTCATCTGGCCCACATGTTTGCTAGTAATAAGCGATCAAAGGCTGGAGTCCGTACTGCACAATTGTTCAGAGATACAGAAGATCAAGACCTTGCCGATGAACCTCTGGAGGCTTCTCTTGTGGGCTTCCTAGATGAAGTAAATGATCCGTTGGACGTATCACTAAAGGTACAAACGGAGAAGTCTCCCGCCAAGGGGCTTAAGGAAAGGAAGACTGAAGAGTCATCTGCTCCTTCACACCATGATGATCTTTCTTCTTCAGCTAAGGCTCCAGGGAAGAAAAAGACGAAGACCACGTTGGTCATTAGTGAACAACCTACAACCAGGACAACTCGGTCCCAGTCGAAGCAGATGCATACTGGGGCATCCCCTGGGGAAGGAGAGAGAACTCCTTTGGTTCCAAAATAGAGTGGAGTCATCCGAGAAAAAGTGCCCAGAATTCCTAATATGCTAGACAACCTTGATAAGGTCAAAGAAGAACCTGTAGCACCTCTGCTATGGAAGGCCAGAAGAAAATTGATGGTAACTCGAGCAGAACGTCAAGCAATTGACGCTTCCTCCATCCCTTCCAGACTAAAGGAATCTTCTAGTAGACCTGATACATCATTACCCTCATAGAAGGATCTGCCATCTCAAAAAGGTAATATCTGTACTTTTAAGCATAATTAAGATATGAATAATATATATTGATATTATTCTTTTTTATCTACAGAGACTATAGCAATTGATATTCCAATATCAGTTACTACCCAGGATACCGAGTTGTGCGGACGACTGTTTCTGTAACTGCACTGGCTGCAGCAAGAGTAATATTGTCATCCCCAACTCCAGATGTCCCAGAGGCTACATTCCTCGAGGAGGAGTTGCCTCCTATTGAATCTCAAGTCGGGGTTGCCGATCTTCCAGCCGCTCAAACTCCTACTCGTTCTCAAGAAGATCGAAAAATGATAGACGCCCTCTAGGATTGTGACTATGGTGATGCGTCAATCGGAGATGATTCCACAAGCGCTGCTGAAGAAGACCCAGTTTTAGTGGATGTCCTACTGAATCAAGGAATACCGACCGAAGAAGGCCATATAACTGTTGAGGGTGAAGGGCACCCCGTTATTGATAAGGGGCATCCAAGCCTAAAAATTGATGAGCCTGAAAATAACGAAGATCAGACTACAGCTCCTGAAGATGCTGGAAATGATAAAAATTCTAGCAACATTGCTGTAGAGACTCAGACCCGTGTCGATCAAGCTCTTGAGGTCAAGGATGCATAAGTGATTGCTTCAACTAACCAAGCAGAGTCGGGGGCCGGAAGCAGCCATTTCCTATCAGGCAGTTCCGAGGCTGGAAGTAGTTAGGCAGTCATTTTCTATCAGAAAGTTCCGAGGCTGGAAGTAGTTAGGCGGTAGTGTCTGAAACTACCAAGGCCGGGCTCCGTACGGATTTGGTTACACCCACGATACCCCATATCTACTGCCAAATTCGGGTAAATTTCTAATTTTAATCACCCTAATTTTTTTATAATGATATACACTGACTGTGTATCTTAACCGTAACAGGTCCTATGGGGGCGATTGTGCCATTTCCTTCGACGGCTCTCAGCTTCAGCTCAACAATGGCTCCTCTAGATATGGGGACCCATACTGGAGAAGGAAGCTCGACTATGATGCATGTAGTCGGGTCTCCTGGTGCACAGTCTACGATTCCTCCAACTGCTGCAGGAGGAGAAATTCCAGCAGAGATAGCTACTCCGGGCGTCTTAGCAATGAACAGTCTCATCGTAGAGTCCTATACCAACGCTTTCTTCACATCCTTGTGTCACGCCCCGCTCCCGTAGGAGCGATCATCCTCGCTAAGGCGTGATGCCGCTCGAGCCTAGATTGCGCTCGTGCAAAGCGGGTTCCATAATGGTCGATTACAGCGGCTGCGACGGGGTCGTCGCACAGAAGTCCCAAGAAGAGATATTGAATATACCAGCAAAAATTTAGAACAAAACACAAGTCATTCAAAAGAAGCTCTTTATTGATATTGAAACAAGGATTACAAAGAGGCGCAAGGCCAAGATTATAAGTCCCTCAAGCTCACTCAAGCTCACTCTTCTCACACTACAAGTCACTCAGGTCTCTCTCATGTCTCAATACAAGTCTTGGACCAGCGGATGCTTCGGAGAGACGACGTCCATACATTATGTCCCGTATAAGTCTTAACTCCACACGGCCGCGCGCTTCGAATCGCCAAGGAACTCCATGCCTCGACGCATCCAAGCGAGCTCCATGCCACGAGCTTCTACCTATGCCTGCACATGAAAACTATGTGGGTGTCAGTACTCAACTATGCTGGTGGAATGAGCTTCTCGTCCACCCATACAAAACCGACACGTTCATTTCACTTTGTGCAACATAGTCCCTTTATGATTGTCTTTCTACTCTTACCTTAGGATCAGTTTTAGGACAGATACATTGGCTGATTTTGTGTCTCAAGACCATCCCGTGCTTGTATCAACGTTAACCTATCAAGTCGTGCTTGTCTTTTGGCCCGTAATCAAAGACGCAACTACTCGGAGAGACTCTATTTCCATGTGACCGTGCTACAAATCCATCGTGTCATGCCTCACAACTCAGTATGACTTAACCATATCGCCGCCTCGCGGTCCTTGCTACTTTGATCACCAACTGACCCAATCAAGACTTGTGGGCTAAGTGTCACTCGACGACTTTGCCTTACGGCATTTCCTGACTTAAACTCAAGATGAATCAAATCCAACTTATGCAACTTATATGTCGACAACTTAAGACTCGATGCCACATCTCGTATCGAAGCACGATGTCTTTGTTGCAGCCAAATCTTAGGCCCAAACATTGTCTTCTGATCGTGCACGCATTCGACTTGACTCATTGATATAGTGAACACCACACTCGACTCAATCCAAAGGCATACACGTGGATCGCCGCCCACGCTGACTCATCTATATGAACTAGTCACTAGCGTCCAGCGCTATAATGGACTCCCTGTATAGCTTTTGATTAGACGGACGCCCCTTACCAGTGCGAGTAGCTAGCTCCGCTGCAAGTCCCGCCTAACCCGTGCGGTCATCCAGTACAGCTACGATGTCTACCATCGAAACAGTTCCTATGGGCCGTCTGGGTCGCCGTTTGAAAAACTGTTTATTTTACCTTGTACAAGTTGTCCAATGACCATGCAAGACTCGACTCAAACTGACGTCTCACACAGTAAATCTACTTCTAGTGTTACCATCTCTTTCAGGGCCAAGTTCAATACTTCTCACATCTGAGACCTTCCCTCGACGACCCGGTCGCGAGCATTCTTCCTTCTTATCCTATCATTTCATTCAATTCAGGAACGACTATTTGAAAGCCCTCCTTCCAATTCAATTTAATCAACCATGGCTCATGCCTTAAAAATACTAAGTCTGTGACATCGTGCCTTAATCCAACTTGAACTCTATGCAATACCACCGCCCAAGTCATACTCTATATGACGGGCCATGAGACCTTAAGACTATGTGGTTATACCTCACCGTAGAACTTATAGGACCGTACTTGCTACTACTCTGATAGCCTAACATAACTTGCCTAACTTAACTTTACAACAACTTGAGGGGCAAAGGCTGCGTCAAGCTTTGCCTTGATGGAATGTGTCGTGCACATTTTCGGCTTGAACAAACAATTTATTTGGTTGCCTAGACTTATGCCACAAGCTGTGCAATGTAGCTTAACTAATAGGGCGGGCAAAGGCTATGCCAAGCCTTGGACAATGGATTCGTGCATGCTTTATCAAGCATTTATGCGAGCGACGCATATGACTTAGGCTACGTTCATAACTTCGTGTACTCAACCAACTTTTCTTCTCCTAAGCCACGGACGAAGGATCGAGTGTCATTTTCAAAGCACGTCGTGCACCAACTCTAAGCCGACCGTTGGACCTTTCCATATTCTAACTCAATTCGACCCGTCGGGATTATTGCCTTATCTATGTAGATTCATCTATTTTATTATCAAGCCTACTTGTTCAAGTTGAAAACATGCGATTTATTATGTGAAGGCTAAGATGAGGCAAGTTCACGGAAACTACCCCACCTGAGTGAGCAGTCGCCTCGACCGAGCAATGTCTTCGAACAGCCGTTGCAAGGCTAAGTCCGAACGCCGTCGGCATTCCGATTCCTCCGATTGAATGAGCGGGACGAGGCACTACATCATACACCACTTAAAAAAAGTTTTGTCCTCGAAACTAATTGAGTACACTTATCGACTTATAACTTGATTCAACATCCTATGTTTCTCGCACACATTTCTCCTATACGTTCCCTCAATCAGAGCCACGCTTGTACTACCATCAGTCTTTTCTTCATAACACAATTTTAAAATCCTTGACACTTTTTCGTTCCTCAAGTATCACTTGATTCAACGTATCACTTAGTTGGATTGTGCACATATTCCAGGCGTCCCCAAAATACATACATTTCAGCCAAGTCTCGTGATAGAGAATCGCCATCACCACTCGAGTCGGATCGTACACATATTCGGGTGTCCCTGATATACGTACATGTTAACCGAGACTCACGAGTGGTGCCTCCATAATTTCTATGTCTTCGCGTCGGAACGTCTTTCTAACCGCTAGGCTATGTCTTTAGGCTAAAGTCATCCGTCAGTATTGGAATCATAGTTCCCAAACAACAATATCAATACTGACCCCATCCTAAGGTCAAACCAAATTGAAGTACGGGGTTTTCAACCCAAGCTCGCATCACTCCGACTTCTAAACATTGAGCATCGATTCCCCTATACACATCCCAACATTCGTCGTACGGGGTCTGAGTCGTTCAGCAAAGCCATCCTATGATAACTCACGTTTCAACCCATTCCTGGACAAATCAATCTCACTCGTTCATTAAACCATCTTACACAGTCATCCCTTCAAACACGTTCGATATAGTTCGCCTATCAATCATTCTCAAATCAAACACGCTCTGACACAATTCATCGCTAACTAATATTACACATTCCATATTCCCTAAGTCATCTATTCTAATTTACGTAATCGATCACAAGGTCGTCTGACTTAACAATATGCCACGCTCCAATCTCACGCGAGTCCGATAATCCACGGTGGACATGAAATCACCATACAACGGTCCCGTGGAATAATCATTCTCATCGGGATGTAACTTTTGTTTTAAGTCTAGACTAATTCATTCTCGATGTGCGAATTGAACCTACTCAATCCTCAAGTTTACTCAATCATCAATCGCAGGTCCAAACATTCTCAAATTCTCCTTCGTATCAAACCAACAAGTTGGAGCAATCCAAATTGCCACGTCCTAATTTTCCAAGTTTCGATCGCTCCCGCGACATGAATCACCATGTCAGCACTCACACGGAATGATCACCCCAAATCCGACGTAACACATGTGCGAGGCTGGAGTTGCGTCGCACAAGACTAGATCGTCGACGTTGTGGTTATCAACACAACCATCAAGACACTTTTGTTTTCATCCAATATCCATTTCTATCAAAATTCCAAACGTAGTATCCATCGAAACAATAGCACTAGCATGATCGTCATTACTCGAATTAGAGTGCCCCCGAGTTATCGCATATCGATCTTTGATATGCCTCAATACCATCGATGATATGCGTAACCTGACAATCTTCCTTTGCAACGAATTTTGAGTCGTACGAATGGTGTTATCGTCCGACTGGATAATCTCCTCGACATTCAAATTCAAGTTCGATCATTATCCCTCGAATCATTCACAGATCAATTTCCTCAAACCCAAATTCGTGTATTATTTATTCGTCTATCTCAAGTCATCGAGCAACATTTTTCTTCAAATCACATCATTCCTTGCTAACTCAAATCATCGAGCAACATCCATTCCAATCCTCGAAGTCATTTTTAGACATTCGAATCAAACTTTTCATGCACGCTATCTTTCCATCGTGCTATATTTCCGTATACGATCCGTATCAATTTCCTCGATTAAGTCGTCCATTCGTACACCTAACTTTTTCTCGATTCAATTTTACCTACTCGATCTTTTTCATTTCATACTCGCGCAATCCTCGATCCCGTGCACGTTTCGTGTGCGTCAATTTATAGGTTGTTCGAATCAACTCGTCAAATCTCAAGACTATAACTTTTTCAACGATACTCAATCTACGGCTTCGCACACATGCGACGCTTGTTGAAAGACTCATCGACACCCCCATCCTCAATCGAACGATCGACATCCCTGAGGCTATTGCATACACCACTCAGGGATGAAGTCATTCAATAAATCCTCAACTTATCATTCGATTCACATTTGACTTCTTCAAATTTTTTGTTCGAACCATTCCTCGAATTTCAAGCACGCTCATCTATATCGCATTGACGATAACATCGTCGTTCGATAGCACCCCTATCGATAATCATCCCATTTACTCAATTAAGTCTAACTCATTCTCGTCTGACACAATTCGAATCCCGCACTCGACTTTTCTAAGGTCGACGCAATTTTTGGTGTATATGCCCAGCCCGACTAAGCCAACCGTGCTTCGTGAACCATCTTTTGTTTCTTATCAAAAATAATTTTCCTATATTTTACAAAATAGATAGACTTATTGTATGGATATCTCGTAGGACATTTTGAGAGAGAAAGCGCACCAATGATAACAACTTACGAAAGCAACAGAGTTTGCGGAAATAACAAAGTTAAAGAATTCAATCGATAGTCTAAGGACGTAAAGCCGTGCTCTGATACTATTATGTCACGCCCCACTCCCGTAGGAGCGATCGTCCTCGCTAAGGCGTGATGCCGCATGAGCCTAGATTGCGCTCGTGCAAGGCGGGTTCCATAACGACCGATTACAACGGCTGCGACGGGGTCGTCGCACATAAGTCCCAAGCAGAGACATTGAATATACCAGCAGAAATTTAGAACAAAACACAAGTCATTCAAAAGAAGCTCTTTATTGATATTGAAACAAGGATTACAAAGGGGCGCAAGGCCAAGATTATAAGTCCCTTTGTAACGCCCAAGTCCCAAATACTTGAGACTAGATACATATCATGCCAGCTGTATACATACGAGTAAATATACGGCTCGTATGTATACATAAGCTGTAAAATGTAGAAAGCCAAGACACTATATCTCATCCACAAAGATAAATAATAATATAAAAGCAACTTTGAGTTTGTCATGTATACAATCGTTGGGCGGAGACAAATCCACTACCAACTAATTTAATAAGAAAGAATTATACAAGGAAATGATTTGGTCACGCGAAGGAGATAGCGATCCAAAAGTAACATCTCGAAGAATAGAGCGCAAGACATGGCCTTAGCTAGAGCACCTGCAGAAAATCACAAGATACACCTAGAGAGATAACCAAGTCCTCAGAGGGACATAACAAGACACATAATATCATGCCAATAAACTGAATAATAAAGCTCAACAGAAAAGTATGCATGAGTAAAGGTTCCTAACCATTCTATGTGGAATGCATTTTAGAGGACAACGTTCTACGCAGGGGCTGTAACGGATTCACGCAAGCAAGTAATAGAGAGTGGCCGTCAAGTAGCGCTCATCCGAGTCACTATCGGCCCTGGACAGAAGGTAGTGTTCATAAGAGTCACCCTCGGCCCAGAATGTGTGTAAAACTAAATGTAGCCCCTACGCTAATAACTGTCCCCTCTCCCCAATGATACTATACATGTGTCGACTCCACGACACTGTTTAAATCCTTAATAACTGCCAAGTCTTCTACACAATCTATTGGCAGTTATATCCTAACGCACGGCCTGTACGCACCAATGATCAGTCAGCACGCACGTCCGCATCTATATGCGACTCACAACTCACACACAATCCGTGGCACAACGTGATAGTTTATGAGATGTACTAAACATACGGTGGTCCCTTAACTCTATGCCAATTGCATAAAGTATAATAATTTGCATCTATATATAGTTTTGAAAGAATAACATAAAAAAAAAGAAGCATGCATGACATTGAGCAAAAAATTAAATAGTAAAGGCAAGGTGTCTTGCCTGATGTGTCGCCTGGTGTGGTGCAATAATCCAGAAAGTTTCGAATGCCCAATAGCCATGTTTCGATGTGTAGAGGTCTGAAGTCTCGGGAAAAACATGAATATGGAAATTAGTCATGGTTTAATGACGTTCAACTTTGGTAATTAAAAGAAATTTTGAGGAGGGGTACTCATAGTCACCTTTTAAAAAAAATAAAGGATTTTAATAACGAAAATATGTTTTGGTATTTAAAATATTGTTTTAAGATAAATATTCGATACCTAAGAACTCTTTTTAGGCAAACATGTCGAAGTAAATACTTAGTTAGAGAAACCGTGTCCTATTAGTAAAAATAGTTAATACAATATTTAGGAAATCGTTTTATCATACAAAAACCTAGAATAAAATAACAATTTACTGCGAAAACTTATTTAACAATATCCTAGATATATGTATATATATATAATCTCATATTTTTGGGATAAAATCTAATTTAGACATGTCAAAATATTTTATAGCCTTTAAATATTTATAACAAAGTAATAATAATATAAATATAACAATAAAATCATGATAATATAAATCATAGGTATCCTAACTATATAGACATGTATTAAAATTTTTTTAACACAAATAATAATAATAATACTAATAATTTTGATAATAATAATAATAATAATAATAATAATAAAATCAAGGTAAGTTACAGCAACCTCTAAAGTTTGGGTCGCCCAACACAAAAGCAATATACTTTCTTCCCCCCCAAATGAGATCTCAAGTGGGAGAGTGAGAGATAGAGAGAGAGAGAGAGCGCGCTTACCGAGGAGCTTGGCCGGCAGTTCTAGGCGTCAGCGAACGGAGGGTTCGGTCTCCGGTGGTCCGTTGGAGCGGCGTCCAGCGCACGAAGGCGGCGGCGAAAGGAGGGTTTCATCGGGGCGACGCTGGAGAACGGCGGATCGGGTTGGCCGATCTCTCCGGAGGAAGCTGGCGGACAGGCGGTGCTCGCGGGTTGGGGCAGAGTGGCTCAGGTGGTAGCGCACGCTCAACCGCGGAGGACGGCCGTCGTTCTCCGGCGATCGGTGAGGAGAAAGGGGCGGCGCGATATCGGCGGGCGACGGTACGGAGATTCGGTGGCGCCGGGTGGCCGGAGGCGCTGTACACGCGAGGGATCCGATAGTACTCGCGATGGTCGCGAAGAGAGGGTACGGGCGGACGGGGCACCGCCACCTGGGGACGGCGGCACGCAGGGCGGCTCGGATGGCCACGGTACGGTGGGGCTCCGCTGGCGAACGTACAGCCAGACACGGCGCACCAGCGGTGGCACGACTGTGCAGGGAGGCTCGGACAGGTTAGGCTTCCTCCTCATCTTTTTCTTCCATGGGTGATTGTGGTGGTGTGTTCTCTTGGGTGGTGGTGGCAGATTTGGTACAACGTGGCGGTGGCGTTCGGCCGGAGTCGAAAAAGGCGGAGGAGAAGGGAGGCTATGGTGACTGTTATGACGTCGGGATGTTCCTGCCATGGTGTGGCGGTAGTGTGGGGGTTTACGGTTTCAACCGGAGGAACGAAGAAGACGATGGCAGTGGTAATGGCGATGGACGTGGTGGAGAGGGAAGTCGGGGGAGTTGGGAGTCTCTGCGGGAACGGGGTTGAGGGCAATGATGGGGACGATAAATGTGACGGCGACGGGGATGATGGATGGCAATATTAGGCGTAGGATTTGTTTGTGTCGGGATTGTCGACACGGAAAAATGTATATGTAGAGGATGGAATAAGAAGCTGGGCACAGACACAGTGCACATATGTGGATGGTAGAAATTATGGATGAGTACCTCTCCTTATATAGGAGGTGAGAATTCCCAGTTGGATAGGGATTGGAAGGATTTAAATCCCTATTAGGTAAATTATCTATTAATTTAAATCGATTTAAATCCAAATCAATCTAGATAAACTTCCCTTTAAATTAAATGCCTATTTAAAATAAAATCTTTTCCACATTTAAATTATAAAAATAACTCAAAATATTCAATAAACAAAATCTTAAATATCATTTCCATAAATATTAAAATATAGCATTAATTAATTTCGAAAATCAAGGTAATTACTTCAATATTAAATCATAAAGTAGCTTTTTGTAAATAACAAAATATGTTACTATAGAAATTTCAAATTACGCAAAATATTAAACCAAAATTTTCAAATCACAATTTTATTTGTAAACGACGAATAAAATAACCTTTTTATAAAAATAAAAATATTTATTACCTTTGTTTGAACATGTACCTTCATATATAAAATAAAATTTATAACAAAAATATTTTTCTAAAATATGTACCTCGACACATATTCGCACTCGTCGAGCAAATACGAAATACGTCGTTTGTGCACAACGTATAATACGACTAAGCGACGTATAACACAAAAAGTTTAAATCAGTACCAAAATTGATAAAAATATAGTAAATTTTTTTTAAGGGTTTTACATCCTACCCAACTTGAAAGAATTTCGTCCTCGAAATTTAGGAGTAATTAGGACAGGTAGGACGAAGGGGATTGGAGAATTTAGTCGATAAAATCGTGATTTAAATTCTCGGTCGAAGAGAGATGGGGAAACGGGTAATTTAGATAGTTCTAGTCGAATAGAATCAACAGCTCGAAGATGGTCAATGCATGACAACCTATGAGTGTTTAAATCAACCAATGCTTGCATTATCCTATAAACTTGCAACTTTGTCAATGGGTAATAACTTCCTTATCTCAAATCTTGATTACTAACTCGTTAGTTAACTCGTTGAATCGTCATTATCCTTTTATCACTAATCTTCAAAAATTATTTTTTCTCCCAATTGATATTCCATCGAACCTTTTTTTTTTGCAAAACATGCTTTCCTACATTTGAGATTTATGAACAAAATATTAGATGTCGACCCATATATACCTTCGATATCTCCTAATAGAACGCCTTTGATTTAAAGTTTTGGATTCAATCGATCTCTAGCAAATATCTCCCTCAAACCCAATCTCGTCTTTCAAGTTTTCCAAAATAATTTAGTCAACCCTTACTCAATTTAGTTTGAAGATAATCAAGGTTACTTCGATTGATAATTACATCCCTAAGTGTAGGATTTCGATAAGTCCAAACTTCCAATTCAATAAATCTCTAATACTTTTCTTCCTACCTATTTTTTCCTTCAAGCTAGTTTCCTCTTGTCAACTTCCAAAAATTTCTTCACTCAATTTAGCCTAGAGTAAAATCAACCTTACTTTAATGTGACCTTCATATTTATAATTTCCCTATAGTTACATTCATAAATCATTACAAGTTTAAGAAATTTCATCCTTCTTGAGATCTAGTAACTTTCAACACCATATTTATCATCTCATAAAACTTTCTTATCAATAGATGCCAAGAAGAACAAATTTGTCGACCAAGAAATCTACTCTTATTTAATCATAGAATATACTCCGCCTAATAAGGTTGTCGCAGGATTTTACTTATGCATATTCAATATTTTATTCAATTATACCACTACTCTCCTCTAGGAGTTCTAATCAAACATTTTCCTAACTAAAGGATGTCATGATCAATTTCATCTTTGAACAAGGAAATCATAAAATGAACAAAATTGCATAAACCACTATGGAATCAAGGTGAAATATGAGTGAAGCAATTTAATCGGAAATGAGGAAAGTAAAGGTTGTTGATATTGCAAAAAAGATTTTATGCATCCAAGTAAAATAAAAAATAAAGGACAATGGTTAAGCAACACAAGATTAAGCATTCAAGGAATTAAGTAGGTCACAATCAGTATCGGGTCGAAAGACTTGAGTCAAGATTTGATTTCTAACCGAAGTCATAAAGGACCATAATATTATGGTAGGATTTATAGCAAGCCAATTTGACTCGAAAGTCGCATCATAAAAATAGATTACAAGGAAACGTGTTTTAGTGGGACATGATATACCTACACGAAGGTGAGTTCGTCTAGGTCTTGCCTGTGAATTTGATTGAAAGGAAGAGTTTAGTGTTGTTCTCCAAATATCAAAGTTACGATAGGGAATGCCAAATGATCAAAAATAGAAAGTGGGTTTTCATAAGGTGCTAATTAATGCACAAAATAAAAAGGTTAAAGCACGAAATAAAGAATATTAGGAAATCTCGTGGATCAAGGTAAAATAAGTTAGAGACACAGTTTCTAGAAAAATTTCATAGATAAGGGTATGGTCAAGGGGATGTTTCTAATCATTTCTAAGTTCCAAACAATTAGATGGTCACGATAAAAGATCTATATTTGAGGGAAGATCGAGTAAATCAAAGATATGGTCACATGGTTCTCGTAGATGACTAACTACCCTTGTGTATATGCAATATTATAATCATAGGTGGTATGGCAATCTATTATGGAATACTTCTATCTCATTAGGGTGACCTTACTTGTTTCTTGGTCCTTCACCAATATACGATCTAATCTAAATTTCAAGTTCCTCGAAGTTTCGAAATAAAATCTCAAAATACTCCATCAATTATTTAATCATAACTTAAAGTTTAATTTCCTTTAAATAAATTCCAATTAATCTTCATCATATCTAAGGCAACACAACTAAACTTTATAATAAGCCATCACTTTTTAAAATCTCCAATTCTCAAATGTACCTCGAGATAAACTCTTAGCCTATCTCATTATTCGTAAATCATGTAACTCAAATTAAATCCCCTCTTTTTTTTACAAATTTAAATATCCATAATCAAGGCCTTAAACTCGAAATCTAAATAACTTCATAAATCATAGATCATAGGACAACATTTGAAATTTGAATTTTTCCTTCAAAGTCGATATCTTTCAAAAATTTTAAACAAAATTTTTCCATCATCTCTTCAAAATTTAATAAGCTTATAAATCGTACGCGCAATTTAAAACCTCAAGTTCTTTCCCTTCTAAACTTTCGTCTCTCTAGTCGTCTACAAAATCATAATTTAAACTCTTTAAATAATCTCGAGATAACTTTATCATATTACAATCCAAACTTAAGTTATCCGTAAATCAAGTGTCACAATAAAAAAACTCAATATATTTCTCAAATTGATTTTATATCCCTAATAAATCATATCTATTTCACAGTTTCAAAATTCATAAAAATTTTGTTTTCTCGATCTAGCTATCCTCTTGTGTATACCACCGTGTAAATTTAAAATAAAATTTCAACTATTCTTTGTTGGCGGTAATATGCTACTACCCAACTTGAAATTAACTAATCCTCAAAAATCATATTTCTAGGAAAATAATTGCCTTTATGACTCAAATAAAATCTCAATGCATATTAATTGTCAATGCAATCCATCTAGCCATGTGTTTAACCTATGGGCATATACTAGTGTAGTCATCTTACTAAACACGAAACTAAGAATTTACGGTAGAACGAGTCAGCAAGATACAATTCAAGGAGATCGAACGAAAGTTCAAAATTGGAAGTAAAGAAATGATGTTAAGTAAGTAGATGAGATTCTAGACTCTAATCCTATATTGCAGGCCCACATCGGTACAATTTCATAACCGAAGTGACAAACTTGACCTGCATGGGCCATCACAAAAACATGTAACGCCCCAGTCCCAAATACTTGAGACTAGATACGTATCTTGCCAGCTGTATACATACGAGTAAATATACGGCTCGTATGTATACATAAGCTATAAAATATAGAAAGCCAAGACACTAAATCTCATCCACAAAGATAAATAATAATATAAAAGCAACTTTGTGTTTGTCATGTTTACAATCGTTGGGCGGAGACAAATCTACTACCAACTAACTTAAATAAGAAAGAATTATGCAAGGAAATGATTTGGTCACGCGAAGGAGATAGCGATCCAAAAGCAACATCTCGAAGAATAGAGCGCAAGACATGGCCTTAGCTAGAGCACCTGCAGAAAATCACAAGATACACCTAGAGAGATAACCAAGTCCTCAGAGGGACATAACAAGACACATAATATCATGCCAATAAACTGAATAATAAAGCTCAACAGAAAAGTATGCATGAGTAAAGGTTCCTAACCATTCTATGTGGAATGCATTTTAGAGGACAACGTTCTACGCAGGGGCTGTAACGGATTCACGCAAGCAAGTAATAGAGAGTGGCCGTCAAGTAGCGCTCATCCGAGTCACTATCGGCCCTGGACAGAAGGTAGTGTTCATAAGAGTCACCCTCGGCCCAGAATGTGTGTAAAACTAAATGTAGCCCCTACGCTAATAACTGTCCCCTCCTCCCAATGATACTATACATGTGTCGACTCCACGACACTGTTTAAATCCTTAATAACTGCCAAGTCTTCTACACAATCTATTGGCAGTTATATCCTAACGCACGGCCTGTACGCACCAATGATCAGTCAGCACGCACGTCCGCATCTATATGCGACTCACAACTCACACACAATCCGTGGCACAACGTGATAGTTTATGAGATGTACTAAACATACGGTGGTCCCTTAACTCTATGCCAATTGCATAAAGTATAATAATTTGCATCTATATATAGTTTTGAAAGAATAACATAAAAAAAAGAAGCATGCATGACATTGAGCAAGAAATTAAACAGTAAAGACAAGGTGTCTTGCCTGATGTGTCGCCTGGTGTGGTGCAATAATCCAGCAAGTTTCGAATGCCTAATAGCCATGTTTCGATGTGTAGAGGTCTGAAGTCTCGGGGAAAACATGAATATGGAAATTAGTCATGGTTTAATGACGTTCAACTTTGGTAATTAAAAGAAATTTTGAGGAGGGGTACTCATAGTCACCTTTTTAAAAAAAAATAAAGGATTTTAATAACGAAAATATGTTTTGGTATTTAAAATATAGTTTTAAGATAAATATTCGATACCTAAGAACTCTTTTTAGGCAAACATGTCGAAGTAAATACTTAGTTAGAGAAACCGTGTCCAATTAGTAAAAATAGTTAATAAAATATTTAGGAAATCGTTTTATCATACAAAAACCTAGAAAATCTAATTTAGACATGTCAAAATATTTTATAGCCTTTAAATATTTATAACAAAGTAATAATAACATAAATATAACAATAAAATCATGATAATATAAATCATAGTTATCCTAACTATATAGACATGTATTAGAATTTTTTTAACACAAATAATAATAAGAATACTAATAATTTTGATAATAATAATAATAATAATAATAATAATAATAATAATAATAATAATAAAATCAAGGTAAGTTACAGCAACCTCTAAAGTTTGGGCCGCCCAACACAAAAGCATTATACTTTCTTTCCCTCCCCCCAAATGAGATCTCAAGTTGGAGAGTGAGAGATAGAGAGAGAGAGAGAGAGCGCGCTTACCGAGGAGCTTGACCGGCGGTTCTGGGCGCCGACGGACGGAGGGTTCGGTCTCTGGTGGTCGGTTGGAGCGGCGTCCAGTGCGCGAAGGCGGCGGCGAAAGGAGGGTTTCATCGGGGCGGCGTTGGAGAACGGCGGATCGGGTTGGCCGATCTCTCCGGAGGAAGCCGGCGGACAGGCGGTGCTTGCGGGTTGGGGCGGAGCAGCTCAGGTGGTAGCGCACGCTCAACCGCGGCGGACGGCCGTCGTTCTCCGGCGATCGGTGAAGAGAAAGGGGCGGCGCGATATCGGCGGGCGGCGGCACGGAGATTCGGGGGCGTCGGGTGGTCGGAGGCGCTGTACACGCGAAGGATCCGACAGTACTCGCAATGGTCGCGAAGAGAGGGTACGGGCGGACGGGGCACCGCCACCTGGGGACGGCGGCACGCAGGGCGGCTCGGATGGCCACGGCACGGTGGGGCTCCGCTGGCGAACGCACAGCCAGACTCGGCGCACCGGCGGTGGCGCGACTGTGCGGGGAGGCTCGGACAGGTTAGGCTTCCTCCTCCTCTTTTTCTTCCATGGGTGATGGTGGTGGTGTGTTCTCTTGGGTGGTGGTGGCAGATTTGGTACAACGTGGCGGTGGCGTTCGGTCGGAGTCAGAAAAGACGGAGGAGAAGGGAGGCTATGGTGGCTGTTATAACGTCGGGATATTCCTGCCATGGTGTTGCGGTAGTGAGGGGGTTTACGGTTTCAACCGGAGGAACGAAGAAGACGATGGCGGTGGTAATGGCGATGGACGTGGTGGAGAGGGAAGTCGGGGGAGTTGGGAGTCTCTGCGGGAACGGGGTTGATGGCAATGATGGGGACGATGAATGTGACGGCGACGGGGATGATGGATGGCAGTATTAGGCATAGGATTTGTTTGTGTCGGGATTATCGACACGAAAAAAATGTATATGTAGAGGATGGAATAAGAAGCTGGGCACAGACACAGTGCACATATGTGGATGGTAAAAATTATGGATGAGTACCTCTCCTTATATAGGAGGTGGAAATTCCCAGTTGGATAGGAATTGGGAGGATTTAAATTCCAATTAGGTAAATCATCTATTAATTTAAGTCAATTTAAATCCAAATCAATCTAGATAAACTTCCCTTTAAATTAAATGCCTATTTAAAATAAAATCTTTTCCACATTTAAATTATAAAAATAACTCAAAATATTCAATAAACAAAATCTTAAATATCATTTCCATAAATATTAAAATATAGCATTAATTAATTTTAAAAATCAAGATAATTATTTAAATATTAAATTATAAAGTAGCTTTTTGTAAATAACAAAAATATGTTACTATACAAATTTCAAATTACGCAAAATATTAAACAAAAATTTTCAAATCACAATTTTATTTGTAAACGACGAATAAAATAACCTTTTTATAAAAATAAAAATATTTATTACCTTTGTTTGAACATGTACCTTCATATATAAAATAAAATTTATAACAAAAATATTTTTCTAAAATATGTACCTCGACACATATTCGCACTCGTCGAGCAAATACGAAATACGTCGTTTGTGCATAACGTATAATACGACTAAGCGACGTATAACACAAAAAGTTTAAATCAGTACCAAAATTGATAAAAATATAGTAAATTTTTTTTAGGGGTTTTACACCCTTAAGCTCACTCAAGCTCACTCTTCTCACATTATAAGTCACTCAGCTCTCTCTCATCTTTCAATACAAGTCTTGGACCAACGGATGCTTCGGAGAGGCGACGTCCATACATTATGTCCCGTATAAGTCTTGACTCCACACGGCCACACGCTTCGAATCGCCAATGAACTCCGTGCCTCGACGCATCCAAGTGAGCTTCGTGCCACGAGCTTCTACCTGTGCCTGCACATAAAAACTATGTGGGTGTCAGTACTCAACTGTACTGGTGGAAGGATCTCCTTGCCCACCCATACAAAATCGATCCGTTCATTTCACTTTGTGCAACATAGTCCCTTTATGATTGTCTTTCTAGTTAGGATCAGTTTTAGGACATACGCCTTGGCCGATTTTGTGTCTCAAGACCATCCCGTGCTTGCATCAACGTTAACCTATCAAGTCGTGCTTGCCTTTCGGCCCGTAATCAAAGACGCAACTACTCAGTGAGACTCCATTTCCATGTTATCGTGCTACAAATCCATCTTGCCGTGCCTCGCAACTCAGTATGACTTAACCGTATCGCCGCCTCGTGACCCTTGCTACTTTGATCACCAACTGACCCAATCAAGACTTGTGGGCTAAGTGTCACTCGACCGACTTTGTCTTGCGATGTTTCCTGACTTAAACTCAAGATGACTCAAATCTAACTTATGTAACATTTTATGCCGACAACTTAAGACTCGACGTCACATCTCGTGCCGAACCACGGTGTCTTTGTTGCAGCCAAATCTTAGGCCCAAACATTGTCTTCTGATCGTGCACGCATTCGACTCGACTCATTGATATAGTAAATACCACACTCGACTCAATCCAAAGGCATACACGCGGATCGCCGCCCATGCCGACTCATCTATATGAACTAGTCACTAGCGCCCAGCGCTATAATAGACTCCCTTTGTAGCTTTTGATTAGACGAACGCCCCTTGCGAACGCGAGTAGCTATCTCCGCTGCAAGTCCCCGCCTAACCCGTGCGGTCATCCAGCACAGCTACGATGTCTACCATCGAAACAGTTCCTATGGGCCGCCTAGGTCACCGTTCGAGAAACTGTTTATTTTACCTTGTACAAGTTGTCCAATGACCATACAAAACTCGACTCAAACTAACGTCTTACACAGTCAATCTACTTCTAGTGTTACCATCTTTTTATGGGCCAAGTTCAATACTTCTTACATCTGAGACCTTGCCTCGATGACCCGGTCACGAGCATTCTTCTTTCTTTCCCTATCATTTCATTCAACTCAGGAACGGCTATTTGAAAGTCCTCCTTCCAACTCAATTTAATCAACCGTGGCTCGTGCCTTAAAAATACTAAGTCCGTGACATCGTACTTTAAACCAACTTGAACTCTATGCAACACCACCGCCCAAGTCATACTCTATATGACGGGCCTTGAGACTGTAAGACTATGTGGTTATACTCCACCATAGAACTCATAGGACCGTGCTTGGTACTACTCTGATATCCTAACATAACTTGCCTAACTTAACTTTGCAACAACTTGACGGGCAAAGGCTGCGTCAAGCTTTGCCTTGATGGAATGTGTCGTGCACATTTTCGGCTTGAACAAACAAGTTATTTGGTTGCCTAGAGTTATGCCACAAGCTGTGCAATACAGCTTAACTAATAGGGCGGGCAAAGGCTATGCCAAGCCTTGGACAATGGATTCGTGCATGCTTTATCAAGCATTCATGCGAACGACGCCTATGACTTAGGCTACGTTCATAACTTCGTCTACTCAACCAACTTTCCTTCTCCCAAGCCACGGGACGAAGGATCGAGTATCATTTTCAAAGCACGCTGTGCACCAACTCTAAGCCGACCGTTGGACCTTTCTATATTCTAACTCAATTCGACCCGTCGGGATTATTCCCTTATCTATGTGGATTCGTCTCTTTTATTGTCAAGCCTACTTGTGCAAGTTGAAAACATGTAATTTATTATGTGAAGGCTAAGATGAGGCAAGTTCACCGAAACTATCCCACCTGAGTGAGCGGTCGCCTCGACCGAGCGATGTCTTCGAGCAGTCGTTGCAAGGCTAAGTCCGAACGCCGTCGGCATTTCAATTCCTCCGATTGACTGAGCGGGATGGGGCACTACATCATACACCACTCAGAAAAAGTTTCGTCCTCGAAACTAACTAAGTACACTTATCGACTTATAACTTGATTCAACATCCTACGTTTCTCGTACACATTTCTCCTATCCGTTCCCTCAATCCGAGCCACGCTCGTACTACCATCAATCTTTTCTTCACAACACAATTTCAAAATTCTCGACACTTTTTTGTTCCTCAAGTCTCACTTGATTCAATGTATCACTTAGTTGGATCGTGCACATATCCCAGGCGTCCCCAAAATACATGCATTTCAGCCAAGTCTTGTGATAGAGAATCCGCCATCACCACTCGAGCCAGATCGTGCACATATTCGGGCGTCCCTGATATATGTACATGTCAACCGAGATTCGCGAGTGGTGCCTCCATAATTTCTATGTCTTCGTGTCGGGACGTCTGCCTAACCACTAGGCTATGTCTTTAGGCTAAAGTCATCCGTCAGTATTGGAATCATAGTTCCCAAACAACAATATCAATACTGATCCCATCCCAAGGTCAAACCAAATTGATAGTACGGGGTTTTCTACCCAAGCTCGCATCACTCTGACTTTTAAACATCGAGCATCGATTCCCTATACACATCCCAACATTCGTCGCACGGGGTCTGAGTCATTCAGCAAAGCGATCCTACGATAACTCACGTTTCAACCAATTCCTGGACAAATCAATCTCACTCGTTCATCAAACCATCTTGCATGGTCATCCCTTCAAACACGTTCGATATAGTTTGCCTATCAATCCTTCTCAAATCAAACACGCTCTGACATAATTCGTCGCTAACCAAAATTTCATATTCCATATTCCTTAAGTCATCAATCCTTTTGAGTGCCAAACTCGCATTCGGGAGCTAGAAGCTGAGTTGGCCCGGCTCCAAGTAGTACTTAAAGCAGCTCGACGACGTGAAAAAGAAGCACTGGAGTTGCATCAAATTTCTGAGAGCCAACTAGCTGAACTGAGGCAACAAAAAGATGAATTTGTCCAAACCAAGCATGCTGAATTAGAGCGCCAAGCTGCCTTACTAATACCCTTTGATCCGGAGTCTGGAAGAGCTTAAGCCAGAAAACAGGTGCTCAATTCCAGGGTAGAAAGAACTGAGAACTTGAAGAGATTGATCATGGAGCTCAGTACTCGACCTCCCCAATGAAGTTTTTGTTATCTTTTTTATGAGGTAATCTTGACATTTTGAATCATCAATAAAATTACTGATCTTTTATGGTTCCATTACTTGTTGCATGCCTGTGATAGACATAAGTAATAGATCAAAAGCAGAAAATATGTTTAGAGGTACCGGACTTGACATATCTCCTTAGAAAATAATAATATTTATTATATCTGTACATAGGTAATGTGGATGTGATAGAATATAATGCTTAAAATATTATCATTTCAATAGACGACATTATCAGAGGTAATATGGACGTGATAGGTCGCTGACGTAGATAGTAGAATTCAGAGGTAATGTGAACGTGAATTCAAATATTTATTCTGATTATCTTCGAATCAGCTGGGATTTCAAAGATAGGGTTTATGATCAAGTGATACGATGTGGATATATTCCGCTGAGGATTTAAAAGTTTACCAGAAGAGTGAATAAGAGACAATAACACAATGCTTTTTCTCTTTTTTTTATACAACATTCAGAAGATATCTTAAACATCCTTTAAACATAGTATTTCTTTAGAAATTTGCTATTAATAGGCATCATAGCGACTCGGCCATCCATCCCGGTTAGTTGATAAGCTCCGTTCGAGAAAACCTTGATTACAACATATGGACCTTCCTACTTCGCTTCGAACTTGCCTTGGCTCCTGTGTGTCATAGTCATAGGATGTCTGACAGTAAGAACTAGTTCGCCTTTATGAAACGCTCGTACTTTGACTTTATGATTGAAAGCTTTTGAGATGCGGGCCTGGTATAGCTCGATATGTTGTTGAGCTAGTAGCATTTTCTTGTCAAGCGCTTCTAGTTCTTGAAGTCGAAGACGATCTTTATTTTTTGTTGTGAGCTCATTGGAAATTACAATCCTCGAGGAGGGAATTTAAATTTCCAATAGTAGAATAGCTTCACATCCATACACCAAAAAGAAAGGTGTACAACCAGTAGGATTGCGTACAGTAGTACGATAAGCCCATAGACATTCTCCAAGCTTTTCACTCCAATTGTATTTGTTGGTAGAAATAAACTATTTGAGGAGTTTGATGATAGTCTTGTTGAATGCTTCAGCCAAACCATTAGCTGCAGGATTATAGGCAGTGGAGCGACATTGTCGATTCTGTTGTCATCGCAGAACCGAGTAAACTTTTGACTGATGAATTGTGGTCCATTATCATGAATGATTCGCCGAGGAATGCCAAATCTGTATATCACATGATGTTTGATGAAGTTGATGACATTGATGGTCTTAACTTCGGACAAAGGTATAGCTTCTGTCCACTTTGAAAAGTAATCAGTTATAGTCAGTATAAACCAATATCCTCTAGACGACGGTGGATTGATAGGACCAATGACATCCATGCCCCAAGCTTCAAAGGGCCATGATGCGGTAGTCGGATGAAAAAATTCTGATGGTTGGTAGATGAAGTCTTCATGGATTTGACAAGCTCGACACTTCCTTCCATACTCGATGGCATCTGATACCATAGTGGGCCAGTAGTAAACCATATGTCGAATACGATCCTGTAGTTTAGGACCTGGCTGATGCGTACCATATACACCATTGTGAGCTTCCTGTAGTATTTGTTTTGCTTTATCTTCCGCAAGACACCGTAGAAGTAGACCGTCAAATGTTCATCGATAAAGGGTCTTGGTGGTATGATTATAATAGAATCAGAGTGATCGCCGACGAATGGTTGTAGCTTCTTTAGGATCTTCGGGTAAGATGTCATGTACCACGAAGTCAATGGAAGGAACTCTCTAGTCTTCGTTGATGACGTTGATTTTAGTTGAATTGCTGAACTCAATGTTTGAATTATTCTCGATGCAAAATAACTCTCTATTAGTAATAACAATCATCTACTGTCTTCTGACTAGAATAGCCAATACTGCTGCAAGATTGGCCAATGCATCAGCTTCGATATTGTATGCTCGATGTACATGTTCAATGAAGAATCCTTTGAACGATGAAGCCATTTTTTTGTTGTCTCATGATATAGGACAAGATCTTGATGTCGAACCTCATATGTTCCTCTGACTTGATTGACAATCAGTTTAGAGTCTCCATATACCTCAAGATATTCAATATCCAATTGTTTAGTTAATTGGAGACCAATGACCAGAGCATTGTATTCGGCCACATTGTTGGAGCATAATTCATCCAAGGAATCAGGTCTTTAAATAGCTAATCCTTCCGGTGATACGAGGACAATTCCAACTCCTGCGACAATGGCCCCTTTTGGTCCGATTCTGGATGCTCCATCGAAGAATAGACTCCAGGCAAGATTTTCTTCTGAAATCATGTTAGATTACAAAGTTTCGTCAGGAATCTCATCATAGAGTTTAGACGTTTCGGGAATTAGATGAGCCGCTAGAAAGTCAGCAAGGGCTTGACCATTAACAGACTTTTGAGGGACATAAACCATATCATATTATGCTAATAACATGGATCATGTAGCAAGCCAGGAATTGAGTGTACTGGACTTCTTCATCAAGACCCGGAGAGGGTTAACTCTAGAAATAACATGAATAGTTTGGCCGGTGATGTAATGTCTTATCTTTTGAACAACAAACATCAAAGCTACATTCTTTTTCCACTAGACTATATCGATGTTCAGCTCCAATCATTGTACGGCGAGATAATAGATAGCTTGCTCATGACCTTTTTTGTTCTTTTGAGCTAGTAATGCACCTAACGAATGATCCATCGCTCGAACATACATCAAGAAGGGTATTCCTAAGATTGGAGGTACTAAGACTGGTGGGTTCATCAAGTACCGCTTTATGTTTTCAAATGCTTGCTGGAATTCTTCAGTCCAAATGAAAGACACACCTTTCTTTATCAATTGAGTGAATGGTCTGCAACGTCCAGACAGATTCGAAACGAATCTCTTGATGTAAGCAAGCCGACCCTGGAATCCCCGTAGAACTTTTAGGTTGCATGGAGGATGCATCTCTTGAATGGCTTTGATCTTCTCGGGATCAACGTGTATACCTTTAGAGGTAATGACGAATTCGAAAAAATTGCCAATAGAGACTCCCAAAAATGACTTGGTAGAATTCATCTTGAGTTGATGCTGGCGCATTAGATCGAAGATAGTTCTTAAGTCTTGGATGTGGTCTTCCTTTAGACGACTTCTGACAGCAATATCGTCGACATAGCATTCAACAGTCTTTCGCAAATGATCACGGAAGATGGTACTCATAGCCCGCTGATAGGTGGCACCAGCGTTCTTAAGCCCGAACGGCATGACAGTATAACAATAGATTCCTAAGGGAGTACGAAAAGATGTATGTCTTTCATCTTCACGGTGCATTCGGATTTGATTATAGCCTGAAAATCCATCCATGAAAGACATCCGTTCGAATCTGCTAGTGTTGTCGATCATGATATCAGTGATCGGAAGAGGAAACTCATCCTTAGGACAAGCGTCGTTGAGGTCTCTAAAGTCAATATAGACTCAAACTTTTCTATTTTTTTTATTACTGGGACAACATTGGCAATCCAGTCAAGATGTTGTTCTTCTCTAACAAAACCGCAAGTGATCAATTTCCTAACTTCAATCTCTATGGCATCCATCATGTCAGGTTTGAATCGACGTTGTTGTTGTTTGACTGGCCTTGTATTAGGCACAATGTGGAGTCTGTGGGTAGCGATCTGAGGATCCAATCCTAGCATATCTTCATAACTCCAGGCGAAGACGTCCATGTATTCTCAGATAAGCTGAATTAATTCTTGTTTATCCGCATCTGAGAGGCTTTTGCTGATGAAGATTGGTCTTAGCGAGCCCTCTTCTCCAACATCGACCTGAGTTAATTGATCTTCAGTAGGTGGTTCGCGTTGTTCAAAACGAAGTTTCCACTGAGTGTCCATCCTTTGTGCCCAAGGATCTACATCAGAAGATTCAACTACGTCATCCTCATCGTCCTCTGAGAATTTGGCAGACACCATATTAGAAGATAGTATCACTCAATGGACGTGCCCGACGCTGGTGTCTGAATCCCATTGAACAGAATCAGAAGAATTAGATCGCTCTTCTTTGGCAGATTCGAAAGCTTATGGGGTTAAAATTGGCGAGGTATAGCCTAATCCTTGCTTCGCTTTACTGTAGTATTGTAGTGATTTCCCATTTGGAGCGGGGATATGAATAGAAGTTCGCCTTTCTTTACCGCAATTAAGACCAGCTTTAAAATTATAGCCCATCTTTTGAATGATATTTTTTATTGTTGGCTATAACGACAAAGTTGGAGTCTCCCATTGTTGTTATTTTTGTCTTCGCTATTGAGAGTAGTTTTCTGTTCTGTTCCTTTACTAAAAAGTATTAGAAGTTCATCTTTTTTCTTGAAAGGAACTAAAAAGAAGGAATCTAATACTGGTTCAAGCAGTACTTCATTTTGGAGGGGTTAAACTGTTCCTATTGTAAGTGGTTCAAAGTTATCTAACATTTCTAAATAACATCGAGCATAATAAAAGACATCAGTATACTACAAAGGAGATGCTATTTTATTGATTTTTACATCATCATTTACACCAGGATTCTTGGCCTTAGCAAAAGTCTTTATTAGATTTATAACCAAAAGAGGAAAAAAAGAAGGAGAAGGCTTGTTACGACTGAGGTCGATAACAAGTGGCTCAGAAGAGGTGAGCTCCCTTTGTTCCATCTTTCTAGCAGGAGGGTGTTTGTTATGAGAAGAAAGATGGATGGTCAGCGTCTGAGAAGACGGTGGACGAGTAGTATGTCCTTTGACTAGGATTACGAGAACATCATATGAGGTGTCTCTCTAATCTTCTTCAGTATCCATAGCCAGTACGACTTTCATGAATTCTTCCTTGTACATCCGAAAATTAGTACAATATGCTTCGATGCCCCTTAAAGGATTTAAATTAGCTACTTCCTTCTGGACTTCTCCATTGACATCCACATACTTGAAGCATTGGTGGAGAGTGGATGATACAATATTATGCTCATGTAGGAATGGTCTTTCCAGCAAAGCATTATAGGAGCCATGATTATCGATCATGTAGAAGGTAACCTTTGTATGAAGATTGCCAATTTAAATTTTCAGGCGAATCTTCCCCAGAGGTTCACTTCTGCCATAATTAAATTCCAAGATCGTTGTGATAGTTGTAGAAAGATTATGCACAAAAATCTTTAATGCATCCAGTAGAGTCTTCGGCATGATGCTGAGTGCAGACCCAGGGTCGATCAAGATGCGATCAACTTTCATGGTATCGATATATCCCGTAAAGTAGAGGCATCGGTCATGACGATTGTATTCCAGTAGCATGTCATCCTGCGTAAAGGTAACGTTGGGCATTAACTTCATCACACTATGACAGTGAAAGCAAGTCACAGGTTCTTTCTCTGGCTTCTTGAGGAGTGTCAAACAAGCATCAGCTTGCATCAAAGCTTTACTCAATGTTTCTCGAGTTTCCTTCGAGAGACGTAGGAGCTTAAAGATTGATAACCTTGCTGGGGTATTAGCCAGCTGAGCCAGTATATCAAAGTTATACGGCTTCTCGAGTCCCAGAGGTAGGGTCTTTTTTAATACTTTATCGAAATGGACTGGCTTTTTTTCCTTGTTTGTCACCGTTGGTTTGGGAGGAATCGGTTCTACTGAAGGTGATGAGGCAGATGGAACATTCATAGCAGGGGAAGAAGGTGTTGGGATAGCCTCCGGAGCTGGAAAATGATTCCCTTGACCTTCTGAGTAGTCTCGTAAGTAAAGTCTTCCATACCTGGTACCAGTTAAGGCTTCTTCGTCAGATACAGGTTCGAAGGACACCTTATTACAATTCTTCGTGTGGTGCTTGTTTTTAGAATGTTTCTTTTGATAAGATGAAGAGTTCATCCAGAAACCCAAGCAAACACGAGATTGATTGTGTAGAAGGCATAGAGAAAGAGGTATTGGGGATCCTTTTCTATGATTCAAGTCGGGGGCCTTCTGTAGATTATATCCCATCTTTGTCATTAGTTCATGGGATTGTGGACTATACAGATGGAAAGCTGGTTGATATTTGGCCTCTGGCTTTGGTAGTGTTGTTTTAGAGAAAGAAGAAGAATCTGCCACCGAGATGAAGGTAGCAGTTATAGGTGGAAGACAATGTTCACCCAACAAAGTCATATGACATGACTTGTATTTGGTCACCTTTTTGGACTTTGTGGATGAAGAAGGTGCTTCAAAATCAGCCACTAAATTTGGATGGATCCACCTGATTTCTCCTTTATCAGTAGATAAGGAAACAAGACCATTATTTTATGTAGGTAGGAGATTAACAATCTCCAAAGTGGTTCTCAGGATAGGGATGACGCCGTCATGTACAAGTTAAGCAGGAAAACTGCCAAACTATAGAGAGACGACGTTAGCCGCTATAGTCTTTTCGTCTTGCTGGAGTCGGATGTCCGATAAACCTGTTGTAAACACAATATTTAGGGTGGTCAGTTTTACCTACTTCCTTTGGCCGTTTTGCATCCGGCAGCTGAAGTTTATTGTTTTTGATCAGGAAATCGAAGATAATCATGACATCATCTTCATCGAAGGAGTATTCTTCATTGGGACATGGTGCTCCCTGTGGTGGTGCCGTTGGAGTAGGTGTTGATTGACCTATATTGACGGCTAGAACTTCTTTACCTTTGATATTGATAGCCAAAGTCTTCTTAGCCTTGCGGTTGTTCTGACGGCCACCACTATTTGATGTAGCATGTTCATCTCTGTCAACTTTAGGCATCTGAATGCCTAATTGTTTGAACTTATCAGCACTTTCTTCTGCTGCTTCAGCATTCACTATGAATGAAGGCCAATCTTGGAACTGCGTCGATCTAATCTACATGTTGATTATAGGCAACAGGTTAGATTTGCAAGTGTCTATAGTCAAAGCATCTGGAGTTTCGAGAGATATTTTGAGTGCCTCATGGCAGAATCGTTCAATAAACCATTCGATCGTTTTATTATGTCGATGTTTAATTTTGATGAGGGCAGACATAATCATGTCGTTTGTTTCCTCATAAAATCATTCTAGGAACATTTGTTTGAATCTAAAGAAGGAGGTTATACAACCATCTGGCAAACTGCGGTACCAGTCGTAAGCTGTACCTGCTAAGCATTCGACGAACACCCTAGTGAGTAGAGCATCGTTTGGCTGTAGTTGATCAGACATTACCTCAAAGTGATTGAGGTACTGACATGGGGATGTGCTGCCATCAAACAGCATAATAGTAGAGGGTTTGTATTTGGGAGGGAACTGAACTTCCTTCCACTCTATGGGATAAGGCTGCTTGATCCCAAGGTTCTGTAGGCCGTCTTTCTACTTGAAGGCTTTAAATTGAGTACGTAAAAGTTTTACGGCCTCATTAGTATCTTTCGATGATTGGGAAGCATTGGACTGATTTGATGTGTTAGGAGGAGGTACTGCATGATAAGTACCACCCCTAGCACCAGATTGACTTGGAATAGCCTGCACTGGTATGGAAGCAGTGTGAGAAGATTGTACCCCCAGACCAATATTGACGGGAGCAGATGTTGTTACAGGTTCTTGGGTCGGAATTGGATTCACAACCGGTGGAACCGTATGTTGTGCCATAATCACTGCATGCATACATGTCATCATCTCAGCCATGCTCTTCAAACTGGCCTCTAAAACAACAATTCTCTTCTCTTGACTGTTAGAACAGGAAACATCTTGATCTTCTGTAACGACGTAAGCAGTCACTTCTCTAGCTATCGAAGACGAGCTAGTAGAAAATATGGTCCGTTCAGAACTTTCATTGTCAGCATCAAAGTCATATAAGGAACTACCCCAGGATGAGTGATGGAAAGATCCCTTTGACTGAAGGCATCTTGGCTGGAATCAGGAAGATTCCTTTAACCAATTGTATCTTGGTCAGAAGGAAGATTCCTTTGACCGATTGTTTCTTGGTTTCTTGATTTGGTATGTCGGTATACTCCTTCGTCGGACTCATGAATCCGATCTAAGTATTGTTGACTGGAATTGCGGAATGCATTGCATCTTGGATGCTTTCCACCCCAGTGCTTCGAGACGTCATGTTGACAGAAGAGTACAATAATTTATCTTCATCCACTATCATTGGTTGAGGAACCTGAGCGTAGTTCAGACGGTCGAAGACGGACCGTTTAGCTGACTGACAACAGCATTTGATAACCACCTCATGGTGATAATTATAGTGGTGTTCTTGTGGCTGTATTATAGGTGGATGAGACAGATTTGTGATCTTCTACTTCTGTTCAAGAAGTTTACGGAGATCGGTTACAACAACGGGACGAGAAAAAGTCGGAGGAATATATTTTTTAACGATGTTAGGAACATTATTCCAATTCTTGAGATATCCTGTTCCCTAAGTGCACAAGAAAGTGTTGAGTTGATTAGCATATGTAAGAGGGTTTTGACTTCAGAAGTCTGCCTCTAGTGCAAGTTAGCCACTAGCGCAGGCTGCTTGTGTATTGCTAAAGTTGATATTGGCTGGCGCCTGTTGAGATAGGTGCGCAGGTCAGAAAGGTGTGGCACTTGTGTATTTGTCTAAGATACTAGCAGCTTGCCTTGCTTGGATCTTGAGATACGCAAGTTTATAAAATCATGAGTTGCATTCTTGGGAGTCGGCAGAATCCCTTTTTGTGCTACGCAACCTGTTCCTGTGCGCTTGGCCTGGCACAACTGGGTGGCAAAATGTTCAGATTGGACAGAACTCACTTTCTTAGCAGAGATTTGATTGTCTCTGTCAAGAGGAGTAAGGCTTTTTCCCAAAAGAGCTCTTGCACTGATTTGCGTAAGGGCGCAACCAGAGTTGTTTTCCGCCGAGTCAAGAACCGGGGAAGAATGACAAAAGGATAAAGGGCGCTTTTCTTTGTTCTATGACAAGGCAAGAATAGATGTATTCTTTGCCAAGTTCATATTTGGGGAAAGAGAAGGAGTAGCTAAAGAACGTTTTTTTTTGTTCTGTCTAGCACTTCTGCTAGATAGGTTCTTCTCAGAGTTCAGAACTGGAGAAAAGGAGAGATTAGCCAAAAGGCATTTTCTTTTATTCAGAGCCAAAGAGGCAGTAGACGCAAGTTGTACAGAGGCAGTGGTTAACAGAGAGGCAGTAGGCGTAGGTTGCACAGAAGCAGTGGTTGGTACTGCAGAGGACTTGGGAGTCCATAAAATGTGTGTCTTGCTCTTGGCAGCAGCTGAGGTGCGCCTAGTACCCCAGCACTGATCATTGCTTCGTAGGCGGTTTGGTCGACTTGAACGGCCAAAGCCTTCTGCGTCTTGCCGATTGACGTGATATCACATTGAGTTGTCACTTTCTCGTCGGAGGAGAAAGTCGTCCCCAGCAAAGTCGTTATTTTGTTTGCAAAAACAAAAGTTTGAATTTTGCAAACTAAAAAAGAAAGAAAGTACAAGAGTACAATAATTTTTGGAGAAGTACAACTGTAGGAATCTTATCAGAAGACGGTCATTTTATCCCTTGGACGATGTGATATCGAAGACACAAGTCTTTGGAGAATGCAACAACACTTTGTCAGGAGATTATGATCATTAGTGATCCTTTTGGACTGATTTGAAACTCTATTTATAGAGTTCTTGAAATAACTGTTAAGTAGTTATTCTGAGTGGCACGCACTTCAGGTTGTGCGCCTCTTGTCCAGTTGTGCGAGCAGTTACTTCAACTGCTGTAGACGCGTTGTATCGTTTGAATGAGATACGTGTGCTCATGGGCAGTGTAGTGGATACGTTCTTCGAGATTAGTGGCATGTGCGCCATGTCATCCTGCTTCTGGACATAAAATTTGATTAAGTGGCACCAACTAGCCAGGTTGGACGCGGACACAACTTAACAACTGGTGCCGACTGGGTCTTCTGTGCTGTATTGATTAATTCTCGCGCCACTTGACGACTTGCACGGGCCAGCTGTCAGCATTAATTACATGCTGACAAAATCTTCTCGAGCGCCGCATTGCGTGGGATTCGAATAGATTTTCTTTGATTTTTATGCTGTCAGTTGTCAGTAATGATGACAGCCGTTACAGCTTCTTGAGGAGGCTTGCCACGCGGCACCGTGCCCTGGCTTTGGCACAACCTTAGACTGGTGCAACCTAATGATCTGGCGCCACTTGATGATAGCGCCCTTTCTTGAGTGGCGCCCCTTGATTTTTAGCTTCTACATCAGCCATGGTACGTTATAGCACGGGATACTCTGAGAAGGTAGCAAATCTTCTCAGGCATCGGTGTCTATACAATGCATAAGAACTACAATGGGGCTTGCACAGGGTATACCAATACACGAAAATAGTATCTCATGACGGGATCCGAGAAAATACCAATCCGTGTAACAAATGAGTCGAGGATCAAGGTTATCCACACTAAGTACAGGAAATATAGTAAATATCATAAACTAGAAATTATCAGAGAATATACTTGCCTGAGATCCGGTGTGAAGTATCAACAGTATCTGATACGGTGCCTCGAAGACCTAATATGGAATATCAATGTCAATTTGGTGTTTTGGAGGGGTAATCATTGATATCTAAATTGAAATATGATTTCTAGATCAATTCTAGGTCATGGAAGTCAAACTAGGTCAAATCTAGGTTAACATAGTCAAACTAGGTCATTTCCTAGTTTATAGGTTGATTTTACATATTTACAAGGTTTATAAAGTTATACTGTGTCTTAATAAGTCACTATTTGATTTTTAGGTACTAACTAGGTCAAACTAGTCACTACTAGTTAATACTAGGCCAATACTAGATTTTTAGGCTATACTAATAAGTTTTCTAGCATATATTACCCTAATATATACTTCTACATATAACTTCTAGCAATACCTTGGCCTATAGCTATTTATCTTATCCCGTATCATAGCATCTTAACCCGTATCACACATTTACCTAATACCTTGTCCGTATCTCAAATACCTTAACTATTAGTTAATACCTTAGTTCTATGGTCAATACCTTAGGTAAACTAGATTTTCTAGTCCATACTAGTCAATACCTTGTTTCTAAGTCCAAACGTTGAAGGTATTAGCCATACTAGCTAATATTGCCAAGTATCAATACATATATCTAACATCTCTACTAGTTACCTACTATCTAGGATAGCTTAGCCAATTTATCCTTTATATATCCATGGATGTACCAAATGCCTATTACATATATTATTGCCTTTACCTATCCATAACATATACCAATATGCCATTTACCCATCTAAATATTTATCTTTTACCTATATAATATGCATATATCCATATATCCTACTATAGACCCAAATCGCTAATAATTTACCCATTACAACACCCTCACCCATGTTTGTCTAGACTTATGGTGGTAGGTTACTTCCTTACTCATATACTATAGTGGTAGGTTACTTCCTTACTCATATACTATATCCTACTATAGACCCAAATCGCTAATAATTTACCCATTACAACACCCTCACCCATGTTTGTCTAGACTTATGGTGGTAGGTTACTTCCTTACTCATATATATATATATATATATATATATATATATATATATATATATATATATATATATATATATATATATATATATATATATATATTACACCAAGATACCCATGTACCAAATCTACATGGTATAATATGCCCCGTATACTATACGTATAAATATATATATCTGTATCCCTATGTATCCTATAATATTGGTATCTATATAATACTACCTATATAAAATACATATATGATATTGTACCCTTACTATTCTATGCATACCAATGACTTACCTTGCTACTAACGTATTTACCTTTACCCTTAGAATTACTTTAACTACCTTACATATACTTTCTTTTTTTACATATACACATATATATACGTATATAGATATCATAACCATAGGATACCCTGTTCTACCTAATATTTGACATACCCTATACCATGATATGTCATAATATCTTAATTCATTAAGTATCCCACATTTACACCATACCTTGGCTACCTTACCTATATCCTATGTAGCATAACATGTATTCTAGTATCTTATTTCTATATGTACATATACCTATAGATATTTACCTTCGATCTTTTATACATATATGCATAAATATGTATACTAGGTTATCTACAATTGATACCAAGATATCTATATCCTTACCCTATGAAATGTATAGCTATAGATTATAGCAATATGTTTACCTATATACGTATATATCAATATACCCTTCTATTCCATTACCTATCAAAATTACCCTAGGATACCCTATGCTTACCATACCCTACCAATCATACACGCATGAACTCACTCATCCTACTCTTGGCATTGACATATTGATATTATCTGTTACCTAGTTCTAATACCCAATATCTTAGTATCTTGACCAATACCTTATCCTCCTAGATACTGATCCAACTAACTCTAATACTAATACTTGATACCAAATAGGATACCTTACTCAAGTCCCAAAACTCACTTATCCTTACTCATGATACTTGAGTGTCATGATATAAATAGCCTCATGGTACCCAAGTATCACACTAGTACCTTGCCCAAATCTTTAATACCTTGACACATAACTTATCTATACTTGGCCCACTTGATAACCACTTGTATGAACACTAACGCAAACTAACTAACACATATTACCTAACAATAATATATATATATATATATATATATATATATATATATATATATATATATATATATATATATACATATATATATATATATATATATATATATATATATATATATATACACTATATCATACATATACTTGACAACCTAGGATACACAAAATGCCAATGTTGTATAGTCAGTTTTTTAATTGAAACCAATACTGTACCTATTAGGGAGTTCAGAGTAGTTGGAGAGTTTTGGCCTTCCTTGCTGAACCCAGATATTTTAGAGGGAATGATCCTTCACCGATTTCAAGTTGTGAGGTGAAAGTCTCTTTTGGTAGAGCATGTTTACTGAATTACATACTGGATTTGTTGAGGTTGACTTGCTGACCTGACCAAGCACAGTAGTCTTTGATCACAGTCCTCCATCTAGAGCATTGGAGGTTTACTAAATTCTAGGATTAAAGTATGTCGTAGCCCTTCGTATCAGCTTTCCAAAACTTCAAACGGATCGCATTTTCGTGTTCGGAAGCTCCTGAAATCGTGAAAACATCGAAACGCGTTCGTCTTTTCGAACACCTGATACTCAAACAGTTTTACAGAAAGTTTCAGAACGAATTTGGCCTATTAATATATATTTGGAAAGCTAACTTCGATATGGTTCTTTCAAAAAAAATTGGAAGATTAATCGGAGTCCCGAGCTAGGAGTTATAACATTTCTAAGTTATTATGGCTATTAAAAACGAGGATAAATATTATGAGAAATTTGGGTTGTTTTGGATAAAAGAACACATGTATACACCCAAATCTAACAGTGCGTATCATGAGATACCATGACACAACACCATGTATCTTATCTAGGACACATGTACCAAATCTCGACTCAAAAGGACACAAAATTCCTTTGGAGACACGTATCAAACACTTGGTAGTCACAAATTCAGATTTTCCCTAATTTAGCCCGCAAAAACTCACATAACTATTACTATAGGGCCTTCTAGTACCAAGTTCTTCTCCCTAAGGGTGGTCCTTAGCCATGAATGGGTCCCTATAGATTTATTATGACAAATTAACAATAAAATTGATGGGAATAGGAATTTATACCTATTGGAAGATGGATTCCCAATGAAACTCCTCCATAGGACACAAAATCAAGGGTGGACACACTCCTCCTAGAAAAGCTCTCCTCCAATGTCCTTCTTGCAATTACAAACTCCTATGCCACCATTGAGATTGTAGTTGATTGAAAATGAAAGGATTTGATTAGGGTTTTGTAGAGATTTGGAAAATTTTGGGAAGAGAGAATTTTGGGGAAGAAGGAGGCTAATGAATGAACAAATGAAATGAGTAAGCCCTAATGAAAACATAGCTCTTATAGTAGGATTTGGGTCATGATAAAATATCAAATTTGTCCCTCCCCATTTGTCATGAATGGAATCTAATTAACTAAAGGAATGAATCTCTACAACTAAAGGAATATTCCTTTCATGACAACTAAACTTAATTAATTCTAATTGCTAAGGTCATGACTAACAATAATTAGCACTAACACTTGCAAAATCTAATTGGCTAGCCACTAACTGACATTAATATAATTCTAGGCAACCACTAATATAAAATAATATATATAAAAAAATAATAAACCTGAAAAATTACCAAATACTCCTACGTTGGAAAGTGGTAGTTACAGTTGTAGGCATGCCAAGTTGGTTCACGAGCAATCCAAGTGTTAATCTTTGGAAAGCTCTGAAGAGAGTAATGAGATATCTCTCAGGGACTCAGAAGGATGCACTACAATGGTTACTCTGCAGGGGTAAAAGGCTTCAGTGATGTCAGTTGGTGCTCAGAATGAGAGAAGGAAGAGGTTATATCTTCTACATGGACAGTACTGCTATATCGAGAAAGTCGAAGAAGCAGTTCCATGGGTAGTGCTGCTATATCGAGGAAGTCAAAGAAGCATACCTTTCTCTCACTATAGAATCTGAGTTCTGTCAGCTACAGCGGATGAAGCGAAATTGCTTCGGGTATGAAGTAGAATGGCTTCGGGAGCTCAGAAACGATCTTTCTGTGGTTGGTGCACAAATCCGGGTGATGCTGATGTATTGCGACAACTGGACACGAACTTCTTGTAGTTGGTGCACAAATTTGGGTGATGCCGATGTATTGCAACAACCAGGTGGCTGTAACAGTAGCATCGGATGATCTCTTCAATAGCAAGAAGAGGACTGTGCAACTAGGGCATAAGGCACTGAATGAGCGCATCAAACATGGATCATTACAGTGGTTGGTGTTCGGAGTCAGGGGAATCTGACAGATCCGTTCACTAAGGCCTCAAGCGCCAGCAAATTGAAGACTGTCAAGAAAATTGGCTTGACGACCTTTGCTATTGTGTCTCTGCAATCGTACCATAAAGTTTTATGCTGATTGGTTCAAAGAAAAATCTACCAGGCATCTAGCTTTTGGTTCAAGGGAGGACCATTGGCTGGAAGAATATCAAGAACAGTGGGTAGTCCTTTGAGACATTGAGGGTTTACGGATGCAGAACCACTGTTGTTTACTATTTGTTCTTTAAATAGAACAAAGTCCTGTAGGAGGGTGGCTTAGACGCCTTAATGAGTTCTCGAGCATTTAGAATGTCCGCCGTACTTTACAGGAAGCACGGGTAGCACAGCACTACAAAGGAGCGTAGTACTCCATGCTACAGTGAGGTGACACCACCAGGAGGTACCTCAAGAGGGTAAAGCCTCGGCTTCAGGCCATGTCACAGCGGCGTAGCACCGCACATAGGCAAGTGGCCTAATGTTGAATAATGAAGAGTACGCAGCACTACAAAGAGGCTGGTGACCTCATGTTACAGTGGCGTGACACCACCAAGAGGTACCTAAAAAGGGTAAAGCCTCGACTATATGAGCCATGTCACAGTGACGTAACACCGTAAGGAAGCGAAAGGCTTCATGCTGGGTAGTTTGGCACTAAAAAGAGGTTGGGTCATCATGCTACAGTGGTATGACACCATAATGAGGTATAGCCTCGGCTTTGGACCATGTCATGGCAGTGTAGCACAGCAAAGAAGTGAAAGGCTTCATGCCATGACTCTTTAAAGGAACTCACCTAGAGTGTATGAAAGAGATATAGGCCGTCTCTGAGGGTAAACTTGTAGACACCCAATATACATACACCGAAACCAGGCGGGCATAGGGTCGTTAATGTACAACCGAAAGCACAGCTGATGTCATTGAGTCGGTGGGAAGAATTGCAGCTATGGTGCAAAATTCAAGGCTTAGTCCATTCTTGCATCATAACTGTTGTTTGAGCAATACAGGAAGATTCAAGTTGAAGCGACATCTATTCTTATGCATAATGGACAGTCACTATGGGGAACGCTCAACCTATATTATTGAGATATGTGAGGGATTGTTGGTGTTTTTGCCTATAGACTTGTGTAAAATAGTCCCACATCGGCTACACCACCAAGTGGATATCTCAATATACTGCTTTGCTTGTGTTGAGGTGTGTACGTGGGGTGTGGTGGGGCACATGTGGGTGCCATGTGGGGGTATTTTTCTTGAAGGAAAAAGTATTAACTCTAACAAGGAAGCATGTTGCTTTTTGTCGTTCGGACTCGGACTAGGACACGGGCTCCAGGATGCTTCGTGCATGCACGGGCATATATGGAGGGTAGGCGTGGACTGGCACACGACTATGCTAATTGTAGGATAATCTAAAATATTAAAATTTATTTTTGAGTATTGGTATTTTAGTCTCACATCAGATAGGAGAAGAAGTGAAGTTTCACTCCACTCTATATAGATCATGTTGGCCTCCTTTGTAAGATGCACCAAATAATAAAGCAAAGGGAGGCCGTTGAGTCCATGGAGCCATTTGAGTCACAAAAAGGCGAATCTTGCTTTAAGCAATGGTGATTTTTACTACCCCAGTGGTTCCAGAGGTTCTTCGAGAACATGTTGATTCCTGGAAGCAGATCGTATAAAGGCGAATCTTGCTTTGAGCAACGGTGATTTTTACCACCCCATGTCACGACCCGCACCCAGTGTAGGGGCATGAGAAGTAGGTACGTCCAGCCTACGCCGCAGTGTCTGCGGTAGAACGGTGTCCTAGGTTACTATCTAATCAACAACTCATACAATTATATAATGTACTTGTCAAATCTCAACTTCGAACGGAGGACAAGTATAGATATAATAAAATCTCAATCGCAGACTAAGCACGATAAGATAAAACAGAAATTTATAACTAAAGACTAAACAACAACAACAATTATAAACTACTAAATAGTAATAATCTCAAACAATCTCAAATACAAAATAATATCTCAACTTATTACAATTCAAGTTCTAGAACATGAAAACTAAACCAAGTCTACGAGCTAGTCTCCCGATCACTCCTGAGTGTCGGAGCCAAAGGTAGCTAAGCCATCTCCTGCTCCAAGGCAAGTAGGGCAAATGTTCTCAGGACAATCATCTGTAATATTTTCAACAGGTCCAGTCAGGACAGGAACGAGCACAATTCATCTAGAAAACCCAAGTAAATGACAAAGAACTATAAAGCAGTTATAGACAGTTTTGTTGATGAACATGGTAGTTTATATTCAGGTGATGGTATAGAGAAACAGTTAAGATACAAGGAAAGTAAGATAAGTAAAACAATAGAAGAATCATGGCAATGAAGTCTGTAAAATAAGATTCTAGCTGAACTAGAGTAACATGATAAGTCTAGACAGTAAATGTAAGACAAGTGTAAATCCCATGTAAATCCAGTACGAGACGAATCTAATACAAGATGAATCCAGTACAAGATGATTCTAGTCAGTGATCAAGAAACCAGGTGAGACCAGCTATATTCTAACAGTGTGTTTTAAAATACCGAGATCGACATGTAAACGGCTGTAGGTATCAGGCACATCGCACACTCGGCCAAGTGTGTATGGCTATACTTCCAGTAGATTCCAGTTTGGAGATTCCAGATTTGGGTATGTCTACATGTCTTACTCAATATTTTCATGTCCCGCAATACAAGTGAATCCAGAATTCGACACGAGAATCGTGATGAGTCTAGCCAAATATGATGATACCAACAATGATTCCAGAATGATTCCAGTAATAGAGGCCAGACAAGATGGTATGTGTATCGCATACATGAATCTAGAAATATCCATATGTGTTGTAACAGAGAATCACATAAAACTAACTAGAACTGAAGTACAGTAATTGACAAATAAATGAGAGAACTATCAGAGAATGTACTCGCCTGATACTCTGAAAAGAGTAGTATAATATCAGATGTCTGCACTGGAGTCACAATGTCCTAAATAGGGCAGTACAGGTTATAATGTGTTTAAAATAAGCTAAATGAAGTTTACGATGCAATCTACATAATTTCTAGGCCAATCTAGGTCAAAGTCAAACTTGGTCAACTCTGGGTCAACCCAAGTCAATACTCTAGTCAACTAGGTCAAACTGGTCAACTGTCTAGGACCAGTCAATTCTGGTCACAATGGTCAACATCCAGTCAACTAGGTCAACTTAGACTAACTAAGTCAATCCTAAACTATTTGGTCAACTTGGTCATTCTAGGATTTTGGTCAACTAGTCAACTTAGCTAATTAGGTCAACTAGGTTATTTCTAGGTTAAAGATCGAGTCAACTTTAGTCAACTTGGACTATGATCAACTTGGTCAAGGTCAACTAGGTTATTGGTCAACTCTAACGTAAGCTAATCTCATATAATAACCATTATCTACTCTATGATGTATAACCTATTCCTTACCCAATACTATCTAACCCTCAAATACCTATCCACATATATGCATATTGCCAAAACCTATAATCCAAGACATAAATCATGCATACATATACATCCTATATAGGTAATACACATTTACATATATATAGTGTATTACACTACCATATCATATACATAAACCCACAATACTCTATGTGAAATCAACTCTATGTGAGAATGAAATCAACTCTATGTGAACAAGAAATCTGAGAATGAAATCACTCTATGTGAACAAGAAATCTGAGAATGAAATCACTCTATGTGAGAATATATATATATACACATAAACCCACAATACTCTATGTGAAATCAACTCTATGTGAAAACACTCACAATACTCACTCAAACCCATCATCTTAACCAAATCCTCACTTCACTGATATGTATAAACATGAAAATATATCTAAACATCTGAATATATCCCAACCCCAATATCAAACTAAACATTCAAAACCAATGTTCAACATCAAACCTAAACTCAACATCTCACAGCCTAAGCTACTGCTACTGGGAAATGACCCCTTCCTCCATGCTAAAATGGACTGGACCAATAATGAGGGGACTGAACATCTACTACTGGGAACCGAGATGAGGATGCAATGGACCCAAATTGAGGTAAGGATTAATCTTAACCTCTAATGCAGGCAACACTATTAAAAGGGGAATGTCATATGAAGAATTGATGTAACATAGGACAGAACATTCAGAGGTCTAAGGACTGACACTACTTGGTATCCTAAATGCTGCTAATGAATCACATACCCACTCCTCTGAACATGTAATCAAATCCCCAAAATATCAAACCCAAACAAAACCAACATTCCCTTACCTACAGTATCAACCGGCATTGACACACAAATCAAACTCCTAAAACCTAACAAACTGGAATGAAAAGGGGAAAAGGGCAGTGTATCTACAATGTGTCACAAGGGGGTGTGTTCGTATCTAGGTTGTGTCCACTCCGTGTCAAAACATAGTGTCAAGGTAGTGTCAGAACCTGGTTGAGGCACAGCCTCGTGCTATGGTGTCGAAGAGTATAGGACACAAAGTGTCCAACCATGAGTCACGTGGTCGGGTCAGTAGATAGGGTACGTGTCAGGGTATGTGTCGAGTAGCTTAGGTCGTGACGAAGTCGCTTCGTGTCACGTGTCCAAGGCCGTATCAGAGACCAAATGTGCGCGTGTGTGTGTGTGTGTGTTTGTAAAACTAGTGTAAGCTCGATAACTTCGAGAATACTAAACCAACTCGACCCAAACTTCGTATATATCGTGTCAGATATTAGGCCCACGTGTCCACCAAGTTTCGTCCATTCTAGTGTAGTGTCGTGTCCTGTGTCGAGCCCGAGCAGCAAGGGACAGCACGGGCACAGTGCAGTGCCTCGTACACGCGTGTCACAGAGTCGTACGCATGACACACGACATGTGACATGTCGTGCTCGTGTCTAGGGGTAGAGGGGGACTAGGGCTAGGAGTCTAGGTGTCTGTATCGAGTCAGGGTCGTGTCGTGTCCGAGTTTGAGTCGCGTATCAGTAGGTCGAAACAAAAGTGCACTGTGTAGTGTTAAATCAGTGCAGCTCGATTTTTGTGTCCGATACGACACGAGATGTCGTAAAACTTTAGGGGGGTCCTGACAGTGTCTTCCCCCTCCCTCATGCCAAGTTGCACGTGTCTATGTGGTGTATGGAGTGAGAAAACAGTGGGTGGTAGCAGGACATAGATACGGGGCATCGTGGTGAGGTTCGTGTCCAAATTTGGACACAGACACGTGTCCAATCATGCTCAGAGTTATAGTTTTGAAATCCCCATATGTAGGGCTACGAATTTGTTCAATTAGTTTTCGAAATTACAAGGATTTAATCCATTCAAGCATTTCATCAAACACATTAAATTAAACACTGATACGTATCCGATACGGACACAAAATGGACACGAATTCCTGCCAAACTTGGGCTACACCTAGGAGAACCCTAAATGAATGCATCCATGGAAAGAAATCAGGAATTTATTAGGGTTTGTAGGGTTTTACCTATTGAGAGTTCAAACTCAATGTAAAGAGCCTCGACTTGACGTCTTCCTCGATTTACTATGGTTCAAACGTCCTTAAACCTTGCTAGCAAGCATCCACAAGTCTCATCCACTATTGGGGATGATGATGCAATTGATTTGACTCAATTTGGGCTCAATTTGGATTAAATAGGAGAAGTTTAGGGAAGAACAAAGTAGGGTTCTTTCTAGGTATCAAAAAGAGGCAAAGGCTCTTAAGTGTGATACTTATAGGAGGGGGGAGGGCTTGTATGACTATTGAAATGATTAGGGTTAGGGTTTTAGATGAGTGGTTGAGCTTCTTCCACCCAATTTTTAGTCCTCCTATTGGTTCACTTAGTCCTAAGGCTTCTTTTTACAAATATCTCAAAGGAAAAACATCCTACCTAGGAATATCTAGATATTACTAACCTTAGCACTTAGTAGGAATGTTCTAACCATGATTCTAACCTCAAGACTAATCTAGATTAGGTTAAGCTTCTAGGTTAGGGCTTAACTAAAGGATTAGCACAATATTAATTAATCAAAATTACAATTTCACAAAATTGTCAAAATGACCAAAATACCCTTAGGCTAAAAAGTTGTAATTAGTCATCCTAATCACATGACTAGGCTCCCTTGGTCATGGTTAGTCTCTAGGCTTAACAAAACTAGGATTTAACTAGTTAACCATAAAAATCGCAATTCAATATTTTAAATAGTTTTAAATTGATTAAAAATCACCAAAAATCACAATACGATTTAAATATCATTATTGAATGATTATAATCACAAAATTTTAAAATTACCCTCATTTGGAAAACTAGATGTTACACCCCAGCAGGGCTGTTGAAATCTCATCTTTCTTTCTTCTTCTTCTTTTTCATCTTCTTCTTGGTTGGCTGCAGGTTCTTCTGGTGAGCAAACTCGTTTGCAATAATCTCAGAAGTCCTAACTTAAGGAAATTAGGAGAGCAAACTTGTTTGCGAGAAGTCTCATAAATCCTATAAAGTGAAAACAGAGAGCAAATTTATTTGCAAGAGGTCTCTGTTTCTGATAGTTGCTATATGAGAATAGAAAACAAATTTATTTGCAAGAGCTCTCTTTAATTTTGATCGTTCTTCCATCTAGATATGTTTTGGAAATAACGGAACTTTCTTTTCTCGAACTTCTTTTTCGCCTTGAATTTCTTTTTGAAGTTCAGTTTCCATTTTTTTCTTCGTAATTTTGTATAACTTTTTTCCACTCTTTTTCTAAAGAATTTTGTTTTCTTTTTACAGCCACCATATTCTGGAGGACAAGCAAAATTAGCATTTACGTTATCATCATATTTAGAACAACAATAGTATACAAAACTGAAATTCTTAATTGTTCTATCCATCTGTATTTGAGCTCTTGCCTGCTCACATACGTCCTCCATGGTCTTCATGCATGCTTTTTAAAGCATTCCAGTAGTAACATTTCCATGGACAGTATTATATTTTCATTTATAATATTATTCTATGGATAATGGATTTTGTAAAAATGCTATTGACCTAGAAAGTGTGGAATTCTTAATTGTTTTATCCATCTGTATTTGAGCTCTTGCTTGCTCACATACCTCCTCCATGGTCTTCATACAAGCTTTTTTAAGCATTCCAGAAGTATGAACATTTCCACGGATAGTATCATATTTTCTTTTATAATACTATTTCATGGATAAGTAATTTTGGTAAAAAAAATCCAATGTTCCAGAAATCCTTTTGGCTTAAAATGATTTTATGTGACATATGTATGTTAGAAGAGTTCGTATCCAAGTACATTGGATTAATCTTCCATTTAAACACTTCAAGCCAAAAGAAAATTATAGATCAATGGATTTTCTACCAAAATTCCTTATCCATAGAATAATATTATAAAAGAAAAATATGATACTATCCGTGGAAATGTTCATACTACTGTAATGCTTAAAAAAGCATGTATGAAAACTATCCATGGAATAATATTATAACTCTTCTATTGATAACTTGAACTCTTATAGAAGAAAATATAAGGCCCATCCAATAGCCGAGTAGAAATACAAAACTTGGCTTACAACTTGCATAAATATTTAAATGAGATACAACCGTTCTATATATCATATCCTTTATTAAAAATACACTTCAGCGGAAGTCTTCTTCTTCAAATGGAAGCTTCAAATTGAGTGAAAGGCTTCTAAAGAGTCAAACAAGCTTTTAACGTCTTCGACCGTCTACTAGGTTTCCAGCACCTGTGGAGACGAGGATCAGTACATTGTCGTGTACTGGTGAATGATCATAACCATTCTCACCTAAAAATCAATAATGTAAATTTATGTAAGTGTAACACTATTTAAAGTGATCTTGTTATCTTGCATTAGAGTCAATAACAACTCATATATCATAGTAACATAAAGGAAATATTATCACTTCATCAATTGGTGATTCTTATCCACGATACGTTGTCCTTCCTTATAAATGAGTAGTTAACTTACTCTTCTTGTATAAGTCATCATTAGATATACTTCTTGTCTATATGAAGGTCACCCGCCATGAGCAGTCTTGACATTTAGTAAAATTAGGACATCCCTTACAGTAGGAGCAAGCCTCACTGATGTCCCACAATTCCGATGCTAGTATGTCGGCACTATCCTTGTTCCCTCTAGGTCGACACGATTTCGATGCTCCAGTAATCGTTCGAGGAACAAAACCTTATACACAAGTTGTCCACGACCATGCATGTATATGCAACTTAAACTATAAAACAAAAGTACTACCCATGATACATTGAACTTGATAAATATGCCACGGTTCTCATCTATCTTTACCTGCCCAATTCGGAAACTTTACCTACCCAATCCAGGGACTTTACCTGCCCAATCTAAGGAATTTCCATAAATGGTGACACAATAGTCCCAACATTTGCTACAACAATACACATATTCCATCTTTTATTTACAATAGGTTACAACAATATGATTACTTATATGTCATTATCTTTCTGCATTTCTTGCTAAGTATCATTGATCAGTACACCACGCCATAACAAAGTCATCATTTTGTTAAGCATGAAGATTAAGAATCGTCGAAGGATCAAAGTCACTAACTTGTTGGTGAATTACCGAGAGAAAAAGATCTTCCACGCGACATCAAGCTCTACTTGTTCATCTGCATTTGTGCACCAATAATAATTTAGAACTCTTCTTCTCTTTCTCTCAGAAATTTGATATAAATGCGAAGACGGTGAAAGCAAGCAATAGAAATCATTCATCGAAAATATCCACAAAAATGCATCATAAAACCAACAACGAAAGCATTATCGAAAATCGAACAGTGCAAAGGTTTGAGGAAGAGGCCCTTATATAGAGTTCATTTTACAAGACATGATGTATTGCATATTGGGCACAATTCTAAAGAATCCAATCCATGACGAGAAAATGGTCTCAATTCACTTGTTTCGATCAATCGATATCGGCAAGATTTTTTCATTATCCGATTCCAACTGGTCACTCCAGCCAATAGCTCATACCGTGCTACACAACGGATAGGGCATTACACATGACCCTAATGAATAGTTCAGTTACGAAGTGAACAACCTCTGTTTTGAATCTCTAAAGGGATTTCTTCAATTCTTCCAGGAATTGGTAAAGGAGGTGGAATTTGAACCTTGTCAAAAAGCTAGTAAAACCTCCCACCATATCAACCACTTGAGCTAACACACATCACATATACAAATCAATAAAAGAATGTTGAAATATTGAAATATACACACTTGTGATTTGCGAAATGGTGGGACTGGATCACTAATGATCAAATCAAATTAACCCCAACATAAATGTCCTGGAACCATTGAACAGTTGAAGGTGAGATTAGACTTGTCTGGAGAGTCAAAAATTCGAATCTGATTCGATTCTGTATCCGAACATTCGGATATTATTCGAAGTTTTAGATATTATTCGAAATTTCAGATATCGAATATGGACATCCGAATATTTTTTGGATACGAATTCGGATATTAAGGTATTCGAATCCATTAATATCCGATCTGACTTTAAATTGCAAATTTCGGATATCGGATTCGGATATCCGAAATTTTATATATATTATAGTATAACGTATATGTAACATATATTAATTACTAGACAAAATTAAATGATTTTATTCTCAACTGAGTTTTACATAATTCAATTCGTTTATTACCTCTATATTTTAATATAATGTATATATAATAGTAACATATATAAATTATAATTTACAACAAAAGATGAAAGTGCTCAAATATGTAAAGCAATATATAATATGGCCGGCTCAAATTGAGCATTCTTTGAATTTTCAACAGAAGATGAAAGGGTTCAAATAGAGCAATATGTAGAGCAAGTCAGTTGAGCATTATTAGAATTTTCGATAGAAGATGAAAAGGCTCAAATAGAACAATTGAATTTGATTTTCGGATATTCGGATAATAGCTAAATTTAATATTTTAGATTTCGGATATTTGAATAATAACATTTGAATTTTTTTTGCTGATCGGATCGGATATTATCCGATATCCCTAAACTAGACGGATACGAATTCGAAGTGTCAAAGAAACATCATTCGGATATCGAATCGGATTCGGATATTACAAAAAAAAAAAAAAAAATCAGATATAGATATTACCCTATCCGTACCGATAAGCATCCGTTGACACGGTGAGATAGTGGAGCTGACCAAACCCTTGGCTCGCTGCTTCTTCCTGGGCCAATTGGTTTAGTCTTCTCCACTTCTCAAATTCAAAACCCAAACTCGAACAGTATGTATAACGATTGTAGTTCACAAATTACTAGTTGGATGCAGTTTGGTGTTCTTTCCAGAATCATTTATAGAAGCTTCAGCACAAAATGATATTCCTTCCTTTCTTCCTCCTGTAGTACTACACCGCATGATAGCAACAGTTATTGATCTGCAGGAATAAGTTCTGGAGAACTTGTACATTTTAGAAAGGCATGCCGAAAGAGAAGGAGAGGTGGGAAGTAATAGAATTATGGGCAATGTTTAGTTTATATGTAGGCGAAGTTACATGTTCATGTTGACAGCCACTACTGGAGTAATATAAGAAAGTGAAAATAAAAGATAAACCTAATGGACGTGAAAATAATTTCTTATAGTCAACTTATATATTTTACACAAATATCCAATGGCCGTGAGAAAAGATCCTTCAGAAAATCAATCTTGAAATTCATATTCAAAACATAAATATTTCTGTCGTTTGGTTTAATTCAACAAATAAAACAGATGTTTTCTTTCATATTAGATCCCAGAACAATTTCAATATAGGGACCACATATGATAAAACAGAAGAGACTATGCAGACATCATCAAAATACTGTTCCAACTTCTCATGCCATGAGACGATAAGCATGAACTTCATCTAAAAGGTCTCAAGAACAATTTCATACATAAAGTTGTAATGAACTGAAGGCCTACTCTCAGAAGATTAGTAGCATTAAGAATTCTGTTCATTCAAGTTTTACAATGACAGATACTATGGAACTCTAGCACCACCACACACTCTTAAGATGTCCAGAAACAGAACCACATCTGTTATTAACATCTGAAACTACAGAATGACTAACCCATTATAAGGATTTGACGACATAGCAATGTTCCAAAAAAGAGAAATGCAACAAGAAACAAAAAAGCATTTGCTTTACTATGCAGATTATGACCTTCGGTTCTCCCTAAACCATCAAAATTCCGGACCGCTCCAATGCTGAATGAAGACCTGAAATTGAGCATTTAAACCTGAGCGGTGCCTTGGGTGAATGTTGGATCCTCGCACCTATATTTCCCATCGGGGCCAATTCCAAATCCCCTGGGATCTGCAAATACATTCTCTAGTAGCTGGCTGCGGGGTGTTGGAGTACTTGCATCAGCAAACTCCACGGCCTCTTCAACCACAACATCAATCTTCTTCTCAATGGCCTTCAGCTCGGATTCGGTCGCCAAGGACCGTTCGATCAAGTACTTCTTTAAGGCTGTGATGGGATCTCTTGCAGCATAATGTGTTGGAGTGGGTGGGGTTCCCAACCTATGTGGAGAAGATCCCGGAGTGCGACGAGCGCCGTTCGATGTCGAAGAAGCTCGGGAAGTAGGCAACGAAGAGTTGTTGCTGCTGCTGCTACCCAGAGGGAGGTTCTGGAACTGGGCCACCGAGTTCGGGCCGAACTCGGTCCCAGGTCGAGTTCTGGCCGAACTCAGTCTGGCCATTCCAGAATGTTGCCAGTAGGTTCTGGTTGCTCGACACAGAGTTCTGGCCGAACTCTGTGTCGTCAGGGCTGAGCGAAATTTTGGGATGATTTTTCACCATTGGATCTAATCAAACGGTCCAGGTTTGTTGCGGGATTAGGGAGTTAAGTTGGGATTTCCAAACCCTAATCGATTGTAACATTGTGTAAAACACACAAGAAGAGAGAGACGAATGAGGCAAGAGTGCTATTACAACTTTGGAAGAGAAGACGGAGGATCGAAGGTATTTTTCGAAGGAGAATCGGATTCGGGTAATCTCTACTCGTCGTTCTCGTTCTTCGTAGCCTTGTAATCATTGTTCTTGCTTCTAAGTGTTGTGGGGATCCGATTTGGATCGGGAGGAGTTTGTAGAGGGTGTAATTCTTCTATTCCATTAGTGGAGGCTTCTCAGGGTTGGACTCCGATCGTCCCGTGGTTTTTTCCGCAAGGGTTTTCCACGTCAAAAATTCTGTGTCTGCGTGGATTATTTTGTGTGATTATTTTTGGGTTCGTGCGTTGTATTGCTCGGTCCTCTCGCAGGTACTCTCCAGTTTGGGGAAAGGTTTCCGCGTTTCTTTCCGAACAGAGTGGTATCAGAGCCAGGTTCTGAAATTCAGAAGGAGTGTCAGTAGTTGACAGAGAAACCAGAGAGGAGAGATGGACGCGAAGCCGGTGCGCATGGTGAATCTTAACGGCACAAACTATCATTATTGGCGGAGCAAGATGAAGGATTTGCTATTTGTCAAGAAGCTGCATCTACCCGTGTTTGCATCCGAGAAGCCCAGTGATAAATCCGAGGAGGACTGGACATTCGAGCATATACAAGTGTGTGGGTACATACGACAGTTTGTGGACGAGAACGTGTACAACCACGTTGCCAATATTGAGCACGCGAAGACGTTGTGGGATAAGCTGGAATCCTTGTATGCGAAGAAGACCGGAATAAACAAATTGTTCCTGATCCGAACGATGATGGGTCTGCGATACAAGGATGGGGCGTCTATTTCGGACCACTTGAGTGAGTTCCAGGGCGTGGTTGACCAGCTATCTTCTATGGGAGTCAAGTTCGACGACGAAGTTCAGGGACTGTGGCTGCTGTGTACTTTGCCAGACTCGTGTGAGACCGTACGAGTATCTATGATCGCTTCTGCTCCAGAGGGCGTGGTCAGTCTGGAGTTTGCCAAGAGCGGGGTGTTGAATGAAAAGATGCGGAGACGTTCTCAGGGCACTTCATCCACATCCCACTACTCAGAGGCACTTGTTTCAGAGAGCCGCGGAAGGGACAAAAGCAGGGATCCGGGTGGTGCCAGAGACAAGAGCAGGGAGAAGTCCAAGGGTCGTTACGAGGACTCAGAGTGTATCCATTGTGGTAAGAAGGGCCATATCAAGCAGAATTGTTTCGCTTGGAAGAGAGAGAAGAAGGGCGACAAGGGAAAGCAAGAAGAGAACACTACAGCGACGGCCTTGATGCATGGAGGCGATGTGATCGTCGTAGGTGATGAGATCATTACTAACCTCGCCTGCGATGACAATTCTTGGCTGGTGGACTCAGGGGCTTCAGCACATGTATCTCACAACAGGGCACTGTTTGCCACTTACACTACAGGCGACTGTGGAGTGTTGAAGATGGGCAACGGAGATGTCTCGAAGGCGGTTGCCGTTGGAGATGTGCATTTGAGAACGAAGACGGGTGCGGTTCTTGTTCTCAAAGATGTTCGTCATGTCCCTGATATCCGTTTTAACCTGGTGTCGGTTGGAAGGTTGGATGACGAGGGATTCTTCAGTCTCTTCGGGAACAGTCAGTGGAAGCTTTCCAGGGGTTCGATGGTGATTGCCAGAGGAAGCAAGAAGTCTGGTCTCTACTATATGGAGGGGAGCGCACAGGGGGCACAGGAGGTGAACGCAGTTAGTGATGCGTCTACCGAGTTGTGGCACAGGCGGCTCGGCCATATCAGCGAGAAGGGGATGTGCTACTTGGTGAACATGAAGGTGATTCCGGGGCTCAAGTCTACAAAGTTGGAGAAGTTCACGCACTGTTTAGCTGGGAAGCAAAATAGGGTGTCTTTCCAAAGTCACCCAAGTTCGAAGAAGTCGGCATTGCTCGAGTTGATTCACTCGAATGTCTGCGGTCCTATTAAGGTAAAATCTCTTGGTGGTGCTTCTTACTTTGTAACCTTTATTGATGACTGTTCCAGAAAGGTTTGGGTCTATGCCTTAAAGACCAAGGATCAGGTGCTACCTACTGTCAAGGAGTTTTAGGCCTCTGTTGAAAGGGAGACGGACAAGAAGTTGTTGTGTGTTCGGTCCGAAAATGGCGGCGAATACATCGGTCCCTTTGATGCGTATTGCAGAGAGCAAGGGATACGACACCAGAAGACTCCGCCCAAGACACCTCAGCTCAATGGTGTAGCGGAGGGCATGAACAGGACACTGATGGAGAGGGTGCGATGTTTGCTGTCAGAAGCAAACTTGTCGGGCAGTTACTCGGGTGAGGCTCTTCTCATAGCTGCTTATGTTATTAATTTGTCTCCTAGTGCTCCTTTGCGGGGTGATGTGCCTGACAAAGTATGGTACGGCAAAGAGCCGTCATACAATCACCTGCGAGTGTTTGGCTGTAAGGCCTTCGTGCATGTACCGAAGGACGAGAGGACCAAACTTGAGCCGAAGACGAGGCGATGCGTCTTTGTCGGCTACGGTCGGGATGAGTTGGGCTATAGACTCTACGACCCAGCGAAAGGAAAGCTCTACAGAAGCAGGGACGTGGTGTTCGTCGAGGATCAGACCATGACCAACACTCAGGATTCCGAGACGCCTTCTGAGGCTGAGGAATTGCCTGAGTTAGAGTCATTTCGCTTCGAGCAGTTTCCATAGGACATCGCAGAGGATCCAGTTATGGGGGAGCCAGTACATGGAGTTGCTCCCAACCTTGATCATCAGCCTGCTGATGGTGGTCAGGGTGTCCCTCAGGAGGATAAGCATGCCGGAGAGGCAGTTCCTGAAGGGGAGGAGTCTGTTGGTATACAGCCAGCACCAGTGGTTCCTTTGAGGAGGAGTGACAGGGATCGTCGACCATCTACGAGATACTCACCAGATGAGTATGTGCTATTGACTGACGGGGGAGAGCCCGAAAGTTTTGCAGAGGCTGTGGAAGACGAACACAGGCAGGAGTGGATGGAGGCTATGCAGGAGGAGATGAGTTCCTTGCACACCAATTCCACTTATGATCTGGTGCGGTTGCCGAATGGCAAGAAGGCTTTGAAGAATCGATGGGTGTTCAGAGTGAAGCAGACGGATGATGCTACTCGCCCTCGATACAAAGCGAGGCTGGTAGTTAAAGGCTACGGTCAGCGAAAAGGCGTAGATTATGATGAGATCTTTTCGTCTGTCGTCAAGCATTCGCCTATTCGGGTGGTGCTAGCATTAGCAGCCAGTCTCGACTTGGAGGTCGAGCAGTTGGACGTGAAGACGGCATTCCTCCACGGTGATCTTGAGGAGGAGTTGTACATGGAGCAGCCAGAGGGATTCTGTGAGAAGGGCAAGTCACATTTGGTCTGCCGGTTGAGGAAGAGCTTGTATGGTCTGAAGCAGGCTCCGAGACAGTGGTACAGGAAGTTCGAGTCGTTTATGGGGGAGCATGGTTATGCACGGACGACGTCGGATCACTGTGTATTTGTGAGATATTTTGCTGATGATGATTTCATCATTTTGTTGCTCTATGTTGATGATATGCTATTAGTGGGTCGGAATGCCACTAGGATAGCGGAGTTGAAGCGCCAACTGGGCGCGGCCTTCTCTATGAAGGATTTGGGCGCAGCGAAGACTATTCTTGGGATGGAGGTCAGCCGAAAGAGAGAGTCCAAGCTGCTACACTTGTCCCAAACGAAGTACATTCACCGGGTACTTCAGCGTTTCGGGATGGACGGGTCGAAGAAAGTGAGTTTCCCTCTTGCGGCTCACTTTAAGCTCACTGAGGAGAAGTGTCCATCTACCGAGGACGAAAAGGAAGATATGGAGCGGGTTCCATATGCCTCAGCTGTGGGAAGCCTTATGTATGCCATGGTGTGTACGAGGCCAGATATTGCTCATGCAGTTGGTACGGTTAGCATGTATCTTTCAAATCCTGGAAGGGTACATTGGAGTGCGGTCAAGTGGATTCTACGATATCTTCAGGGCACTGCTGGTTGGAGACTTTCCTTTGGTGGTGACGAGCCGAAGCTGGTTGGGTATACCAACGCTGATATGGCTGGAGATGTAGACACGAGACGATCGACTTCGGGCTACGTGATGATGTTTGCGGGAGGAGCGGTGTCATGGCAGTCGCGGCTACAGAAGTGTGTTGCCTTGTCGACGATGAGGCGGAATACATTGCGACGACGGAGGCTTGTAAGGAGCTGCTGTGGATGAAGAAGCTGCTGCAGGAAATGGGACTGAAGCAAGAGCAGTATACTTTGCTTTGCGACAGTCAGAGTGCTATTCACCTTGTGAAGAATCAGACGTTTCATAGCCGGTTCAAACACATCGAGACTCGGTATCATTGGATACGGGATGTGGTTGAGAAGAAGGACGCGGAGCTTGAGAAAGTTCATACAGATGACAACGGAGCTGATATGTTCACGAAGATTCTACCAAGGAGGAAGTTTGAGTACTGCAGGCAGATCGTCGGGATGACGATATCCTTTCCATAGTTGTGAAGGAGGAGATTTGTTGGAGTGGGTGGGGTTCCCAACCTATGTGGAAAAGATCCCGGAGTGCGACGAGCGCCGTTCGATGTCGAAGAAGCTCGGGAAGTAGGCAACGAAGAGTTGTTGCTGCTGCTGCTACCCGGAGGGAGGTTCTGGAATTGGGCCACCGAGTTCGGGCCGAACTCGGTCCCAGGCCGAGTTCTGGCCGAACTCGGTCTGGCCATTCCAGAATGTTGCCAGTAGGTTCTGGTTGCTCGACACAGAGTTCTGGCCGAACTCTGTGTCGTCGGGGCTGAGCGAAATTTTGGGGTAATTTTTCACCATTGGATCTAATCAAACGGTCCAGGTTTGTTGCGGGATTAGGGAGTTAAGTTGGGATTTCCAAACCCTAATCGATTGTAACACAATCGGAGAACACACAAGAAGAGAGAGAGGAAGGAGGCAAGAGTGCTATTACAACTTTGGAAGAGAAGACGGAGGATCGAAGGTATTTTTCGAAGGAGAATCGGATTCGGGTAATCTCTACTCGTCGTTCTCGTTCTTCGTAGCCTTGTAATCATTGTTCTTGCTTCTAAGTGTTGTGGGGATCCGATTTGGATCGGTAGGAGTTTGTAGAGGGTGTAATTCTTCTATTCCATTAGTGGAGGCTTCTCAGGGTTGGACTCCGATCGTCCCGTGGTTTTTTCCGCAAGGGTTTTCCACGTCAAAAATTCTCTGTGTCTGCGTGGATTGTTTTGTGTGATTGTTTTTGGGTTCGTGCGTTGTATTGCTCGATCCTCTCGCAGGTACTCTCCGGTTTGGGGAAAGATTTCCGCGTTTCTTTCCCAACATAATGAGCCTTCTCGTCTGCCAAAGTGGAAGGGAACTTACAAAATAGTTCAAGTGTGACAAAAACGCCAGTAACTGTCATATACTGAATAGTAATGCATAGTTTAATGATAATCTAGGACATCCTCTGGTTTGACAATCTTGGTTGTGATCAGTACAGTCATTAGATAACATTTAGGTATAGAATAATGGCTCTCTCATGTGTGTGAAGTCACGTACAGGCAAATGTTTTGCTTGTTTAAACTACTACACTTGGTCTAAAAAGTTGCTAAATGTAACAACATTTGAGACGCTTCTATACTACTAACTAAATTAGAACTTAAAACATTCTGGCTCTAACTTTGGACGCACTATGCGATTTAAGTAAGAGTTTTTTCGAACGACTTTCTTGAGAATTGTAGAAATCGATGTGTGTAGAGAAGACCTTACCCTTTACACATAAATATAATGCATACATAAATATAATGCAAGATTATACTGGGATGGTAAGAGTGTGTGTAAGTCACAGGAGAAAAACAGTAACGGTGAGATACACGTCTAAATAGGAAGTATTACTATTGTAATTATGATGTAGCATTACATTGTAACACGACTCAGCCTTTTTTGCGTGGGGCACAAAATCTTATAAATTGGTATGCAAGAGGCAAAAGGTGATAGCAATTATTTCATCTTCGAAAAGCACACAAATCACTAGGGACAGCCAATATGGACCAAAACCTAATTAGGGGTCATAGTTCCATCAGTTCCCACAGATATATACAGGCCTCGATGAATTGATAGGATTTGTAGATCATTTGACAATAACTGATTTAATTTTGATACAAAAAATACAATCATTACCAATATATTATGCAAACAATTTTAAGGAAAACAAATATGTTGTTTTTGGCATCAAAGAAGTGTCATGCACAAACATGTAGGCATCAACATATGTACATAATTGATCCCTATGAGAGGCTTATGATGTGAGTTTGTAAGTGTCAAAAGTTTGGAGCTTATGCTGTCCGTTTGTGGTAAAAGATTGATTACATATTATTCCTGTGACCATGGTAGAAATGTATATAGAGCAAAATTTTATGCTTGGTTCAGTGATTCAGCTCAATGAAAGAGGCACCAAAACCATTCGCAATTTCTGTGATATATTTTGTAATAACGGAGGTTCTTTCATCAGCTGACCCACTGCATTTCCTATTTTGAAGTGTGAAAGAAGCAGTTCCCAAAGTGCACTCAAGTGCTTAATGCTAGGAGATTTAAGACCAATGGTCTCGGATGTCAATCTCCTTGGTAGCAAATAGTGTTGGGAAAGAAACGCGGAAACCTTTCCCCAAACCGGAGAGTACCTGCGAGAGGACCGAGCAATACAACGCACGAACCCAAAAACAAGCACACAAAACAATCCACGCAGACACAGAGAATTTTTGACGTGGAAACCCTTACGGGAAAAAATCACGGGACGATCGGAGTCCAACCCTGAGAAGCCTCCACTAATGGAATAGAAGAATTACACCCTCTACAAACTCCTCCCGATCCAAATCGGATCCCCACAACACTCAGAGATAAGAACAATGATTACAAGGCTACGAAGAGCGAGAACGACGAGTAGAGATTACCCGAACACGATCTCCTTCGAACAGCGACCTTCAATCCTCCGTCTTCTTCTCCGAAGTTGTAATAGCACTCTTGCCTTCTTCCTCTCTCAAACTTGTGTTGTCCAATGCGTTGCACTTATGAATTAGGGTTGAGAAATCTCAATATAACTCCCTAATCCCGCAACCAACCTGGACCGTTGGATTAGATCCAATGATGAAAACTCATCCAGAAATCCGCTTCAGCCCCCGACGACACAGAGTTCGGCCAGAACTCTGTGTCGAGCAAACAGAACCTCACGCCAACATTCTGGAGGAGCCAGACCGAGTTCGGCCCGAACTCGCCATGGGACCGAGTTCGGCCCGAACTCGGATCCCCTGTTCCAGAACCTCCCATGGGCAGTAACAGCAGCAGCGACTCCGTGTCGCCTACTTCCCGAGCTTCTTCGACACACGAACGGCGCTCGTCGCACTCCGGGGTCTCCTCCACATAGGTTGGGAACCCCACCCACTCCAACAAATCTTCCCCTTCACAACTATGGGGAGGATGTCGTCATCCCGACGACCTGCCTGCAGTACTCAAACTCCCCCCTTGGTAGAATCTTCGTGAACATATCAGCTCCGTTATCATCTGTATGCACCTTCTCAAGCTCCGCGCACTACCAAAATAAGTGGTTTTAGCGACGCCCAAAAACATCGCTAAAACAATAAAATTCGTCGCTAATATGAAGCACCGACGCAATTACCGACGTTTAAGTTTTGTCGCCGTTTCCTTAGTCGCTGATTACAAAAACGTCGCTGAACGTCGCAATTACCGACATCCAGCGACGTAACTGTACGTCGGTGAGTTCTCGACGTCTACCGTCGTGTCGTCGGTATATTAGCGACGTATATGTAGTCGCTACACGTCGGTGAAGTCCTGGAATAATTCCCGACGTCTACCGTCGTTTAGTCGGTAATATAGCGACGTGAATGTAGTCGCTAGACGTCGGTAAAGGTCCTGGATAATACCGACACTCACCGACGTTTAAACGTCGGAAAAACGTCGGAGACCTGTACATTTTTTTGCAGCTAGTCGTCGGTAAACGTCGGAAAAGCGTCGGAAACCTGTACTTTTTTTGCAGTTAGTCGTCGGTAAATGTCGGAAAAACGTCGGAAAAATGTATTTTTTGCAGCTTGTTGTCGGTAAACGTCGGAAAATGACGTCGATAAACGTCAGTAAGCGTCGCTAAACGTCGCTAAAATTGTAAAAAAAATAAAACACAGATTCTATATTACCACTCACAATTCAAGATGCTACACATATAGGTACACATTCAAATCCCCACTCACAATTCCAAATCACAGCGCATTCAAACCCCCACTCACAATTCAAGATGCTACACATATAGCTTTAATCTAAGTTAATTAACATCCAATCCAAACACAATTAACATTTATCGACGAAGGAATTAACATCCAATCCAAACATCCAATCCAAACAAGTCACAAGTCAAATCGATACAAACACAATTAACATCCAAATCCAAACATCTAATCATAAGTCACAAACATATGATGATACAAACACAAACAAAAGTCCTAACTAGGACTACTAGTGATCTGGTGCAGGAGGGGCACCGCCGCGACGAAGGGATAACAACTCCTCATACTCCGCAAGTGAAATCGATACAGATGGAGCGCCAGGCTGTGACTTCGGTGGAGTCGGTGTCGAAGAAGAAGGCGGTGGAGGCGGCGGAGTCGACGACGATGAAGGCGCATCCAGAGTACCAGCATGCTCCAACGCTGTAAGTCGCTGGTTGTATGAATCCATGATAGATAACATTCTACCACTGCTCTGGACCATCGAATCCTGCGCCAATCTCACCGTCTCGGCCATGGTCACCTGTCCTGTCTGCAACTCCGTCACCGTGCGCTCTAACCCTCCAACGGTGCGCTCTGTCCTCTCAGTCGTCTCCACGAGCCCCATAATGCCGCGGTCGAGCGCATCCAATCGTGCTATCAGTGCAGGATCGTCCGTAGGGTGCTGAGACTGCTGCTCGATCCGTCGTAGCAGGTCGTCACGGAGAGACTCCATCATCTGGTGTACTCGGGCAGACTCCTGGGACGGCTGTGGACCATGCACACTAGCAGGAGATGTCCTAGAGGACTGGGTCGCAACTAGGGCGCCATAGGATCCCGTACCGTAGTACGTACCCCTATGGAGGCCACCAGCGGCGGTCATCCACAGCTCGTCCGCCGACGGAGCTTGAGTGGGCTGCGAGGAAGTACCGGCCACTCCTGCATCAGGTGCACTAGCAGTCGCCCGTTCCCGCAGCCTCTGATACTCGGCCTAGAAAGTATGGATAGTACTCTATGATTTCTAATTTCTAATTAATGTACTTATTTTTACTAACTTCATGAATATTTATTTGCATCATATTTACTAAGTTATATTAAAATTGACACGAAGTATTAAATTAAGATAACGTATTGTAATACTTACATAGGTCTGCTCGGCCCTCTCGTCAATAAGGACTCCACCCTTCCGATGGGTGGCCAGGAAGACGGTCACCATGTCGGCGTTACCGACCTTCCTTACCTGTAATTAAATATATTATCTTAGTAATAATTTATCGGATTTGCATTAAAATAATATTTCTAAAAGAGAAAGACATACCAGACGACGGAAATGTTCCGTCATCGGAATCGACCCACCGTACCACTTCGAGGCATGTTGCCTAGCCGCCTTAGCCTTCTCCGACTTCTCCTTGTACCTTGGCTCGTTGAATCGAGCCTTCATCGCATTCCACTGATCAGGGGTGATCCAACCTTTGATCGGCTTTCCGGCACGATCATGTTCCTTCTGATCATTAATAGAGTCGCGGATCAGCTTAGCAGCGACGGAAGGAAACATCCCCTCGATCAGCTCGGCCCGGTGCGGTGGATAGTAAAACATATCCTAGAACAGTACGAAACCAAATATTTATCAATTATATATAATATGCATAAATTAAATGATTCATGTTAAAAACAAATCTATTTTAACCTTAAAGCGCGTAAACCAGTAGTTCTTCCTTTCGTCTGGAGCATCAGAGTAGTTAATCCAGGGACCACCATAATTATGCCTCAGCATATCGCCTAGGCGTCTCTGTACCCCTGGAGGACGATATCTATACAGACATATTATATTCATGAAAAAAGTTAATTTATGATAAAAACATAAAAAAAAATCATAAACCAAAATACCTACTTTGTACCGTCGGCCCAGATCTCCGTCCTCCCCTCCTCCGGAGGTGCGCACGCATCATCTTCATGATGCTGGTCGGCCGTCGGCGCATCCTCCTCCATCGGCTCATCGGTCGTCTCCATCGTCGTATTAGCAGTAGGAACGCTAGACGGGTGAGCACTCTCATTAGGCCTGGAACTACTCGTCCCAGGAGACAATCCACGTGGCATCGTCCCAGGAGGCCCAGCTACTGGCCGATACGGCGGAGTAATCGGCGATGAGGATCCAGAGCCGGTACCAGTAGGAGGTACCGAAGGAGGACCTCTACCAGTACCTATAGGAGGACCTCGCCGTCCTCCTGGTCGGTACCCTCCGTGACGACCTGCCATACCTGATAACAACATTGGATAATACAACAAATTAATAATAGAGACTAGAAATATGAAAGTACAACAAAGACAAGATAATAACCAAGACAACATATGATGATACATTCTACAAGAATCATCTAAGTCCAGATAAGTACATCTCTCTCAATCATCTTCAGAATAATCATCTTGTTCGTCTTCCTCGACCTCATCTTCCTCTTCCTCCTCATCTTCACTTTCGTCTTCACCTTCGTCGGCTTCGTCTTCCTCTTCGGATAATTCTATATCTTCTACATTATGTGTCGTGTAATACGTAACTTCCGTGGAGTCCACATCGATAATATTGGTTACAGGAGATAGCTCGTCCTCCTGGTAAGCTTTTTTATCAACATCAAAAGTATCTCTAGCTTTAGTCTTGCATACTGCCCACCAGTCAGACTTCGTTGCTCCCCGTCTCGGATAAGCTGTGAAGTACACGAGCTGAGCCTGAGTTGCTAGGACAAACGGTTCGTAGCCTTGATATCTACGCTTGTAGTTTATATCCACAAGACCATGCTTGTCAATTTTCCAGCCTTAATTTTCAATCGGATCGAACCATTCATACTTGAACAACACGATCTTTGCAGGTTCTCTGCCATAATTATATGACAACTCTACAATCTCTCGTAAGATGCCAAAAAAATTATTTCCTGGATCGACGTCTTTGTAGTTCGAAGACTTGATACACAAACAACTGTTCTTCGTGGAATCAAGATCCAGGAAGCTGTCTCTGATCGGAGCATTTGTCGACTTGAACCGAAAGCCATTGACACAATAACTTGGCCATGTTTTAACAAAAGTAATTGGTCCCTTGGTAAGAGTTCTAATTAATTCAATCTCGGATGAAATTAGACAATCGACCTGAATATCAAAGAAGAGATAATAAGTTATTTATTGCGCAGTTGCATTAGAAGAGGCCAGTAAATATTACCGAGCTGCTTACATATTCGCTCAACCAAGAAGGAAAATGACGTCTCATTTCTTGTTCTAATGCTTCGTCTGTTAGGTAGGGTCTAACCAGCCTCAACTCATCATTATATGTGCTGGAAAACAACGAAGCATTAGAACGATTAGTACAATAATATTAGCTTATACTATTACATTGAGATGACGTAAACTCATCATTCCTTACTTACCCCTCTAGCTTCTCCACTTCATCCTCGTCGCAATTGAGTAATACATACAACTGAGCAGCCCTTAGCTCTTCGTCATTCAAATATCTCTTCTTCATTTTCCCCGAAGGCTTTCCGGACGCATTGAATACTTTCAGTATTCCATCATTAAATTCTTGATATCCGTCGTCGTTTTTCGGAGCCCTCGTTCTATTCGTAGCAACATGAGGTTTAAAATAGGAGGAGCAGAAATTTGTAATCTCCTCGAGAATATAGGCTTCACAAATAGAACCCTCGACCCGAGCCTTATTTTTTACCTTTCTTTTTAGGTGATTCAAATGTCGCTCGAACGGGTACATCCATCGATATTCGACGGGTCCACCAACACGTGCCTCGTAGGAAAGATGAATCGGCAAATGCTCCATAGAGTCGAAGAATCCAGGAGGAAACACCCTCTCTAGCTTGCACAGTGTTACCGCAATGTCCTTCTCTTGCTTTTCTAGACGATCAACGAGCAATTTCTTAGAACAAAGGTCCCTGAAGAATATGCTAAGCTCCGTCAATGGATCCCAAACTGCCTGCGGTAAGAATTCCCGAAATGCAATCGGAATTAACCGCTCCATGAATACGTGACAATCATGGCTCTTCATACCTGTCAGTTTGTTCTCCTTGAGGTCGACGCATCTTCTCAAGTTTGAAACATACCCATCTGGAAATTTCAGACCTTGAATCCACCTACAAAGCCTCACTTTATCCTCCTTCTCCAGTGAGAAAATTGCCTTAGGCTGCTTCAACTTCCCATTCCCGTCCTCTATCAAATGCAATGCAGGACGTCTACATATTTCTTTCAAGTCCAATCTAGCCTTAGGATTGTCTTTCGTCTTCCCCTTTACGTCCATTACAGTATTAATTATGTTGTCAAACACATTCTTCTCGATATGCATGACATCAAGGTTATGTCTAATCAGATTGGTGCTCCAGTATGGCAGATCCCAGAATATACTCCTCTTCGTCCAGTTATGAGTGTGACCAAATCCGTCACACTTGTAGCCCGTAGCAGGCTGCTCAATAGCACTTGGTAAATCTCTAACCTCCTCCCATATCGTGGCTCCGCACCACCTTGTCGGTGGATCACCCTTCTCCACAACGCCAGCACGAAAAGCATTCCTGTTCCTCCGGTACGGATGATCCTTCGGCAGGAATTGTCGATGACAATCGAAGAAGCACGGTTTGCCTCCGTGTTTCAAACGGAAAGCCTTAGTGTCGTCCATGCAACACGGACATGAAAGACGACCATGCGTGCTCCATCCAGATAACATTCCATAGGCCGAAAAGTCGTTGATGGTCCACATAAGTGCTGCCCGCATCTGGAAATTTTGTTTTCTAGATACATCGTACGTGTTGGAACCTACTTCCCACAGCTGATTCAACTCATCAATTAATGGCTGTAAATAAACATCGATGTTCCTTTTCGGATTGTTCGGACCTGGGATAATAACGGTGAGAAACATATATGGAGTCTTCATGCACATCCAAGGCGGTAGATTGTACGGGGTGACGTTCACAGGCCAACACGAATACTGGGATCCCGAAAGTCCGAATAGGGTAAAACCGTCAGAGCAGAGACCCAATCTAACATTACGCGAATCAGAAGCAAAATCTGGATACTCTCGATCAAAGTGCTTCCATGCTTCTCCATCAGATGGGTGATCCAACACTCCTTCGGTATGTTCCCGCTTATGCCAACTCATGTTTTCTGCAGTTTCCTTCACCATAAACAACCGCTGCAAACGCGGCGTCAACGGCAAGTAGTGCATCGAAGAGGTAGGCTTCCTGGCACCGACAGACTTTCCTCTACCACAGGCCTTGTAGCGATCGACACCACAAAATCTGCAGGCGTCTTCATCCTTGTCGTCTTTGTAGTACAACATGCACCCGTTGCGACAGGCATCGATTTTTTCATATCCCATCCAGAGCGATCTAACCATCCTCTTAGACCGGTAGAAGTCTTTAGGAAACTTCGCACCCTCAGGCAATATTTCTATAAGCAACTCCATAATACGGTTGTAGCAATCTTGCGACATGTTAAAATCGGACTTGATGCTCAACAATCTTGTAACCACCTCCAACGGTGAATGATCCTCACAACCAGGATATAATAGAGTCCTTACATTCTCCAGCAACTCCATGAACTGTGCAGCATCAGGGTTCGGTGCCTCCTCAGGTGCATCATGATCATCCGGATCGAAACTAGGCCCGGCCGCGTCGAAAACCATGTTCACCAACCCATCGTCGTAAGGAGCGTTGTTGTGGACATCCACATAAGGCTCGTACTCCGATGCTAAAGACACAAGTTCTCCGTGCTCGCTCCACTGATAGTAATTCGGCGTGAAACCCTTCGAGTACAAATGATACGTGACATCCACTTCTGGATGATATTTCAAGTTGCGACATCTCACACACGGACACTTAATTTTGGTACCGTCCATGTACTGAGGGAACGCCTTGGCAAACTGCAGGAACTGGTGTACACCCTCTATGAATTCATCCCGCATACCGCACATGTCATCAGGATGACGGTTGTACATCCAAGTACGATTCCGCAGATAGTAATTCAGCTCCATAATTCTGTAAGATAGATACATCAAGGTAGTGAATGATATGCAAGTGTCAAAGCTTTTCCAATGGATTGCATTTATCTTTTCATCCATTCATTCATGCATTGCATTTATCTTTTCAGTTTTGTATATCATTACCTACTATTATACATGCATTTATCTTTTCATCCATTCATTCATGCATTGCATTTATCTTTTCGATCAACAATCTAGTAAAACAAGGCTAAACTAGGTCAATAAGACAACATCTTGGGTTACATTGGTCAACTAGATTACATTGGATGTGAAAATCTGTATCGTAAGACAAACTAAACATAATTAGTATATAATCATGTAACTGGTGGATCCGCTAGCTAGTAAGCCGGATGTACTTAATATCAGAGAGTATCAGATTAGTATCAGTATATAGGTTAGGTAGACCGTATCAAACGCATATCGGAATAGTAGGCCGAATAGGAGGCCGAGATAGTCGAATGAGAAGAAGGAAAGAAGGAAAGAGCAGATGGGTCCAGAGCCATGGTGGAGGAGGAGAAGTAACATGAGAGCAGTTTCCGCCGTAACATCTCCTGGCTCTGCTGGCAACTGAAGTCCAGATGCTACAAAGGACGATCCTTCGCTGAAATCGACTACAACACCCATCAGTTCAAGTTCATTCCTAGATGAGTATATTCCAATGCCATAGAGGAAGGTCAACAAACTGATGGCTTCTATGGCATTGGAATCTACTCATATAGGAATGAACTTGAACTGATGGGTGTTGTAGTCGATTTCAACGAAGGATCGTCCTTTGTAGCATCTGGACTTCAGTTGCCAGCAGAGCCACAGGAGATGTTACGGCGGAAACTGCTCTCATGTTACTTCTCCTCCTCCACCATAGCTCTGGACCCATCTGCTCCTCCCTTCTTCCCTTCTTCTCATTCGACTATCTCGGCCTCCTATTCGGCCTACTATTCCGATACCGATACTTTGAACCTTGATCTTAACACAAACCTATATACTGATCGATACTAATCCGCTACGCCCGATACTAAGTATATACGGTCGATACTGATAGCGATAGTCCGATACCGATAGCGATAGTCCGATACCGATAGTTCGATCGATACCGATAGTTCGATACCGATAGCGATAGTCCGATACCGATAGCTATAGTTCGATACCGATAGCGATAGTCCGATACAGATACACATGGACCTACATATTTATATATCACTAGTAGCCATACTCCTCTACATACTACTCTACACTAGGATCTAGTAACCATATACTAAGTCAAAATCTAGGGTTTGACTGAATATGGGTTAACTTTCTGGTCAAACTAAGTCAAAATCTAGGGTTTGGTCAAACCTAGACTAGTCAACAAGGTCACTTAGACTATTAAGTCAATTCTATGATATACTAACTCATAACTAACTATAGGCCAATATAACTAGGATATCCTAGGATACCATAATACTATATCATATATACATATCAAGGTATATATACCCAATGTCTATAGTCTAAACATATATCCCTTACAAGGACTCTCAAACACATTACATAGTGTAGCATCTCATTAGCCATATACCTATACTCTAATCCATTACCTACTCTATAACTCAACTGTTACCCACCATACTCTAAGAGCATCTCCAACCCTATTGTCTTGTTATATGTTGTGAATCATATGTGGCATTAGGCATAAGACAATGTCTTGTCTAGGTGGCAAGATTATATTGACAAATGACAATGAAGTAAGAAAATCTTCTCCAATGCAAAATGTTTACTTTTTTCAACTTGGAAGATAAAGTATTAAGATATTTACTTCTTTCCCAACTTTCAAGACAACTACTCATATTCTTTCTTTTTCCTAATATTTTTTATTCATAATTGATGACATGGAGAACAAGACATTGTCAAGTGCATTGTCTAGAACTAGACAACCAACTTCACAATGTCTTGTTTAATTTTTGCCACATAAGCTTCACAATTGACTTGACAATTGCATTGGAGAAGAACTTTTGAATAAAATTTTGTCATTCCTATGTGGCAAAAACTTTTTTCCAAAGTCACAATAGGGTTGGAGATGCTCTAACTATCTACTTGCATTCACACACATTTATAGCAATATGTATAATATACTCACTAACATCTAACCCTCTCTTCTATTTGTTCCTTTAAATCAACACATATCTATATATAGATAGCCCAAATCTGTAAGGTATACAACCGGTTAGGGTTAGGGTTTACCTGACCGTCACGGCGAGGGGGAGCGACGACGGCGAGGGGGAGCGGCGGTGGAGGTGGCTGCCGGGAAGGAGTAGGAGGAGGAGCGGCGGTGGAGGTGCTCTGGCGAACGGTGGCGGTAGGGGGTCGGGTTCGGCGGAGGCTGCCGGGAAGGAGGAGGAGGAGGAGGTGCTCTGGCGAACGGCGGCGGTAGGGGGTCGGGTTCGGCGGGGGCTGCCGGGAAGGAGGAAGAGGAGGAGGAGAAGGAGGAGGAGGAGGTCGGAGAGGCGGTGGAGGAGGAGGCTGGACGGTGGAGGAGGAGGCTGGACGGGGTCGGTGCTCGCGGCGGTCGGTGGGGGTCACCGAGGGCGCGGTCGGACGGGGGTCGAGGGGACAGGGGTGCTCGGGGTCGGGAAATAATGGGGGGGAAGGAAAATATTGGGAGGGGGAAATGGGGGGAAGTGAAATCGAAACTGACCTATATTCGCACATTAGCGACGTAACATAAGCGCGTCGGTAACCGTCGCAACTTTATTGATATTAACGACGCCATAGTAAAAACGTCGCCAAACGTCGCTAATATCAATGATATTAGCGACGTTCACCGACATATCCGCGACGTGAGTTTTTCAATACGCAAACGTAGTTACTATACGACGCTGAACGTCGCTGAACGTCGCTAGTAGTGACGTCTTGCGACGTCATAAGAAAACGTCGGTAAATTATTTTTTATCTGCGACGTTTTCGGAAAACGTCGCAAATTACGTCGGTAATATGACTTATTTTGGTAGTGGCGTCCTTCTTCTCAACCACATCCCGTATCCAATGATACCGGGTCTCGATGTGCTTGGACCGGCTATGAAACGTCTGATTCTTCACAAGGTGGATAGCACTCTGACTGTCGCAAAGCAAAGTATACTGCTCTTGCTTCAGTCCCATTTCCTGCAGCAGCTTCTTCATCCACAACAGCTCCTTGTAAGCCTCCGTCGCCGCAATGTACTCTGCCTCTGTCGTCGACAAGGCAACACACTTCTGCAACCGCGACTGCCACGATACTGTTCCTCCCGCAAACATCATCACGTAGCCCGAAGTCGATCGCCTCGTGTCTATATCTCCAGCCATATCAGCGTCGGTATACCCAACCAGCTTCGGCTCGTCACTACCAAAGGAAAGTCTCCAACCAGCAGTGCCCTGAAGATAACGTAGAATCCACTTGACCGCACTCCAATGTACCCTTCCAGGATTTGAAAGATACCTGCTAACCGTACCAACTGCATGAGCAATATCTGGCCTCGTACACCATAGCATACATAAGGCTCCCCACAGCTGAAGCATATGGAACCCGCTCCATATCTTCCTTTTCGTCCTCGGTAGATGGACACTGTTCCTCAGTGAGCTTAAAGTGAGCCGCGAGGGGGGAACTCACTTTCTTCGACCCGTCCATCCCGAAACGCTGAAGTACCCGGTGAATGTACTTCTTTTGGGACAAGTGTAGCAGCTTGGACTCTCTCTCTCGGCTGATCTCCATCCCAAGAATAGTCTTCGCTGCGCCCAAATCCTTCATAGAGAAGGCCGAGCCCAGTTGGCTCTTCAGCTTCGCTATCCTAGTGGCATTCCGACCCACTAATAGCATATCATCAACATAGACCAACAAAATGATGAAATCATCATCGGCAAAATACCTCACAAATGCACAATGATCCGACGTCGTCCGAGCATAACCATGCTCCCCCATAAACGACTCGAACTTCCTGTACCACTGCCTCGGAGCCTGCTTCAGACCATACAAGCTCTTCCTCAACCGGCAGACCAAATGTGACTTGTCCTTCTCACAGAATCCCTCTGGCTGCTCCATGTACAACTCCTCCTCAAGATCACCGTGGAGGAATGTCGTCTTCACGTCCATCTGCTCGACCTCTAAGTCGAAACTGGCTGCTAATGCTAGCACCACCCGAATAGACGAATGCTTGACGACAGGCGAAAAGATCTCATCATAATCCACGCCTTTCCACTGACCGTAGCCTTTGACTACCAGCCTCGTTTTGTATCGAGGGCGAGTAGCATCATCCGTCTGCTTCACTCTGAACACCCATCGATTCTTCAAAGCCTTCTTGCCCTTTGGCAACCGCACCAGATCATAAGTAGAATTGGTGTGCAAGGAACTCATCTCCTCCTGCATAGCCACCATCCACTCTTGCCTGTGTTCGTCTTCCATAGCCTCTGCGAAACTTTCGGGCTCCCCCCCGTCAGTCAATAGTACATACTCATCCGGTGAGTATCTCGTAGATGGTCGACGATCCCTGTCACTCCTTCTCAGTGGAGCCACTGGTGCTGGCTGTATACCGACAGCCTCCGCCCCTTCAGGAACTACCTCTCCGGCATGCTCATCCTCCTGAGGGACACCCTGACCACCATCAGCAGGCTGATGATTAAGGTTGGGAGCAACTCCATGTACCGGCTCCCCCATAACTGGATCCTCTGCGATGTCCTCTGGAAACTGCTCGAAGCGAAATAACTCTAACTCAGGCAATTCCTCAGCCTCAGAAGGCGTCTCGGAATCCTGAGTGTTGGTCATGGTCTGATCCTCGACGAACACCACGTTCCTGCTTCTGTAGAGCTTTCCTTCCACTGGGTCGTAGAGTCTATAGCCAAACTCATCTCGACCATAGCCGACAAAGACGCATCGCCTCGTCTTCGGCTCAAGTTTGGTCCTCTCGTCCTTCGGTACATGCACGAAGGCTTTACAACCAAACGCCCGTAGATGATTGTATGACGGCTCTTTGCCGTACCATACTTTGTCAGGCACATCACCCTGCAAAGGAGCACTAGGAGACAAATTAATAATATAAGCAGCTATGAGAAGAGCCTCACCCTAATAACTGCCCGACAATTTTGCTTCTGACAGCAAATACCGCACCCTCTCCATCAGTGTCCTGTTCATGCGCTCCGCTACACCATTGAGCTGAGGTGTCTTTGGCGGAGTCTTCTGGTGTCGTATCCCTTGCTCTCTGCAATACGCATCAAAGGGACCGATGTATTCGCCGCCATTGTCGGACCGAACACACAACAACTTCTTGCCCGTCTCCCTTTCAACAGAGGTCTGAAACTCCTTGAAAGTAGGCAGCACCTGATCCTTGGTCTTTAAGGCATAGACCCAAACCTTCCTGGAACAATCATCAATAAAGGTTACAAAGTAAGAAGCACCACCAAGAGATTTTACCTTCATAGGACAGCAGACATCCGAGTGAATCAACTCGAGCAACGCCGGCTTCCTCGAACTTGGGTGACTTTGGAAAGATACCCTATTTTGCTTCCCAGCTAAACAGTGCGTGCACTTCTCCAACTTTGTAGACCTGAGCCCCGAAATCACTTTCCTGTTCACCAAGTAGCTCATCCCCTTCTCGCTGATATGGCCGAGCCGTCTGTGCCACAACTCGGTAGACGCATCACTGACTGCATTCACCTCCTGTGCCCCCTCTGCGCTCCCCTCCATATAGTAGAGATCGGACTTCTTGCTTCCTCTGGCAATCACCATCGAACCTCTGGAAAGCTTCCACTGACTGTTCCCGAAGAGACTGAAGAATCCCTCGTCATCCAACCTTCCAACCGACACCAGGTTGAAACGGATATCAGGGACATGACGAACATACTTGAGAACAAGAACCGTACCCGTCTTCGTTCTCAAATGCACATCTCCAACGGCAACCGCCTTCGACACATCTCCATTGCCCATCTTCAATACGCCACAGTCGCCTGTCGTGTAAGTGGCAAACAGTGCCCTATTGTGAGATACATGTGCTGAAGCCCCTGAGTCCACCAGCCAAGAATTGTCATCGCAGGCGAGGTTAGTAATGACCTCATCACCTACGACGATCACATCGCCTCCATGCACCGAGGTCGCCGCTGTAGTGTTCTCTTCTTGCTTCCCCTTGTCGCCCTTCTTCTCTCTCTTCCAAGCAAAACAATTCCGCTTGATATGGCCCTTCTTACCGCAATGGTAACACTCCGAGTCCTCGTACCGACCTTTGGACTTCCCCCTGCTCTTGTCTCTGCCACCACCTGGACCCCTGCTTTTGCCCCTTCCGCGGCTCTCTGAAACCAATGCCTCTGAGTGGTGGGATATGGATGAAGTGCCCTGAGAACGTCTCCGCATCTCTTCATTCAACACCCGCTCTTGGCAAACTCCAGACTGACCACGCCCTCTGGAGCAGAAGCGATCATAGATACTCGTACGGTCTCCCACGAGTCTGGCAAAGTACACAGCAGCCATAGTCCCTGAACTTCGTCGTCGAACTTGACTCCCATAGAAGATAGCTGGTCAACCACGCCCTGGAACTCACTCAAGTGATCCGAAATAGACGCCCCATCCTTGTACCGCAGACCCATCATCGTTTGGATCAGGAACAACTTGTTTACCCCGGTCTTCTTCGCATACAAGGATTCCAGCTTATCCCACAACGTCTTCGCGTGCTCAATATTGGCAACGTGATTGTACACGTTCTCATCAACAAACTGCCTTATGTACCCACACACCTGTATGTGCTCGAAAGTCCAGTCCTCCTCGGATTTATCACTGGGCCTCTCGGATGCAAACACGGGTAGATGCAGCTTCTTAACAAATAGCAAATCCTTCATCTTGCTCCGCCAATAATGATAGTTTGTGCCATTAAGGTTCACCATGCGCACCGGCTTCACGTCCATCTCTCCTCTCTGGTTCCTCTGTCAACTCCTGACATCCTTTGAACCCAAAGCTCTGATACCACTCTGTTGGGAAAGAAACGCAGAAACATTTCTCCAAACCGGAGAGTACCTGCGAGAGGACCGAGCAATACAACGTACGAACCCAAAAACAAGCACACAAAACAATCCACACAGACACAGAGAATTTTTGACGTGGAAACCCTTGCGAGAAAAAACCACGGGACGATCGGAGTCCAACCCTGAGAAGCCTCCACTAATAGAATAGAAGAATTACACCCTCTACAAACTCCTTCCGATCCAAATCGGATCCCCATAACACTCAGAGATAAGAACAATGATTACAAGGCTACGAAGAGCGAGAACGACGAGTAGAGATTACCCGAACACGATCTCCTTCGAACAGTGACCTTCAATCCTCCGTCTTCTTCTCCGAAGTTGTAATAGCACTCTTGCCTTCTTCCTCTCTCAAACTTGTCTTGTCCAATGCGTTGCACTTATGAATTAGGGTTGAGAAATCTCAATATAACTCCCTAATCCCGCAACCAACCTGGACCGTTGGATTAGATCCAATGATGAAAACTCATCCAGAAATCCGCTTCAGCCCCCAACGACACAGAGTTCGGCCAGAACTCTGTGTCGAGCAAACAGAACCTCATGCCAACATTCTGGAGGAGCCAGACCGAGTTCGGCCCGAACTCGCCATGGGACCGAGTTCGGCCCGAACTCGCCATGGGACCGAGTTCGGCCCGAACTCGGATCCCCTGTTCCAGAACCTCCCATGGGCAGTAACAGCAGCAGTGACTTCGCATCGCCTACTTCCCGAGCTTCTTCGACACACGAACGGCGCTCGTCGCACTCCGGGGTCTCCTCCACATAGGTTGGGAACCCCACCCACTCCAACAAATAAAAGATTATTTTCGACCACTTGATATGAAAAAGATAAGCTTTTAGCTGCTCTGATACTTGAAAAAGTCAACGACAGAAATACATCCAGTACAATAACCTAAAGTATTTATCTGCTCTGATACTTTGGTTGGACTTGAACCAGTGCTGGACTTTAGACTTTAAGACCCAAGGCCAACTATAAAAGTTGGGCCCTAAAAGCTTAATATTCATTTTTTTTCCGTCGACGATGATACAAAATTATCAACAGAAAATTCAAAAATAAAAAATAAAAATATATAATGTCCAAAATAATACATGTCATAATGAAATACTAATAAAACTGAAGATGTTCAAAAACAAAAAAAATAAAACTGAAGTCCTACATATCTAAATTCAAGAATAAAATTGCAACTTGTTATGTTGTTCAATCACCTCCAAGAAAAAAACACATGGAGAGAGAGAGAGAGAGAGAGAGAGAGAGAGAGAGATTGACAACGACAGAAAGATAGAGGAGATTGAGAGCGATGGAAGGGGAGAGAATTTTGACATGCGACTGCACCAAAAGATTTCTTTACTCTAACTAACTGACGTGCCTCTTTGTATTCAGGTATATGACATTTAGATATTATATAACAAAAAAAAATTAACGCGAAGTAAAAAGATTAGAATGAATCTATTGAGCTTTAGTACAGAATTAGAGTTACGTTAAAAAGTATTAAAAAAATTGGGTACCCTTTAAATTTTTGAGCATGAGACAACCGTCTCATGGGTCTCATATTTAGGGGTGTAAACGGACCGGACAGGCTTGGACAGTCTAGTATTCAACCTCGGACCGAAAATAGAATCGGACGAACCTGAGCCCGGCTCGGTTAATTCGGACAAGACTTGTTGCGTTCATGCTCGGTCCATTAATTCCAGGTCATGCTCGCGTCCGGTCCGTTAGGCTCCTTCGTGTGGACCGGACCGAACCGTCCTCGGACAAAACTCAAGCAAAATCATTTTTTTCTAACAAAACCCAATAATTTATACATGATTAATAAGGCGGCATCATCTCGACTTAGCCGCAAGCCGCATGGTATTTGTCTTGGTATGGAAAGAACTAAATAACAAGTGTGTAGTGGCGCTTGGTAATTGCATTGTATGGAAAACTTGAATTTGGAAAGAAGTAATGGTGGTTGTGTGAATATGCTTAGGCGTTTGGTATTTGCCTTGTATAGAAAATTATAATTTGGAAAGAAAGTAATGGTGGCTATGTGAATATGATGAGACGCTTGGTATTTGTCTCTTATGGAAAATTGAAATATGGAAAGTAGTAATGGTGGCTGTGTGAATATGTTGAGATGCTTGGTACTGCCATGTATGAAAAATTGAAATTTCGAAAGAACTAATGGTGGCTAAATATACTGACCATACCAATATAACCTAAAACTAAGAAAATTTATCGTAAAACCCTTGAACTAGATGTTCATGGACCTATTCGGACCAGACAAGATATGATCGAACCCGTCCAATTTCTAAACCAACCCCAAAAAATGTTCAAGCTCCATTCGTTAATTCGATTGGATGGACCACGAAAACCATTTAACGAGTCGGACTCACACGAAAACTATTTTACAGCGCTACTCATATTAAGTCTGGCCTGACTTGAACTCCAAGGACATTAAAACTGTTGTATACAGCTATTATTGTAAAGGAAAAAATCAATTCCTAACTTTAATATTCTCCAAACGGCTACTTGCTCCTCTTTATGTTATTTTTAATAGCCATGATGAAATATTAATTTTTGCCATTAACACCATTCATTGTATTGGGGTAATAGGCTGCCTATATATTGAAACCTCCTTTTCTTCTCCAATACATAAAAATTCTTCTTCTCGAAATTCTCTAAAATTCTCGTCTTCTTCGTATTATCGCTGCTGTTCTTCGGTGCTCTGGGCAGAGCTAAGTCGGGGTCACTCTCTCCAAGTCGTGTGCGGCAAGGAGATTCCGGTGGAGCGGGGATTTTACCACTAGGAGCGTTCGGATACGGTCTGCACATAGACCCGAGCTAACTCTTAGGGCAGTGCTACGTGTGCGACTTCCCCGGAGGCCGGTAACATTTATGTAATTTATTTTGGTTGCAGATTTTTGGTGAAGAAAATTGAAGAAATTTCTAACAATCTAAGAGTTAGCTAGTAGTGTATATATTATTTGCATTCTGTTATTAAACTCCTACATTCTGGTCAGTACGATTCATTCAAATGAGGGTCACCTTACCGTTAAAATGAGTTTATCAGTGAAATGTGATAGACATATAAGCCTGTTTTTGTTGCATCCTTCCTTTCCTGAGTTCTACTGAAAAACTGGATTCTATGTTTTAAGGCTTTGTTTCATTAAGCATCTAATGTTTACAAACATTTTGGTCATCATCTGATGTGTACATATTTAAACCACATATGGTGAAAGATGAAGGAAAGAGGAATTAATAATTTTCTTGTTTCTTCACTAATAGTACAATGAAATACATCTGAATGCATATATACATATCGATCGAATGGAATTCCGGTCACAAGACACCATAGTTTTGTACCTATGTTGCATACATATTGTCTTGATAGATGCCAATGGGTCGATATTTCTTGTGTTGTGCGCCAAATTTTCCTTAAGACAGTTTTCTTGTGAGAGGTCTTAATCTAATACACCTATCTCTTTATCTGTGGTTTCATGGAAGAAATAAACTATGATCACGAGGGAGTTCTCTTGATCCGACTTCTCCATAAGAAGGAAATACAATCTCGATCTCAACATATGCTATAGTACCATTACAAAGTGATCTTGTCCAATCTACACGTGAGAATAGCTCAATTCAGAAAGTAGAATTGGTACCCAGTTTCCTGAATGTGCCTTCAAATATCAGGACTTCTTTTGTTCAAATACCAAAATAATGATAGTAGAATATAGTTTCACAGTGAGATTATCCTTACTCATTTGAATCATTTATTTGTTGTCCTGCCAGCACGGAAATCATGTTTTACATTTTTTTTAAGTCCTAGAAATTCTAGTAGTTAATAAAATTGAGTTGAATGTTTTCTTAGGAGGCAAAAGGGTACATGCACATGTTAGTGCACAAATACGTGATATGCACTTCGTTTGGAACAGACATTGGTCCCAATATATGCATTGAAACTATCATGTTCTTCATTGCCAGTTAGAGCCATATAATGTACTAAAAAGGATAGTGACCTGTTAAATTTTATCATATGGTTTCTTATTTACATATTATAAAAAATATGCATAAATTAAAACGATATTGATCATCCATGTTTTGATTTTCAAATATGCATAATTGCATAGTGTTCTAACAAATATTCACATGTTTTGTTGTTGATAAATAAGAAAAAAAAAGAAAGAAAAAGGAAAGAAATAATAATATGACTTAGTTATCACCATGTTCCGATCTCCCATGCTTCAAAGTATATTCATGTTGTTACATACAAATGTTTGTTATGTTTCGGTTATCTCCATGTTCCGATTTGCCCTGGTTCAGACATGAAGTAGAATTGGTTATGTGCTAAAAGCCAACAGGTATAGATATCATTATTAATATGTAAGAGTTATACAATCTTTGATGGTGGTTGTGTGTAGGAAACCTAGTTATGTTTTAATATGGTTAGCTATGGCTAGTTATGTCGATTGATTTTATAAGGAATTTTTTTTATTGGCATTTTTTTTAAATTGTTCACTAGTATCATCATTTCAGTAGAATGTTCATCATATTTAAAGAGAGAACATGTATATGTGAATAATAACAAGCGTGTATGACAATTTCTTCTTGTTTTTTAAGTCATATAAAGACTGGCCAAGAACCTTGAATCATTCTTATGTGTTTAAGTGTCCAGCATCAATCTTGTCCAATTTTTTTTAATATAATATGCTATCATATTCATGTTAATTTCTATGTATATGTTTAGAAGGATAATAATAAACAATAACGGTATACAATTCTTTAGCAAACTTTATGTTTAGTATGTAAACATTTTCATTTACAATATGACTTTGAGTCACTGTTACATTTATAATGGCTAGAGATGATTTCTTTATTCTATGTTCGCTAATTGATAAGAGTCATATGTCAATAATTATAATATGCCTTCTACTTATCTCTAGGCAAGGCCTAGATTTTATGGACTTGTGATGTACTATATTACTATTTAATGTTCCTTCTACAAGTTTAAATTATATTAAGTAAGTGGTTTCTTTCACTCTTCATGTTAGCATCTTGCTCATGTGTTTAGTTTTCACTGAATTAGAGATCCACTGAATTAATACAAAGTACTTGGCAATTCGTGTTTACCAACTGACAATGGCTTAAGAGAGACATCTCTTGATCAATTGCTAGGATATAGTTCTCTGAAATAGTACTTGTTACTGCTTCATTTTTCTTTCATTAACTTGCCAATATGTTCATTATGAACATAACTAGCCAGGCATGACGTCTTCTTTCAAATTTCATTGCAACTTGTTGGCCCACAAGGTTTAGGTTCCTCATCGAGGTATACCACTATCATTCTATATTAAGTTTATGGACCCAGTAAACCTGCCCTTGTGGAATGCACCATTTTTTATCAAAAAGACTTCGCAAAAGGGGTGACCGTGAACGTGATAGGCTAGCCAGGTTGCACGTACATGCCTCCAGTGTATGTTTCCTTGTTTGATACATATTGGACATTAATATTTAGGATCAGATTTGTGTTTAAAAAAAAAGTTTTTACTCCTCAAATACAACTCTCTAAATAGTTTCATGGTGCATTTTATAGCACTATAGTATATTCAAAATGGTATCTTCTGGATTGCTATTATTAAGCCAAAATCAAGCTGACTAGATGTACAAAAGTGCTCCGATCAATTGGAAAAGTAAATTTCATATGTACAACCTATATTTTCTCTTCATTTCCCCCCTAATTTAATTGGAGAAATATATTGTTGAAATATATGAGACAATTATCTTGGGGTACATATATGGTTCTGAAAATTGTTATATTAAAGTGATATTCTTCGCATGTTAGTTTTGCATATTTTAACCTTAGTTGATCATATTATCACAATATTAGAATTCTATCCAGTCAGAAAGAAATTACAATATTGTTCTGTCACAATATTTAGACAACTTTATTTTTTCTTATATTTCATGACGCTATAATTCATTGATTCATTCAAACAATTTTGTCATGAGAAAATGGTTAGTGAAATTGTAAATTTCTTTAAATCTAAAGTTTTAAAAGTTAAGATCAATTTGGGTACAAGCCGAAAGGGTCCTTCTGTCAACCGGGCATAAATAGCTCTAAGCGACACGGTATTTAATCGTTCCCCTGTGAAAATCCGCTAGCTGGGAACCAGCCCTTATAGCTAACCCAAGTTGATCAAAACTTGATAAACTAAAGATTTGATAAGGTCAATTAGCAAAATTCAGTTAAACTATTATTCTAGTACTTTAGACAGTTATTTTGTAAAAATGACTTGTCAAGATAAATCATTAGACAAAGGCTGAAAGTTACTGTATCTTATTTTAAGGGATGATAGAGTCAGATGAGTTTTTGCTCACTGTCCTAATATTTATATCAATAATTAGTGAAATCACATACTTGTTAAATAAATGTGATGTCACCAAATCTGATCTAGAAAATAACTAAATCAGTCAAACCAGTTCCAGAATATTTTTTTTATATTCTAGACTATAATTGTATCATATTAGATACTCTTATGTCAAAGAAGGCATTCAAATTCAAACTGGGTAACTGACTCTTTATAATCTTTTTTACTCTATGAGAAGTTCTCATCTCTTGAGGTTTGTGCAACAAATCTATCATAGCTAAGACTATTATATAGTCTAAAATGTTATATTCAGCCACATCTTCTACTGAAGCTAGCTGTATGGCTCAACATTTTATACTACATATTTTTGTACATGTTATTTGTTTTAAAATTATGCTAAAGGATTATCTTGTGAATTCGAAGATAAACAGGTACATGCAGCTGCGTTTCAAGATATGTAAAGAGCCTAAAAAAAAGCAAAATTATAGTTCTTGACTATAAAGTCATAAAAGAACTTTACAGATCTCTTGACGAAGAGTCTGTTTACTCTTGACAAAGAGTTTGTCTAGGAAATTAATCCTAGAATCATCGAGGGGGATGGGGTTAAGCCCATAGTATAGTCACCAGCAGTGGCAACCCAACCGAGTCTGACTGGAGATCCCAAGAAGCCGGTTCAATGGGTAGGAACAAGCTGGACTAGGTGACTATTATGGAACACTGACCTGAGATTAAATTCTCTTTAAAATAAAAGCCCAGGAGGCTGTACATGTGTACATTCATACCCCATCCCTATGGTGACAGTGTTCCTTTTGTGATATGGATAGGTTGAGTTTTAACTCTTAATAAGTCCAAGCATGATATGCAGGGTTGATTCCTATCACCAACCCTTAAGGACTTACCTATATGAGAGGTCGTGAGGGCCGCGACTATAGGACAGGGCGATCCTAGATAACTTTCATGAATATATAAAAATGCGCATGGCCAACCAAACGCGCCACCCGATAGACCCAAGTACCTCTAGCATACTATGTGTGCTATTTTCTGAATCTGGTTCAAGAAAACTGATTCAAGGCGTAGTCCATCAAGCTCTTCTTCAGACAAAGACAATAGTCACTACGTGAGATTCAAGGCTGTAGTCCATCTCATTTACGCATAGTATAAACCTGTCCAGATCTTTTCTACTCTTTTTCTTTCCTTTTCCGAAACTTGATTTTTTGGGGGGGATTGTTGTATACAGCTATTGCTGTAAAGGAAAAAAATCAATTCCTAACTTTAATATTCTCCAAACGGCTACTTGCTCCTCTTTATGTTATTTTTAATAGCCATGATGAAATATTAATTTTTGCCATTAACACCATTCATTGCATTGGGGTAATGGGCTGCCTATATATTGAAACCTCCTTTTCTTCTCCAATACACAAAAATTCTTCTTCTCGAAATTCTGTAAAATTCTCGTCTTCTTCGTATTACCGCTGTTGTTCTTCGGTGCTCTGGGCAGAGCTAAGTCGGGGTCACTCTCTCCAAGTCGTGTGCGGCAAGGAGATTCCGGTGGAGCGGGAATTTTACCACTAGGAGCATTCGGATACGGTCTGCACATAGACTCGAGCTAACTCTTAGGGCAGTGCTACGTGTGCGACTTCCCCGGAGGCCGGTAACATTTACGTAATTTATTTTGGTTGCAGATTTTTGGTGAAGAAAATTGAAGAAATTTCTAACAAAAACATATTGTAGAAATAACCTTAAGAAGCATTTAGCTTCTCCAAAATATTGGCTTTGGTTGAACTTTGGAACTCAAATAGCCTTAAAATTGAATTATACATTAATATAGTCATGAACATCTATGTCATTTAAACAACCTAAGCCAATTACATGATTAACTTTATAGAAAAAAATTGACACTAGTTTAGGGTAAATTACAGGAAACCCCTCAAGGTTGCCCCCTTGCAACTTACCACCATACAGTTATTTTCTTGGAGATCGTCCCCTGTCATCCACTTAAGTAAAAAACACGTAAGTTTGGTCATGTGGTCAAAAACCACTAATTTGGTCATGTGGGAGACACGTGATGGACATTTTTGACAGAAATACCCCCTAGAAATAGCCGGGATGGCTTGTTCAACTCTACCCAGAGTAAACTGTTGGTTCCTTTTTTTCCTTATAAGCATCATCATCCCTAATTGGAAATAAACCCTAATTGAAACCCTTTCTTTCCCTAGTGCGACATGAAACCTTAATTGATTTCCTTCTTTCCCGAATTCAACATCAAACCCTATTAAATTATTTCTTTCACTAATTCAACATCAAATCCTAATTATATCATTTCTTTCCCCAATTTGACATCACCCTAATTCGACAAAAAAATATTTCTTTATTTTTCTAATTGTAGCTCTTCTCATCCAATCAAGAATACAATGTTTCAAGTAAAGAATTTCTTGTACTAGGAATAAAAAACATAACAATAACACAATGCCTACCAATATCAAGAGACAATGAGTATCCAAATGGTTTACATATAACAATTACAATCTTCATTTGGATTCGAGAAAGAAAGGAATTGAATTGGATTTGAAGTATAATTGGGAAAGAGGGTTTCAATTAGGATTTGGCACAAATTGGAAATGGTGATGAGTAAAAAAAAACAAGCAACGATACAAACAATTCCAGGGGCATTTATGTCCAACACGTCATCATGTGCCCTCCACACGCCCACACAAACAGAAGAGGCACAATGTGTCAAGAAACATAACTGTATGGAGTAAGCTGCAAACGGACAAAACCTTGAGACGATTTCTGTAATTTACACCACTTCTTTATGGTTAGAAATGCAATAATTAGCTCAATCATTATAAGATTGGCACGGACTAGAATGACACATTTTGATATTGGTGATCTCCAAATGATGACACAATTTATCTAAAAAAAGTATTACAAAATCGGTGCATAAATCATTCATGCAACAAAATACTTTGTCTATTAATGCCAAATTCAACTTATGAAAAATAGATAAACTTCCTATGCTCTTGTATGATTTATAAAAACTTAAATCTCTTATGAAGTTATACAAATTTAAGAGTTTGAGAGCTTGTTATTACATGTATTTGTCAAAAACTGTTACATAACCTGCCAATATCTTGAAGCACAGCTGGACAATCTCCACTACCAAAATAAATCAAATCAGCGACGAATTTAGCGACTCCAAGAAAGAACGTCGCTAATTTTTGGGGGTTTAGCGACGTTTTACTAATACGTCGCTATTAGTCGCCAACAGCGACTAATAGCGACGTCTAGCGACTACAGTTTATTAAATGGGAACCTGCGTCGCAAGTTCGTCGGTACACGTTGCTGATGTAGCGACGCGTAGCGACGCAATTTAAGCGGCATCGTCGTTTATTAAATTTTAGCGACGTTTAGCGACGTCCTTTTCGGACGTCGCTAAATGTTTCATATAGGCTGCGAGGGTTTCCTTTTCGATCATTCACAAATTTTCCTCCAAATTTTTTGCGCGCCCCTCCTCCGCGGTGCTCCTCCGGCGATTTCCCTCATCCGGCCTCTTCCTCCGCGGCGCTCCTCAAGCGATCTCCCTCCTCCGGCCTCCGGCTTCCTGCTCCTCCTCCTCCTCCCTTCTCCTCAGGTAGCTCCCCCATCTCTCTTTCTCTCTCTCTCACACACACCCACACACTCCTCTGTCCCCGCCGCCCCGGCTCCGACGCTTCCTAATTTCTCTTCGTCTTCTAGCTCTCTCTCTTTCGCTTCTAGTTCGTGTCCACGAGAGCGTGGACTTGCCGTACGAGCAGCAGTGTGACACCTATTTTGTTGGTTTGGACACGTCGTGTCCCACTGTGTGGACACGAGACTCACAGTGTGACACCTATATATGTACACGACTCATATCAACTGTCAATTTGATGTTTTGCTGGGATTTTCAGGGTTTTGAAATGAATGTGAAGGGAGAGTGTCTTGCTGCCTTTGGCAGCAGCATTAGGGAGAGTGTTTTGCTATCTTGTTTTGCTGGGATTTTTAGGGTTTTGAAATGCAACAGGGATTTTCAGGGTTTTGAAATAAATATGAATGTTTTGCTGGGAGTGCAGATGAGTGTCTTGCTACCTTTGGCAGCAGCATAAGGGAGAGCCCTGCACAGCAGGGCAGCCCTGTTGCATATGAGTGCAGGGCCTTGAGGGGAAAGCACCTAGGGGTTCCTGCAAATGGCTGGACATATACAACAGCAGGGCAAGTGGTTTTAGATAGGGGTTCATATGGAGTATCAGTAATTTTAGAGGAGAATTCCAAGAATATGTAGGTTCAGTCAAGTGCCAAATATGGAGAGTATATATATTTGTGTTTTGTGTATGTATGATAGTATATATAGTAAATGAGTATATGTGTATAGTTATATATATCTATATAAGCGTTTGTGTGTGAGTGTGGCCAACATCTTGATAAGAGAAGAAATAGGGGCTCGAGTTACAGAATTGGAGAGGTGAGGGAGACATTAACAAATAATAATATGCAGTGGCAGTAGGAGAAGCGCACATGCAGCAACATGTATAAGCAATTACAACAGTTGTGAGGGGTTTGCTCTGTATCAAAAAATACATATATTGTATCCACTGTACAGCGGTAAAAAGAGTTGGTTCTGAGGTATCAGATGGGAGAGGTAAGGCACCCACTTTGGGAGTGAGTTGAGGAGCAGTCCATATGGATGCTCTGAAAATTAAATCATGTTAGAAGGACAGACTAGGTTATGTAACAGAGGTAAGGGATATGCATATAGGTTTGTGTGTGTGTATTAGCTATAGGTATATACATGTGAAATATATCAATATCTAAAGCATAGTGTAATATACATATTAGCTACCATTAGGTTTTGTGTGTGTGTGTGTGTGTGTGTGTGTGTATATATATATATATATATATATATATATATATATATATATAAAGGGGTTAAGAGGAGTGGTTTAGAAGTTAGTTCAAGTGATGGTTTGAACTAGTAGTAGAGGAATAGAGATGGAGTAGGGGCTATGAGGTTAGAGTAAGGGGCTTTAATGATGTGAACCTATATAGTATCACATAGTTATACATAAGGTAATATAAATGTATATGTATCTTGTTGAATGTGTGGGGCAATAGGATAAAGAATGGCAAAGTAACATATAGATATCCTAGTATCCTGTAATAGGATTCTCTACATTCGTGGATTCTCTATATTATTATAAGCTGTATGAGGACAGTAGGCCATCTCCATTGGGGTCTGATTTTGAATTACATGTTTCTAATGTGAGGGATATGTCTGGGTTTGGAAGTAGCTGTCCTATTAATCTGATTTTGAATTACATGTACCAGCCAGACACTGTCCCTGTAGCCATTCTACTGGCGAGGCAGAAATCTATGTACGACATTTGCTATAAGGAAATTGCATTAATCTACGGTACGACATCGTGATCAAGACATAGTCCCTGCAGCCATTGGACTGGCGAGACAGAAACTATGTATCCGTAGATAAAGTTGACGATCCTCTGACCTCCATCACTCGGCAATGATGATATGACAACCTAATACTACATCTTTTAGTAGTAGATAATGTCTTAGTATTACATTTTGTGGGTTCATCTTATTGATTCTGTTACATCCTTCAGATAATAGATTCGATAAGAACATATACTACAACATATGTACAGAACATAGATGATTTACACTAATGTATGCTAGACTGAATTTTGGGTTGCGTTCTGAGCCATTCGTCCCCACACTTAGAAATTAAGCATGTAAAATATATCATTGAAAAACATAAAATTTCGGGTCGTGTTCTGAGCCATTCTTCACTTTCTGCAGTAATTATCTTAAAATGGATATGAATTACTATCTGTGGAACCGTTTGTGGATGTATAATCGTCATCCTGATGAATTACTATCTGTGTCAATCTTTGCAGAATTATCTTAAAATGGATATGAATTACTATCTACGGAACTGTTTGTGGATGTACAATCGTCATCCTGATGACATGTGCGGTGTACGGGATGAATTTATACAGGGTGTGCAACAGTTCCTGCAGTTTGCCAAGGCGTTCCCTCAGTACATGGACCGTACAAAAATTAAGTGTCCATGTGTGAGATGTCGCAACTTGAAATATCATTCGGAAGTGGATGTGACATATCATTTGTATTCGAGGGGTTTCATGCCAAATTATTATCAGTGGACCGCACACGGAGAACTTGTGCCTTTAGTCTCCGAGCCGGAGCCTTATGTGGAGCCTTATGTAGATGTCCACGAGCATGCTAATTACGACCAAGGGTGGACGAACATGGTTTTCGATGCTGCGGGACCTAGTTTCGATCCGAATAATCAATATGCAGCTGAGGAGGCACCGAATGCCGATGCTGCAAAGTTCATGGAGTTGCTGGAGAATGCAAGGACTCCTTTATATCCTGGTTGTGATGACCATTCACCGTTGGAGGTGATTACAAGATTGTTGAGCATAAAATCAGATTTTAACATGTCTCAAGAATGCTACAACCGAATCCTGGAGTTAATTAAAGTTATATTGCCGGAGGGTGGCAAGTTACCTAAAGACTTCTACCGATCCAAGAGAATGGTGAGATCGCTCTGGATGGGGTATGAAAAAATTGATGCATGTCGCAACGGATGCATATTGTACTATAAAGACGACAAGGATGAAGACGCCTGCAGATTTTGTGGTGCCGATCGCTTCAAGGCAACTAGTACAACAAGGACTTCTGGTGCACACAAGCCAACATATTCGATGCACTATTTGCCTTTGACGCCGCGGTTGCAGAGGTTGTTTATGGCAAAGGAGACAGCTGATAATATGAGTTAGCACAAGCGGGAACAAATAGATGGAGTACTGGATCATCCATCCGACGGGAAAGCATGGAAGCACTCTGATCGAGTGTATCCCGATTTTGCTTCGGAGCCGTATAATGTCAGATTGGGGCTTTCCTCCGACGGTTTTACCCTATTTGGACTTTCGGGCTCACAATATTCTTGTTGGCCTGTCATTGTTACTCCGTATAACTTGCCGCCTTGGATGTGTATGAAGACTCATTATATGTACCTAACTGTTATTATTCCAGGTCCGAAGAACCCGAAAAGGAACATCGATGTGTACTTACAGTCCTTGGTAGATGAACTGAATCAGTTGTGGGAAGTAGGTGCAACCACATATGATGTTTCCAGAAAGCAGAACTTTCAGATGAGGGCCGCACTAATGTGGACCATCAATAATTTCCTGGCCTATGGAATATTATCGGGTTGGAGCACCCATGGTCGTCTCGTATGTCCGTATTGCATGGATCGTACTAAGGCTTTCTGTTTGAAACACGAAAGAAAATCGTGCTTCTTTGATTGTCATCGACAGTTCCTGCCAAAGGATCATCCGTACCGGAGGAACATGAATGCTTTTCGTGCTGGCGTGGTAGAGAAGTCCAGTCCACCGCCACGGTGGTCCGGGGAAACGATATGGGAGGAAGTTAAAGAATTGTCAAGTGCTATTGAAGAGCCTACAGCGGGGTACAAGTGTGATGGATTTGGCCGCGCTCACAACTGGACGAAGAGGAGTATATTCTGGGACCTACCATATTGGAGTGACCATCTGCTCAGACGTAACCTGGATGTCATGTATATCGAGAAGAATGTATTTGACAATATAATAAATACTGTGATGGACGTAAAGGGGAAGACGAAAGACAATCCCAAGGCCAGGTTGGACTTAGAAGAAATATGCAGACGTCCAGAGTTGCATTTGATAAAGGAAAGCAGTAGGAAGTATAAGCAGCCCAGGGCCATTTTCTTACTGGACAAGGAGGACAAAGGTAAACTTTGTAGGTAGATCCAGGGCCTAAAATTTCTAGACGAGTACGTATCAAATTTGAGAAGATGTGTTGACCCGAAGGAGAACAAACTACATGGTATGAAGAGCCACGACTGTCACATTTTTATGGAGAGGTTAATCCCGATTGCATTTCGGGATTTCTTACTCAGGTCGTTTGGGATCCACTGACAGAGCTTAGCATATTCTTCAGAGATCTTTGTTCTACTAAGTTGCTAGTCGATCGACTTGAAAAGCAGGAGAAGGACATTACAGTAACATTGTGTAAGCTTGAGAGGGTGTTTCCTCCTGTATTCTTCGACTCTATGGAGCATTTGCCAATTCATCTTTCCTATGAGGCACGTGTTGGTGGACCCGTAGGTTATCGGTGGATGTACCCATTCGAGCGTCATCTAAACCACCTGAAGAAGAAGGTAAAAAATAAGGCACGGGTCGAGGGTTCTATTTGTGAAGCCTATGTCCTTGAGAAGATTACAAAGTTTTGTTCAATGTATTTCAAGCCTCATATTGCTACAAATAGAACAAGAGCTCCGAGGAACGACGATGGAGATATAGAATATAATGATGCATTATTGAAAGTCTTCAATGCTCTTGGGAAGCCTTCTGGAAAACTGAAAAAGAGATATTTGAATGATGAGGAACTAAAGGCTGCCCAGTTATATATATTACTCAACTGCGAGGAGGATGAAGTGGAAAAGCTAGAGTGGTAAGTAAAAATCTTCAACGTTCAAGTCATCTATTTGTTGATTATGTTATTATAATTTAACGAGTATATCCCGATATTTATTGGTTTTCAGCAAATTTAATGATGAGGTGAGGTCAAGTAGACCATACATTGCAGATGAAGAAGTAGAAGAAGAAATGAGACTTCATTTCCCATCTTGGTTGAATGCATATGTACGTAAGTAGCTAGTTAGAATCTTCCTCCATTTGTATTTGCACAAGAAATAACTTAACATTGAACTTAATTTTGTATCTTCTCGTATTTAGGTCGATCGTTCGGACGTCATCCTTGAGAATGAATCTATTAGAACTCTTGCCAAGGGACCAATTTATGCCGTCAAAATATGGCCAAGTTATTGCGTGAATGGGTTTAAGTTCAAGTCAACAATTGCTCCCATCAGAGATAGCTTCCTGGATCTTGATTCCACAAAAAACAGTTGCTTGTGTATCAAATCTACAAACTACAAAGATGTTACTCCAGGCAATGATTTCTATGGCGTCTTACGGGAGATCGTGGAATTGACGTACAACTATGGCATAGAGCCTGCCAAGATCATGTTGTTCAAAGTTGATTGGTTCGATCCGATACAAGATCAAGGATGGAAAATTGACAAGCATGATCTTGTGGATATTAACTACCGTCGTCGATACCAAAGATACGAACCATTTATCCTAGCAAGTCAAGCTCAACTCGTATATTTTACAACATATCCTAGACAGGGAACAACGAGGTACGACTGGTGGGCAGTATGCAAGACTAAAGCCAGAAATACCTACGACGTCGACGAAATAGCTTATCAGGAGGACGAGCTGCCTCTTGTACCAAATACAGTTGATGTCGACTCAGCAGAAGTTTCCTATTTCATATCTACTTGTGTAGAAGAGGTACAAGTATCCGAAGGGGAAGACGAAGGGGATGCTAGTGACAGTAAGGAGGAAGAGGAAGAGGAAGAGGAGGAGGAGGAGGAGGCAAACGAAGAAGAAAAATTTTTAGAGGATGATTGAGAAACTGTGAATTTTAATGTATTCATATTTCTGTAATCTTAAATTATGAACTATGATCATTTCTATTAGTATTCAGATTTTTGTAAACTTAAATTATAAAATCCAATGTATGCAGATATTTCTAAACTGTCATTGTATTTATTTATATTTTTAATCATATGTTATTATCAACATGGCAGGACGACGCGGAGATAGGTCAAGACGAGCCGTGTCCTTAGGTGGACAGAGAGCTCCGTTACAAGAGGATGGCTCCGGACCATCGTCTGACCCGAGCACTCCATTGTACCATACGGCCGCAGGTCCGGGTGGCAGTACACCTGGGACGAGCAGTTCCAGGCTTGCTGATACTTCTTTCCCTAGCCTTCCTACCGCTGACAGCAGTATGGCGGGTGGAGAGCAGGTGGAGGAGGTAGTCCCTACTCCCGCCCGGGCGGATCCATACCAGAGCGACCCTCCATGCGCACCTCAGGACGAGACGAGGATGGAGATTTGGGCCGACGGTCCTACGAAGTAAGTTAAATGAATATATATATATATTTTATGCATGTCTGTATATTTATATATATATATATATATATATATATATATATATATATATATATATATATATATATTCATTAATATAATTATCGTTGTATACAGATATCGTTCCTCGTCGGTACAGAGAGCGTTGGGCTCCTTTCTGAGGTCCAATTATGGGGGTCCGTGGATCAACTACTCGGATGCCTCGGAAGAGAGGAAGGCATTCTGGTTTGCCCACTTCAAGGTAATTAAAAATAATTAATTTAGTATGATTAATATAATTTTAAGCATTTTTTAGAACTTATTATTTTAATTTGTAATTCTTGTAGAGGACTTATTTTTATCCATCACACCGAGTCGAGCAGTTTGAGAGGCAGTTTCCTGCCGTCGCCGTCAAGTTGATCCGTAATGCAATTGACGATCAGAAAGCTCGTCAGCGCTCCGGAAAGCCTATTGCTGGTTGGATCACGCCTGACCAGTGGACCACGATGATGGCTCGATTTGAGCAGCCCCGGTACAGAGAGCGGTCGGAGAAGGCGAAGGCGGCTAGGACGAGGGCCGGAAAGTGGTATGGTGGATCGATTCCTATGACGGAGCATTTTTGTCGTCTGGTATGTAATTTATTGTAATATATAAGATTTTATTGATAGTACGAGTATATAATTTTCTATTTTACTGAAGAATAAAATATAACAAATATGCAGGTACAGAGGGGTGAGGACGCAAACTTGGTGACCGTCTTCCTGGCCACCCATCGGAAGGACGGGAAGCTCATCGACGACCAGGCTACTCAGAGCTATGTAAGTACTAATTTAGATTTCGTTAATTTTTAACACAAGTTGAAGAATATACAGATAACCATATAGTTAATAATAATTAAATACTTTAGACGTTTATTAGGCTAATTTAGGTAAGTACTGATTTATAGAGATGCACAATGACTTCTAGGACGAGTTTGTTAGGCTACGTGAGCGTGCGAGTGCTAGTGCACTGGCAGAGGGAGGGGTTGGTACATCGCAGCCCTCTACGCCTCAGTCGGAGGATGAGCTCTGGAAGACCGTCGTTGGTGGTCTTCATAGAGGTACGTACTACGGTACGGGGTCCTACGGCGTATTTGTTGTGACGCAGGCATCCAGGGCTCCCTCTGCCAGTGCGCATTCACAGCCATCACAGGCCGAGTCGTCCCGAGTCGAGGATACCATTGCCCGCTAGATTGATGAGCTACGCGACGATATGTTGAAGAGGATTTCTGAGCAGCCAGGGTCTCAGGCGTAAGGGGACGCTGCGTCGGTCACCGCACGCTTTGACGAGCTCAAGCGCACCGTGAGGGACGTACATGGGATGCAGGAGTCCATTCACGGCACCGTTACTAGGATAGCGGCTTGCATGGAGCAATGCACCACCGAACTGGTAGACCTAGAGGAGATGCGTTTGCACCCATCTCCAGCGGTTACACTGCCTCCTTCTCCAGCGGTTACACTGCCTCCTTCTACAGCGGTTGTATTGCCTCCTCCTTTATCGTCGTCGGTGGTTCTTACACCGGAGCAGTATGCTTACCTTCTTTCTAGGAGCGGTGATGCTCCTCCTGATCAGTCGTAGTCGACATATATATATATATATTGTTGTGTGATGGCCCATTCTTGGGTCTTTTATGTGTTTATACATTCATTGTTATTGTGTTTCATTATGTTTGACATTGTTGTTAAAAAATTTCATATATCTGTGTTGATTGATGAGATTGTGTTTCAAACGTGTTCGCGATTGTGTTTCATATTGTTTGATACTATGTGTTCATGATGCTCCTCCTGATCAGCCGGTGTTGAGTAGTGTTCCACCGAAGGGGTCGGCGAACCCAGGAAAATGCTGCTTTAGGTGTCGATTGTGTTTCATATTGTTTGCTGCAAATGCTGCTGTAGGTGCTGCTGCAAATGCTGTATTTTTTTTAAAATTTTCACCAAATTTAGCGACGTTCAGCGACGTTTAGCGACGTCCAGCGACGTAAATGAACGTCGCTAAGTAAGTATCGGAACGTCGCTAACTATGACGTCGCTAATACGTCGTTATGTGTCGGTAATATAGCGACGTATCGACGTCGCAGAACGTCGCCAATTTGCTGACATGCCAGGTCAGCATAGATGTATGTAACGTCGCTACACGTCGCTAGCTGACGTCGGCAAACGCAATCGTTTTACGTTGCTTATAGTCGCTGAATTAGCGACGTGGATGCATCGCTAATGGTCATCACAATAGCGACGTATTGCGATATTATGGTGTTTAACGACTAGGTAAATCGCGACTACGTCCAAACGTCGCTATATACGTCGCTAATTGGATTTAGCGACGAATTTTCCATATTTAGCGACGTCCTTTGGCGTCGCTGATTTGACAGATTTTAGTAGTGCTCAATTACCCCTCTGAGAGCTTGGAGCTTAACTAGAATTGAATTCTAAACCCAATAATTTAGCAAGTGATCTAGCAACAACAAATCTTAACAACTCAATTGTACACATATCCGCAAATAACCTTAAGCAACATGCTTCATAACAAATTCTTGACTAATCCAATTTAACTTGTATAACTAATGTGTGATCACAATTGTCAGTCACGTTGCCCTGTGAAAATTTTATAATTTATGTTTATGTCTAATTCCAGTATTCTAGAACCGTTGGGGTTTAATTTGAAATTAGTCACTAGTGACCCAATTCCATCTGTGTGGCAAACTCCAAATTTGTGTATTTCAATAGTTGGCTAATCATTTATAACTTGAATACATGAGGAGTGCTCAAGTGCTTGGTACGGTGGGAGGTTTTCAAGTGAAAAAGGTTCAAATCCCACAAGAAATATTTGTTTTTTCTACATATTTCCTTGTGAAGACTCCTAGGAGATAGACCCCAAAGGGATCGAGTGACTTTGACTAGGACAGAGGACATTAAGTGGCGCACTTTGCATTTCATACGAACATATCGGACATAAGATGGCACTTTTGTGCGTCATTCACCAAGTTTGCATAGGAGCCGCACGGGTTCAACGACGTTACACGTGCGTTAGGCGGGTGGTTATGCGGCATAACGCGAGCGTCTAGAGTGCATCCAGCGAGTGATTCTGTAAGTGTTATGCATTGTTCAGCATGCGTTCAATAAGCACATAACGGGCATGCAGCGTGCAGAACACGGGCGTTCAACGAGTGGTTCCATAGACGTTCTGTGGCATATGCACGTACTGTGAAATCGCTTGTTCCGTGAGTTCTGCGGTTCAGCCGCAGAACGTTGATGTTAGGGCGGTGCAGTTGGTGATCACCCTACTTTTTAGGGATCTTCCCTGGTCAACCGTCACAAGTGGGCCCCTCGTAGGCCTGATAGGAGATTACTGGAGTTAAACTCCTATTTAAGTATTGTACACTTTGGAGAGAGAAGGATGATTCTGAATCTTCTTCTTCTCCAAAGTTTTCTTCATTATAAGACTAGTAGCATAAAAGAGTAATAGCACCTCAGGGTGGGTCCAAAGTAGCAAATAAAGCTTCGTGCTACTCGTTGACGGTGTCTCAAGGAAAGCATTCTAGAATTACTACCGAACTTGTTGGTTCCTGGAAACGAATCGACGATGAGGGACGAATCTCGTTTTGAGCAACGGTGGTTCTCACCAACTCAACATCGGCGATGGTGAATTTCTAACAGCTTTAGTGAGTTTCAGAGATAGGCTCTAGACTAACAACTTTAGTTGTCTTCCTGCAGCAGCTCAAATGCTTACCATTGAGCAACTAATCTGCTAGTATCATATTTGTGGTTCAGAGTCTGAAAAAAGAAAGGAAAGTTCTTCTACAACAAACACATTTAGCGAAGATACTATTTAGCGAGCTGACATTCACCAAAATTGTTGTTTAGCGGAGCTAACATTTAGTCGAGCTGCCGTTCGGCAGAGTTGCTGTTTAGCGGAGCTAGTGTTCAGCAAAGTTTTTGTTTAGCAAAATTGACGTTCAGCAGAGTTGTTGTTTAGCGGAGTTAACATTCCATAGATAATGTGTTTAGTGGAGTTAACGTTCAGTGAAGTTTGTGTTTACCGGAGTTAATGTTTCGCAAAGGTTATCGCTTTGTGAAGATTGGTGTTTTGCGGGTTCATTGTTCTACGAAATATCATTTTTTTTGAAGTCCTGCAAAAATATGAACAACAATTTCAAAGCGAGATTCTATGTCATCCACTAAAGGTTGCCACTATCTCTTCTAAGTCATAATAGACTCATGTAGAAGTCTACTTGATACGAGTTTTCACGGGCTCGAAAAATTTGATGGAGAGCAGTATAACCACCGGAGGAAGATTGGTCTCAATCTTCAACTAGTTGGGGTGAAATATGTTCAAACTAATTTAAAGTCAGTATTTCCAGAGACATAATGTGCAAGCCATTGTCCATGTCATCGATGCCAAACACAAGCGCCAGAAGGATAATAACCTCTATAGGCTTTTGAACCTTAATTCTATAGAGGATTTTATAGCCGAATCTTATAATAAAAAGGAGAAAGCAAGAGAAATTTGGGAGGCTATTGAAAAACAATACAAGGACGACAAAAGGATGTCTAAGGTGAATTCGTTAACAAATTCATGTCCATGATATTTGAAGACGAGAAGGCAATGCTTCCGTAGGTCAAGGAACTCATGAAGCTTCAGCAGAAGCTAGAGGAAGAGGCAATGCTTTTTGGTGACAAATTCATGGTAGAAAACATTCTCTACAAACTCTCTATCAGCTGAGATTGCTACCGACAGATATCGCAAGAAGGCAGAAGTGAAAATTGAAGAGTTATTGTACTTCATTCAATCAAGGACGAAGCCAAGAACAAACTAAAGATGGACTCGCTGTCCAAGCAATACGCCAAAGCAAATATGATCCAATCCGAAGATCAGAAGGGATACAGAAAGTTCTCCCACGGCAACAAGGGCTTGAAGAATTTGAATGTGAAGTACATTTCTTCCTTCGAGTCTATGTCCCGAGGTGACGAGGCCTTGTTTATTTGTGGCAAGAAGGGACACTTAAGGAAGGATTATAAGGTAAGGACAAAACCAACAAAGAAGAAACATCAGGAAGGTAACATTAACATTGTTGTTATGATTGCGTAGGTTGAGTCGTCTGTCGAAAACACCGATTGATGGTTGAACACTGGAGCTTCCTGTCATGTGTGTTCCAGGAAAGAGTTGGTCACCAATTATGAACCAACTTCTGAGAAGGTTACCATGGCGAACAAGATGCAAGCTGAAGTAAAGGGAGTTAGGACAGTGGTGTTGAAGTTGACTTCGGGGAAGTCACTTACGCTCCTAAATGTGAATTAGGTTCAGGTTGTCACAAAGAACCTAATTTTTAGAAGCCTGTTATGCAATGCTGGTTTGAGGATGGATATCAATACATGTCAAATGGTAATTTCCTACAAATGAACATACTTAAGAAAAGCTTTTTCCTCTGAAGGGATGTCCAAACTTCAACTTGTAGCTCCGGGAGAATGCATTAATGTATTAATGAAGTATCAATTTATGGTTATCCTTTTGAGTTGTAACATTATAGACTAGGACGTGTTGATTGTAAAAGAATTATAAAAATGTCTAGTCTAGGTCTTATTCCCAAATGTGGGGGTAAGGGTGCAGAAAAATATGACGTTTGTGCTCAGACAAAGATTGTAAGAAATTCGTTCAAGCGGGTGAACCGGAGTACAAATATTCTAAAGTTTTTGCACTCAGATATCTATGATTTCAAGCACTTCTCCACGAAGGTTAGGATGACGTACTTTACCTTCATTTTCTTTCGTCTATCTTCTTAAGTCGAAAGATAAAGCATTCAAAAAGTTCAAGGCAAAAGTCGAACAACAATCAAGTCAACAACTCAAGAGACTCAAAAGTGATCGAGGCGGAGAGTAACGCTCTGTAGAGAACATAGTATTGTCAACGAGACTATTGCTCCACATTCACCTCAATCAAATGGCAGAGGAGAGGAAGGACCGTACTCTGACAGAGATGATCAATTACATGCTCTTAACAATAGGTCTTGCAAACTACTTTTGGGGGAAAGTTGCGCCGACAACTACCTTTATTCTGCACAAGGTGCCATTTGCACAGTTAGAAGTGACTCCTCATGAATTATGATTCAAAGTCAGGTGCAACTTGAATATTATTCGAGTGTAGGAGTGCCTGAGGTATGTCAAGCTTCTAAAAAATTCATAAGCTTTGAACGAGGAATACAAAGACTATCTTTCTGGACTATGCCGAGCAAAGTGATACTCGGAGATTCCTTAAATCTTGAATCCAATCATGTCATTAAATCTCGCGGTGTTGAATTCTTTAAGGACAAGTTTAGCATAGACAAGAACATTATTCTTGTCGATTTGCTGGAGAATATAGTAAGGATCAAGGATGCTAGTACTTCCAAAAAAGTTGCAGTCCAAAAGGAAATTGCACTTTAAGATACACTTGCATAACCATAACTCACGAAGCTACCTTCAAAATGAGTCACAGAAGTCCGAAGGATCTCGAAGAAGATTTCATCATCTATTATGTGGAAGCTAATCCTCCTATCCATGATGAGGCAATGAAGTCTACATATGCTAATTTTTTGAAGGAAGTAGACAATGATGGAAGTGACTCTATTATGTCCAATAACACTTGGGTATAGGTTAATAATACTGAATAAGCAAAATTCATTGAAAGCAAGTACATCTTTAAGAAGAAGACAAGGGCCGATTATAACTCCTTGTAATCGATTCTCTATATTTTTTTGGAATTTATAATTTTTTTATTTTTCTAAAATGAATTGTGAATTATTTTTCAATACTAGTTCAAAATAATAGGTTTCTATTATTTAAGAAATATTATATTCTAATTAATATTTTCTAATAATAAATATTTCATTTATAGTTAATTATTGATTTAAGAAAAATTCTTTTGAAAATCTAAATATTTTTATTCTAATTATATATTCCTTCGAATTATTTAGATAAATATTTTAGAAAATAATTTAGTTTTTATTTTAGAAAATAAATTTGTTAGTAATTTGTAAAATGAATTTTAACTAATTAAGTTAGTTAGTAGCTAATTCCTAGAAGCTTCCCCAAGCTTCTCCCTACCATATGCCCCTCTCCTTCTTCTTTATTACAATATTGCCATGCTCCCCTATCTCGGGGAGCAGACACCATTACATTATTTAATGAAAAATTTTCCATTCTCAAAATTCACAACAAATTATAATTCTGTCACTCTCTCTCTCTCTCTCTCTCTCTCTATCTCTCTCTCTCTCTCTGCCTGGCCAAGCCACCACTCCCATCCTACGGCCAACTCTGGCCACCCAACTACACCACCACCTGAACCATATCCCCGTCCTGACTCCTGCACCTCCTTCTTGTCTCGCCCGTACCACTACCAACTTCATTATCCCCACCGCCATCACTCGACACCGCCACCTCTGGCCACACTCCGCCTCCACCCGAGACCATAACCACCATCTGACCCCTGTGTCAACACCACCACCGCCACTCCATGTTCACCATCGACTTCACAACTACCACCTGACTCCACCACTACAACAACCCACTACTACCAGCACCATTCTCTCTCTGTTGGACCTCCACCAGACACCTCCACCACCTTCCCTGCATCTTCCCGGCCGCCTTCCTGACCTCTTCCTCCCCCGCACCCAACTCATTGCCACAGTACAATAACACCATCACCATCACCACTAACACCCGCCGCCACCCGATCAACATACCATGCCTCTTGCTCATTGCCCCGCCGGAGCACAACACTCTACAGCCGACCAACTCCCCACGAACTCCGGACCACCCCATCCCGACCCGATTGTTGCCTCCGCCCTCCGCACACGACCCCAGACTCCGGCCACTTCAGATCAACCGTGACTCCATCTACCGGGCTTCATCGTGTGCGTCACCACCGCTTCTCCAGCGCCGATAGAAGCCCCGCGACCATATCCACCGTATGTCGGTGCCAGTCGCCGTGATGAGACTCTCCCTCTCCATTTACTCCTCTCTATTTTCTCTCAGTCTCTCTTCCCCTATGTGTATAAGAATAGCAGCAATAACAACTCAAATTTGGGCTGGGCTCGGAGCCCACTAGTAGTTTTTGGTAATTTAGTTTTGATCTAGGCTGGGCTTCAAGTCCTTTTTGTTTTTGTTTTTTATGTTAATTTTAATATTTAAGGAGGTGGGCCTCATCCATTGAATTTTAGCCCTTTTGATATTTTGAATAAAATTGTTTTAAGTAATATTGGGCCTGGGCTTTGAGCCCATTTGGACTTTTAGTTATGTATATATATAATATAAATATATATAATACTTTGTTTTATTAATAATACTTGGTATTAATATTAATATTAATATTAATGTTATTATTATTATTATTATTATTATTATTATTTGAATATTAATTCAATCAGGGCATGGGGCCCTACATTGTACAAAGCACACAAATAGGAAATTTAGCTCTACATTATTGGAATAAATCCAAATTGGGCCTTGGGTCCTAAATAATTATTTGATCATGGACTTTGAGCGCTACGTGACATTTACCTATTTAATTTCATATATGAAATAGGCTTTGAGCCCTATCTATTATTTGATTAACAAATTAGATTATGGACTTGTATTACAAGTTAATGTTTAACCTTAACCTTTAAGAATAATATTGATATATTTTAAATACTTTATAAATAATATTTTCGCTAAATTAGCTATATGTTTGACTAAATTCCTTAATCAATTTCTCCACCAATGTATTTGATCAAATCGCGATCATGACTAATCAAATCATTTTTTTCTCTCAATAATCATGTCGATCTCCAAATCTGGACTTCTACATATCAAACTAGGGTATTTAGACTATTGTAGACTCGACAAAAATGTATGTCTCATCGTTTGGGATCATTTATTGGAATTTAGCTTTTAGACATTCCGTGTTGATACGTTCGTATCGTTCACGTCGAGAACAACTACCCAAGGCAAGTACTTACAATGAATATTCTCATTTTCTGATAGTTATTATATTTCATGATTTAGATATGCATTCCATGATTATTGTCACGATTATCACACGAGATTAGTATTTATGGATTCTATTTCATCATTATCGTGTTTTCCTATTTATTGTGTTTCCATGATTACCTTGTTTCATGTTTTCTTGTTGCGATTTGAATCCATGATTACTAGTTAGACACGAAGTACCTTAGTATATATGTGATCAAAAATCGGTATTTCATGTTACCTGCTGAATAGCTAATCATACACGACACGTATGATTGAGTCGTACCAAGTAGATCTCTCAGCCCGATCACATATAGAACGTGGTGCTTCAAACACACTTAGTATAGTTACGACTTATGCATTCATATTGATTTTGTCACATACCATGATTACTCTTGCCATGATTACTTGTTGTATCTATCTATCTTATCTGTATTACTATGATTACAATTTTATTTCTATTTCCTATCTTATATTTCATGTTATATAATTTCTATCATGTTATGAGTAGCGTTTCATGTTTGTACTTGTTCCAATCCTGGCTGGATAACTATTTTTAGATGTTGTCGATGACCATTGTACCTCTCTTTGGACCCTTGGATTGCATGATGAGCCATATGCCCTGGAGCTATTCCTAGAGGGATACGTCTATCTCTGCTTTATTTATTTCCTAGTTTCTTCCTTATTTCCATTTGCTACTGAATTTGTCTCCGGGAAACTCTTGATTATGCTGTATTAAATTATGATCAAAGACTTGAAATCTTTTGTCATTTGGTTTTAATAAAATTGTTTGTCTTTCCCCATTTTATCCTCCTTTAGCTACTGTGAATGAGTTACATTATTAAACCATATGATCTTGAGGTATAGACAACGCATTACCGCCGATGTTGCGGCATATGCACATTTTTATGGTGGCCCATGCAGGTCCAACTTCGTAAATAGTGTGATATTGTGTTAGTACCTAGGTTAGTCGTACTGCTACGAGCCTGCAATATTGCTAGAAAATTATATGACTATGAAACTAATTCACAGAATAGGATTTTCGATCATTTGATCATCTACATAAACTCTACCGTGAATTTTTTTGACTTGGACTTTCTAATTGATTATATCCACTCTTAGCCTTGATTTTATCTGATGAATCGACCACTTAAGTCTGGTTCCATACTAGGATGACTTTTATGGATTATGATATATATTTTGATGACATAGCATGACTGCAGTTAGAAGGTTAGAAGGTTAGAAGTTATTTTGGATATAATTTGGATTATCAAATCTTTCTTTAGTAGATTTTAGGTTTATTTTTACCCTTTGTAACTTAGGATTGGATTAGGAATGACTAGATAGAATTATGACTTACCATTGTTTCAATAAACTCGAGGAATACCTATGAGGAGGATGTGAACTTCAATGCATAAAGATGTTAAGAACAATTATCGTTATAAACTCGAGGTGGCGATAAAGATGGTTTTTAAAAAAAGATTTTGTAGAAAAGATTTGATCCTTTAGGATTCTTAATTAATTTCGGATAAAAGATTCCAAATGGCCAAGACATTCTTCAGGAAAAAAAATGAGGTTAAATATTGAGGAACTCAATAATGTACGAAGGAATATGGGTTAAAAAATGGAGGATATGGAAATTTATTACTCGAGAATTAAATGATGATCGATTAGCAATATATGGATGTATGCTTAGCAATAGAGATTTGAGCAAATCACTTGGTCTATGGCATAGAACATTATTGCATATTTGGATACCCTTTAAAGTTGGAATTTACATGATTGAAATAATTATCTTTATAAAAGTACTTGGAGATAAGGATCTTTTAAAAGTCAAATATCGATTTCATGAAATGATTAGAGCATTGTGTAGAGGGGTTGGTAAGATGGATATTAGAGACTGATTTCAGAAAATGATGAGTACATTAATTGTTTAGAAGGTTTGATCTATAAACTGAGCATTTCGATATTATGAATTTTGAAGAAAAATAATAAAGACATTAAGGATTGATTTGCGAAAATATTGAGAGCATTATGATGAAATTGATTAGTGAACTTGAAGGCAAAATATTATAAGACTGTGCATTCAAGGTTATGAAAAGGAAAAATGGGTCTACTAGACTTATAAGATAGAATCTCTTACCTGATCATGATATGCATAGTAGTGTTTCTGATCATTTATATACATGACCTTATTTTATGACCAATTCTTCCTTTATATTTCCAATTCTTTCTTTATACCTAATCATATTTTTACTAATCCTCCAGCATTTCTAAATTTTCAAAAATGTCGACCTTGACCCAACCCATTCTTCAAGAAAGGGTGCGAGTGATAAGGTCTCTATGAAAGAAACTCCAAGGAAAATAATGCCCTTAATGCAAGACTTTGAGGAACCAAAGGAGAATGAAAGACGGGTTATTGAAGCTTTGAAGGAATTTGTTATCGTGTGGTAATAATACATTTTAGACTAGTTATGATACTTTAGACAATAAGATAAAAATTGGTGGAGGAAATATGTAACTAGGAATGAAAGCAAAATCAAGGGGATAGTAGCATTATTGAATTTTGGAAATGGTTATATTTAAAGAATTATTTCTAATATGGATTATTTTCATATAAAGATAGAATGTGGGAGAATTCAAAAGAAGAATAATAATGGATCATAAAATTAAATGGTGAGAAATTATACATATTTCAGGATTATATTCTTAAGACTGGCTGATGAGAATATTCAAGGGTGAATTGATTTCGAGGAAACTTAGATATTGGAGGTTACAGATATGAATTCTTAAGATTTTAATTGAGGTTTAAACATTGACTTGAAAAATCCAAAAATATGAATTATGTGACGATGATATAAAAATTAGGAGAAAGACTAAGAAATGATACAACACAGAATTATGAATTTGGGAAGAACCAATATTACCAATTGTGAACTTTCAGAGAAATAACAATTTAATAATAGAGTAATAAATTTTTTGAATATAATTCGAGAAGTCTAAATTTGAACAACGATGAAGGACTTATAGGCGAAAAATCTGATTTAAGGATTTTAAGAATGACTAAGTTGGATAATGGATTACGTGGAAAAAAAAAATATAAACAGGGATATGAGTGAGGAGTAGTACCCTTGGAATAATGGTCAGATATGCCCTATAGTAGTTATAGAAGAGTTTGATTTTCATGATTGATGGATTTATGACCTGTTAGTGGTATTTCAGGATTTGAAGCATAATTGAGGAATGACTATCAAATAAACCTCGTTGTAGTAGGGTGAGATGATTACCTTGTATTCCGTTTATGCCAGTGTTCTAAAAATCGGCCTAGGCGGCCGCCGGCCTGCCGCAATGAAAACCCCCAAATCAGCCTCCTAGGTGTCTGTTCGGACCTGTTCGGTGCCTAGGAGGGCCAGTTCAGCCAAGTCGGTCCCTGTTCGGCATGTTCGGCCAAGGCGAAAAATTTTGAATTTTGAATTTTGAATTTTGAATTTTGAATTTTGAAATTTCAGAAATTTGAAATTTCAGATCTGAAAATTCAAAAAAAAATCAAAAAATTCAAAAACAAATAATGAAAAAATTCATTAAATTCAATAAAAAATCAATAAATATTCAAATTTTAAAAATTTTCAAAAGTCAAAACCCAAAACAAAAAAATATATATGTGCGGCCGCCAAGGCGGCCTAGGCATTAGGCGTCCCATCGACGCACCGAATCCGCCTATCGAAATTTATAACACTGCTTTATGCATATCCTATCTTGTAATCATTATTTGATTTTTCTATAAAAGAGACCTTATTTTTCTATCCTTGTAATCACTCTTTGATTTCAATATTAGTATATTTCAATACCATTTTGATGGTGACTAAATGCTTTTGATTGTGCCAAATCCATCTGATCATGATTTTGATTATATTCTTAATCATATCTAGACTAGATCTATTCCTAATCGTGCCCAAATTTTAATTTTTAATCATGCCTAGATGGCTTTGTGATTTTTATTCCATTTGACCGTGACTATACTTTGTTTTATTCTTAATCATGCCCGAGTTCTAATCGTCGGTCATGTCTATACGACTTTGATTTTGACTTTGATCGTGCTTAGATCATTTTATGCTTAGACTTTGATTCTATCGTAACTTATTCCAATTTGATCATAACTAATGATTTTGATCTAGACAATTTTGATTCTATTAATCATGACTAGATCGTGCCAAAAAGATTGGATTTTATTTTTCATCGTGCTTATACAATTTTGATTTTGAATCCATCCTTGATCGTGCCTAAATAATTTGCATTTTATTCTTGGTCGTGCCAAAATGATTTGTTCGTGCGTAAATAATTTTTGATAATGCTTAGATTTGATTATCCTTAGTCATGTCATTCTATTTCTGATCATGCCAAGTCGCGTCATTTCAAATTTCGAGGACGAAATTTCTTTAAGGTGGATAGATTTTTAACTCCTTGTAATCTTTTTCTCTATATTTTTTGGAATTTATAATTTTTATTATTTTTTTAGAATGAATTGTGAATTTTTTTCATTACTATTTAAAAATAATAGGTTTCTATTATTTACGAAATATTATATTCTAATTAATATTTTCTAATAATAAATATTTCATTTATAGTTAATTATTAATTTTATGGAAATTTCTTTTGAAAATCTAGATAGGTTTATTCTAATTATATATTCCTTTGAATTATTTACATAAATATTTTAGAAAAATATTAGTTTTTATTTTCGAAAATAAATTTGTTAGTAAGTTGTATCATAGATCTTTAACTAATTAGTAGCTAATTCCTAGAATCTTCCCCAAGCTTCTCCTTACCCCCATGCCCCTCTCCTTCTTTATTACAATATTGCCATGCTCCTCTAACTTGGGGAGCAAGCACCATTACATTATTTAATGGCATTTCTCATTCTCAAAATTCACAACAAATTAAAATTTCGTCACTCTCTCTCTCTACCTGGCCGAGCCATTACTCCCACGCTCCGGCCAACTCTGACCACCAAACTACACCACCACCAGAACCACATCCCCCTATCCTGACTCCTGTACCTCCTCTTTGTCTCGCCGGTACCACCACCAACGCCATCATCCCCACCGCCATCCCTCGACACCACCACCTCCGGCCACACTTCGCCTCCACCCGAGACCACAACCACCACCTAACCCCTGTGTCAACACTACCACCGCCACTCCCTGTTCACCATCGACTTCACAACCAGCACCTGACTCCACCACTACAACAACCCACCACCACCACCACCATTCCCTCCCTGCCGGACCTCCACAACCTTCCCTGCTTCTTCCCGGCCAACCCTGGTCACCGCCTCCCTGACCTCCTCCTTCCCCATACCCAACTCGCTGCCACAGTACAACAACACCATCACCACTAACACCCGACGCCACCCGATCAATAGACCCCGCCTCATGTACCTTGCTCTGCCAGAGCACAGCACTCCACAGCCAACCAACTCCCTACGAACTCCGGACCACCCCATCCCTACACGATTGCTGGCCTCCACCCTCCGCACGCAACCTTAGACTCCGGCCAATTCAGATTTGTCGTGACTTCGCCACCGGGTTCCGTCGTCCGCGCCACCACCGCTTCTCCAGCGCCGCTCGAAGCCCCGCGGCCAGATCCACCACATGTCGGCGCCAACCGCTGTGGTGAGACCCTCCCCTCTCGATTCTCCCTCTCTATGTACTCCTCTCTTTTCTTTCAGTCTCCCTTTCCCTCTGTGTATAATAACAGCAGCAGCAGCTCAAATTTGGGCTGGGCTCAAAGTCCACTAGTAGATTTTGGTAATTTAGTTTTGATCTGGGTTGGGCTTCAAGTCCTTTTTGTTTTTTTGTGTTAATTTTAATATTTAAGGAGGTGGGCCTGAGCCATTGAAATTTTTGCCCATTGGATATTTTTAATAAAAATGTTTAAGTGATATTGGGCCTGGGCTTTGAGCCCATTTGGATATATATATATATATATATATATATATAACCACGCGGAAATGGCTTTCAAAAACTAAATTCAAAGAAATTAAACACTCGTCCCCCCAGAGGACTACAGGAGACCGTCTTCTGTCAGGTAACAAGAATTTTCTCAAGTACATAAACGAAAGACGCTCATCATAAAAGTATAAGTAGCCACATCCATCGAACAAACTGATCCCATCCCATTGCATAACTTTGTTAGCCTTTGCTCCACCCGACAAAAGAAGCACTCCTTGCCCAAATCAAATATCCATAGGTGCAGCATCCCCTTCTTGTAGCCCTCCTCCCCGCTCATCTGCAGCAGCAGGCGCGGCAGCTCCTGCATCTACATCGACAGCTGGAGCAGCATCAGGAGCTTCTTCCCCAATCTCCTGCGAGTCGATCAGCTGCTGAATGACGCTCTGGTCAATCACGTGGAAGGCTTCCCCTACTCCAACAACAGCAACAGTGCAGATAGAGCCGGTCAGTTTCTCTCCTTGCAATGTCTCCTTAATGGCAAAGAGGGCATCTTTGATTAGTTCATCGCGAGAGTATTTGGCGAAGGACTCGAATCTTCGCTCTAGGTAGGTCTTTGCCGCCTGAGAACGGGATCCGATTGCAAATGCCTGGTACTCGAAGTAGTTCCCACTGTGCAGTTGTAGTAGAGGTGAGCACCAGATTCATCCAAGCCAGCTACCAGGAGGCCCACTTCATATGGCCCTTTCCAAGATCGTTGTGTGCAAACCTACGCTTTTTCAGTGAGCTGGACGACGAGCCTCCCGACGAGCAGGTCGATCTCGTAGATGAAGCGGTGGTTGATGCACTCGCTGCGGAGGTAGCGAGAGAGGACCCTCCCGTCGGCGGTGAGGCCGGCGATGGCGACGCCGATGTGGTCGTCGACCTTGAAGATCTTCCTCAGGTGGGAGGAAAGCTCGGAGGCGGACTTGTTGACGCTGGCGAGCACGGCGAGGGTCGCCGAGCGGAGGCCGACGGCGGCGAAGCCCTGCTTCACCGCCTCCATCGCGTACTCCACCTGGAACAGCCGCCCGGTGGGGCTCCACGTCGTCACGTCGGTGTCGTACTGGTTCCTGAACATCTTTCCTCCTCGTCCTCCTCTTCTGCTTCTTCCTTGGATATATATATATATATATATATATATATATATATATTTTCCTTGGATATATATATATATATATATATATATATATATATATATATATATATATATATATATATATATTTTTATATATATATTTTTCCTTGGATATATATATATATATATATATATATATTACATGTGTATATACATATATGTATTAATAATACTATATATTACATGTGTATATACATATATGTATTAAATACATATATGTATATACACATGTAATATATAATACTATATATTACATGTGTATACTATATATTACATGTGTATATACATATATGTATTAATAATACTATATATTACATGTGTATATACATATATGTATTAATAATACTTGGTACTATTATTATTATTATTATTATTATTATTATTATTATTATTATTATTATTTGAATATTAATTCAATCTGGGCATAGGCCCTACATTGTGCAAAGTACATAAATTGGGCATTTAGCCCTACTTTAATGGAATAAATCCAAATCAGGCCTTGGATCCTAAATAATTATTTGACTATGAATTTTGAGCCCTACGTGACATTTACATATTTAATTTCATTTATGAAATGGGATTTGAGCCCTAGATATTATTTTATTAACAAATTAGATTATGGGCTTGTATTACAAGTTAATATTTGGCCCTTAACCTTTAAGAATAATATTGATATATTTTAAATACTTTCTAAATAATATTTTGGCTAAATTAGCTATATGTTTGACTAAATTTCTTAATCAATTTATCCTCTAACATATTTGATTAAATCGCGATCATGACTAATCAAATCGTTTACTTTTCTCAATAATTATGGCGTTCTTCAAACCTGGACTTCTATATATCAAACTGGGCTATTTGGACTATTCTGGACTCAATGAAAATATTTGTCTCATCGTTCGGGAACATTTATTGGATTTTAGCTTTTAAGATATTCTGTATCAACACGTTCGTGTCGTTCACGTCCACAACAACTACTGTCACCCCCAGTTTTCAAAAACAGGGATATTTTTGTCATTTTGCATTTTTGAATATTTTTAAAATTTATTTTATTATTTATGATATTATTTTGGGGTTAAAATTTATTTTATTATTTATGATATTGTTTTGGGGTTATTTGAGTCGGGTTCGAATTTCAACTCAATCCGACTTGAAACGGGGACCCGGGGGTAGTTTGACTCTAGTGGGACCCACACACTAGTTAGACATGGCCCACATGATATTAATTTTAGTCCACATGATATTAATTTTAGTTAGTAGTTAGACTAATTATTTATGGATAGGTTTAGTTTAATTAGAGACTTAAAACTAGACTAATTTGACCTCAACCTTTAACCCATTCTTAATTTAAATCAAATAGATTAGTGGAGGACATTTTGGACATTCAAAATGGAGACACCTCACCCTTTTTGGGCAGCCACCTATGGGGGGATAAGGAGTGAGTCACCATCTCTTCCATTTCATTTTATCCATCCATTTTTCTCTCTTGTTCTTCCCCAAATTTCTAGAGAACAACTCCATTGATTTTATCTCCAGATCCACCATTTCTTCCACCAAATCTTCTTCTCTTCTCCTCTACTCTATAGTTAGAGGGTGGCCAAGTTTGGGAGGATTCGGAGCTCGTTCGTGTCCTTTTGGAATCTCTACGTGTCGAGTCGGAAGGTTTTTTCCTTAGAAACTCTCTCCCGGAAGGTATAATCTCTTCTCTAATCCATCCCTACATGCATATAGGAATATTTTTGAACCCATAGAAATGACCCCCATGGTTGTATCTCCATTTGTGTCCATTTCGTGTCCATTTGGAGGTCATAGGAGTGTCCTTTGTGTTGTGGTTGTGTCCTAGTGGGAAAAACTCCTATTTTGGACACTTGTATGCATATATATATTGTAGGAATGATTAATTAGTATTTTAATCTCAGATTTATATTTTTAGATAGTGGATTGATCTTATTTAGGATGGTTAGAATAAATTTTATTTAGATAGCTATGTTGGTATCCAAGTATTTTGGCCTACATCTGTTTTTTGTCCAAACAACTCAAATTCGTCATAATATTTATCCACATTTTTAGTAGCTAGAGCAACTTAGAAATGTCATAACTTTTAGCTCATAACTCCAATTAACCTCCTGTTTTTTTTAGAAGAAGCGTATCGAAGTTAGCTTTCCAAATATATATTTTAATAAGCCAAATTCGTTCTATAACTTTCTATAGAATTGTTTGAGTGTCAGCTGTACGAAAGATGAATACGTTTCGGTGTTTTCGCGATTTCGGGAGCTTCCGGACACGAAAATGCGATCCGTTTGAAGTTTCGAAAAGCTAACACGAAGAGCTATAACATAATTTAATCCTAGAATTTAGTGAAGGCCCAATTGGTACAGTATTGGTTTTAAGTAGAAGAGTGACTATGCGACGTAGGCATTTTGTGTAACCTATGAGCCTAGTATGGATATCATGTGAATGTAGGTATCATAGATTGTCAAGAATATGTATGATATAGTACATATATGTATATATATATATATATATATATATATATATATATTATTGTTATGTAATATATTTTAGTATAGTATGTGTGTTTGAATGAGATAAGGATGTGTGCGGTTAGTGGAGAGAAGTGAGATTGATAGAGGATATGTGTTAGTGTGTGTTTGATGTTGTATAGATGGTAGTGTAGTGTGTGTGGGTTGTGAAGGTGAGAGAGTTGGAAGGATCATGCCACCCTATTTGACTTGAGGCTAGTGTAGTTTGTTGAGTGATTTGTGTTTTGGTTGAGTGATAGTGTGTTTGTATATAGATGTGTGTAGGTGTGTTAGAAGAGAAGGGTGGTGGATTTGGTATATGTGTTTGTGTGTGTGGTTAGATGGTTAGAGAGTGAGAGAATGAGCAGAAAAGCAGCAGAAAAAAGCAGTAAGCAGTAAACAGTAAGCAATAAGCAGTAAGCAGAAAAAAACAGTAAGCAGAAGCAGTGCAGGATGGTTTTTTGGGATTTTTGTGGTCTCGAAACATCCCCTTTTGACCCACCTTAGCCCCAAATACCTACCCACACTTATCAACCACATTTAGTACTACGAAACCCCTAAGTTAGAGAGTGTTTTTAGTGTGTTAGGCGGTTAGTAGGGTAGTATTTATAGTGGTAGAAAATAAGGTTTGTCAATGTTAGAAAGTATGCCATGTTATGTTATCTTGAGGGTAGTGGTAGATGTTTGAGTTAGTTTTTGAGAAGTTATTTTAGAATTAGCATTCTAAGTTAGATGGGGGTTAGATAGATAATGTTTGTGAGGGAGAGTGAGTGTGGTTTAGAAGAATGAGTTATGTTAGATGTGGTATCTTGATATCTCAATATTACCTTAAGGTAATGTATAGGAGAGTAACATATTAGAAAAAATAGTTTTGATGCCCAAGAACCCTAGATTTCTTGGTTGGTAAATCCTAGATTGGATAGTATCTAGCTACCCTAAGGAGCCTAGGCTAGTATCTTGAGTATTAGCGGGGTTTCCTTTGTAATGGGCAAGGTATCGGGATTACCTTGGTAAGGGTAAATGTAGGTAATAGGGTATAGTTAAGATATTGAGTTTAACTTCTAAGATATAGTTAGAATTAGGTTCTCTTGGTTGGTAATGGTTAGGATTAGTGTCCTCAGACTAGTTTTAACCTCGGTTGACCATTTTGACCAAAAGTCAACAAAAGTCAACCGAAAGTCAAACTTAGCCTATAAGTGACTAGAATTGACCGAAACCAAACCAGAGTTGACCAGTTGACTGAATCAACATTTGACTAGTTTGACCTAGGGTTAACCCAGGGTTGACCCAGGGTTGACTATAGTTGACCAGAGTTGACCAGGGTTGACCAGTTGACCAAAAGTCAACTGTAAGTCAACCTTTGACCCCGTTTGACCTAGTTTGACTTGGATTGACTTCCCGTGACCTGGTATGACCTAGTATGAACCAGTATGACCTAGTTTGACCTAGTACGACTTAGTTTGACCTAGATTGACCTAGTTTTGACTTTTGACTTGCATTCATGACTTAAATTAGTTTCCTTTTTCAGTATAAAACCCTGTTTAACTCATAGTATCTTATTTTAGGTCTGTGATTTACTCTGAGCGTCTGTTCACCTTATCAGCTCAGGACCACAGGCGAGTACATTCACTGATAGTTTTCATTGTCTTGATATCTACTATATCCGATTCAGTTGTAGTGTCTTACTTGATTCTCGACACGATAGTTCACGGACTAGTATACGCCAGATCCTGTCATGAGATGTTATTCCCGAATTTTCCTTGGTATATTGGTGTGTGATATCCATGTTTCATGTACTTATATAGACATTGATTTGGGAGTGGGCTGATCACCTGCTTTTGAATCCGTGTCATGACGTGCCATGTCCGGATTCATGATACTATTCGAGGATGAGGAATTATTAGGGGTTATGTGATCAAAGCCTCCCTGTCACTATTTTGCTAGCGCCATCCGCACTTCACGTAGGGTGTAGCAGATACCCCATGTCTATGTTATCCAGGTTGGCCGGCATGACCCTTTCAGATTTTTATGTGATTGTCGGGCCAAGTGGATAACCCTACCATGATTCCCTAGCCGATCACATAGCGCTCTAATAATTCAAGTCACATTTTTATATTTATTTATCCTAGGAGGCTAAGTTCTGTTCGGGAGAAGGGTTACAACCCCGGTCCTTGTTTGGTTTAAGGGTTGTAACTCGACTTCCGAATAGTTCCTAAGCAATCCTACAAATATATTGTCGTCCTATTCAGTACTCACATCTATTATACATTTCCTGCGGATTTTACCCTGTATTTCACATATCTTTGTCTTGTATTTCATTACACTGTCCCTTATAGAATTTGTCAATTCATATGGAACTGCTGTTGGTGTTTGTACTTGCTCATTTTTCTGACAGGATACCGTTGACATATTATAGATAATTCTGAGGCAGATTGCCCGACCTATTATGGGGTCGAATCTGATGGAGTAGACCCGGGCTGTGGTTTGTTAGTAGAGCCACTAGACTTTGCTCACCCTGAGTAGTGTAGCTTAGTTAGGTTTGCCTGGCCTACGAGCCAGCTAGCACTTTCAGTTTGTAGTAGTTATATATATTTTCTGTGATTCTGGGTCGTTCATGTATAGCTCAGGACTTGTGTGGATCTTGGACTCATTTTCTGCTTTTATCTATCATATTTCCTTTCCATGCTATCTACCTTAGTTTTGTATTTGTGATTGAGACTGTATTGCTATGTCACCGCCAAGGAGGTCGTGCTCGGCGGAGAACATGTGCACGAAGCCCCCCTGGCTGCGGCAGCAGCCCGTGGCCTTGCCGAAGATCTCAGCCATGACGCGGCTGGCGGGGACGCCCTTGCTGGGGGCGTGGACGTGGTCGCGGTCGCGGTAGGTGGAGACGACGGAGTCGGCCTTCCGGAGGAGGCGGATGAAGCCCGTGGAGACGGCCTCCTGGCCATTGTAGAGGTGAACGAAGCCAAACATCTTGCCACGGTAGTACATCTATGCGCACATGTCCTCGAAGTTCACCCAAGAACCATTGGCGCCTAGAATAAATCAATAAATCAATCAATCAACCAACCAGTCAATGATTGCTGCTGCAAACTGATTGTTGTTTTCTTGTCCATTATATTTTGCTGAGGGGCATTGCTGTTGAGGAGGTCGGAGGAGACGACGTGTAATTTGTTGCGGGCGGAGGGTTTGAGTGAGGGGTTAGGGATTTTAGGGAAGGAAAGGGGAGGGGTGGAGAGTTTTTGGGAGTGGATGGCGGGATGGATCTTGAAACAAGAAGCTGCTGTCGCTGCTGCTGCTGAAGCCATTCTTTTCTTCCTCTCTTCCTTTTCTTGATTTGGAGAGGATATAGGGAAATATAAAGAGAAATGGGGACGAAGAGCACAAAGGAGGGGAAAAAAAGTTTGATTGTTGACGATGATGATGAAGAGGAGTGGATGTGGACTGAATTTCGTATTCTTACTCAAAAGGGAAGCACCAATTTCTTCAAAACCATTCTGATGCTTGCCACGTACATATGTTGGGGGAACATAAGGAAGGTTTATGATTGGTTTTACTGGAAATTGCTAAAATACCAACTTTTGGGGTGGGTGTTTATGAAAAACCCACCCGCAACGTGGGTTTTATGAAATACCCAAAATTATGTATTTTCATGTTAAATATTTCAGAAATTTTCATCCTAAGGGAATATTTTTCTAATATTTAAGGAAAAGGGAAGAAGTTTCTAAAAATTTTATTTAAAGGGACATCGCGCCAACTATAGTGGCGGTGGTGGCTAAAAAGTAGATGAGGACAACAACCGCCACCTTCGATGGTTGTATGAGAGAGAGGGAGAGAGAATGAGGAGAGAGGAAGATAAGGAGAGAGAGGAAGGAGCGGGAAAGGGGGAGAGAAACCCACGCCAAAGGGGTTGGCGGTGGGAAGGGGGGTAGGTTCTAACGAGAGAGTGAGGGGGTTGGAGAGGGGTGAGGGGAGGTGAGTGTAAAGAGAGAGAGAGAGAGAGAGAGAGAGAGATTCATTTTCATCATTCGTTGGAGCCGGCAACACATCATAGAGAATGCTACATAATGGATTAGCAAAAAAATTGTTGCAAGGGTGGGACCAACATTATGAAGCCCTTAAATGAGGTAGTCTTTCTCAACAGAAGACATCAGAGAATGCTACATAATGGATTAGCAAAAAATTTATTGCAGAGGGTGGGACCAACATTACGAGTTTGGAAAAAAAAAGGTTGCCACATAGGAATCTCCACTTTTTATTTCAAATTTTTTTTTTCAATGCAAATATAAAATAAATTGTGAAGTTGGCATGGCAATGACATGTCAAAGATAATGTGAAGTTGGTTGTCTAGATCTAGACAATAGACTTCACAATGCTTTACTTCCACATCATCATTTATGAATAAAAATATTTATAAAAAAAGAAGAAGTGGAAAAGTTGTCTTGGAAGTTGGGAAAAAAGTAATTTTATTGTCTTCTCAAACTTTTGCATTGGAGGACACTTTTTTATCTCATTGTCTTGTGTGAATATCATCTTGTCACATAGAAAAAATATTGTCTTGTGCCTCATGCCACGTAGGAATCACAACACACGACAGACAATTGGATTGGAGATGCACTTAATGAGGTAGTCTTTCTTGAAAATTTTGTTGGTCCCACCCTTTTGAAAATCTCTTTACTCTCTCTCTCTCTCTTCCTGCCCCCTCTATGTATAACACTTCCTCTCTCTCTCTCTCTCTCTCTCTCTCTCTCTCTCTCTCTCTCGTTAGGCTCACCCCCACCCTCCCTCCACCGCCAAAGGGGTTGGCAGCCACTACCTCCCCCCAACCCCCCAACCCCCCATACACACCGCCAACCCTTTTGGCGTGGGCTCCTCTCCCCCCTTCCCCCTTCTTCCTCTCTTTCCTGATCTTCCTCTCTCTTCATTCTCTCTCACTCTCTCTCTAATGCCGCCATCTTCGATGGCGGTCGATGTCCTCCTTCCTACTTTTTAGCCACCACCGCCACTATAGTTGGCGGGATATCCCTTTAAATAAAATTTTCAGAAACTTCTCCCCTCTCCCGTAAATATTACAAAACTATTCCCTTAGGATGAAAATTTATGTAAATATTTCAAGATTATCTTTAAATGCTCTGTATTTACAAAATTATCATTTTGATAATACCATAACTACCCTTCGTGCAAATTTGGTCATATATATGTATTTGAATTCACAAACTCAGATTTGGATTGTGATTTTTGTCTTCTTTTTCTTCTTCACGAAAGATTTGAATTTCATTGCTCTCATCTTCAACAGAGATCGCAAAGATCATTCGTAGTTCACTGTGCTTTTCTTAAGTCGAACTCCGATCATCGCTCATCATCATCATCATCATCATCATCATCATCATCATCTTCGTGGAGATATTTGAAGTTTTTCGGCGATTAGGTCACTGTGCTCGGTTGTTTGCACGATATAAAACAAACAACAATGAAAAGTATGATATCAATCAATATATAATTTAAACAAAAAAAGGGAAAAAAAGATCATTCTCTGTGATCTTAACACAAAAATGGTCATTCTATGTGATTTTAACACGGAGAATGGTCATTCTCCGTAAATTTAATACAGGGAATGGTCATTCTCCTGCATTCTAGCACGGGGAATAGCCATTCTACGTGATTCTCCATGATTTTAACATGGAGAATGACTATTCTCTTGTATGTTAACACGGGAATGACCATTCTCCGTGATTTTAACACAGAGAATGGCCATTCTACGTGATTTTACCGTGATTTTACAACGGGAGATGGCCATTCCCCGTGTTAAGATCACGGAGAATGGTCATTCTCCTACATTCTAACATAGGGAATGGCCATTCTACATAATTTTACAACGGAGAATGACCATTCTCCTCCGTAATTTTAACACAGAGAATGACTATTCTTCGTGATTTTACAACGGAGAATGACCATTCTCCGTGATTTTACAACCGAAAATGGCCATTCTCCTGCATTTTAATACGGAGAATGACTATTCTCCGTGATTTTAACAACGGAGAATGGCAATTCTTCGTGATTTTAACACGGAGAATGACATGTATTTTGACACGGAGAATGACCATTATCCGTAATTTTAACACGGAGAATGATAATTCTCTGTGATTTTAATACAGAGAATGACCATTCTCCTACATTTTAATACGGGAAATGGCCATTCTTCGTCATTTTAACACGGAGAATGACTATTCTCCGTCAATTTAACAAGAAGAATGACAATTCTCTGTGATTTTAACACGAAGAATGACTATTCTCCTGCATTTTAACATGGGGAATGGCCATTCTCCGTCATTTAACACGGAGAATGACTATTCTCCGTGATTTTAACACGGGGAATGGTCATTCTCCGTCATTTTAACACGGAGAATGACAATTCTCCGTGATTTTACAACGGGTGTGAAGATTGCGAATGGAGAGTCACTGACGAGTTTTTCAAGTAAGGTTTGATGATTTTGGAGGAGAAAATCTAGATTCGAAAGTGAGCAGCGTATGGAAGAAGAGGAAGAATCGAAACATTTTTTTAAGAGTAGGTTTCGTGGGTATTTTCAATAAATTAGAAGGGCAAAAGGTCATTCCGTACCCTTTTATATATTTTTCGCTTATTCTGGATACGTGATAAAATATTATTTTACGGTGGTTTTTTTATAAAACTTTTGCAGTTTTTGGACATTTGATAAAATTTTCCTTGGTTTTATTGATGTTGTTTCGCGAGTTAAGAGGGGTATTCGTTATTGTGGGGTGGGCGAATTGGTCAGGGAAGTTCAGCCACATTTTGGAGTGAGAGTCACGTGCACAAGGGAACGGGGGTCTAAATAGTTAATGGAAACAAAATTTTCTTGATTTTGTTGTATTTTTGCCCCCACAATAGAAATTGATGTGAGTTAGCTGCGAGTACCAAAGAACAAAGAACGTCTGAATATATAGCATGATTATTTATATAGATATAATCTTATAAAAAGATGGATAATTTTTGCTAGCTGAACTATTTTTTTCATTTAGTTAATATTTAATATAAATTATAACTTTATGGATAACTATAAGCACATCAATTGAATCATTCCCTTCTCTGGTTATATGTGTTAATAATAGAAGCTCCAGATTCTTTCGCCACAACTATTATTTTCTTACCACTTTCATAACACGAGGTATGTTAATAAGTATGTCACGAGATGTTGAGACCTAGTTTTGGTTCTTTGTTTTCATCGATAAAAGTTTGAAGTCAGTAAAAAAAAAATTCAAATTTGTAAAATTTGTTGCTAGATCCGATGCTAGTTTCACTTTTGCCTTTATTCATCCCAATTTGAGTAAGATTTACAAATACTCTTAATTATGCAACCTGTGATGATTTCTAATAGATGCAAAGATATAATCCATTTTATTTGGATGTATATGTCTTTCATGTTCCAAAGTTTGCCTTCACTAGTTGAATTATTTAACCTATCTCATATGAATAGTTATATCTATTTATTTGTATAAATATTGTTCTCGTAGAAAATTCTGTTGGCGGCTTGGTATAAACCTTGCATTTAACTTGGTTCCAAAGCTTACATACCGATTTTCATCTTAGAACAAGTTTAATAAAAAAATTCATATTTATTTACATGATGAACATAGCAGTGTTTTATGCAATACCTTTTCCTTATTTTCACATTCCTTGTTAATGGTGTAGGCAACTCTAGAGGGGGTGAATAAAGTGAAGCAGTAAAATCCAATTAAAACCAAAGCAAATTACCAACTAAAAAATCAGTAAGCAAGTATAGGAAAATAATTAGAGTTAAGAAGTCACAAATGCGAACTCGCAATGTATACTGATGTCCTTCGTGGAAGACAATACAGTCCCGGATACTCTTGTCCAGTATTAATCACTATTGGTAAAATAGCAGTACACCACGAACATTGATCTGAAGTGCTTGCTGACTTCTTATAAATACGTGATTTGACACAAAGGACAGGCCGACTTCAACAACAGAATGGAAGATGAACTTAAAATTCCATGCTTTACAACTCTTGGTAGACTTCTAACCGAGATCACACTTGCACTTAGAAGGTTGGGGATTTGTTCTTGGGAATAAGAAGGTTTAGAGCTCAGAATTTTGAAGGTTTGCAAGTGAATGAGTTGGTAAAAGTTGAGTAAGCTATTTGTAGGCTAGGTTCAGGCCAAATGGGGATCGAATTCGGGCAGAGTTCAGTCTCCATAATGTTCAAAAATTTGAACGTTGGCACATTATTCTCTAGGAGGAATGAGTTAAATACGGAGAAGTTACAAACTGGGTCTTAGGGACCAAGTTCGGCCAGAGTTTGACCATAGGCAGAATTCGGCCCGAGTTTGGTCTGTATAAACTAGTAAGGTTATGGAATTTTTGGACAGTTTGTGGCATAATTTTGGGTGAGTTCTGTGGGTTTTTTTACCATGTTAGTTTTGGGTTTGAAACATGGGTTTGGGTCTAGTTTAAGTGGAATGTGATTTGGATATGGATTTGAGCTTTTCTAATTTGTCAATGTCACTCGATAAAAAAAATCAAATACATAAATAAAGATAAAATGACTATACAACCAAAAACTTTGCGTTCTTCGCCATGTGCGCTGTAGCAGAGATGTCTTCAGTGATTGTCACGACCCGCTACCCAAATTGTTGGGCCGGGCCGAGCCATGTCCAGCCTACGCTTGGTTAAAGTGTAGTAAGCTGTTATAAGAATAGACAATAAAGGAACTAAGCTACTAACAGTTCTAATATCACATTTAAAAGGTCCATCACAACACAACATCTATAAGCGAAAATGAAATAAGTACAGACTTAATAATACACTTCCAAAGTATCGAACTGGAGACAAAGTCCAATGACTACAAGATATAGTCTAAAAAGTTCAATAACTAAGACAAAAATAATCTAAGCGAGACTACCAAGCGAGATTCCCTGCGGGGACTTCCTCGGGAGTAAAAGCCTGGTCCTCTGTAGTGGGTCCATAGAAAAGATCACAAAGCAAATCTTCCTCCGAAAGTATGCCTACAACGTTATCCTGTCAGGACGGAAGCAAGTACTGATTCTACAAACTAAACATACTGAGCATGGAATGAAAAGAGATGTAATAAATAAGAATCGTGTCATGTCTCATGTCGTATCACAATCATGTCATATCATAGATCTATCATGGCAAGGATACATTTGTCATGGCGACATATGTATATCTAGAGTTTAAAACTGGAGCAGGTACGTGATCGTCAATAGGTCTAAATGAAATGTACTTCCGTACAAGTGATACGGCGATAGATGTACATACGCACAAATACAGCTTTGAGAAAAGGCCTACGGCGCAGTAACATATAAAATGAAACTTTGTTCGGTACGGTAGAGGGGGGCATGATCACGTACTCAACTATCAGTTTCCCCATAACCCAGATTCTAACATGTGAGAGATACGAGAACAGTATAAAATATGTGAGAGATACTGGGAGCAGTTCAAAATATGTGAAAGACACTGGGAGCAGTATAAAGCATGGTAGGTACTGAGAGCAGTATGAAACATGGTAGGTACTGAGAGCAGTATAATTAAAGCATGTGAAGCATAAGCTAGATATATAGAAACCTGTAAGATACGGTTTTCAGTTTAAATCACTGTATTAACATAGTTCATACGTAATTCATTATCATATGCAGTAAAATAAAGTTTGTAGGGGTACTCGCCTCGAGCAAGGCAAGAATACGAGTATGAAGATATAGATGTCCGGTGTCCTGTCAAAATGATACACAATCTCAGTCTCTAAACTATGTTCAAGATTTTACACTAGTGGTGTGACACGACTCCTAACTGGACACTAGCTAAGTGGTGACCTAACATAAAAGTCCAATGTGGGGTGACACTATATCTAAACCAACACTTAAGGTCCTTAGAAACACAAGGATCACTTTAGAGTTTCACAAAAAACCAAGCATATAAATATATACACTAATAATAATAATTAATTACAAATTAAGAATGATACATAAGAAAAATCTACAGATGTTGTCGGATGATAAAATAAATATCACCAACGCGTCCAGAATGGTCAAATTAGCTAGGATAGCCTACCCATAAGTCCAATTTGGATACAGGGGCAAAATGGTAATTTCGGATCAAAATAATGTCCGCTGTTGGACACACTTTGCACCAAAAAACGTGTTAGGATAGAAGTCTACAAAACCTAGCAAATTATATGGCCACGAATCCAGAATGATGATACGAACCCAACGGTATGTCCGAAATGGGATTCCGATGACCTGATCACAAAATGGTCCATTAACCTAGATATTGGTATCCGATTTACACGGAAATACGTGTCAAAGCCAAAGTCCACTAAATCTAACAAAGTATATATCAACGAGTTCAGAATGACGACACAAACTCAACGGTATATCCGGAATTGGATTCCGATGAGCCGATCTCAAAATGACATGTTGACTCGGACTGTAGGGCCCACTTTACACCAAAATACGTGCCAGGACCCACGTCCTCCAAATCTAGCAAACTTTATATGAAATCGTGCCAGAACGACGCCACGAGTCTACTGATGGTGTTAGAAATTGAATCCGGAGTCCCGGATTCAAAAATGGAATTTTACAAGTTAGAAATTACGAATTCGAACGGCCAAGTTTGGCGTCAAATTCAACCAACCAAACGTGCTCACAATGAAACAAAACTGAAGGAGAAGGAAGAGGGTTATACCAGCTATACACAAGAACTGGTGGCACGCTCACTGGAGCTGCGACGGCGGAGTTACGAGTCGACGAAGTCGGCCCCACAAAACTGCCCAAAAATAGTACAATTTAAAGTGTTAACTTGGTGGTCGATTTTGATGTATCAAACGACAAAATTAACGGACGAAAATTGAGGAAAGTGAAGATCTATATACCAAAATTATGACGGAGCAAAGAGTTTGTCGATCCAACGGTCGAATTTCTCAAAAAATGTGCACGAAGTTGCTGTTCCAAAACACAATTCTGAGTTCGAAACTCGCGTGCGCTGATGGGATCTCGTGCCAAACGCACGAATCGTGTGTTTCACGCGTCGGGGAGGTTTTTGCCACACCAAGGTGGTGCGCAGGGGGGTCGCCGGACAGGGGGTGAGCTCGTGGTGGCGGGGCCGGCCACGCGGCGGCGCACGTCGGCGACGGCACGTGGTGGCACGGTCGGTGCTGTTGTTATCGCAGCTGCTGCTGCTGTGTGCTACTACTGCGTGCTGCTGGCGCACGCACGCGTCGGCGGCGAGCGGTGCGGGTGGTACGGCTGCCCGGTGGTGGAGGTGTACGGGTGGTGGTGATAGTGTTGTGTTGATGATGATGTTGTGAAGAAGAAGTGAAGAAGAAGGAGAATGGAGGGGAAGGTTGTCGGCCATGGAGGGAGGAGGAAGGAGGGAAGCTCGGCCATGGGATGAATTGTGGGGAAGAGAGAGAGATGAGTGAGGTGTGTGTATATAATATATCGAAAGAGAGAGAGAGAGAGTGAGAATGGAGAGAGAGATATATTTGAGAGAGAGAGGTCGGTTAGAGAGGGGGGTGTGTGCTGTAAAGGAGGATGAGGGGGGTTGTGTGTGTGTGTGTGTTTTGAAGAGAGAGAAAGAGTTATATATATATATATATATATATATATATATATATATATATATATATATATATATATATATATATATATATATATATATTAGAATGAGAGAGAAAGAGATATTTATTAAATAAAAGAGAAGGGATATTTTAAAAATAGGAAAAAGTGGAATTGTGTGGGGTGTTCATAAGGGGATAACATGGAGCTTGGGTTTAGGTTCGGTTGAGCCGGGTCGGGTCAAAATCTGATTTGGCAAAATAAATAGATTAATTTAGTTATTTATGGACACGGATAAATAAGTAGCATGCGGGGGCTAAACTAAATAGGACACAAGCGTCATGTGAGTAGTAGGCTTCATGTGGGCCAGGTCCATATGTTGGGTTGACAGGTTTGGGTCGAAAGGGTGTCCCCAATTCGAATCAGAAAATAAATGTGACTCCGTGGGACGAATTAAAATTGGGACTCGTGTCAGAAAAGTTGTGCGAAGCAAATGAAGCACAAAATGGTGTGTCTGAGTGGGACACGAATGTCATGGGTGTAGGATGTCTCGACTAGATCATTCATGAAAAGTTGGTTTGGAGAAAACGACTAGTCTTGTGCTCCTAAATTAAAAGTCACGGTAACGTACATACGATGATCAAAGATAAAAGTGGGAATTTAATTAATAATTATTTAACGATCAAATGGCCTAAATTGATCCGAAGTTGCGTGATGCAAAAAGAGCACAATGGAACGAGTTTAAGTGGGACATGATATATCAAAACAAAAATAATCTTGTCTACTACAAAACCCATAAAGAGAGTTTTTAGAGATTGGCATCTCTGACGCTCCAGAAGTCAAAGTCACGAAAAAGAACATTTAACGATCAAAAATAATTATAATAAAATATTTATCGAAAATAATTCATTTAATAAATTTAAAATAAACCCTAAAATTCAGGGGGCTTACAGTGATGACCTTTAGTTTGCACTGTATCGAGTCATATCAGACCATGGTTTAGTCAAGTATCAAACCGAGTCGACCGTGACCAGTGTGGGCCAACAATCTCTCCCATTTTGATAATTGACAAACCATCATCGATACTTCAATAAAAATCTAATACTGTGTGATACGAAGCTCCCCCGTAATTTGTCAGAGCATGTGAGCATGTTTAGTTCAGAGTATCGGTGTCAACATCTGGCATTTATATTGTTCTTTTCCTTTGTCATTTCATCAAATTAGTGGTATGGCTCCCCATAATTAGTAAAGCAACATAGAAAGACGAATGACATAACAGCAGAATAATCGCATTGAAACAAAATAAAAATAGAGCATCGCATTACAACAAAAAAGTGTTTTAACGATACTCGAAATGTGTCGTTATTGACTTTCCATGACACTTTTTTGGTGCTGTCTAGAGGTGGTGTCATAGAAATAATTTTCCTTTCAACGACACTACAAAAGTATCATGTAATAACTTTATAACGACACTTTTTGTATGTCGTTAATGCTTATTTCAAAGCGCTTTATTGGTGTCATCTTGACATCCTTCAATGACAACTAGTAAGTGTCGTCAAAATTATGACACTTTATAAGTGTCATCTACAAGCATTCAACGACAGTTAATAAATGTTATGGATAAATTTTTAAGGCACTTTTTTATGTGTCATATAAATATTTTAGTCACGACACTTTACTAGTGTCATCTTAACATTGTATCGTCAAAATTACGACACCTTAGAAATGTCATCTAAACTCACTTTAATGACACATTTTAAATGCCTTCAAAACATCATCAAAATATTTTAAATATTAATTTATTTTATGTACATTAATTTATTTTATATACATATTTATTTTCAAATAATTAACCCAAACCAACACAAATAATAAAACTTTATTGTGCCAAAAACAATATATTAAGACAACTCAAACCCATACAAAGTGTCAATAAAAAATTACAAGAATAATATCCAAATTGTTTAAGAGGAACAAAGTCTATGTCACGACCCGCACCCTGAAGAGGGGCACGAGTACGTGGTTACGTCCAGCCTACGCCGCAGTATCGGCGGTAGAACGCTGTAGATAGGGTCTGTAAATACTACGACTAAAACAGATAAATGTACCTGTACAGTATATACACTCCGAATGGAGGTGACATAGCAATACAGTCTCAATCACATATATCAAACTAAGGTAGATAGCACGGAAAGGAAAATACGATAGATAAACCAGGAAATGAGTCCAAGATCCACAAGTCAAAGCTACACACAAAATATCCAGAGTCTCAGAAAATATATAATAGGTACTACAAATCTGAAAGTGCTAGCTGGCTCGCAGGCCAGGTAAATCTAGCTAAACTACACTACTCAGGGTGAGCAAAATCTAGTGGCTCTACCAACAAGCCACAGCCTAAGTCTACTCCGCCAGACTCTACCCCATAGTAGGTCGGGCAGTCAGCCTCTGAATCATCTGTAAAATTTGTCAACAGTATCCTGTCAGGAAAATGAGCAAGTACAAATACCAACAACAGTTCCATATGAATTGACAAAAGATATAAGAGACAGTATAATGAAATACAAGACGAGGATATGTAAAGTACATGGTAAAACCAGCAGGAAATGTATAATAGGTGTGAGTACTGAATAGAACAACAATATGTATGTAGGATCGCTTAGGAACTATCCGGAAGCCGAGTTACAACCCTTAAACCAAACAAGGACCGGGGTTGTAACTCTTCTCCCGAACAGAACTTAGCCTCCTAGGATAAATAAATATGAAAAGGTGCCTTGAATTATTAGTGCGTCATGTGATCGGTTTGGGAAACATGTTCAAGCTTTCCATCTGACCGGCTACGAACAAATAACAAGTGTGAAACAACAAGTGTGAAGATAAGGCCGGTCACCATGGAAAGTTCAAGTAGCTATAAACAAGTTTCGAGTACAAGTGTAAAACAACAAGTGGATATTTTGATCACACAACCACTAATAACTCCCCATCCCCGAATAGTATAAAAGATCCGGTCATAACACGTCATGACACGAGATTTAAGAGCAGGTGATCAGCCTACTCCCAAGTCCATGTCTATACAAGTACAAGTAACAAATTGAGTCATGTACCAATATACCAAGTAATCCGGGAACAACATCTCATGACAGGATCCGACATATACTAGTCCGTGAAATATCGTGTCTGAGAATCAAGTAAGACACTACAACTGAATCGGATATAGCAGATATCAAGACAATAAAAACTATCAGTGAATGTACTCGCCTGTGGTCCTGAGCTGATAGGGTGAACAGACGCTCAGAGTGATCACAGACCTAAAATAAGATACTACGAGTCAAACAGGGCTAAATACTGAAAAAGGAAGCTAATACAAGCCATGAATGCAAGTCTAAGTCGATCTAGGTCAAACTGGGTCATACTAGGTCATACTGGTTCATACTAGGTCATACTAGGTCACTGGAAGTCAATCCAAGTCAAACTAGGTCAATCGGGATCAAAGGTTGACTTACAGTTGACTTTTGGTCAAAAAGTCAACTCTGGTCAACCCTGGTCAACTCTGGTCAACTCTAGGTCAACTCTAGGTCAAACTAGTCTAATGTTGACCAACTGTTGACTTTTAGTCAACTGGTCAACTCTGGGTTGGTTTCGGTCAAATCGGGTCGCTTAAAGACTAAGTTTGACTCTCGGTTGACTTTTGTTGACTTTTGGTCAAAAAGGTCAACCGACGTCAAAACTAGTCTATGAGTACCATATTCGATCATTACTAACCACAGGAATCAAGTTCTAACCCTATCTTAGGCTCCTAACACAAATACCCTATTTTCTAGGTAAAGCCTATATTACCTTACCAAGGTAAATCCCGATACCTTGCCCAATACCAATGAAACCCCGCAAATACCCTTGGCACTAGCCTAGGCTCCTTAGGGTAGCTAGATATCAACCTATCTAAGGTTTACCTACCAAGAAATTTGGGTATCCTGAGTATCTAGGCCATGTTAGGATACGGGGTAGTGATTTACCCTATTACCTTATTCTATCTCATGAATTTACCCTTTTCTCTACCACACTCATCTACACCACTCACTCCCATGATACACCACCCTCTAATAGTCTCTCCTATAGGTTTCCTACTAGTTTAGCTATAGGGTATACTATAGGATACTAGTTTCCCTCATAAACCCTCACACACACACTCACAAGCTCACAACTACACACACACATAGGTAATTATGTGAGGAATGATATGGGGTCAAAGTGGACTGAATTTTGGGGACTTTGTGGACTGATTTGTGGGGGTTTGTAGGGCTGCCATTTATGGTGTTATAGGGCTGAAATGAATGGGTTTTAAGGGGACATGTTGGGGCTGTTTTGTGGGGTTAAATGAGGCTGAATTTGTGGGCAATAAGGACAGCCATCTAGGTTGATTTTGTGGTGGTGTTATAGGCTAAAACAGGACAGCCAAGTGCTAAAATTTGAGGACTGTTTTGGGGTAATATGTGGGCTGAAATGTAGGTAATATAGGGACTGAAATAGGTGATTATCTGGACTGAAAGTAAGGCTAAGGGACTGCCAATGAATGGCAAATAAGGACAGCCATGGAGGCTTGTTAGGGGCCAGGTTTTGTGGGGGTTTATAGGACTGTTGTGTGGCAATAACAGTCCCCTCTAGGGCTGTCCAGATTTGGGAAAAATCTGTCCTCCCCCTCCACTCTACTCTCTATGCAAACACACACTAAAGTCAATCTATCACCACTCTCCATTTCCTAATCTCTCACTCTCTCTAACATGTTTTTCCTTTCTCTAACAAAAACACAAACACCACCATTACTAACAAACACACACACAACCATGCCAAGCTTGGCCGAACCTGTCAAGCCCCTCTCCAACCAACACAAAGACACACACACACCCATGGCCTTCCAATGGCCGAACCTGGCTGTCCTTTCCCTACACCAACAACATCACACCACACTATATATTCACCAATATATATAAGCCATATATATATATTTATACATATATATATATATATATATATATATATATATATATATATATATAAAGAATGATATATATATAACCTTATATATATACAAATAAATTATAGGAATGATACATTAAGAGAAACCATTCTAAATACAAGCAAAAATCTGGAATAAATGTAGAACATACCAAAAATAAATGCACAAACATATTCATGTGTCCAAATAGGAGGTTTCTCCACTTGGACACGATCCTACATATTGGACACCCCTAAAAATATCCAAAAGGACACAAAATGGTCTCTAAAGGGGACACAACCATGGGACACATTCCTATGGGTTCCTAACCATTCTACATGAGAGGAAAAACTAATTTAGAGAAGAGATTACCTATTCTTTTGGAGAAGGAACAATGGTGGAGCTCTCAAAATGGCAAGAACCCTTGGAGAAGAAGAAGAAGAAGTGGATGAGAACAAAAGGAAATAATTTTCTCTCTCCTACCCACCCCTACACAATGTGGCCAGCCAAGTATAGTCCAAAACCCCCTTTTTACTAATTACAAGTTTGCCCTCCAATTGTTTTATTAGCTCCTTACAAGGTTGCTTAGGGTTTGGGGATTAAAAATGTAAATCTAGTGTTCTAATTAGGTCTAACCTAATCCATGGAGTCATGACAAAACCCTCTAACTTTTGATGGTAATATTGTGGGCTATGGCTAACTAGTGTGTGGGCCCGCTAAGGTCAACACTACCCCGGGTCCCCGAAACAAGTCAAAACAAGTCGGAATGAGTTAAAATTCGAACCCGATTCAAATAACACCAAAATAATACAAATAATAAATAAATAATTCTAAAATAATTTTTAAAGTGAAAATTACAAAAATACTCCTGTTTCTGGAAACTGGGGGTGACAAATCTATCCACCTTAAAAAAAATTTCATCCTCGAAATTAAAACCAAACAATAGTAAAATTTCAAATTCACAAGTCATGGCTAAAAATTTAAAATGATTAAAATCTCAAAAATCGAAGCAGGAAATTAAATGACTAAATTTATAAAATTTAAAGTTACTCTCAAATATAAGTCTATCCAGCCTAAAAAAAATTTCATCCAAAAACTTAAAACAGAGTAAACACACAAAACAAAAAAATCATGCAATTTGATAATCGTATGCGTCTGTCCAATAATCATGATACTCAGAATCTCTGTCATGCCAGTGAGCAAGGCTACGATAATCACAGAGTCCTCAACTACGGTACATACCTCTAGAATTATGGTATTTAAAATTTTCGCATTGCCGCTAGCTTGACAGCGAAAACCTTAAATTCCCACACCCGAGAGATACGTCCATAGTCTGACTATATGTCCTCACTCTGCCTGCTAGCATGACCCTAGAGGATTCTAAATTCTCATAATCGAGGCGACCTAGCCCATGCGACTCATCTCAGAAAACATCACATCACAAGAACAAATTTTATCCAACGAGCAAAGAACATATAGAATCGAAGTTCAAGACAGTTTATGAGGAAGCAATACGGAAATGAGATCGAAAGATTGGAACCTGCTATATGCTCTGCTACTGCCTGAGTGGGCTCAACTGTCATGGCGAACGCATGCCCCTGCTGGCCTCCTCTAGCCTGCCGCAGTCTATCCTGGCCCGCCTGTCTGGTTGCACGGGCAGCACAGTCCCTCATCTGATGATCTGGAGCTCCACAGAATAAACAAACTCCCAGCCTCATCCTACAAACCTCCCGGGTGTGCCCCATCTTCTTACAGAAGGCACACTGGACGTCCTGCCTCTGGCCCTGCCCCGAGTGCTGTTGGGCACGCACCGGTACCTGCTGGAACTGCAACTGAGGCTGCTGCTACTGAAACTGCCTCTGCTGGAAGTGTGGGCGCTTCGCTGGCCCTGCACTCGAACTAGCTCCAAGAGCGTCGCTGCTCCTCTTCGGCCTGAGGCTGAAGTCCTCCTCAGCAATCTGAGCCTCCATAAGGATCTGCTCGAAGGTCGCATCTCGTCGCCCAGATGTGCGAGTGCGCACTGCATGAATGAGACCCCTCCTGAACTTCCGGGCCTTGCACCCCTCATCCTGAACCAAACTGGGTGCAAACCTGCTCAAGCGGAAGAACTCTGCTGCGTACTCGTCCACCGACGAGTTCCCCTGCACTAGACTAGCAAACTGCCCTTCCAAAGCTGACACGGCTATGTCCGGGTAGAACTTCTCCTTAAAGAGTTTCCTGAAGTCCTCCCAAGACAATCCCCTCACTGACGCACGCGAATCCGTGCGGTACCAAGTCAGCGCTATATCGAAGAAATGGCTCGCTGCAGACGTCACCCACAGACCTCTCGGGACCTCTGCCAACTCCAGACTCCGCTGGACATCCTCTAGCCAGTCGTCCGCGTATAGGATACCCTCGGTACCCTTGAACTCCCGCGGGTTCATCTTTCTGAAGTGGAGGTGTGTACCGGGCCTCCCCTGACCCTGCTGCTGTGCTGGTGCTCCCTGAACTATAGCCGGTGCACCTCTCTCTACTGTTGCCATAGCTAACTGATGTGAGTTCTCCATCGTCTGTCGCAGCACCTCTGCCTGACGGTGCTGTGCCTCTGCCTGTGCTCTCTGCGTCTGCAACATCTGCTGCAGAAGGGCCATCATCTCCTGGGTGTCTGTCGGTAGCTGAGGCGGCGGTGGAAGAATGTCTGGAATGACCATGGACGGTCTCGCTGCTGGAGATGGAAGACCTCCTGAAACAGTCGCTGCCGCTCCCGCCTGAAGGGCAAGGACTGATGTGGCAGCTCCCTCTGCTGAAGGTGGAAGACCTCCGGGAACTGCCGCTGCTACTCCTGCATGAAGGGCAGGAACTGAGACTGCTACCCTCTCGACTGCTGCTCCCGTAGTCGGAGGTGGAAGGCCTCCCGGATCTGACCTCTCTGGAACTGTACTCGGCCCTGCTGCCTGAGAACGAGTCACCGTCATCCTGAAGATGAATTGAACCCAAGAGATCAATATGGCACAAGATAAGATATTATCAAGGGAGGACAATTGAATTTAAATGCAAGAAGAGTTGTCATGGTAATCAAAAGATCAGAGTTTTCCTAAAAATGTGATTGAGTAACTCCTACCATACCCTAGATCCTACGTCCAAGTCGCAGGCTCGTAATTAGCACTCTAAGTCGAGCACCATTACGAGATCGCACTAATTACGACACTGACCTGCATGGACCACCACAAAAACGTGTCACGACCCGCACCCTGAAGAGGGGCACGAGTACGTGGTTACGTCCAGCCTACGTCGCAGTATCGGCGGTAGAACGCTGTAGATAGGTCTGTAAATACTACGACTAAAACAGATAAATGTACCTGTACAGTATATACACTCCGAATGGAGGTGACATAGCAATACAGTCTCAATCACATATATCAAACTAAGGTAGATAGCACGGAAAGGAAAATACGATAGATAAACCAGGAAATGAGTCCGAGATCCACAAGTCAAAGCTACACACAAAATATCCAGAGTCTCAGAAAATTTATAATAGGTACTACAAATCTGAAAGTGCTAGCTGGCTCGCAGGCCAGGCAAATCTAGATAAACTACACTACTCAGGGTGAGCAAAATCTAGTGGCTCTACCAACAAGCCACAGTCTAGGTCTACTCCGCCAGACTCTACCCCATAGTAGGTCGGGCAGTCAGCCTCTGAATCATCTGTAAAATTTGTCAACGGTATCCTGTCAGGAAAATGAGCAAGTACAAACACCAACAGCAGTTCCATATGAATTGACAAAAGCTATAAGAGACAGTATAATGAAATACAAGACGAGGATATGTAAAGTACAGGGTAAAACCAGCAGGAAATGTATAATAGGTGTGAGTACTGAATAGAACAACAATATGTATGTAGGATCGCTTAGGAACTATTCGGAAGCCGAGTTACAACCCTTAAACCAAACAAGGACCGGGGTTGTAACTCTTCTCCCGAAAAGAACTTAGCCTCCTAGGATAAATAAATATGAAAAGGTGCCTTGAATTATTAGTGCGTCATGTGATCGGTTTGGGAAACATGTTCAAGCTTTCCATCTGACCGGCTACGAACAAATAACAAGTGTGAAACAACAAGTGTGAAGATAAGGCCGGTCACCATGGAAAGTTCAAGTAGCTATAAACAAGTGTCGAGTACAAGTGTAAAACAACAAGTGGATATTTTGATCACACAATCACTAATAACTCCCCTTCTCCGAATAGTATAAAAGATCTGGTCATAACACGTCATGACACGAGATTTAAGAGCAGGTGATCAGCCCACTCCCAAGTCCATGTCTATACAAGTACAAGTAACAAATTGAGTCATGTACCAATATACCAAGTAATCCAGGAACAACATCTCATGACAGGATCCGACATATACTAGTCCGTGAAATATCGTGTCTGAGAATCAAGTAAGACACTACAACTGAATCGGATATAGCAGATATCAAGACAATGAAAACTATCAGTAAATGTACTCGCCTGTGGTCCTGAGCTGATAGGGTGAACAGACGCTCAGAGTGATCACAGACCTAAAATAAGATACTATGAGTCAAATAGGGCTAAATACTGAAAAAGAAAGCTAATACAAGCCATGAATGCAAGTCTAAGTCAATCTAGGTCAAACTGGGTCATACTAGGTCATACTGGTTCATACTAGGTCATACTAGATCACTGGAAGTCAATCCAAGTCAAACTAGGTCAATCGGGATCAAAGGTTGACTTACAGTTGACTTTTGGTCAAAAAGTCAACTCTGGTCAACCCTGGTCAACTCTGGTCAACTCTAGGTCAACTCTAGGTCAAACTAGTCTAATGTTGACCAACTGTTGACTTTCAGTCAACTGGTCAACTCTGGGTTGGTTTCGGTCAAATCGGGTCGCTTAAAGACTAAGTTTGACTCTCGGTTGACTTTTGTTGACTTTTGGTCAAAAAGGTCAACCGACGTCAAAACTAGTCTATGGGTACCATATTCGATCATTACCAACCACAGAAATCAAGTTCTAACCCTATCTTAGGCTCCTAACACAAATACCCTATTTTCTAGGTAAAGCCTATATTACCTTACCAAGGTAAATCCCGATACCTTGCCCAATACCAATGAAACCCCGCAAATACCCATGGCACTAGCCTAGGCTCCTTAGGGTAGCTAGATATCAACCTATCTAAGGTTTACCTACCAAGAAATTTGGGTATCCTGAGTATCTAGGCCATGTTAGGATACGGGGTAGTGATTTACCCTATTACCTTATTCTATCTCATGAATTTACCCTTTTCTCTACCACACTCATCTACACCACTCACTCTCATGATACACCACCCTCTAATAGTCTCTCCTATAGGTTTCCTACTAGTTTAGCTATAGGGTATACTATAGGATACTAGTTTCCCTCATAAACCCTCACACACACACTCACAAGCTCACAACTACACACACACATAGGTAATTATGTGAGGAATGATATGGGGTCAAAGTGGACTGAATTTTGGGGACTTTGTGGACTGATTTGTGGGGGTTTGTAGGGCTGCCATTTATGGTGTTATAGGGATGAAATGAATGGGTTTTAAGGGGACATGTTGGGGCTGTTTTGTGGGGTTAAATGAGGCTGAATTTGTGGGCAATAAGGACAGCCATCTAGGTTGATTTTGTGGTGGTGTTATAGGCTAAAACAGGACAGCCAAGTGCTGAAATTTGAGGACTGTTTTGGGGTAATATGTGGGCTGAAATGTAGGTAATATAGGGACTGAAATAGGTGATTATCTGGACTGAAAGTAAGGCTAAGGGACTGCCAATGAATGGCAAATAAGGACAGCCATGGAGGCTTGTTAGGGGCCAGGTTTTGTGGGGGTTTATAGGACTGTTGTGTGGCAATGACAGTCCCCTCTAGGGGCTGTCCAGATTTGGGAAAATTTTGTCCTCCCCCTCCACTCTACTCTCTATGCAAACACACACTAAAGTCAATCTATCACCACTCTCCATTTCCTAATCTCTCACTCTCTCTAACATGTTTTTCCTTTCTCTAACAAATCCACAAACACCACCATTACTAACAAACACACACACAACCATGCCAAGCTTGGCCGAACCTGTCATGCCCCTCTCCAACCAACACAAAGACACACACACACCCATGGCCTTCCAATGGCCGAACCTGGCTGTCCTTTCCCTACACCAACAACATCACACCACACTATATATTCACCAATATATATAAGCCATATATATATATTTATATATATATATGTATATATATATATATATATAAAGAATGGTATATATATATAAAAAAAAAATATATATATATATATATATAAAGAATGGTATATATATAACCTTATATATATACAAATAAATTATAGGAATGATACATTAAGAGAAACCATTCTAAATACAAGCAAAAATCTGGAATAAATGTAGAACATACCAAAAATAAATGCACAAACATATTCATGTGTCCAAATAGGGGGTTTCTCCACTTGGACACGATCCTACATATTGGACACCCCTAAAAATATCCAAAAGGACACAAAATGGTCTCTAAAGGGGACACAACCATGGGACACATTCCTATGGGTTCCTAACCATTCTACATGAGAGGGAAAACTAATTTAGAGAAGAGATTACCTATTCTTTTGGAGAAGGAACAATGGTGGAGCTCTCAAAATGGCAAGAACCCTTGGAGAAGAAGAAGCAGAAGTGGATGAGAACAAAAGGAAATGATTTTCTCTCTCCTACCCACCCCTACACAATGTGGCCAGCCAAGTATAGTCCAAAACCCCCTTTTTACTAATTACAAGTTTGCCCTTCAATTGTTTTATTAGCTCCTTACAAGGTTGCTTAGGGTTTGGGGGTTAAAAATATAAATCTAGTGTTCTAATTAGGTCTAACCTAATCCATGGAGTCATGACAAAACCCTCTAACTTTTGATGGTAATATTGTGGGCCATGGCTAACTAGTGTGTGGGCCCGCTAAGGTCAACACTACCCCGGGTCCCCGAAACAAGTCAAAACAAGTCGAAATGAGTTGAAATTCGAACCCGATTCAAATAACCCCAAAATAATACAAATAATAAATAAATAATTCTAAAATAATTTTTAAAGTAAAAAATTACAAAAATACCCCTGTTTCTGGAAACTGGGGGTGACAGTCTATTACATAATACTTAAAAGTCCTATACTCCTATTAGTACTAGTTCTTAGTATCCAACTCTTTACGTCAAACCCATATGACAAATAAGGCTCTCCATGGACAAGGACATCAATATCAAGTTCTTCGTGGAGCTTAACAACTTTGTTGATTTCTTTTTGATGGCCTTAACATTCTTCCTCGAAAATTCTGAATGAAATGTAATACAATGATCAAAATAAAAATATGACTTTGATAAGAAGAATTATGAAACAAATGGTTTCATTTTCCTGAGCATGTAATAAGAAACTGAACACTGAAGCCGCCAAAGCACGAACTACACCATGTACAGAAGCTATTGATTGCTCAGAACCAAATTTTCTGCATTTAAAGACCACCAGTCAAGTTTTTCATATAGTTAGTCCAATGCAGATTTGGACACATTATTGAAACTAATGGCAATTGTGGAGTGGCAAATGTGGAGACAAACAAAAAAGGAATCAAATGAAATTTAAACCTTTGGGTTCGTTTTCCTGATAACTGATCATGCATCAGAATAGGCTTGATCCACAAAAATTGCATGGAAGTGCATATGACAATACTTAATAAGCCACCGGCCTAGAACTGGATGATCCCCTTACTAATATTATGGCCTATTCAATATGTTGTTCATCAAGGTTCCATCCCTTCTACTTGAAGTCGTATAATTGTCTCCTATTCTTAACCATATTAATTAATATTTGGACTGTCACAATGGTTATGTTCAAATTTTGAAAATAGTCTAATGATCCTTGTCATGGTACTTATGTCATCACTGTCAAGTAGGAAATCATATATAAAACAATGTGAAATATGTGGACATTACAATGCTATATCTTTGGGTTACTATAGATTTCAACGTTCACCTGTGCATGTTAAACATTCCATCAGTCACAATTACCAAATGGGATTAGAAATATTGCATACCTTTGGATACATCTTTAAATCCTACAACAAGGATGTCTGCTTCTTTTGGCAGGTCCTACATACTCAACACCTATATGTTTCAATCACTAAAAAATTAGAAAAGAACATAGTTTAGTCAAACTTCATCATGTCCCACAAGAATGTAAGACTACCTTTTGACTTGGCTACAAAAATTAATGTTACTAAACAGAGTTTATTTTAAACCAGACTTTGAGGTGATTCTGAAAAATTCTCCATGACCAATCCCTTTCCAGTAGATATGCATTAGAAATACACTTTCCTTAAAAGAGGGAATAGAGGGAATACAGTCCTTATAAATACCTGATATTATGTATCTGACCATATTGGTAGGTTTGTTATGCGGACATAGATCTTTTGATGGATTTTCTTGTAATTTTCATGCAAATCAAAACAACGTTCTTAGCAACAGCTTCAAAGACTTCAAGCACTGACTGAGGTGTATCAGCTAGCCAGATGGCAATATTTTGATGTACGTAGATGAATTGCTTGTAATCTATCTCCAGACTGCAATTATTAGCTGCACAACAAGGTAAAAGAAGACCACCAAGAAAAAAAAAAATCATGAGCAGGGGAATAAATAATTTTAAACAACTTTCTGCTGACAAGATATAACAACTCGATACCATCCAGTGGTTCTTCAGTTTCATATCCTAACAGCTAAAAGCTGAAGAAAACCATACCTAAGACCATCTCGTTTATCAATCGAACATAAACCAAATCTCCTTGATCATCCCTTTGGTCTTTCTTGTATGTAAGAAGGAAGTCCTTTAATTTTTTTGGCAATAAACCAACGTACTTCATCTCTTGTGACCCACTCCCTTAACGTTCCTTGGACACGGCACATACTGAGCTCACCATCATTATCATATTCATCCTACATAAAGTGTTCCAACCCTGATAAGTATGCATGGATATACATTTATCCCCTTCATTAAACATCAAAACACTAATGGGGATTGAGGCATAATGTGTCAATATGTTACAAATAAATGAATCTCATTAAAAATGAAATGTATATTACCTCATAGGGGTCGTCGTCTATCTGTTCAGTCATTGGTACATCATCTCTTAAGTGACCATGCTGGGATCCCCCAGGTGGACTTTGAGATTGAGTAGGTCCATCACCATCATCGTCACTTCTTGCTCCACTTGGTGGAACTCTGAAACCAACTATAAACCTTTTCGTCCGCCTGAAGTTAGTCTCATCGTCCGTGTCTGCTTTCAAAATCTTTACGCCATAAAGGAATGAAAAGACGACTTTCCAAAGGAACTTCTTAGTTATACAAAAAGGTGTATGACATTAAAAAATTCAAGGTTCGGAAGAGGGAGGCTTATATTAATTTTGAACCACCACAAACCATAAATTGATGGGATATATGCATCGTTATTAGCTATGTGGCATGGGCACAAATATGATGCGGCATGATAAGGACACATCGACAAACACAGCACCTATATTTGGTGTTATAGTGTATTTTGGAGTGTCCATATTTCATCCTAGACGAACTCTCGTCCAACATGGCACAACCCAGATTTTTGGAGTATCCTCACTTACTGGGTTGTTAGACAAGTACCAAGATGAAGAGTTATAAGATGGGATATATGTAGAAGAGAAGTTGTTTGTAGGTAACCACACACAATACCAATAGAAAGCTTGATGATTTATACTGAAGTAGCATGATATTCAGTTAAAAGAAGTTGAAAAACATTGTGAAGAACAATATCATCATGCATTCATAGGCCATGTCCTAGCTTCTTTGAGTTTACGAAGAGTGTGACAACTATCTTTTTATGAAAAAAGTATAAATAAATCTAAAGTAACTTGATGATTGTAGTAAAAGCTTCATGCATCTTAGTAAAGTTAACTAGGAAGCTGTAGTCCATGATTAGTTCAGACCAATTGTTGACCTTTCATCATCAAATTTTTTTACAACCATCTCTAGCTTGGTGAAACCTTTTAAAAGTTAAAAATGAATGGAAGAACAATCATATAGCAGAGTGTTGGGTCTGAAACCTAGGTTAGTTGTACGGCAGGCATGGGATTTTCTTATTTCTTAGAAAAGAAAAGAATGTGGAATGTATAGCTGGACGATTCATTGAGTCATTGACCTTGGGTTGATCCAACTAAAATGAATACAATCAGAAACATTGAAGCATTTTCCCACTAGAAAGGGATTGGTCATGGAGCATTTTTCAGAATCACCTCAAAGTCTGATACCATCATCCACCATAATTGGGAAAGAATCAGGAGTATTGTTCATAAAATGAAACTGAAAAAGCAAGGATCAGACAACAAGAAATAGTTGAACAGCATGCAAATAGTTGGCCTCGGGATTTTAAGTTTTATATTAGAGTTATTCTTGAGATGTGCAGTTACCATCGGGTGCTCTTAGGTGGTTGTAGGACCTACAGGCAAGTTACTTTGGGGCATCAAGAAAGGGGACTATTCTGATTCCTGGACAACATCAATAACAAGGTGTATGGGTATTTCCGGGTCACAAATAGATGAGGAGATAATGAGAGGAGGAAGATAGTAATTAGGCAAGGATCGGACAACAAACTCAATAATTTCTGTGAATGATTCAGATTATAGATGCTTATATAGCAAAAGGGCTATGTTCTTAGATAAGCATAAAGAACATTACATGTATTTTAAAAAATGTTGCATCATCCAACCAACCAACCAAATAAGTAAAGTAATATCCAACTAGCTAAAGCAATACCAATTAAATGAGGCCCAAATTCAACCCAAAAAATGAACTCAGTGTCTACAATTGACCTAAAGAGACTAAAACTCGGACCCTACTATTTCCTCTTTAATCACTTCTTTCTAAAAACATGTATTACATGTGTATCAGAGACAGTTTAATGACGCTTAGAAGACTTATGTGATAGAAATGCCAAGATTCTGGTGTCTAATGGACAACTGCCAATGAAGGCACTGGAGATGCATATTTCGAAGAAGCTTGGTGTGTTGTTTCTTTGGTGTAGGGTGTGGAAACCTCTGGTAAGTAGAACATCTATTTGTTCTCGTTAAATTGATGAAATGATTTCAATCTGAGATCATATTGACCTCTTTGGTTCTTTGTTAATATATGTGTCTGTCTTGATGTGGACAAACTTTTAATCACAGATAGCTCCAAATCCTTAATTCTATCACATTGTTATTATCTTTACCAGAATAACACATTTTCCAAAATATTTGTTGAGAATAGACATAACTTACTTGGATATATAACTAACAACTTTGTAACTTTGTAAGAAATCATCAAGAACTGGGTTATGAACAATGTTTTTATCAAGATATACCTGGAGAAACAGGTAATGATATTGCATAAACAAAATTGTACTCATGCTCGTTCATCATTGGAGTGCACTCAACCTTCAGAATTTTTCCAATATCTTCATGCCTTCCAGTAAACCTGGTAAACAAATAGCTAAGTCAGATGCCAAAATTACAAAATTGTACCTTACCTTGAATTACAAAAAATTGGCCAATTTTATACCTCTCCTCTAGTATCAGCAACTGCCACAAAGTTGTTTGAGCTCCTCTCTCCTAAATACCACTGATATTTGAGAAGTAAATCATAATCACTGCTTAAATAAACAAAGCTAAAGTGGCAATGACAAGCATCTTCTTCAGATGGCTGATCAATGGAAACTTCTTTGAGCATGTAGCCATGGGGCAAGTGATCCTTACCAAAAAAAAAGGTTGATTTTGCTCCCAAAAAAGCGATCATTATACTCTTACAATAAAACACCAAATACAAATCGCTATAATGTACAGTAAAAAGAAATATCTTGGATATGAGAGATAATATTTGAAGACTTAAATTTTGGAGAAAATTCTAAAGATCACAAAATCATTCGAAAACATTAATATACTCTGATAATATTCATGTTCTGGATCTACTACATTTAAAAATATATCAAAAGAAAAGTTGTATTTCTAACTACAATATCTAACATCTAACCCTACAAAATAAAAATAAAAAACATAGATCAGATATATACTATCCCTAACCAGCAAAAATTTCTGTCTTTCACAACAAATCTGATCGATCTACATATCAAATTGGAAATAGAAACATAATAAACTAAAAATAAAAAATAAAGTAATAATTTATACCCTTTTTCATTCTTTTCTTCTTCTTCCGTCTCTCGCTGCTTTGAGCGGACGCTGCTGATCTCCACCTGCCACGTCCCCTAGGAGGAGACGACTGAGGGTGAAAGGATGAGAGGGTGAAGGAAGTAGGGGTGGGACTGCAACAGCGAGGGGAGAGGGGTGAGGGCACTGGAGAGAGGATGAAGGAAAAGAGTTGGTGGGAGAGATTTGAGAGATGTTAGAGATTTTAGAGAAGAGGGGAGAGAGACACCAAAATAAAGAGAAAGTACAGATTGGGGAAAACATAGCGCCAAAATGAAAAAGAAAGCGGGATAATTATTTTAAAATGACACTAAAATTGTGTTGTCTTTATTATTTAGTATTAGATGACATTTTTTATTGTGTCATTGAATATATTTTTACGACACTTATAAAAAAGTGTCATGGATGATGATAAATATCATATTACTACGACACGTTTTAGCAATGTGTCATCATAAGAAATAATTAATGGCACTTATTTAGAAAGTGTCGCCAAGAAAGTGTCGTTATTAACCATTTTTGTTGTAGTGTCGACATTTATTGCAACATAGTTCTTTCATTGCATAAAAAGGAAACATAGTGCTAACACATGAAAAATAAGGAAAATGAACCATGAAACTAAATGAGGACATAGAAACACAAAAAGTTCAACATAATTAAAGTGAAAAACACTAATGTTCCAGAACATCACAATTTCATCAATGTTAAAGTCTCATAGCCAGAAGCAAGCCACAAACTACTGATCGGCACCGTCATCTGGATCTCTAGGTTGAAATGGACTATCCTCGTAGTTAGAAGTTGCATGGTCTTAGTGCCTCCTAACAATCGAGTCATCAATCCAGTAGCCTGCGCATGAAGGATCACGCACTGTAGGGATAGGTCCAGCAGGGTTGTGAGAGAGACTATGTTGGATGTCTGCTAGAGTGTTGGCGATGGCATAGGCATGCAAAGTATAACGATAATCTTGCAATAAAAAACAATCGTGAATCATATTTTGGATGTTGTCCAATATGGTAGCTGGAGCAGGAGAAGGATGTGGAGAATGTTCATGAGAACAAAATAAGGAACTATCATCAGGAATATTGGACGGAGGAGCAGTAGTAGTCCTACGAGCATGGGTTAGATAGTCTGGCTCATCAATGAAGGGATAGTCACTAAGAGGAATATGAAAGCGGTAGAAGACTAACGGTAGAGGCACAGCATAATGTTACGCCCCAGTTTCAGAAGTGTGGAACCGAGCCACGTGGCAATGGCCAACTAGTACCACTCCAACGGTTGTCCAAATTTAATGGAACCGTCGGGTTGCACTTAAGTTGTATGATACAATCAACAATTTTAAAACATCTAAACACAAGTAGAAGCTAATCTCACCACAAATATGAATAGTGAAACACAAAGAGGAAAATGAGTCTACTAATGTGCGAAAAGTAAATAAGTCTAAAAATATAGCATAACACAACTCTAAAAGTGTCTCGCGGGAAGTGTTGAATAGAAGGGAAATATAATAAGATAAATAGACCCGATGATCGACTAACTATAGATAACGAAATCGAAATCCAAGAGAGGCTGATCAGGGGTACTCCTCCGGAAGAACCTTGTCCTCTAATGCTGGTCCTGCACTTGAGTAAATCATAGGCCCGTACACTTCTGAGTAGTCCTCCTCACCTATGCCTGGAAGAAAACCAGGTCTTCAGAGGGACGCAATACGGTACATAATATACGTGCCAAGTCTACAACAGTGATTATATATATATATATATATATATATATATACGTAAGGTGGTTCAATCTAGAATAACCAACTAAATGACACGCGATTTGAGAACAACACTCATACACGTGGGCTGTCATAGTGTGCCCTTGAGACCTGATAGGTACTCCAACAAACTATGGTATGTATCCCCACAGTCTCTGTAAGAAAAACTGTGACAAACTATGAAATCTCCGAACCTCAGGTAATGAGGCAGCGACAACTATGAGGAAAAGTAGCCAAAGCGCACGGTGAATGTTCTTCCCTCCCACATGACCTTACGAATCGTATCCATGATACGCTTGGCCAGATCCTCTAACTAGGACATCAAGTCATAATAATAATAGAGTAGAGTATCAAGTCACAATTTCTAGAACCAACACAAATTTCGATCACTATGATATCAGCAAGTACAGAACACATCAAGAATATAAGTGTCGTATGAAAATGTCCTAATGCCTGACATACCAATAGTGATACATCACGCTAATGTATTGTCAATCTCTAGCTATCGATACCCGATAATACTATCGACCATCGACACCCGAATATGATTCGGACGCGAAGTACCGAACAACGGTCCTAAGGTAGCAAAATACTATGTACATAAGCTATATATATAAAAAATAATAATAATAAGGAACTGAGATACATATAGAAAGGTACACTTGCATGGATCCGGAAGCTGATGAGGATAAACTGGTCCAACGCCCAAGTCCAAAGAGTCCAGATACCTACATAACAATAATTTAAGACTTAATTACTTATTAGATTACCTTTTAACCCACATTAAACTAACTCTATGCGTAAAGAGAAATTCAAAAGTAAAAATCTCATACTCCAATTATACAGTTATATAACTCACTCAAACAAATGTGGCATACGAGATATAATCTTAATTATATCATTCCTTCACTATACGTTCCCTACAGTACCTTTTCCCATCAAGACCAGACTCATGCTACTAATCTACTGCCCTACCAACCTTATTGCTACACTGATCTTCCTAACTATCTCCTTCACTACTTTCATTAGTTTCCTGCTTGCACCCACAACTGCAAATTTTATTACTCCTTAACACTATGCACAATTTTATGGTGAAGGCCAACTTAGGCTATGAAAACAAACAAAGAAGAAAATGTTGCCAAAACCACAACCCTATTTATTCCTCCTTGCTTACATAGATCACAACTATATTGCTAAAATTAGCACAAATATGTTTTTCGCTTCCTCAATTCATGTTCGCAAGCAACTCCAACTTCTTTCAAATATGACACACGTACACACAGTCATCTCCTAAGCTTCTCCTTGTCACAAATTCCATGTACACACACACAAACTTATATATATAAGGTTCTTCACCTATACAAAAATCTATTCCTTGCTAACAAACTCCCATGAACACGTAGCTACCACACATATAAATTCTCTTAATCTTTTGTTCCTTCCAACTCAACTCACAAGACTCACATATAGAGAATGTACATTAGGGCTGCCATTCCTTCATCCATTTCCCATAAATATATATATTATGTTCTCCACTTAATTCCAACCACACACCCACTTAATACCACTACTACTACTACAACGTTAGAGGAAGAATGAAACCATGAATAGTCCATGCAATATTTCAGAATTAATGCCATGTACATCTCCAGCAATCTATCCCTTGTCTCTTTTTTTTTTTTCATCCTACCATAAAAACCTTGCATACACACCCAACTACTACACCAGACATCCAAGAATACTCTCAAACAAAAACACATAGTATCATTAAATAACATGAATATACTGCACTCATTTTCAACCATTCTACTAATTAACAAGTTGAATGTATATGAAGTAACGATGAAGAGAAGAAGAAATATACACAGTCGGTAGAGAGACGTACCAACGAGAGAAGAAACTGAGAAGCTCTCACTACGCCGACGTTGTCGTCACTGCCGTTGGTTCGAACTAGGGGAAGTCTCAAGCTCTAGAGACTTGGAACATGAATGCAGAGAGTGAAAAGCTAGTTTAGACATTACAAAATGCTAGGATATCGAACACCCCAGGGAAACGAACGTTGGCTCACCTAGAGAGTATGGGCGAGAAGGGTTTTCGCCAACTCGCAGAGCCGGGGTCGAGCTCTGAAACAGGAACAAAAATCGGCGAGCAGTGCTTAGCTTCCTCACCAAACCACCTCTACGGAAATAATCTGTCGATCGCCTAGAACTGCGTCGCAACCTTGAACCTTCGCTGTAACAGAGAGCTTCGCAAGGGGGAAGAAAATAGAGGCGGCGACTAGGCTTTGATAGGGGAGGAGAGGGAGACTAGGAAGGTATATATATAGAGGGAGGATGGTTAGAGATGGACGGTCAGATAGGGCTGGGGAGCTCGGCCGTTCGGCCTGCTTCCTATAGCCGACTGCAGTTTTGCAGGCTACAGTATATATATATATATATATATATATATATATATATATATATATATATATATATATATATATATATATATATATATATATATTGCCAGGAATTCAGTATTAGATATCATACATAGAGTATCGAAAAATTGAGAAATATGGGTATGGCTTAGTATAAACAGAGGTCTCACATCTAGCCAATAATTCCTTTATCTTATAAATAATACTCCTCGGTGATTTGAGGATTCACAGTGAAACACTTCGGGGAAGAAGTGATTTGCCTCTGGGATGTGAAGTATAGGAAAGATTAGAAGTTTTCCAACAAGAGTGGCCTATATATATATCCTGAAGTTAACTCTGTACAAAGGGGGCAGTAGGAGGATTACTGTGTCAAACCATCAGAGCACTCTTGTGCAGATATGCACAAGAAGTTTTAGATGCAAGATGGGCCGGGGCAAGACCTGGGTAGTTACCTGGTAGCCAGTGTCACGCCCCGCTCCTATAGGAGTGATCGTCCTCGCTAAGGCGTGATGCCGCACGGGCCTAGGTTGTGCCCGTGCAAGGCCAAGTCCAGAAACGACCGATTTGAGCTAGGCCACAGAGTCGCACAGAGTGTCCCCATTTGCAGCGGAAAGTAATGAACACAAGTAGAAGCGAATTCAAACTCTTTATTGATATTCAAGAAGTTTACAAGCGGCGCTAGGCCGAGTTTACAAGTCTCTCAAGCTCTCTCTCTCTGAAACATAAAAGGCGTACCAAGTGGCTTACAAGATAGAATGATTCATGGCGATGTTCCGATACATTATGTCCTATATATGGTGCTCCAGCTCCTTGCAACGCTCCAAGGCTCCAGAGATAGTTCCGCGCCTTAGCACGTTCGAGGAAAGCTCCGCACCCGCCGACGTTTCCTGCTTCCTACAAGCAGACTGTAGGGTTATCAGTACATTGTTATGCACTGGTGGGGAGGCTAGCTCGTCCACAATGCTATCATTACCAAACACGTTCTATTTACTTTTGTGCATCTCTATCATTCATTGTCTTTCTAATCTTGCCTTAGGATCACTTTCATGGCATATTTCATAGCCTATCTCGTGTTGCCAATGTCAAGTGTCGCATGGAAATACATGCATGACTTACCCGTACTTACCGTCCGGCCTTCCCTGTTCAATATAAAACAAGTTAGTCAACAATTTATATATTTTAACTTAACATGATTCACGTAGACATTCAGTGCCAAGGGCGTATTTCTGCCTTAGATTCTAACGCGTCGTAGGCGTGTTTTCAAATTCATTTGTACGAAGTACTCCTTATCATCTGGTGCGTTACATTTCAAGCCTATTCATAAGGTGCTTCATTCAGTTAACTTTAGACTACTTTGATTTCAATGCAAGAACTTGCACGTAGATTGCCACCAGCAAAGCCCACCTAAATTTATATGTACCGGTCGCTGGCATGTCAGCCATTTTGGACATTTTCCCCTGTGGCATTCTCATCTATCAAGCGTGATGGCTGGTACACCTTGATAGACTATTGAATAACCGGCCCTACGTTTGGTTATGTGCCCAAGCCCGCACACCTGTCCGCCCGTAAGCCATGATTTCGCCTAGGCCGGCCACGAAAACGTCGTTCGTTGTCCTTGGAATCCCTTTTCACTCGTGCACGAGCCGTCCACGACCATTTCGTATTTTATTGTCATTTTAACTTAACAGCTGTCTTTGAGCCATAGGCTAACCCTTAGCCATAATGCATTATCGACCAGGTTGGCGTCCGTACAGCGCGGGTAGCGAGCCTCGTTGTACGTGTCCGTCATACCTGTCGCTAACCATTCTTTCCTTTCTTTCTTATCTTTCATTCATTCTTTCTTTTCTTTCTTTCACTTGTTCGTTCGTTCATTGATTCATTCACATGTTCATTCATTCATTCGTCGATTCATTCATTTACTTATTCATTCATCATTCATTTATACATTCTGCAACTCCCTATGCGGGAGTCGCCTTGGCGACCCATCGGTCCCGTAGCCTTTCAATGTTGCTATTCTCTACTCGGAACGACTATGTCGATAGTCTTCCATTTTATTGTTGTAAACCACTTATTGTTTCATTTTGAACGCATAAGGAACTCAAAATGTAAGCCCGTGCCTTAGCACGAGCGTGGAGCGCGGTACGAGAGTTCTCACATTTTTCCATGTTCTTTTCCATATTCTATACAAGCATACAAGATGTGATTATTCTCTTAGCTAGGTGCATTGAGTCATTCATTTATTAGCATGCGCGGGGTTAATGCCTAGCGATCATAGCATTAGTGTCCGTATTGTTATGTGTCTAGGCTAAGCAAAGATGGGTTCATCGGAGCCACCCACCTTAGCGATGTTCGCATCGGCCGAGCGATACTCCGAGCGCGTCTTTGAAAGTCTAAGTCTGGATTCATCTTGACGGGCCAATGTAAGCCTTGCATCGATTCTTCATCAGGTCGATGCCAACTCTTCGGGTCGACGGCTCATTTGAGTCGTTGTACTTGCCGTTTGAATCGACGTTCCGCTAGGGCGGAGTGGGTCATTATATAATACACCACTCAAAATAAGTCTCGTCCTCGAGACTTCTTGAGTGCAGGTCATCCTACCGTTCCTTGACTCGTGTCATCACGTTTCTTAGACAATCCTTATCGAATGGCTTTACCGTCGATGTCATCAAACTATATTCGATACCACTTCAAGTTCCGCGTCGCATACGTTTGGTCGATTTTATTGAATGACTTTTTATTCATTTTTAGAGTTGATGGTACTTATTCAATTGTCGCATTTCTTCGACTTGGTTGCTATTTTGACATATCACGGGACTGAAACGGTCGTACGGGGTGTGTTGTAATTTATCAAACTCGAGGGTCATAGGCTGAGGCAAACTCACTCATTCGTTCATGCGTATCGCAACACCCATTTTCAACTGCATTTGAGTTCATTATTCCCGCTGGACATGAATCACCATGCCAACGCTCATGCGAAACGATCGTCCCAAATCCGACGTGACGCATGCGCGAGGCTGGAGTTGCGCTCGTGCAAGACAAGATCATTGTCGTTGTGGTTATCACCGAACAATCAAGTCACTTCCCTTTTTCATCCAAACGTTCATTTCCAACATAGTATCCTTCAAAACAATAACTTCTAACACGATCATCCTTCGTCGAATCAAAGTACCCTCGAGTTATTGTACATCGATCTTTGAAATGCCTCAATACCATCAATGATGTACATAACCTGACGATCTTCCTTTTGCAATGAATTCCGAGTCGTGCAACTTAATTCCTTAATTCGTATTGTCTCGTGCTAACTCGTCATCGAGCAGCATCAATTCCAATTCCTTAGTCATTCTCGTATCTCCAAATCAACGTTTCTTATGCACGCTATCTTCCGATCATGCTATCTTCGATCTCGTCCATACGTATTTCACCTTAACTCAAGTTTCAATCCCTTCGACTAAATTCAAAATCGCATGCACGATCTTCCATGTTTCCTCGACCAAGACCTCCATTCGATCGTTTCAAAATTCGCCTTACGTAAGCTTAATTCGTCCGAACGATGTCTCGTTTGAGACTGTTGAAGTTGCGACCAACCAAATGTTACTCGTTCTAAGGCTTTGTGCGATATCATCGCTTGCCGACGTACTCGTTTTATCCGTAAATCCTTTAGTCTCGCTCGAACAATTTCTACAACGTCCATACACCACTCAGGGTTCGAGCCACTCGATTAGTCGTCGACACTCACTCTTATTCTTCCTCGAACCTATCACATACACCACTCGGAGTCAAGTCATTCTACAAATTCTCAAAAGGTCATTTGATTCCCAATCAATATATATTCAATTGCACGTTCGCCCGTTCCTCAAAGTCTAAGAACCATTTCCCGTGTTCGTTTTAACGTTGGTCAAGTAGCGTCTCTATCAACATACGTTCTAAGTCTCACTTATTTTCGTCTGAGCGATAGTAGATCTCGCTCGCAAACTCGTTCGCACCAGAAGGTCTACGTGCGCGATATTCGGCACAACTTAGCCAAAAGACGGCGTGCATAACCATCCCGTTCGAACTATACTTCGGTCTCGTGTACTCGTTTGCTATTTGTCAGCGTAAGGTTATTCAAGCACGTCTTACGTTTGCTAACTTTTAGCATCGGTTCTTCCAACTCAAGTACGTCGTGGTTCGGCACAAAGGCCTTCACCTATCGATCCCGTTCAACCGAGTACTTGTACGAGCTTTTAAAAGTATTAGACTTATTGTATGGAATATCTCAAGGCACAATGAGAGAGAGTGTACACTTCTTTTTCCAACGACGAGCTTTCAAAACTGAGAGAATCGAAATGAAGTCCAAGGACGTAAAGCCGTGCTCTGATACCAATCTGTCACGCCCCGCTCCCATAGGAGCGATCGTCCTCGCTAAGGCGTGATGCCGCACGGGCCTAGGTTGCGCCCGTGCAAGGCCAAGTCAAGAAACAGCCGATTTGAGCTAGGCCACAGAGTCGCATAGAGTGTCCCCATTTGCAGCGGAAAGTAATGAACACAAGTAGAAGCGAATTCAAACTCTTTATTAATATTCAAGAAGTTTACAAGTGGCGCTAGGCCGAGTTTACAAGTCTCTCAAGCTCTCTCTCTCTGAAACATAAAAGGCGTGCCAAGTGGCTTACAAGATGGATTGATTCATGGCGATGTTCCGATACATTATGTCCTGTATATGGTGCTCCAGCTCCTTGCAACGCTCCAAGGCTTCAGAGATAGTTCCGCGCCTTAGCACGTTCGAGGAAAGCTCTGCACCCGCCGACGTTTCCTGCTTCCTACAAGCAGACTGTGGGGTTATCAGTACATTGTTATGCACTGGTGGGGAGGCTAGCTCGCCCACAATGCTATCATTACCAAACACATTCTATTTACTTTTGTACATCTCTATCATTCATTGTCTTTCTAATCTTGTCTTAGGATCAATTTTATGGCATATTTCATAGCCTATCTCGTGTTGCCAATTTCAAGTGTCGCATGGAAATACATGCATGACTTACCCGTACTTACCGTCCGGCCTTCCCTGTTAAATGTAAACCAAGTTAGTCAACAATTTATATATTTCAACTTAACATGATTCATGTAAACATTCAGTGCCAAGGGCGTGTTCCTGTCTTATATTCTAACGCGTCGTAGGCGTGTTTTCAAATTCATTTGCACGAAGTACTCCTTATCGTTTGGTGCGTTACATTTCAAGCCTATTCATAAGGCGCTTCATTCAGTTAACTTTAGACTACTTTAATTTTAATGAAAGGACTTGCACGTGGATTGCCACCAGCAAAGCCCACCTAAATCTATATGTACCGGTCGTTGGCATGTCAGCCATTTTGGACATTTTCCCCTGTGGCATTCTCATCTATCAAGCGTGATGGCTGGTACACCTTGATAGACTATTGAATAACCAGCCCTACGTTTGGTTATGTGCCCAAGCCCGCACACCTGTCCGTCCGTAGGCCATGATTCCACCTAGGCCGGCCACGAAAACATCGTTCATTGCCCTTGGAATCCCTTTTCACTCGTGTACGAGCCGTCCACGACTATTTCGTATTTTATTGTCATTTTAACTTAACGGCTGTCTTTGAGCCATAGGCTAACCCTTAGCCATAATGCATTATCGACCAGGTTGGCGTCCGTGCAGCGCGGGTTGCGAGCCCCATTGCACGTGCCCGTTATACCTGTCGCTAACCATTCTTTCCTTTCTTTCTTATCTTTCATTCATTCTTTCTTTTCTTTCTTTCACTTGTTCGTTCGTTCATTGATTCATTCACATGTTCATTCATTCATTCGTCGATTCATTCATTTACTTATTCATTCATCATTCATTTATACATTCTGCAACTTCCTGTGCGGGAGTCGCCTTGGCGACCCATCGGTCCCGTAGCCTTTCAATGTTGCTATTCTCTACTCGGAACGACTATGTCGATAGTCTTCCGTTTCATTGTTGTAAACCACTTATTGTTTCATTGTTGAACGCATAAGGAACTCAAAATGTAAGCCCGTACCTTAGCACGAGCGTGGAGCGCGGTGCGAGAGTTCTCATATTTTTCCATGTTCTTTTCCATTTTCTATATAAGCATACAAGATGGAATTATTCCCTTAGCTAGGTACGTTGAGTCATTCATTTATTAGCATGCGTGGTGTTAACGCCTAGCGATCATAGCATTAGTGTCCGTATTGTTATGTGTCTAGGCTAAGCAAAGACGGGTTCATCGGAGCCACCCACCTTAGCGATGTTTGCATCGGCCGAGCGATACTCCGAGCGCGCCTTTGAAAGTCTAAGTCTGGATTCATCTTGATGGGCCAATGTAAGCCTTGCATCGATTCTTCATCAGGTCGATGCCAACTCTTCGGGTCGACGGCTCGTTTGAGTCATTGTACTTGCCGTTTGAATCGGCGTTCCGCTAGGGCGGAGCGGGTCATTACAGCCAGGACCTGACACACATGAAGAAATCATTATGAAGTATCAGAATTCAGGGGGTAATTGCTAGTCTAACAGGTTTCTTCGTGTCATATATTTTTAATGTATCAGAGTATCAGGTGTCCTGAGTAAGGGAGTCATGTATATCAACATGGATCAAAAGAACGAAGTAGTAGTGAGTAAAGGGAGGATAATGTATATGGGTGTGAGTGTCTACCTATTGTTCGATCGACAAAAACCTGTGTGAGTGTAGGTACCATTAAGCAACAGCATTAGGAGGTTAAGGAGATCCCTGTAGCAGACTAAATTCCAGTCAAGTAGCACAACAAACAGTATTTGAAAGGTTTTCACCTTGGGTTGGTATCAGATTGATACTTGGCACCATTCCGACCATAGTATCAGGTTGTGTCTTGGTATCGGGTTCAACAGTTGATATCCGATTTGAATACCTGATAACCAATCTGAACATTAGTATTATACCATATTCCCTTATAACAGGTATACCAATTTACTTATACATATCAGATACAGTTGAGGGTCATGTAGGAGTTGACTGATGAATGAACATAAGTATAAGCCAACACACAAAATTTCCATCATATGTATTCAGTACATTAGATCACTTATCACGAGACAATATGTGGGTAAAGGGCAGCAACAATTGGGTACTCTGGATATCCGTCGCTTCACACATGTTGATTTCGTAGGAGAGTACAAACATTTCTCTGAAGGTTAGTTTAATACCTGTACCAGTAACATACATACCTGTAGATAGCATCATTAGGAGAGTTGTATGATTTAGACACTCAAGTATAGGACCTGGGTATCAAAGGATAGGTTTATGATAGTAGGGTGATGAGGCTAAATGGTGTCAGGGTTGACACTGGGCATCGGGTGGTATGCCTAGTATCAGAACTGACATTGATGTCATAACTCGACTCTTGCACCAGATTGGTACTTGGTACCATATCCCTGTCTATATCAGAAGGGCACCTAGTATCATATTCGTTTTTGCTCTAATGTAGATACTTAGACCTTGACCATGCAATGAAGATCAAACTTATACTGTCAAGTTGAGTGTTACTTTGTATCCAATAGATACCTTTATGTAGACTGTCCCTTGTATCAGATTGGTACCAGTAGGTGGTGACACTTGAACCCACACTTTTCCTAAGATCAGAACCATAATCTGGCACCTTAGACCGACTCAGCAGTATACATTGCTAAACTACTACTGTTGTGTCTTATTTTCCATCTCCATTCCTTTGTGAAAGTGGTAATGGAACTTCTATGTAAAGTATGATGTTTTACTGCAAATGCAATGGGAGAAATTAGTGGTGAAATTGGTCCGTATCAATTGAGTATCTAAGAGGAAGTTGGGTTTTTTCTTGACCAAACAATCTAGACCATGACAAATATTAGGATACATGTAGGAGTCAGAACATGGTTTATACCAATAACGAAGGAGAAGTATCATTAGGCAGCAATGTGTACCAATTGTTCATGTATACATGTGAAAGAAGAAAGGAAAACAACTGGTCTGATAAGTAAACTTAGCACAACCTTCTTGTAATAGCCATAATGGTTAGGATTTGACCTAGAAACTTAGAAAAACCAAGTAAATAGATTATTCTCGATTTCAAATTATTTATTGACACTGTAAACTCTAAAAACATGTTACTTGGACATCGATACGGATTATAACCCGTACCAGCAACTCAGGACCACATGCAAGTATACCTTGCCGAACTCATGCAGTATTTACATGTTTTCTTATACCTGGTTTATCTCTTCTGTTTTACTCTTTTTTATTACATGTGCACGTAGAATTGATCTCATTTTCCATTATTGCTTGTCGTATGGATTTTCGTGTTCTTGTGCTTTTCGTAAGATTGTCATTGTCGCTATGCCCTTAATTTGATTCCTTTAGGAGAGAAGATTGGTACTAGAATTGGCTCTTCTCAATTGGGAGTATCTTGTATTGTACTACAAGCTATAAGAGTTATTCGTTTGATTGTGAGCCAAGTCTAGTATTATAGTTTCCACATGACATGTCGTTCTTCGATATTCTTCTTGCACTGTTCTTATCTTCCATACATGTTACTGTCATACTAGTAGGCATATTTTTATGTATCTTGTTAGTCCTTTGAGGACCTGATGTTCTCTTCAGGTTTAGCCGAGTTTGAGCCAGGTGCAGACGAGTAGGTTTGAGCCAGCATTAGACCACGGTACTACTGTAGCTGAGGGTATCTTGATGATCAGCAGTTGGCCTCAGTTATCTTATTTTCATATCTTTATTTTATTTCCGTCTACTGTTAGTGGATTTGTGTCCACCGGACGTAACTTGAATTCTTGATAAACTGGATACTTCATTTTATATTATCATTCATTATTCAGTCTCATTTGAGTTAGTTATATTCTCTGATTTCTGTGGATGAGATATAGATTGCCTTGAATGTTCTAGACTCCTGTGACTTGTGTATACTAGACAGCGTTCTACCGCCGATATTGCGGCTGTGAGACTCGTCTCACAGTATCGGTATTTATATACGGATAAGTATTTTGTATTATATTTTGTATTTTCTTGGTTTTCAGAATGCTTTAAATTTTCCCAAATTATAGATTTTCTTCTTGACCGGCATACCGACGGTGTACCGGTATATACCGACGGCATACCGTTCAGACAGATTTTTCCATAATTTAGATATTTTCGATTTATGATATTTTTATGAATATATAGTGTTTCTGATATTTTCATGAATAGTGTTTCTGATATTTTCGTGAATAGTATTTAGATATTTTCGTGAATAGTGTCGATGCATCCTATTATCCATTGGATAATTGGTTTTCTTTCAATGGCTCGGATTGATCTAGATTTTGACTTGGATTACGATCCAACGGTCACGATTAATGAACCATTTCTATATATATCCTATGAGTTTCTCTCTCCTCTCTTTTCTTTCCTTCTCCATTTCCTCTTCACTCTCTTCCCTCTTCCTCAAGCTTAGGAAGGCTTGGCCTTGAGGCCTAGAGTGTGGTTTCGGAACCCCTCTTGGTGGGGGAGTAGAAGATTAGGCTTGGAACTTAACCCTAGGTAAGTACATCTTGCTCAAAAGTGACATGACCATGCTATAATTTTATTTTCCATAGAAATTAAAGTTTTATTGTTCTATAATATGCTTCTCTAAATTGATAACATGTTTAATGTATAGCACTTTTGGTTTTGATCGATAATATTATATATATCTGAGTTTCTAGATATGATTTTTGAGTATTTTGAGGTATTGATCTATCAAATGTTTTAATTTATGAAAATTAATACTTCCATGTTGTAGGAAATTCAATTCTATGCAATTTTGATTTTTAAAAATCCGAATTTCGATTTAAAATTAAGTTTTTATGGCCGAAACAAGTTTTGGCAAAAATCTGAATTTTGTTGCTGTTTGGAAGATCGGTATACCGACGGTATGCCGAAGTATACTGACGGTATGCCAATTTTTGCACCAGAAACTTTCTGTCTTTAGGCCGAAATACCGTCGGTATACCGCCGTATACCGTCGGTATGCCATTTTTGGCTGATTTGAGCTGTTTTGCCCGTTTTTGCCTGTTTTCGTCCGCTTTTGCTATTTTCTTCGATTGAAATGATGTTTTATCATGCTTTAGTGTTTTAGTATAGTTAGAACATGATTGTACAATATATATACATGACATGTGTTCATGTTTACATATTGTTTTATGTCCAGATTCTTGATAGTGGCTCGTAGTAGCACACTCATGACTTGATTTTTTTATTGATTTCTAGACCCGAGATATGAGTACATATTCTTTCTTGACACCGTAGATATAGCTTTTAAAATGTTAATCTGTTACATCTTGGCACTGGACAATCGAGTGTGAGTATTGTTTCGTGTATCACGTGATGTTAGTACGGAGATGTTCGTAAGTGATAACTTACGAATTACTCGTACATAACACACGTCATCTTAGAAAATTCTTGAGTGTCCACGACTTAAGAACTTGACATGAATATGATAAGGTAAATGACTAGTAAATCCAAATAGATCATTGTAAGAGGAAATTCGCACTACCAACCCCGAGCTCCAAGGGCCCCATGAGGCGTGGCTCAACCCTGCTAGGCAAGGGCTCCATGACCTACCAAGTTTGTGTGTATTGATACACGATCGAGTCACATTTCATGCCGGGTTGCAGTCAGGTAGTTGTGAAAATCCTCAACTTGCATACTAATAATTAGGATTGTGATAACCCTAGCTAGTTAATAATAGAAAGTCGTAGGCAATGATTGGCCGTGCACTTTTGATTGTCTATTGCCTTATATGCTCTTTGTGTCGTTGAGTGGCCAGAGACTAAGTTCTGCTCGAAAAAATATCTGCAACCCCGGTCCTTGTTTGGTTTAAGGGTTGTAGCTCCGACTTCGAGCACTACTAAAATCTGTCAAATCAGCGACGCCGCAGGACGTCACTAACTAGGGAAAATACGTCGCTAATTTCAATTAGCGACGTATTTAGCGACGTTTGGACGTAGTCGCGATTAACCTAGTCGCTAAACAACACGACGTCGTAATACGTCGCTATTGCGACGACACTTAGCGACGCATCCGCGTCGCTAATTCAGCGACGTAAAACGACTGCAGTTACCGACGTCACCTAGCGACGTTTAGCGACTTTACATACATCGATGCTGACCTGGCTTGAGAGCCAAATGGTGACGTTCTGCGATGTTTTTACGTCACTATAATACCGACACATAGCTACGTTTAGCGACGTCGTAGGTAGCGATGTTTAGTGACGATCAGCGACGGTGTTTATCACAGTTAGCGACGTTCCGATACTTACTTAGCGATGTTAACTTTCGTCGCTAGACGTCGCTAAACGTCGCTAAATTTGGAAGAAAAAATAAAAAAATACAGCATTTGTAGAAGCACCTACAGCATTTGCAGCAGATACACAAAGTATCAAACAACACAGATACACAATCACGAACACAAATGCGTATCAAACAGCGACGGTGTGTATCACGAACACAAAGTATCAAACAGCGACGGTGTGTATCACGAACACAAAGTATCAAACAACACAGATACACAATCACGAACACGTTTGAAACACAATCTCATCAATCAACACAGATATATGAAAAATTATAACAACAATGTCAAACATAATGCTCCACATAAGAATAATGTCTGTATAAACACATAAAAGACCCAACAATGGGCCATCACACAATAATATATATATATGTCGACTACGGCTGATCAGGAGGAGCATCACCGCTCTTGGAAAGAAGGTAAGCATACTGCTCCGGTGTAAGAACCACCGACGACGATGAAGGAGGAGGCAATGCAACCACTGTAGAAGGAGGCAGTGTAACTGCTGGAGAAGGAGGCAGTATAACCGCTGGAGATGGATGCGTCCGCGTCTCCTCTAGGGCTAGCAGTCTGGCGCTGCATTGCTCCATGCAAGCCGCTATCCTAGTAACGGTGCCGTGAATGGACTCCTGCGTCCCCTGTACGTCCCTCACGGTGCGCTTGAGCTCGTCAAAGCGTGCGGTGACCGACGTAGCGTCCCCTTGCGCCTGAGACCCTGGCTGCTCAGAAATCCTTCTCAACATATTGTCGCACAGCTCAGCAATCTGGCGGGCAAGGGTATCCTCGACTCGGGACGACTCGGCCTGTGACGGTTGTGAATGCGCACTGGCAGATGGAGCCCTGGATGTATGCGTCGCAACAAATGTGCCGTAGGACCCCGTACCGTAGTACGTACCTCTATGAAGACCACCAACGGCGGTCTTCCAGAGCTAGTCCTCCAACTGAGGCGGAGAGGGCTGCGATGTACCAACCCCTCCCTCTGCCCGTGCACTAGCACTCGCATGCTTACGTAGCCTAACAAACTCGTCCTAGAAATCATTGTGAATCTCTATAAATCAGTACTTACCTAAATTACCCTAATAAACGTCTAAAGTATTTAATTATTATTAACTATATAGTTATCTGTATATCCTTCAAGTTGTGTTAAAAATTAACGAAATCTAAATTAGTACTTACATAGCTCTGAGTAGCCTGGTAGTCGATGAGCTTCCCGTCCTTCAGATGGATGGCCAGGAAGACGGTCACCATGTTTGCGTCCTCACCCCTCTGTACCTGCATATTTGTTATATTTTATTCTTTAGTAAAATAGAAAATTATATACTCCTACTATCAATAAAATCTTATATATTACAATAAATTACATACCAGACGACGGAAATGCTCCGTCATAGGAATCAATCCACCACACCACTTTTCGGCCCTCGTCCTAGCCGCCTTCGCCTTCTCCGACCGCTCTCTGTACCGGGGATCCTCAAATCGAGCACTCATCGTGGTCCACTGGTCAGGCGTGATCCAACAAGCAATCGGCTTTCCGGAGCGCTGACGAGCTTTCTGATCGTCAATTGCATTGCGGATCAACTTGGCAGCGACGGCAGGAAACTGCCTCTCAATCTGCTCGGCTCGGTGTGGTGGATAAAAATAAGTCCTCTACAAGAATTACAAATTAAAATAATAAGTTTTAAAAAATGCTTAAAATTATATTAATCATACTAAATTAACTATCTTTAATTACCTTGAAGTGGGCAAACCAGAATGCCTTCCTATCTTTCGAGGCATCCGAGTAGTTGATCCACGGACCCCCATAGTTGGACCTTAGAAAGGAGCCCAACGCTCTCTGTACCGACGAGGGACGATATCTGTATACAACGATAACCGACGTATTAATGAATATATCTATATATATATATATATATATATAGATAAAAAAAAATATAGATATACATACATGCATAAAATATATATATTTATTTAACTTACTCCGTAGGACCGTCGGTCCAAATCTCCATCCTCGTCTCGTCCTGAGGTGCGCATGGAGGGTCGCTCTAGTATGGATCCGCCCGGGCGGGAGTAGGGACTACCTCCTCCACCTGCTCCCCACCCGCCATGCTGCTGTCAGCGGTAGGAAGGCTAGGGGAAGGAGTATGATCAACAAGCTTGGAACTGCTCGTTGCAGGTGTACTGCCCCCCGAACCTACGACCGTATGGTACAATAGAGTGCTCGGGTCAGACGATGGTCCGGAGCCATCCTCTGGTAACAGAGCTCTCTGCCCATCTAAGGACACGGCTCGTCTTGACCTATCTCCGCGTCGTCCTGAGGTGCCTCCGCGTCGTCCTGCCATGCTGATGATAACATATGATTAAAAATATAAATAAATACAATGACAGTTTAAAAATATCTGCATACATTAGAGTTCATAATTTAAGTTTTCAAAAATCTAAATACTAATAGAAATGATCATAGTTCATAATTTAAGATTACAGAAATATGAATACATTAAAATCACAGTTTCTCAATCATCCTCTGAAAATTCATCTTCTTCGTTTGCCTCCTCCTCCTCCTCCTCATCCTCTTCCTCTTCCTCCTCATCGTCACTAGCATGTCCTTCGTCTTCTCCTTCGGATACTTGTACCTCTTCTACACAAGTAGATATTGAATGTGGAACTTCTGCTGAGTCGACATCAACTGTATTTGGTACAAGAGGCAGCTCGTCCTCCTGATAAGCCACTTCGTCGACGTCGTAGGTATTTCTGGCTTTAGTCTTATATACTGCCCACCAGTCGTACCTCGTTGTTCTCCGTCTAGGATATGTTGTAAAATATATGTGTTGAGCTTGACTTGCTAGGATAAATGGTTCGTATCCTTGGTATCGACGACGGTAGTTAATATCCACAAGACCATGCTTGTCAATTTTCCATCCTTGATCTTGTATGGGATCGAACCAATCAACTTTGAACAACACGATCTTGGCAGGCTCTATGCCATAGTTGTACGTCAATTCCACGATCTCCCGTAAGATGCCATAGAAATTATTGCCTGGAGTGATATCTTTGTAGTTTGTAGATTTGATACACGAACAACTGTTTTTTGTGGAATCAAGATCCAGGAAGATATCTCTGATGGGAGCATTTGTTGACTTGAACTTAAACCCATTCACGCAATAACTTGGCCATATTTTGACGGCATAAATTGGTCCCTTGGCAAGAGTTCTAATAGATTCATTCTCAAGGATGACGTCCGGACGATAGACCTAAACACGAGAAGATACAAAATTAAGTTCAATGTTAAGTTATTTCTTGTGCAGTTGTGAATGGAGGAAGATTCTAACTAGCTTCTTACGTACATATGCAGTCAACCAAGATGGGAAATGAAGTCTCATTTCTTCTTCTACTTCTTCATCTGCAATGTATGGTCTACTTGACCTCACCTCATCATTAAATTTGCTGAAAACCAATAAATATCGGGATATACTCGTTAAACTATAATAACGTAATCAACAAATAGATGACTTGAACGTTGAAGATTTTCACTTACCACTCTAGCTTTTCCACTTCATCCTCCTCGCAGTTGAGTAATATATATAACTGGGCAGCCTTTAGTTCCTCGTCATTCAAATATCTCTTTTTCATTTTTCCAGAAGGCTTTCCAAGAGCATTGAAGACTTTCAATAATGCATCATTATATTCTATATCTCCATTGTCGTTCCTCGGAGCTCTTGTTCTATTTGTAGCAATATGAGGCTTGAAATACATTTAACAAAAGTTTGTAATCTCCTCAAGGACATAGGCTTCACAAATAGAACCCTCGACCCGTGCCTTATTTTTTACCTTTCTCTTCAGGTGGTTTAGATAGCGCTCGAACGGGTACATCTACCGATAATCGACGGGCCTACCGACACGTGCCTCATATGAAAGATGAATTGGCAAATGCTCCATAGAGTCAAAGAATCCAGGAGGGAACACCCTCTTAAGCTTACACAATGTTACTGCAATGTCCTTCTCCTGCTTTTCAAGCCGATCGACGAGCAACTTAGTAGAACAAAGATCTCTGAAGAATATGCTAAGCTCTGTCAGTGGATCCCAAACGACCAGAGGTAAGAATTCCCGAAATGCAATCGGGATTAACCTCTCCATAAAAACGTGACAGTCATGGCTCTTCATACCCTGTAGTTTATTCTCCTTCGGGTCAACACATCTTCTCAAATTCGATACGTACCCGTCTGAAAATTTTAGGCCCTGGATCCACCTACAAAGTTTACCTTTGTCCTCCTTATCCAGTGAGAAAATGGCCCTGGGTTGCTTATACTTCCCACTGCCTTCCTTTATCAAATGCAACTCTGGACGTTTGCATATTTCTTCTAAGTCCAACCTGGCCTTGGGATTGTCTTTCGTCTTCCCCTTTACGTCTATCACAGTATTTATTATATTGTCAAATACATTCTTCTCGATATGCATGACATCCAGGTTATGTCTGAGCAGATGGTCACTTCAATATGGTAGGTCCCAGAATATACTCCTCTTCGTCCAGTTGTGAGCGCGGCCAAATCCATCACACTTGTACCCTGCTGTAGGCTCTTCAATAACACTTGACAATTCTTTAACTTCCTCCCATATCGTGTCCCCGGACCACCGTGGCGGTGGACTGGACTTCTCTACCACGCCAGTACGAAAAGCATTCATGTTCCTCCGGTACGGATGATCCTTTGGCAGGAACTGTCGTTGACAATCAAAGAAGCACAATTTTCCTCCGTGTTTCAAACGGAAAGCCTTAGTGCGATCCACACAATACGGACATGCGAGACGACCATGACTGCTCCAACCCGATAACATTCCATAGGCTGGAAAATCATTGATGGTCCAAATTAGTACGGTCTTCATCTGAAAGTTCTGCTTTCTGGAAACATCATATGTGGTTGCACCTACTTCCCACAACTGATTCAGCTCATCTACCAAGGGCTGTAAGTACACATCGATGTTCCTCTTCGGATTATTCGGACCTGGAATAGTAACAGTTAGAAACATGTAAGGAGTCTTCATACACATCCAAGGCAGCAAGTTGTACGGAGTAACAATCATAGGCCAACAAGAATATTGTGAGCCCGAAAGTCCAAATGGGGTAAAATCGTCGGAGGAAAGCCCCAATCTGACATTACGCGGCTCCGAAGCAAAATAGGGATACACTCGATCAAAGTGCTTCCATGCTTCCCTATCGGATGGATGATCCAGTACTCTATCTATTTGTTCCCGCTTGTGCCAACTCATATTATCAGCTGTCTCCTTTGCCATAAACAACCTCTGCAACTGCGGCGTCAAAGGAAAATAGTGCATCGAATCTGTTGGCTTACGTGCACCAGAAGTCCTTGTTGTACTAGTTGCCTTGAAGCGATCGGCACCACAAAATCTGCAGGCGTCTTCATCCTTGTCGTCCTTATAGTACAACATGCATCCGTTGCGACATGCATCAATTTTTTCATATCCCATCCAGAGCGATCTCACCATTCTCTTGGATCGATAGAAGTCTTTAGGTAACTTGCCACCCTCCGATAATATATCTTTAATTAACTCCAGGATTCGGTTGTAGCATTCTTGAGACATGTTAAAATCTGATTTTATGCTCAATAATCTTGTAATCACCTCTAACGGTGAATGGTCATCACAACCAGGATATAAAGGAGTCCTTGCATTCTCCAGCAACTCCATGAACTTTGCAGCATCGGCATTCGGTGCCTCCTCAGCTAAATATTGATTGTTCGGATCGAAACTAGGCTCCGCAGCATCGAAAACCATGTTCGTCCACCCTTGGTCATAATCAGCATGCTCATGGACATCTACATAAGGCTCCACATAAGGCTCCGGCTCGGAGGCTAAAGGCACAAGTTCTCCGTGTGCGGTCCACTGATAATAATTTGGCATGAAACCCCTCGAATACAAATGATATGTCACATCCACTTCCAAATGGTATTTCAAGTTGCGACATCTCAAACGTGGATACTTAATTTTTGTACGGTCCATGTACTGAGGGAATGCCTTGGCAAACTGCAGGAACTGTTGCACACCCTGTATAAATTTATCCCGCACACTGCACATGTCATCAAGATGACGATTATACATCCACAAACGATTCCGCAGATAGTAATTCATATCCATTTTAAGATAATTCTGCAAAGATTGACACAGATAATAATTCATCAGGATGACGATTGTACATCCACAAACAGTTCCGCAGATAGTAATTCATATCCATTTTAATATAATTACTGCAGAAAGTGAAGAATGGCTCAGAAAACAACCCAAAATTTTATGTTTTTCAACGATATATTTCACATGCTTAATTGCCAAGTGTGGGGACGAATGGCTCAGAACGCAACCCAAAATTCAGTCTAGCATACATTAGTTTGAATCATCTATGTTCTGTACATATGGTGTAGTATATATTCTTATCGAATCTAGTATCTGAAAGATGTAACAAAATCAATAAGATGAACCCACAAAATGTAATACTAAGACATTATCTACTACTAAAAGATGTAGTGTTAGGTTGTCGTTTCATCATTGCCGAGTGATGGGGGCGGAGGACAGTCAACTTTATCTATGGATACATAGTTTCTGCCTCGCCAGTCGAATGGCTGTAGGGACTATGTCCTGATCACGATGTCGTACCGTAGATTAATGCAAATTCCTTATAGCAAATGTCGTATATAGATTTCTGTCTCGTCAGTCGAATGGTTGCAGGAACAGCGTCTGGCTGGTACATGTAATTCAAAATCAGATTAATGGGACAGTTACTTCCAAACCCAGCTTATAATAATATAGAGAATCCACGAATGTAGAGAATCCACGAATGAACAAAAAATGAACAATAATCCAAATATATATAAAGCCAATACTCAACAAACCGATATGATTATTTAAGCCTAAATCAAACCCCAATGTAATTCAAAACCCAGACACACTCCTCCTCCTCACACAGCTCAAAATCAGACCCCCAATGTCCTGATCACATCAGTTTGGATTAATGCAAATTCCTTATAGAACTTGAACTAAAAATCAAGGCCAATGGCTAACCACATCAGTTTTGATTATGAGAAGCAGCTGCTGCTACACCAAATCATGGATCCATAATTTTCCAAACTCATATTTTTCGATACCAAACTCATATTTTCCGATACCAAGCTCAAACTCCAAAATGAAAAACTTATCAAGCTCGAGCTCGAGCTCGAGCTCGATTAATTCTAATCAAGCCAAGCTCAAGCTTATAGTATTAGTGTCCAGGGGGTTATGTGTTAACAGTATACATAGTATACTGTTAAAGAGGGGCAGTATACATAGTACCGTTGATTAATACAAACCATCAGACCTCTGATGTTGTGGGATCGTGGGTGGGACGTCGCACCTCCTTACGGTATTTCATCATTGTCATTGCACCTATATCAATACTGGCACCCTCTCGGTACCACCATTTCCATGCTTAATTATTTTATTTAGTAATTATATCATCGTATTTGTATTTGATCCATTTTTGATAAGAGCTTGTACCGATTCTGATATATGCTTCTCAACTATACTTGGTAGTGAGATTGCACGATTATTGTCCGCCCGTAGGCATATCTGAACCCTTCCATGACACGCCCATATCGTACCATATTGATAATGTGTTGATATTCCATGTATTGTAGTGAGACTGCACGATTGTTGTCCGCCCGTAGGCATATCCGAACCCTTCTATGACACGCCCATAGTGATTGTTTGGGCAGAGCTATGCCGTCCAAGAAAAAAAAGGGGGAGTCGGGTTACGATTAGTATCCATCCTTCGTGACATAGCTTAAATTTTATAGAATATCGATCACTATGGACAAGTTGGACTTGAAACAGGTACTTAAAGGATCTCCGATTTGGAATTCAACAAGTCGATAATAATTATTAGTCAATTTATTCATCATTTCAAAACCCTGAAAATGCCCAAAAAACTCCCAATATCAGTAAATAGGGCTCGAACCCTAAATTGGAATTTGAATCCAAGCAAAACATCAAATTAACAGTTGATATGCCTAAAAAACTTCCAGTATCAGTATATAGGTATCACACTGTGAGTCTCGTGTCCACACAGTAGGATACGACGTGTCTAAACCAACAAAATAGGTGTCACACTGCTGCTCGTGCGACGAGTCCACGCTCTCGTGGACACGAACTAGAAGTAAGAGAGAGAGCTAGAAGACGAGGAGAAACTGGGAAGCGGGGACAGAGGAGAGTGTGTGTGTGTGTGAGAGAGAGAGAGAAAAAGAGATAGGGGAGCTACCTGAGGAGGAGGAGAAGGAAGAGGAGGCCGGAGGAGGGAGATCGCCGGAGGAGCGCCGCGGAGGAGGAGGTCGGAGGAGGGAAATCGTCGGAGGAGCGCCGCGGAGGAGGAGCGCACAAAAAATTAGAGGAGAAATTTGTGAATGATCGAAAAGAAAATCCTCGCAGCCTATATGAAACATTTAGCGAGTCCAAAAAGGACGTCGCTAAACGTCGCTAACATTTAATAAACGGCGACGCCGCTTAAATTGCGTCGCTACATCAGCGACGTATACCGACGAACTTGCGACGCAGGTTCCTATTTAATAAACTGTAGTCGCTAGACGTCGCTATTAGTCGTTGTTAGCGACTAACAGCGACGTCTTAGTAAAACGTCGCTAAACCCCCAAAAATTAGTGACGTTCTATCTTGGAGTCGCTAAATACGTCGCTGATATGACTTATTTTGGTAGTAGAGTAGTCCCTTGTTGCTTATCGGCTTATTATTCTATTTTGCTATATTGTTCAGTATTTCTATTCAGTCCGTTATATTCTCGAGATACGTGCATTGGTACCGCACTAGTCTCGACCCGTATTTATTTATATTTGCTATATGTTGTTGTTTTGTTTGTGGGTTTATGTCGTTCACTTCGAGCTTTTCTTGTGGTGCTTGCTATTTGGGGCCTGACCCCACTGGTTTTGCTTGGCCAGATTTGCCGCTGGAGCCCGAAGATTCTCCATACCTTTCTCTGGATGACCCGCCGCCTACTTAGATCTGCGGTTGTTCCTCCTCGCGAGTGGGTTCCCTTTTTGTACCGCTCGTATTTTATTTTATTTTGGTGGTGTTAGCTAGGGCATATGTTAGCCCTATTATTTTGAGACTTTTTCAGACTTTGGTCAACATGATATATTATATTAGATCTAGACTGATATAGTGATCATGTATATTGGTACTTTGCTAGTGTAGCATTTTGTATTCACTAGCTTCATGATCATGTATGATATAGTATTTTGGGATGCCTCTTTACTTTCATATTTGATATACTCTTGATACTTGTTGTTGTTGGATTGAGATAGGATTTATTCGACCATAGGAGTCGTCAGTGGCATGCTAGGGTCTTCCCACTTGTCTTCTAGACAGCTTTAACCGTATCTCGGGGTATTGACGTACTCTGATATACGTAGTTGGCTTTGGTTCGCCCTCGATCTCCAGTATTCTGGTTCTGGGGCGTGACAGCGGCGTAGGCTGGACTTGGACATAGACTTGTATCCGAAAATCGGGTGCGGGTCGTGACAGTCATGTTGGCTGAAGCAGTAGGAAATGAATGGATGGGTTGAGAATAATAAAGTTAGGGAATCAAGACATAATCTAATCCAACTATTTTATTATTAAGCTATATGCATATAAAAACTTACATATTAAAAAAAATTAATGAAAAAATATTAATAATTTTTGGTAACTAATAAATAAATAATTAACAATAATATATATAAATAGGGGGTTTATATCCTTCCCTTCTTAGAAGAATTTCTTCCCCAAAATTAAAAATGATGGCACGAACAAGAATAGGAGATTTTATAATGACAAGGGTATTGAAATAAAAAAATTGCGAGTTCGTACCTTGGTCCTCAAATAATTGAAGGAAGCGCTCTCGAATAAAGTCCTCGTGCTCCCAAGTAGATTCGCCCGGTGGATGATGCTTCCAATTGACTCGGACAAGCCGAATAGTCTGCCCTCTCAATACCTTTTCACTGCGGTCGAGAAACCCAACCGGCTGCTCCACATAAGACAGACTCGGCCCAACTAAAATCTCTGAATGATCCAGCACATGACTGGGGTTTGCCACGTACCTCCTCAAATTTGACACATAGAAAACGTGTACACCCTCAAGTGACGGGGGTAATGCTAGACGATAAGCCACCTCACCAACTCGCTCCAATATGTCAAAAGGCCCGATGTATCTCGGACTCAACTTGCCTCTGCCCCCAAATATAATAGTCCCTTGAGTTGGTAATATCCTCAAAAATACGTGATCCCTTCCTTAAACTCCAAAGGCCGACGGTGCATATCAGTCTAATGCTTCTGTCTATCCTGTGCTGCTCTGAGGTGGCTCTGAATCTGCTTCACCTTCTCCACTGTCTGGGTCACTAGCTCTTGGCCAAGTATTTGACATTCTCCTACGTCACTCTAACACACCAGAAACCTGTACTTCCTACTGTCATGACCCGCACCCGATATATAGGCACGAATGCGTAACAGTGCCCAGCCTACACCGCAGCATCGGCGGTATAACGCTGTCTATCTCTAACTATCAACTCACACAATAATATAATGTACGTGTCATAGATCTTAACTCCAAATGGAGGACAAGTATAAAGGTATGGTAAATACTCAATCACAATCTAAAGTACGATAAGATATCGAAGAAGTCTAATAACTACAAAATTCAAAACATCAACAACATCCAACTACAGTATCAAAATCCAAGTCTCAAATACAATAACAAAATCCTCATTATATTTATATGCCAAAAGTTCTAACAAAGAATCTATCACAAGAAAAATCTAGTAACTAAGCCTCTCTGTAATCACTCCTGAGAATCAGGACCCATGGTAGCTATTCCCTCCTCGGATCCGTAGTATGTGGGACACAAATCCCCTGAGCAATCATCTGAAAAATATATCTAGTCAGGATGGAACGAGCACATCTCCTCTAACAGTTCCAAATAAATGGCAAAGACTATAAAATAGTTATAGCAAGTAATACTTGATGAACAGAATAGGGTAAATAAGATAATGAAATAGAACAACAACTGACTAAAGTACGAGGAAGTAAATATAGTGAATCAGAAGAGCATGGTAATAAAGATTATAAATAGAGATATCCAAACTAGAACGAATGTGATGTGAGTCCAGATAGTATAATGTGAGTTCAGCATGAATCCAGTAGAAGACACTAAACTAGTGTGTTTTGAAATACCGTTTCGACATGTAAACGGCTAGGGGTAAATACGATACATCGCACACTTGGCAAGTGTACCATGACTATCTTTCCAGATTAGACAGTAGGGGTGATTCCAGCATGTTTAGGATGTTTACATGTCTACTCGAGTATTTTTCTTCCCGACAAGTACCGGTGAATTCACATCCTGACACGTAAATCACGTACAGGTCTAGCCAGAATGTAAGTAATTCCAGTAGGTGTTTCCAGTAGGTGGTTCCAGTGGATAATTCCAGAAATAGAGGCCAGACAAGTATAATATATGTGACACATGTAATAGATCCAGAAATACCAATCCGTGTTATGTCAGAGAGTCAAATAATACTATACTAGAAGCTGAATCATAATAATCATCAAATAAATAAAAACTATAAGAGAATGTACTCGTCTATCGTCCTGAGTAGTAAATATGGATTGATGCCCAAATTGATGTCATACAAACCTATATTTGAGATATACAGAGTTATTTGGTGTTCTAGAGTAAACAGTAAACTTAAATGCATTGACTACATGCTTATAGGCCCTTTCTAGGTCATAGAGTCAAATTAGGTCTATTCTAGGTTTCTCTGTTGATACCAAGACGAACTAGTCTATATTAGTCAGTATCTAGTTAAGGTTGGTCAATTTGTTATTACTAGTTATACTCTATATAGTATGTATCTTAAACTCATACTAATACCTACATTATTCTAGCTGCAAAACTGTATTACACAATTCCAAGTATTCCAAATACTTGACCATACCTTCCTTATTTAAACCATTACCTTATGCATTTACCCTTGGTTCCCATTACCCTATGCTCAAATATCTTAACACATATTACAAATGGATTTCACATAACACTCTTCCTTAAACCTAGAATTGAGGCCTACTAACTACTCTCTAACCTCCTCATTTATCTACACCTACCAACACATCTATGTACCCTTGATCTTACATATTAGGTTATACTAATACTAGTACCTAGAACTTACTTACATATATGTAGGCACATGACACACACTCCCCATTCTCTGTTTTCTCCCTATTCACTGACATTTAACTCTAATCCCCATTCCTGGGTGCAGGAACCACCCTCTGCCCTGCCTTCATGCTGCTGTCCTGCTGCCAGGAGAACCCCCACTGCACAGTCTATTACCTATACAAGCCAGATGGCCTAAGGCCAAATGCCACACTGTAGTAGCCAAGCCACTGCCTACATCATGGCCTATATGGCCTGCTGTCACTCCTGCTTCTCCCTCATATATCTAATAACTGATACAACCTGCCCCCTACTCTATACACACACATTCATAACTAATTTAGCCCAAAACAGTCCACATACATAGGATACATATATAGGGACACACTACTCTCATTCACATACACTCACTGTTGGTTAATTGCCATATGGGGCTGTACAGTACAATTTGCCATAACTGAGGTGACACCACATCCTAATACATCTACACACACACACACACACACACACACACACACACACACACACACACACACACACACACATATATATATATATATATATATTTTATATATATATATATATATTTTAATATATATATATATTTATATATATATATATATATATATATATATATATATATATATATATATATATATATATGAATTCACATAACCCTCTATAAGATGACTTGACACCCCTCTTTAGACACTAACTGATACTACCAATGCCCCCCTCCCCTCTCACTAGTTGATATCTATTCTACCAAATGATACTATATGCAATGTGTGAAACCCATGTTTTGTAATTTATTAATACTGGTGATTTAGTATTATTATTAGTATTTCGATTATTATTTTTATTATTATTATATTATTTTCTGTGTGTTAAAATGATTTCAAAAAAAATTAAATAACAACAAGGATTTTTGAGTTCAGACCCAGACCCGAGTCCGAACCCAGACCCAGGCCTGAGCCTAACCCAATCTTTTCCTATTTCTTAATTCTGAATTGTTGGACTTGGTTAATCTTTAAAAAAAAATTATTATTATTATTTGGGCTGGTCCCGTAGGACCAGCACCTCACTTCCCACGATTTGGTCAGCACCCTTCCTATTCTAACTCCCCACTTAACTCTCATAACCTCCCACCTCTCCATCTCTCCCCTTCACTCTATCTCTTCCCTTCTTTATTTCACTCGAGTAACCCCCACTCCTCTTTAATTCTCACACCCCACTCCCCACGTTCATTTAAAACCACCTCTCCACCATCTCACAGGAGAGATAACTCTCAACTCTCTCTTACTCTCCAACTCACCATTCCCCAACCTCTCTGCTCTCATCCGCAGAAGCACAAACCCCCTCCTCCACCTACCCTTCCCCACCAAAACCCACTTCTCAAACCCCTCTCACCCGACCACTCTCGCCCTCACCGCCGAGCGCCGGCCGATCGTTCCCGCCGGCTTCCCCGCGGGTCCGCCCTCGGCGCGACCCCGTCGTCGCCACCCCCTTCTCGCGGCAACTCTCTGGCCACCGAGCGCCCCTTTGTCCCGAGCGGTCGAGCCTCCCTCGGGCCCTCCCCGTCCGGCGTGTACCCGCACTGATTTCTTCCGGCGTGCGCCCCAGCGCGCGTGGCCCTTCCGGCCGACCACAGCGCACCCCGCGCTGACTCCGCGCCCCCTTTCCGGCCAGATCCGCCCCGCCGGCATCCTCGCTCCCCCGTGAGCCCCGCCGTTCGGTGACCGGCGCACCCCGTGCCCTTTGTCTCGGCGCTGTCCAGATCTGTTGCTGACGTCGCTGCCCTTCGTGGGATCTTTTCTGGCCAGCGTGCCCATTCTGGACTTTTCCGACGTTTTCGACGTCGACGCCGCTGCGGGATTATTATTATTCTTTCTATATAATCTGAGAGCTCTAGCCGAGCACCCCGAGGTATAAATTCTCTGTCCCGTTGCTTTTCATAGGTAGTCTATGATGATATCGGTCCCCGGTTTCTCCTTCGGAAATCCGGTTAGCTACGTGGTAGTTTCGGTTAGCTACGTTAGCATTTTCTGTGATATTGTCTGCTGAGATTTGTGTTGTTGGTTTGATTTCGGATATCCCGGGTATTTCGGGAAGGTTCTGGTGGTTGGAAAATTATTTCGGTGGTTATATTTTTGGGATTATTATTTGGTTGGAGCAATTGCAGGTTTTATGGCGCATTTCCCAGTTTTGGGTTGTCCCGAAATAGAGGGAATGCTGCCCAAATTTTTACAAAATTTTATCTATTTGGATTTTAAATTGGTTTTCGGAAAATGATTTTAAAACCGACTTTTCGGGCGACGACCGTACCGGTCTGTGGGCCCTAGCGAAATGCAAACGCACCGGTCCGACCGGGCGTTGAGGTATTAGCTAGATGTGACGATGGACCAAGTCTGAGACTCCTAAACTTTGATTTAAATTACTTAATTCAATGTTTAAATTATTTTACTTATTTATTATAGATAATTGGTTACTGCACATATTATTTCGGAACTAAACATTTTCCTCTTATTTTATGTAAAATTTGTAAAGGGCATAAGCCCATATTTCTAGGTTGGTTAGCTGTGCCCCTGTATTGCATAGTGTAGGTTTTACTTTCTTTTCTGGGTGGTTGATGTTGATTCTTTTGGGTGGTTTTGGATTGGACGTGTAACCCGTAGTTAGAACGTAAATATTTCTCGTATAAAATTAATTAATAATTACCAAGTAAAATAAATGGATAAAATATTAGTAAGATAACTAGTTTATGATTTAGCATTGGAAGAAACTATTTTCATAGATATATTACAAAAGCACAAAGTTTTCCAAAGATAATTTGTTCATGTTATTATTTTCCCAAATAACCGAATCAACTGGTTTAATCAACGCACATAGCTTGCGACGTAAACGTTAGCTGTAGCTTAATAACAACTTAAAACCTGACTAGGACTTGTTACTAGAGATTGCAACTAGCACACTTAGCTTGGTTATATAGCGGATCTAAGTCGAGTTCTCAACTGTAGGAACTCGAAGACATACCTGACGTTCCTCCTCGGTACCAACTCATCTCTCCAGTCATTTTCCTGAGGCAAGTATAGTTTGTGTTAGTTTTACAGTTATTTCTATAATCGTTTTATTGCATGTTTAAACCACGATGCAAACACGAAACTCTCTTGGAGAGTACTGATTGTGACTACTGTACTGATTGGGACTGGAGGAATAGAGTAATGATTATGACCAAAGCCAACTGTAACTACTGACTGTATTAGCTTTCCCCTCTTCACACGGGGATAAGCCATATCGTATCGCTAGGATACTACTGTACATCCCAAGTCGGTCATAATTCATTGCCTATTCAAATCACACTGTTTTACCGCTGAAAACTATTCTTTCTTCAAACTGTTTAAAACTGCATGATTCTATTATTTACTTTAACTGTTTTAAATTAGCATGAATTGTACTTTGCCCCCTCCTGACTGGAGACCCAACATTTTAGGTATCACTGATGAGGCTTTATTCTGGGATATTTCCAAGGTCCCAACTAGAAGACGAGGAATTCGAGACTGATAAGCTGTTTGCCTAGAGTTTTCTTTTATTCATGATGTATGTAGAAAATGGTTTAAGTTGTATCTTTTATTTCATTATAAAAGTTTAATAAAGTTTTAAATTCTCGATGTTGAGTTGTGACAAATATAGTGTTGTTGTATGGTTACCTGCTACTGAACAGCTTACTGCCGCCGTCTCAACAACGGTGCAGGCTGGGCATGATCCGATTCGACCCAAGAAATTGGGACCGGGTCGTGACATGTTTTTAGTGGTGGCCCAAGCAGGTCTGAACAACAACTTAGGAAAACATATTTAGAAACAACTAGAACACTAGATCATCAATTTGTCACGACATAGGACCGACATATATATAAATAAATATTTTTGTTTGATTATAGACTGGTAGGATACCTTGCTTATGTTTGCATCCTAAACCTTCCAGAGAATGGCCATTGACAAGACCAATCCTGCTGGCGATGAGGTATCATCTCCGGATCATACCCCATCTCCTCAACCAAGTCCAGGGTTTATTCCCTCGCAGCTGATTGATTGTCCCCATAGTGCATCCAGTGAAGTTTTCACTACACTGGCGATTCCTATCTCTTCTCAAACTTGCATTTCCTTGGTGGAGTACCCATTCCTGTTGCTCCACCAGTACCAGCAAACACCTCCCAAATGGTTGCCCTATTTCAAGAAATCCTGGAGTTCCAGAAAGCTCGAGATGAAGCCCAGCAGAAACAGATGAATAACACGAGAGAAGACATGAAGAACGACTATGATGTAGCCTTAGCTATCTCTAACTAAGTTAGAGCGGAACCTCACCCTAGAAGACATTTTGAGCCTTATCCACCAGTTATATCGTAAGAAGCTATTGGTTTGTGACTACTGCAAAAGGCCTAGTCACCAAGCCAATATTTGTCGCAAGAGATTGGGAAATGTTTGGCATGTGGATCTGCTGAACATCGGGTAAAGGACTGCCCCTTATCTTTCCATCATACCGAAATGCATATCCCAGCAACACCTGTTAGGCCACAACCTAGGGACTCTCTTCCCATCCAGCAGACCTTACCTTCTACACCCACTGCAGGAAGGTATGATGCAGACTCGAGGATCATGGAAGATGAAGCAGTTGGAGACTGCTCATGCAAGATCCAGAGCCATGAAGATTAATACCTAGGACTACTGAATAGCATTATCTATTGTTATAAGAAGTTGTAACCGGATGTCCTTAGATCAATCATGATAATTTTTGCTGTAATTCTCCACATGAATAAAATTCTTAGTTACACCTTTATGGCAGATGTTTTTCCTGATAGTCTTCCCAGATTATCCCAGACCTAGACATAGGATTCACCATTGACCTAGTCTCCGGCTCTTTTCCCTATTTCTAAAGGATGTACAGAGTCAACCCGAAGGAGGCCAAGAAGATGAAGGACCAGATCAATGAAGGCTCTAGGATTTATTCAGGAAGGAACTTCACCTTAGGGAACACCTATCTTGTTTGTGCCCAAGAAGGATGGAACAACGGATGTGCATCGATTACCAGACACCAAAGAACAAATACCCTCTGCCTGGATCGAGGATCTGTTTGATCTGTTTGTGTGGAGTTAGGGTGTTTCGAAGTTTGACTTAAGATCTGATTACCATCAAATCAAAGTCAGGAAGGAGGACAATTCCAAGACGGCGTTCAAACATCAAGTATGGGTAGTTTTCTTTGGTCATGACGTTGGACTGACAAATGCTCCTGCTGTGTTTATGAATCTCATGAACAGAGTTTTTCATGAGTATTTGAATCAGTTTATCTTCTCCATAGATAACATTCTGATATATTCGAAGACTGAAGAAGAGCATGAAGAACATCTGAGGAAAGTTCTGGAAACTTTGAAGAAAAAGAAGTTTTATGGTAAGTTATCTGAACATGGATTTTCTTTGACAAGGTGGATTTTTGGCCATGTTGTCAAGAGAAGAAATTTCGATGGAAGATAGCTGCTGTTGAAAAATGGTATACCCCAAGTTTAATTCGAAAGTTTCTTGAACTTGGCTGGCTACTATCAGAAGTTCGTGAAGGATTTCGCCAAGATTGCTGAGCCGATGACGAAGCTCACTTGGAAGAATGAAGAGTTCATCTGGACGAAAGATTGCCAGGCGGCATTGAGGAGCTGAAGAAGAGATTTACCATTACACCAATCCTTGCGCTACCCGCAGGAACTGGTGGTTTCTCAATCTACAGTGATGCCTCTGGAAAAGGACTGGGTTGCGTTCTTCAACAACATGGGAAAGTAATTGCTTACACATCTAGGCAACTACAGACTCATGAGAAGAATTATCCCACACATAATTTGGAATTTGCTGCAATTATCTTACTTTGAAGCTATGGAAGCATGATTTTATGGAAAGGGAGTGAAAATATATACGGACTACAAGAGTCTGAAATATGTCTTCACTCAGAAAGAACTGAATGTTAGACAAAGAAGATGGCTGAAGTTGATGAAGGATTTCAACATCGACTTGCAGTACCATTCAGGTAAGGCTAATAGGGTCGCTGATGCACTTGGTCGATACTGATGGCAGAGTTCTTAGCCAAGGACTAGCACCTGCTAGAAGACATCGAGAAGTTTGGACTGGAGGTTATACTACCTGGAGATAGACGGACGGAGCTGGATGCTGATTCAGTATTGATGAAGTTTGAGGCTGAGGGACAAAATCAAGAGATCGTAGTTTCAAAACGAGGCACTTTGCAGGCTTAGAGATCAAGTGTTGGCAGGAACACTTGAAGGTTTCTAAATTGATCAGCAGTGGAACTCTGAAGAATGGTACGAGACTTTGCGTATCGGCTGACAAACGGAGGAACAAGTTGATGAAAGAAATGCACCAGTCGCAGTATTCCATATATTCAGGAGCTAATAAGATGTATCGAAATATGCCTCCATTGATTGGTGCTATGGAATGAAGAAGGACAATTCCAGGTATGGGATTAGATGCGAATTTGTCAATCTGAGGAATTTAGCAAGAGAACAACAAGTTTGTTGCAGCCGCTGGACAATTCGGAGTGGAAGTAGAAGCATATAACAATGAACTTTGAGTAAGGATTCCCTTGTTCCCAAGGAGGGAAGGGCACCAATTGGATTATAGTGGACTGACTGACTAAGTCAGCACACTTTATTCCCTTCAAGGTTAATTTATTCACCGGGAAGTTGGCAGCATTGTACGAGAGGCACCCCTACCGGATTTATGGAGTACAAACCGGCGGACAATCAAAGAAGATAATCCAGACGCTTGAAGATATGTTAGATCTTGTGTTTTGGAAATTGGAGGATCTTGGAGAAGATCATTTAAAATTGGTAGAGTTTCCTTACAACAACTACCAAGTTAGCATCGTCAATCAGTGGAGTTTGAAGAAGGAGATAGCGTCTTTTGTAAAGATTTTCTCCTACCAGAGGAACGATCAGTGTTAGCAGAGCAGAAAAGTTGAGCCAGGTACATCAGGCCATTTAAAGTTTTAAGACGAGTTGGAAGTAGCGTACCGGTTAGCTCTACCAGCTAATCTTGAGAGTGTGCAACGTTTTCTACGTCACAGCTCAGACGCTACATTCCGGATCCGAGTCCCATATTGGATAATTCAGAGCTGAAGATTGGACTCAACCTTTCAGTGCCAGAGAAACCAGTTGCAAGCATAGTCAGAGGTGAGAAGAAGATCAGAATTTGAGCCATCATTTAAACTCCTATCTTTTTGTTCTAAACTTGACTAATGCTGCTAAATTAGCCTAGTTTTGCAAACTATCTTTTTGTCAAGCTTGATCATGACGGTATTTTATTGGGTGCACCTACTAAAATATTGTCTAATCAGGACCGGTGCATGATGGTCTGATCAACCTCGTGTACTTTGGTTCGCTTTTGTATTTTTCTACATGGATGATATCATAAACCGTCTCATCCATGACTGCCTTGGAAATTCTTATTGTTGGACCTGAGTTACGGGCGTAGTATCCGTACCTGTTTGAGACTTGAGGTAATCCCTAACCTTACTTCAATTTCGAGGACAAAATTTTCTAAGGAGGGAAGATTGTGAAACCCATGTTTTGTAATTTATTAATATTGGTGATTTAGTATTATTATTAGTATTTCGATTATTATTTTTATTATTATTATATTATTTTCTGTGTGTTAAAATGATTTCAAAAAAATTAAATAACAACAAGGATTTTTGAGTTCAGACCCAGACCCGAGTCCGAACCCAGACCCAGGCCTGAGCCTAACCCAATCTTTTCCTATTTCTTAATTCTGAATTGTTGGACTTGGTTAATCTTTAAAAAAAAAAATTTATTATTATTATTTTGGGCTGGTCCCGTAGGACCAGCACCTCACTTCCCACGATTTGGTCAGCACCCTGCCTATTCTAACTCCCCACTTAACTCTCATAACCTCCCACCTCTCCATCTCTCCCCTTCACTCTATCTCTTCCCTTCTTTATTTCACTCGAGTAACCCCCACTCCTCTTTAATTCTCACACCCCACTCCCCACGTTCATTTAAAACCACCTCTCCACCATCTCACAGGAGAGATAACTCTCAACTCTCTCTTACTCTCCAACTCACCATTCCCCAACCTCTCTGCTCTCATCCGCAGAAGCACAAACCCCCTCCTCCACCTACCCTTTTCCACCAAAACCCACTTCTCAAACCCCTCTCACCCGACCACTCTCGCCCTCACCGCCGAGCGCCGGCCGATCGTTCCTGCCGGCTTCCCCGCGGGTCCGCCCTCGGCGCGACCCCGTCGTCGCCACCCCTTCTCGCGACAACTCTCTGGCCGCCGAGCGCCCCTTTGTCCCGAGCGGCTGAGCCTCCCTCGCGCCCTCCCCGTCCGGTGCGCACCCGTGCCGATTTCTTCCGGCGTGCGCCCCAGCGCGCGTGGCCCTTCCAGCCGACCACAGCGTACCCCGCGCTGACTCCGCGCCCCCTTTCCGGCCAGATCTGCCCCGCCGGCATCCTCGCTCCCCCGCGAGCCCCGCCGTCCGGTGACCGGCGCACCCCGCACCCTTTTTCTCGGCGCTGTCCAGATCTGTTGCTGACGTCGCTGCCCTTCGCGGGATCTTTTCTGGCCAGCGTGCCCATTCTAGACTTTTCCGACGTTTTCGACGTCGACGCCGCTGCGGGATTATTATTATTCTTTCTATATAATCTGAGAGCTCTAGCCGAGCACCCCGAGGTATAAATTCTCTGTCCCGTTGCTTTTCATTGGTAGTCTATGATGATATCGGTCCCCGGTTTCCCCTTCGAAAATCCGGTTAGCTACGTGGTAGTTTCGGTTAGCTACGTTAGCATTTTCTGTGATATTGTCTGCTGAGATTTGTGTTGTTGGTTTGATTTCGGATATCCCGGGTATTTCGGGAAGGTTCTGGTGGTTGGAAAATTATTTCGGTGGTTATATTTTCGGGATTATTATTTGGTTGGAGCAATTGCAGGTTTTATGGCGCATTTCCCAGTTTTGGGTTGTCCCGAAATAGAGGGAATGCTGCCCAAATTTTTACAAAATTTTATCTATTTGGATTTTAAATTGGTTTTCGGAAAATGATTTTAAAACCGACTTTTCGGGCGACGACCGTACCGGTATGTGGGCCCTAGCGAAATGCAAATGTACCGGTCCGACCGGGCGTTGAGGTATTAGCTAGATGTGACGTTGGACCAAGTCTGAGACTCCTAAACTTTGATTTAAATTACTTAATTCAATGTTTAAATTATTTTACTTATTTATTATAGATAATTGGTTACTGCACATATTATTTCGGAACTAAACATTTTCCTCTTATTTTATGTAAAATTTGTAAAGGGCATAAGCCCATATTTCTAGGTTGGTTAGCTGTGCCCCTGTATTGCATAGTATAGGTTTTACTTTCTTTTCTGGGTGGTTGATGTTGATTCTTTTGGGTGGTTTTGGATTGGACGTGTAACCCGTAGTTAGAACGTAAATATTTCTCGTATAAAATTAATTAAGAATTACCAAGTAAAATAAATGGATAAAATATTAGTAAGATAAGTAGTTTATGATTTGGCATTGGAAGAAACTATTTTCATAGATATATTACAAAAGCACAAAGTTTTCCAAAGATAATTTGTTCCTGTTATTATTTTCCCAAATAACCGAATCAACTGGTTTAATCAACGCACATAGCTTGCGACGTAAACGTTAGTTGTAGCTTAATAACAACTTAAAACCTGACTAGGACTTGTTACTAGAGATTGTAACTAGCACACTTAGCTTGGTTATATAGCGGATCTAAGTCGAGTTCTCAACTGTAGGAACTCGAAGACATACCTGACGTTCCTCCTCGGTACCAACTCATCTCTCCAGTCATTTTCCTGAGGCAAGTATAGTTTGTGTTAGTTTTACAGTTATTTCTATAATCGTTTTACTGCATGTTTAAACCACGATGCAAACACGAAACTCTCTTGGAGAGTACTGATTGTGACTACTGTACTGATTGGGACTGGGGGAATAGAGTAATGATTATGACCAAAGCCAACTGTAACTACTGACTGTATTAGCTTTCCCCTCTTCACACGGGGATAAGCCATATCATATCGCTAGGATACTACTGTACATCCCAAGCCGGTCATAATTCATTGCCTGTTCAAATCACACTGTTTTATCGCTGAAAACTATTCTTTCTTCAAACTGTTTAAAACTGCATGATTCTATTATTTACTTTAACTGTTTTAAATTAGCATGAATTGTACTTTGCTCCCTTCTGACTGGAGACCCAATATTTTAGGTATCACTGATGAGGCTTTGTTCCGGGATATTTCCAAGGTCCCAACTAGAAGACGAGGAATTCGAGACTGATGAGCTGTTTGCCTAGAGTTTTCTTTTATTCATGATGTATGCAGAAAATGGTTTAAGTTGTATCTTTTATTTCATTGTAAAAGTTTAATAAAGTTTTAAATTCTCGATGTTGAGTTGTGACAAATATAGTGTTGTTGTATGGTTACCTGCTACTGAACAGCTTACTGCCGCCGTCTCAACAACGGTGCAGGCTGGGCATGATCCGATTCGACCCAAGAAATTGGGACCGGGTCGTGACACAATGTCTAATACTTAATATGTAATGAGTGATACATTGCATTCGAGCTAGATGATTGATTGCATACTCTTTCCTCTCACTACTGATGACAGATACAAATAGATGGCTCACTCCATTTCCTTAAACTGATACATAGCGAGAAACATGGTCCTATAACTAATACAAGTGGATTTGGGGCTGGACCTTAATGAAGGAGGGCTGAACCATTTTACTTACGAACTGAACCTTGAGTGTAATATCTTTACTGATTCGAACATGGTTGGGCTATAATACAGTAAACTAATCGAGCCCCCTCTCATATGGCTGCTACTATACCATATATACCACTGATACAAATGGCCTTAAGGCTGATGCATGAGATACTATGGACTGATACAACTAAGTCTTGAGAAAATAATGAGGCGGGGCAGGACAGGTATCAATGGGACCGATACCTAAGTAAAAGACTGAACAATGAAATATGAAACTCGAGCCATCACTTATATTAACTGATACTAACATATTCCCATACTCGAGCCTTTTCTTATTGACTGAACTAAAAAGGCACAGTGGTCTGAACTAATAGTGAATGATGGGACTGATATCTAATGCTAATGGACTAAGCTCCTAGATATGGACTGTACAGTTGAGATTAAGACTGAACATATATGATAATATGGACTGTACACACTATGAATGAACAGGACTGAACAACAAAAGGAAAATGTAACTGAATCATTAAGGATAATTGAGCTGAACCTTCAATCTACCATCAAACCCGAGCTTTCCCCCTACCTATTGACTGATACCAAGTGAAGGTAGGAACTGCACATCAAGAATGCAGGGAGATTTCCTTGGTATCAAGAAAATGAACAAATGTTAAGGTAAGGACTGATACCTGTGTGATGCAAGACAACATCATGTGGGGGTGAAATTACCAGATAGAGACTGATCATATGTGGATGACTGAACTTAATGTTCAGTAGAGACTGAATCAAAGTTAGTTGGGACTGAATCATATGCAAACTGATTATAAGTATTTAGGAGGTTGGGCTTTGGTAGTGCTCCAATCAACCCTGCCTAGACAGTGATTTACAAGTGTTATTACACTACTCGAGCCACAACTCTTACCTAAACTAGACTGAACACATATTTGGGATGATACATGATGAGTTGTGGGCTAAGGGGGACTGAAATGTAAAGATAAAGCAGGGGACTGACCCAAACTAAAGAATGAACTGAACAAGATGGTGTGGTATGAACTCAGAGGTTCAGTAGAAACTGAATATGTATAATAAGGACTAAAACATGGATCATAAGGATTGAACTTAACTGGGATGAGAACCGATACTTAAAGTATATCAGTTGACCGAATATAAGGAACTAGACTATTAACTAATACTAATGCTAATTGCCACTGTCCCTAACTGAACCAAGGGGATTCACATCAAGGACTGTACAATCATTTAGAACAGGGGACAGACCAAATAAGCCTTCTTTTAGGTCGTGGACTGATACACAAAAAGATTTGACTGAAATACTATGACAGTGTGAACAGTACACATGTGTACCAAGCCTCCACTCAAAGAAACTACCCATAAACATTTCCTAATTGTTAAATACACATTCCAATGATAATCTATAGTAATGTATACACAATAACTGAGATTAGAGCAATGAGGTGCTCTTTTGGCCATTTTGTCAAACACTTGGCGTGCGTATCCGATACACTCATAGTACGCACTCCAAATGGATCCAAACTTGACCCAAGGCACACCTACATGTTCTAAATCCCTAGTATGACATATTATTAATTTCACAATCCCTAGATTCCTATTCTCGGATTTCTCCCAATTCGAATCAAAATGTAAAGGGGAAATCCCTCAAATGGGAAAATGAGAGCCTAAAATCCTCTATAATGGAAACCTTAATGCATGGGGGTCCCTAATGAATGCCTCTACACTAATTTAATGGAAATTAGAGGGTTAGAATGCTCGTACCAATTGGGAGATAGATTCCCAATGCAAAAGCCCTTAGATCTAGAGTCCCTTCAAGCTCTAAGTGTCCATTCAAGCTCCAAGTGTCCAAATCCTTTCAAGCTAGCCAATAGAGCCTTCTTCTCACCAAGGGAAAGAGAATGAGACTAATTTGAGAGAATTTGGAGGAAATTTGGTGGTAGGAACAATTGGGGAAGAAGCTCCTAATTAGGGTTAGGGTTTGGAGTGAAATAAGGAGGAAGAAGATGAAGTGAGGCTATATATGGAGAGTGGGCTGCCATAAAGGATTGAGTTTAGGGTTTTGGCTAATGCAAGTTGTCCACTAAGCCCTTCTCTAGTCATGACAAGATTAGGAAATAAACCTTCCTTCCTAATTAGGTGTTTAGTCAAGCTTTCTACTTAATATTTCTAGTCTAGCTAAAGACTAACCAAAGTTCAATTAGGCTAGTCCTAACCACTTAGTTGGGTGGTCATGTCAAGTCGGTTTAGGTCCTCTAGGATCACTAACGACTATTCTAACTAAAGGCCATCCAATAATCATATACAATAATTTAACATATTCACTATCTTAATATTATAGCTAATTAATTAAAATATGAATTCTAGTTTTGAAAAATATTTTCTCATTCAAGATATAATTTAAATTTACAATAATAAATAAAATAGGAAAAGTCAAAAATATCCCTGTTCTAGGTTACAAACCTACTCTCCTTAGAAAAATTTCGTCCCCAAAATTTAAAGTTGGTCGTACTCCTTCTAGGTCAACCCCCTTAGAATCTCGATCCGACACAATACTGACTGGCACTCCATGCAGACGTACTATCCGCCTTACATATAAATCAGCCAAAACCTCCGTGGATTGCCCAACTTTGAAGGGCAAGAAATGTGCCGACTTAGTGAGTCGGTCCACGATAACATAAACTACGTCCTTTCCACTAGGGCTCCTCGGTAATCCAGTGACAAAGTCCATGGTAATGTGTTCCCACTTCCATTCAGGAATAGAAAGCGGCTGCAATAGTCCTATAGACCTCTGATGCTCGGTCTTGACCTATTGACAGACCAAGTACCTCGCTACAAATCGAGCGATCTCTCTCTTCATTCCATGCCACCAGTAGTGCTGTCCCAAATTCCTGTACATCTTTGTACCTCCAAGATGAATAAAATATATCCAGTTATGCGCCTCAGTCATCAACTGGCGCAGCTTGCTACTCAAAATGCATAGGTGATCTCCACACCTCAATATCCCATCCACATGAATCCATAGCCCTATCTACATGCGGCCTCTGTCCTCTTCCGGATTCTCCGAAATCTCGCATCTGCAGGTAGAACAGCCTTGATAATCTCAACTAATATAGATTGTACCTCAAAGGTAGCTATTTGCCCATCTATGCCTGGAAATACTACCTCTATCCCCAACTTTTGGAGATCCTATAACAAATAATGCTAAGTTGTCAAGAATTATGCTATGGGTTTCCTGCTCAAGGCATCAACCACAACATTCGCTTTGCCAGGGTGGTACTGCAACTCAATCTCGAAGTCCTTCATCAACTCCAGCCAATGTATTTGCCTCATGTTCATCTCCTTTTGAGTGACGACGTACTTCAGACTCTTGTGGTCAGTAAATATCTTGACTCGCTCTCCATATAGGTAGTGCCTCCATAGCTTTAGTACAAATATCATTGCAGCTAGCTCTAAATCATGCGTCAGATAGTTCTTCTCATGAGTCCTCAACTGTCTCGATGCATATATCACAACCTTGCCATGCTGCATTAGAACACATCATAATCTGCTCCCAGACGCATCACTGTTTACCACAAAGCCTCCAGATCCCATAAAAAGAGTCAAGATAGGTGCTATCGTTAGACGCTTCTTGAACTCATCAAATGTAGTCTGACACTCCTCAGTCGAGATGAACTCCTGATCCTTATGCGTCAAACGCGTCATAGGCTCCGCAATCCTTAAGAAGTTTTTTAGGAACTTCTAATAGTATCCGGTAAGCCCGAGGAAACTCCTAACCTCTGTAACTGATGTAGGAGTAGGCCAAGTCTTAACTGAAGTAATCTTCTCTGGGTCCATTGCTAATCCATCTTCTATAATTATGAGCCCAAGGAAAGACACCCTGCTCAAACAAAACTCACACTTACTGAGCTTGGCATATAGCTTTTCTCTCCTCAATATCTCTAGTACGACCTTGAGATACTTTTTATGCTCCTCGTGGCTCTTGGAGTACACCAAAATATCATCAATAAATACCACCACGAACTTATCTAAGTACCGATGGAACAACTTGTTCATTAGGCTCATGAACACAGCTGGCGTGCTGGTTAAACCAAACGGTATCACAAGGAACTCATAGTGCCATATTTCATCCGAAAGGCCGTCTTCGAAATATCCTCCTTTTGGACCATTATCTAATGGTAGTCGAACCTGTGATCAATCTTCGAGAACACACATGCACCATTTAGTTGGTCAAACAAAATCATCTATACGTGGCAGGGGATACTTATTCTTCACTGTCACTGCATTCAATTTTCTAAAATCTATGCACAAGCGTAACGGTCCATCATTCTTTGGTACAAATAAGACTGGAGCTCCCCATAGAGAAGTACTAGACCAAATAAAACCCTTATCCAAGAGCTCATCTATCTGGATCTTCAGCTCATGTGCCTCCTTCGGTGATAGTCTGTACACATAGGAAATAATTGGTTCTGCTTTCGAGATCAGTTCGATAGAAAACTCTCTCCTTGTTAGGTGGTAGTCCTGGAAGCTCCTCAGGATTACGTCCTCAAACTCTAATATGATCGGGGGTATGCTGATTCCTCCAATACAATGTGTGCCTATAGGATGGGGTGGACACCAAGCTCTCTAGCTTCCAGAATAAACTCAAACTCGGGATGATCTGGGGGTCTAAATATGACGCATCCACGTCGACAATCTAACGTCTCGTGGTACCGGCACAACCAATCCAGGCCAAGAACCACATAATAGCTTGGCACAAAAAAGATTCGGAATCAGGTATGCATCTTTCGCCTGCAAACAATAACTGAACACGATCTACAGGTATCGCTAACTGGTACTATTTTACTTTCCATAAGAATTTTCATGGTCTTCGGAAGGGGTGCAGTAGCTACTCTATAGGTGGCCACGAAACTAGCAGCTATAAATGAATACGTAGCACCAGAATCAAATAATGCTGTTGTTGGTAAAGAAGCAACTAAAATAGTACCTGCAATCACCTCATCGGCTATCTCAGCTTCATTTATAGTCATCGCAAAGGCCTGGCCACGGCCATGTGCCAAGGCCTGCTGTCGGGCCTACTGAAATCGAGATGCCAGTAGTGCCAAAGGAGGTCTTCTTTGGTACCCTCCAAGTGCTGGTGGTCGCATCTCCCTAACTCCTGTGTGAGGCACCCTCGGACCTGGAAGAAATGGCCTAGGTGGCTGCTGGAATGGTCTCTGTGTCGAAAGTGCTGGTCGATGAACCATCAGTGCTCCTCCTTTACGCTCTGTGCAATCTCGGGCCTGATGATGATCAGATCCACAAACCAAACATAGTTCCAGTTTGTGCTGAAAATCCTTCACAACATAGCCTATCCTGCCACGGTGGTGGCAAGTAGTGCAACTTCCGTTAACTGAATTCTTGGATTTTTTTCGGAATTTTGTATTTATCTTTTTTTTTCTTTCTTTCTTTTGAATTTTGTAAATCTTTGAAACCGTGGATTTTAATATGAAATATATTTTCGATCGTAATATACTATATGTACTCTTGGTTGGTCATTGGTTTTGTAAAAGCTATTTTATGTGAGATTTTGCCCCTAATTAAATTTTCTGTCCATTTCGAGAAAATCTATAAATTATAAATATTTATTTTTATATAGAGAAAGTATATGTAAAGTTATGATTTGTAAATAGAAATATTATATTACTAATTATTTTAGTCTTAAAGGTTTTCAATAATTGTTTGGTTATTCGATTTCCCTCGTATCGGGCTAAGACCATTCCGGTCCTAGTTCTAGCCTATCAAGTTAGGACTTGGATTGTGGGCTAGTTTTGGTTTTAGCTAATATTTTAGTAGCTAAATCATAATTAGCTAATAAATAATTAACTAGTTGTTATATCTATAATTAGCTAGTGATTAATTAGTAATAATTAACTAATTGTTAGCGGTTAGCAATAATGTTAGTAGTTAGTATTTTTTACTATTTTTTCCCTACTTCTATTACATTTACAAGTATGCCATTAGGGTTTTCCACTCTACCCTATAAATATGGGAACTCCCAATATTTTATAACCTAGAAATTTCCTAAATTTTTTTCCACAACCACAACTCCCTCTATAGCAAATCCACAACCACTGCCTCCTCTACCTTAGCCACGTCAGCCGTCGCCGGAGTCCCGCCATTACCACCAGCACCCTTCTATTCTCCCTGTCTATTGGCCATCACCATTCCATCCCACCACTAATGCAGCCTTTCCGTCCAACTTGGCCAGCGCCCCACTGCCACCATATCCCGGCCATCCACCGCTGTGTCGATGACAAACCACCACCACGGTCGACTTCCTTCTCGGCCACTCGTCGACCCCTACCACTAATATCTACCACCGCCACCAGATCTAAACTACCGGCTGCCCTTCCATTTTAGCCACCACCGCCACTTACATCAAGCCACCACCACCGCTACCATACAAACCACCAAAACCCTAAAAACCTAACTCACCTGTAACAGCCGCCATCCTCCGTGCGTCTCCTCCGTGCCGCTCGAGCCCCATGGCTGAGTCGGATCTGCAACCAGCACATCTCCACCGCCTCGTCTCCGCGATGACTATTTCCCAGATTCGCTGTCAGAGTGCCACCGTCGTGCGCCATGCCACCGGTTGACGCCGTCCGGGTTGCTTCACCCCTCGTCCCTTCGATCTCTATGCCGCTCTCCTCCAACCACCGAGCCTCGCCGGCGCTAGCATGGTGAGTCTTGTCCTTCTTCTTCCCTCCCTCGTGTCTCTTCCCCTCTCCTCTCTATCACTTTCGCTCTCTACTTGCCTCTCTCTCCCCTTTGCCTCTTTATTCTTCTCATTACCTTCTCGTCTCACTCGACTCTCTCTTCAACGATTGAGTTGAGAATGGGAGGTCAGCTGAAGACACCCCAATTCTCTGCGTGTGTTATTAATAAAGTTGCTATTATTATTTTATCATCATTAGTATTGCTAATTCAATAGGGATTTTGGGTTACATTTTGGACTGAGGTTTCAATCTGAGCTTTAGCCCATTAGTAAAAATTCTTTCAAAAGAAATTAGTTAACTGCTAGCATTGTTTTGGGCTTGGGACTAGAATGGGCCTTTGGGGTTATTCTGTTGGATTTATTATATTGGGCTGAGCCCAGTTTTAATATGTATATATTGATAGTAGTATATATTTATAGTATATGTATATATAAACAAATAATATATGTGTGTACATATGTATGGTATATTTATACAGGGTATATGGTTTATAAATATAATATTTTGTTACTAGTAATACTATGGATACTCTTAGTATTACCCTTACAATAATATATATACCTTTGGGCCCTTATGTTAGGGCCTTAAGCCTATTACTAATTTTGGGTCAAATTACTATATGGGAATTTTGGGTTATAATAAATTGTATTGGGCCTTGAGCCCTACTTATCATTTGGTTTTTATATAAAATGTGACTAATTCCTTGGGCTAAATATTGGGAATTGTATAAGGGCTTAAATAGTGTCGGGCTTTAAGATTATTTAGTATTTGAGCTTTTATAAAAGTTATAAGTATTTCTATATAAATCATATGTATTTTCAATTGAACTTTTTTTATAGAGAAAGTATTCTAAAAAGGGGGATTTACAAATACTTTTAAAACTAAAATATTATTTTTAGGAATTAAATGGATATTTCCTTGACAATATTTCTAAAATAAGTCTTATATGTATTATTTATATGTTCACCTTAGATTATTAATCTTGAATGCGACTATTATAGTCATTTCCTATTTCTTGATTATAATATTGTGTCAAACTATGATTTTGGACTTCCATATACTAAATTAGGCTATTTGGACTATTCTGGACTTAATAAAACTGCCTGTACCGTCATATAGGACTATCTTATGGTGCATAACATAGTTACCTATTTCATGTTGAGACGTTCGTGTTGCGCACGTTGACTCCAACCAAATTGAGGCGAGTGCATTCTCTGATAATTTTTGTTTATGGTATTTTCTATGTTTCGTGTATTTAGTGTAGATATCTTTGAACTCTCGATACACTAGTTACATGGATTGGTATTTCCGGATCCCGTGATGAGATGTTATTTTTGTACATCTGGTATACCTTGGGCAAGCCTTGTTATTGTTCTTGTGCATTATATAGGCACCGATTTCTGAGAGGATTAGTTACCTTCTCAGAGTGTCACATGTCATACTGTACCATGGTTGGATCCACTATACCAGTCGGGGGTAGGGAGTATTAGTGTAGATATGTGGTCAATATCCTCCTTGTGCATGTATTGTTCTTTGTGAGTGTTAATCATCCATCTCACGTATGATTAACCAGGCCACAAAATCTTGTGCAAGTTCCCAAGCCGGCCATATGTTGAAGCTAGTGCTCACTCACATAGATAGTACGAATTTCTGACTCTTGTACATGATATAATCTGTTTTACTGTTGTTGCTCTTGTTTACAGTTTTACCATGCCATACTACTTTCATGTACACTTTACTTATTTTCGCATATTCTCTCTATTTACTATTACATAGCCCATATCATTTACTGGAACTATTGTTGGAAATATACTTCGCTCTAATCCTGACTGGATAACTATTTTTTTAGGTAATGTTATACCCCATACCTTGCACTTCATGATGACAGATTTTTCGATGTTCCATTTGCTGTAAGTTGATTTCTGGGAGCTCTAGGCCATTATCTCTTTATTTAGATTATGTTTTGGTTATCAGATTTATCTCCGATACATTATTGTCATAGATGACTATTTGTAGGCTCTGTTTGATTCAATGTTATTGTTAGCTTCTGTTCATATCTTCCTTAGCTATTTATGATGTGATTTGAGTACTTATGGTTTTATGGATCAAATGTTGTAGATATTTATTGGGTACTTGACAGCGTTCTACCACCGATACAGCGGCATAGGCTGGGCGTAGCCCACGCACTCATGTCCGAATATCCGGGTGCGGGTCCATGCAGGTCAATCTTTTCAACTAATGCGAAGTCGTGGTAGTACTTAGGCTTAGCCGTACTATTGCGAGCCTACCCTAGGATAAGGATTTGAGACATAGAATATTTTGGAAGTTTGGGTACTCAATCACATATTAGGACTCATTGAGAGATTCTTAGGATGACCCCCTGAGAATCTCACTCTAAATCCTATTTCGAAATATGTTTCCACTTGTTTCCGTCTACTCTTCCTTGTTCATTGATTGAATCTTGGTGTTCGTTGTTGACTTTGATTTTGTATCGAGTTAAATTTTATGTACTAAATTAAGGTATATTCAGATGACATCTTTGATGGGGACAATGTGAAAGATAAATGTTTGTTTTAGTTATGGAGTCTAGAGTTTATCACAGCCATACTAGCTGGCATGACAAAAACATAGAGCCTGATTTGGGGTATACTTATCTTAGTTATGGATTTTAGAATTTCTCGCAGCCATGCCGGTTGGCGTGGTGGAAATTCTAGATAACATAATTATAGGGTATATACCTTAGTTATGGACTCTATCGTTTGTTGCAGCTATGCTTACTGGCGTAGAGAAAATTCTGAGTGACATGATTTTAGGTAGACGTATATGGTTATCAGATCATATCTTAAATTGGTTCACTCCGTTATGACCAGATGAGCAAAAATAATTTCTAACATCATTTTTTTCGTCTTATTATCTCTGTCCTACTTACATCCATCAAATTATCTCATATCTAAATCTGTTTGCTACACTTTGAAATCTTTTGAATTCTTGTATCTCTTTTCTTGGAAAAGGTCGAGGAAATATCGTAATCATCACTGGTAGGAATATAGAGCATTGGACATTTAGATAGAATTAAGATATGACTGAGATTAGAAATAAAAAGAGACCGGTAGTATCAGTTTAAAAACGATTACACTAGAGAATTATTTTGAGTATGGATTATTTTGGAAAGAACGTAGGAGAATTTTGAGTAAAAAGAACATTATAATATATATTAATGGTTAAAACTGTAATATTTTGTAGATGTATTTTAGAACTGACGAGGATATTCGAGGCCAATTTGTTTTTGAGAACTTGGATATTTTTAGGATACTGATTCTTGGGATATTACATTATAGAATTAAGACTAAATACTGAAATTAGGAATCCAAATACATGGAAGGAAGCTTATCACTACATGCGGTAATGACATGAAATTGAACAAAGATTGGTAAGAAAATGATTATGAACCAGAAGAACACAAACATTTTTGAGTTATAGGAAAATCTAGAGACTATGTGGAAATCCTTAAGTTTAAGAAGGATAATATTTGAAGGTATAGGTTGGAGGAAATATGAAGGTTAATTTTTAAGTAAGGAATTTATATATAATACTAAAGGTGGTCTCAGACTTTGAATAATATAAGGGGTATAACTTGAATGAATGTTCAAGGATTTCTATAAACCCTGATTCAAGGATTTCAGATCTAAGATAAAGACAAGATAGAGGAATTTGGACTTCAAGATGACTAAGTTGATAATGGGCAAATTGAGGAGTTATAACAAATAGTATGCTTCATGGGCACTGCCTTCGGAATAAGGTCAAGCCTATAATATTTATAGAAATGTTCAATCTTCATGACCGAAGATTTGATTTTTGGTAGTGGTCGTATCAAGGGTTGATTCTCACGATTGAAGATCATGATTTTGTAGTGGTACGTTTGGGCTTGTCAGATAAAGATACAAATTGGCACTACAAAAATTTGTCACATTAGCAACGTTTCAAAACGTCGCTAACCTCGGTGAAAACGTCGCTAAACTAATTTAGTGACGTTTAGGGCAACGTTTTGGGAACGACAAAAAAAACGTGTCGCTAAACGAGAAAACGTCGCAAAACGTCGCTAGGGCAACGTTATTTGGCGACGTTATTAACGTCGCTAATTAGCGACGTTATTTGCGACGTTTTAACGTTGACGCTAATTAGCGACGTAAAAGGCGACGTTACCGTGTGGTCGCCGTTTAGCGACACTATTGCGACGTTTTGGCGACGACGTGCTGACATAAGATTTGGTGCCACGTGTTGCCACGTCAGCATCAAGCGACGCTTTTAGCGACATTTATTAACGTCGCTACTGTTTAGCGACGAATTTTAACGTCGCTAAAAACGTCGCTAAGTTAAAAAAAATAAAAAAATAGGTTCCAGAATGCAAATGGAGCTGGAGCCTGAGCCAACATACAGAATACAAAATACAAAATACAGAATCCAATCCCTGGGTTCGCCGACCCCCTCGGTGGAACACTCAACACCGGCACGCATAATACATTCCAGAATATACAAAAATATAAAGAAAATATACTATCCGCAACGAACAATGTCAATATATAATATCCTCAACAAACCAAATCAATATCCGCAAATACGTACAAACTCAGTATCATCAACGAAAAAACTGAATATCCCCAAATACGTACAAAGTCAAAATACAAAATACAGAATCCAATCCCTGGGTTCGCCAAAAATACAAAAACAAAGATTGACACACAGTACTAATTCATATGTGTTTTAAGTGTGAGAACGGATGGCTCAGAACACAACCCAAAATTCATTCTAGCATACATTAGTGTGAATCATCTATGTTCTGTACATATGGTGTAGTATACGTTCTTATCAAATCTAGTATCTAGTATCTGAAGAATGGAACAGAATCAAGATGAACTCACATAATGTAATACTAAAATATCATCTACTGCTATATAAGATATAGTGATAGGTTGTCGTATCATCAACTTCATCTACGACTACATAGTTACATGAGCTAGTCGTCACGAAACGTCGCTATGACGTCGCTAATAGCGACTAATTTAGCGATGTTAGTATGAACGTCGGTAAATTCTAATTATATTCCCCCACCAATTCATTTTCCCCCATTTTACTCTCTCACTCTCTCTCCTCCCCCCTCCGGCGCTCTCACTCTCTCCGGCACTCTCACAGTACTAATTCATATCTATTTATGTGTGAGAACGGATGGCTCAGAACACAACCCAAAATTCATTCTAGCATACATTAGTGTGGATCATTATGTTCTGTACATATGGTGTAGTTTATGTTCTTATCGTATCTAGTATATGAAGAATGTAACAGAATCAAGATGAACTCACATAATGTAATACTAAGACATCATCTACTACTATATAAGATATAGTAATAGGTTGTCATATCATCATTGCCGAGGGATGAGGGTCGGAGGACAGTCAACTTTATCTACGACTATATAGTTTCTGCCTCGCCAATCGAATGGCTGTAGGGACTATGTCCTGATCACCATGTCGTACCGTAGATTAATGCAAATGGAGCTGGAGCCAAAATACAGAATCCAAAATACAAAATACAGAATCCAATCCCTGGGTTCGCCGAAAATACAAAAAACAAAGATTGACACACAGTTCTAATTCATATGTGTTTTAAGTGTGAGAACGGATGGCTTAGAACACAACACAAAATTCATTCTAGTATACATTAGTGTGAATCATCTATGTTCTGTATATATGGTGTAGTATACGTTCTTATCGAATCTAGTATCTGAAGAATGTAACAGAATCAAGATGAACTCACATAATGTAATACTATAATATCATCTACTACTATATAAGATATAGCGATAGGTTGTCGTATCATCATTATCGAGGGATGAGGGTCGGAGGACAGTCAACTTCATCTACGGCTTCATAGTTACATGAGCTAGTCCTCGCGAAACGTCGCTATGACGTCGCTAATAGCGACTAATTTAGCGACGTTAGTATGAACGTCGCTAAATTCTAATTATATTCTCCCACCAATTCATTTCCCCCAATTTTACTCTCTCACTCTCTCTCCTCCCCCTCCGGCGCTCTCACTCTCTCCGGCACTCTCACAGTACAAATTCATATCTATTTAAGTGTGAGAACGGATGGCTTAGAACACAACCCAAAATTCATTCTAGCATACATTAGTGTGGATCATTATGTTCTGTACATATGGTGTAGTATATATTCTTATCGTATCTAGTATCTAAAGAATGTTACAGAATCAAGATGAACTCACATAATGTAATACTAAGACATCATCTACTACTATATAAGATATAGTGATAGGTTGTCATATCATCATTGCCGAGGGATGAGGGTCGGAGGACAGTCAACTTTATCTATGGCTACATAGTTTCTGCCTCGCCAGTTGAATGGCAGTAGGGACTATGTCCTGATCACTATGTCGTACCGTAGATTAATACAAATGGAGCTGGAACCAAAATACAGAATCCAAAATACAAAATACAGAATCCAATCTCTGGGTTCGCCTAAAATACAAAAACAAAGATTGACACACAGTTCTAATTCATATGTGTTTTAAGTGTGAGAACAGATGGCTCAGAACACAACCCAAAATTCATTCTAGCATACATTAGTGTGAATCATCTATGTTCTGTACATATGGTATAGTATACGTTCTTATCGAATCTAGTATCTAGTATCTGAAGAATGTAACAGAATCAAGATGAACTCACATAATGTAATACCAAAATATCATCTACTACTATATAAGATATAGTGATAGGTTGTCGTATCATCATTGTCGAGGGATGAGGGTCGGAGGACAGTCAACTTCATCTACGACTACATAGTTTTTGCCTCGCCAGTCGAATGGCTGCAGGGACTATGTCCTGATCACCATGTCGTAGTCCAATACAATCCAGAGATTGACACAGTACTAATTCATATATGTAGTCCAATACAAATAGTCTAATACAAAAACAACCCAATACAAATAGTCTAATACAAATAAGTACTAATAGCTAATGAGAACCACGCAGCTCACGCAAACGCTCAGTGATACGATCATGCAACCACCTCGAATAAGTGGGATCGACGACGGCAGGAGAGATGTAGTCCCTTGCAAGTGCTGCATGAATAGAACTCCTGGTCTCACTAACTACCGGTGCTGGATGAATAGAACTCTCGGTCTCACTAGCTACCGGTGCCACTTCCTCCTTAATAGTAGGAGGAGCCACCTCAGCATTCACTGTTTCCCTCAAACGACGTGCCGCTCCTCGGGTCATGGGTGCCATCTGGTAAGATCGATATTCACAAATAATATAATTGTAACATAAGCAAGCTAACTTAAGAAACCATCATGTAATTTGAGTATATTTTCAAAAGCAGATAAAGTACAAAAAATTTGATTTTTTGCCAAGTGTGAGAATGGATGGCTCAGAACACAACCCGAAATTTATTCTAGCATACATTAGTGTGAATCATCTATGTTCTGTACATATGGTGTAGTGTATGTTCTTATCGTATCTAGTATCTAAAGAATGTAACATAATCAAGATGAACTCACATAATGTAATACTAAGACATCATCTACTACTATATAAGATATAGTGATAGGTTGTCATATCATCATTGCCGAGGGATGAGGGTCGGAGGATAGTCAACTTTACCTACGGCTACATAGTTTCTGCCTTGCCAGTCGAATGGCTGCAGGGACTATGTCCTGATCACCATGTCGTACCATAGTTTCTGCCTCGCCAGTCGAATGGCTGCAGGGACTATATGTCCCGATCACCATGTTACCAATTAACCAACCAACAAAACTACTTGTTACAAATATCAGCACTATCGGTGCGTTCGAATCGGAGTATCACATTTTTCGGTGTCGAAAAACAAATAATTATTACTAAATTATCAGATTTTTTGGCACTATCGGTGCCCCTGACCAAGCCCCCCTACACCACCCCTAACCCGAACCCTAACCCTCCCCTCCTCCCTGCTCCCCTCCCCCAGCCGCCCCCATCCCCCCTGCTCCCCTCCTTCAGCCGCCCACACATACCCACCCCTAACCCAAACCCTACCCCTAGCTCCCCTCCCCCAGCCGCCCTCGTCCCCCGTGCCCCACCCCCAGCCACCCCCCATTCCCCCCCGAACCACCCGCATCCCCCCTGCCCCTTCCCCCGAGCCACGTGCACCCCCAACCACCAACAACCAAAATAGCCGGAGAGAGAGAGAGAGAGGGAGGGAAAGAGTACCACGTACCGGAGAGAGTGAGAGTTGCCGGAGAGAGTGAGAGCGCCGGAGGGGGGAGAGAGAGAGTGAGAGAGTAAAATGAGAGAAAATGAACCCTAACTCGGACCCTAACCCTGGCTCCCCTCCCCCAGTCGCCCTCGTCCCCCCTACCCCACCCTCTCCAGCTACCCCCCACCCACCCCCCAACCACCCACATCCCCCCTGTACCTCCCCCCGAGCCACTCGCACCCCCCAACCACCAACAACCAAAATAGCCGAGGAGAGAGAGAGAGAGAGAGAGAGAGAGAGAGGGAGGGAGAGAGTCACGTACTGGAGAGGGAGGAGAGTCGCCGTAGAGAGTGGGAGTCGTCGGAGAGAGTGAGAGCGCCGGAGAGAGTGAGAGCGCCGGAGGAGGGAGGAGAGAGAGTGAGAGAGTAAAATGGGGGGAAATAAATCGGTGGGGGGGATATAATTAGAATTTAGCGACGCTATCACTAATAGTCGCTATTAGCGACGTCAGAGCGACGTTTCGCGACGACTAGATCATGTGATTAATATTCGTCGTTGTTACGTCGCTTAGGTCGTCGCTAGTATCGACTATTAGCGACGTTTAGACAAAACGTCGCTAATGTACACAATTTAGCGACGTTAATCGAACGTTGCTAAATATATGTCGCCAATTGAGCTGATTTTTGTAGTGTAGAAATGATGATCGGAGAAGCTTGGTAGCAGTCGAAGCAGAGTAAGATGATTACCTTAACTTCCTTCTACAATTCATATCTTTTGATTTCCCTATCCTTAAACCATTCCCTAAATTTCAATATTGCTAAATTTTAATCCCCTTTGATCACGACCAATCGACTTTGGTCATCTCCTTTATCGTGCCAATATTCTTTATCCTTGATCGTACTCAATTAAATTAAATTCAATCGTGACCTGGATTTCCATCAATTTATTGCTCGAGCATAGACTACAATTATATTCTTCATCATATCTAAATATTGTTTTAAACAAGGTTAGACTGACCTTATCTTTGATCGTGATGAATTTCGTTATGATAATGTTTGGATTTTAACCCTCATGCCTAAACTTTTTTCTGACCATGATTTGATTTCATGATTATACCTAAAATTTTCATATTTAGTCATGCCTAGATAACCTGGCATGACTAGATGACTTGATTCCCATGGTCGTGATTTTAACGATCATGACTATACGTATTAATTTTACCACTGAATCGTGCCTAAATTTTTTGATCCTTGATCATGATTATCAGATTTGGTTATGAACTTAGTCGTGTTAGAATCCAGATTTTGACCATGTCTGAATAAACCTTTACATCATGGCTAAATCTCGATCCTATAGTCGCTTGTGCTTAGATTTCATTCCTGAATCATGCCTACGTTTTAATCTTCTTTGTAGCTTTATCCTTGATCGTGCCTAAATAATTTTAATGATTCCAAATTCTTAAGCACGTCCAAGCCTTGATTCTACTCGTGATCAAGTGGTTTTGATTCTTAGCAATTGATCGTGCCAAACATTTGATTATTCTTAATGATGTCCAAACGCATCGTTTTTGTATGTGATTGTACCTAGATCCTATTAATCGTTCTATACCTAGATTTTGTTCTAACTTGATCATAATTGAACGATTTCGGTTCTCCTAATCGCGACTTCGCATTTAAATAATTTGTATTTATTTCTGATCGTGCCTAAAATGACTTGAGTTATTTCTAAGACCGTGCCTATATAATATTGTCCATATTTCGATTCCATCATGCCAAAATCATTATTTGTGCCTAAGTGATTTTGAAATTGATTATCTTGATCGTACCAAACTTATCATTCTTTGATCGTGCCTAAGTTATTGACTAAACTCTTAATCATGTTTCGATCCCGTGGCAACCTTAAATTTTGAGGACAAAATTTCTTTAAGGAGGGTAGATTTGTAACCTCTATTAACCAAATTTTTGGATTTTTTTCAAAATTTTATATATTTTTTCTTTCTTTCTTTCGAATTTTTTAAATCTTTGAAATCGTGGATTTTAATATGAAATATATTTTCGATCGTAATATGCTATTGGTACTCTTGGTTGGTCATTGGTTTTGTAAAAACTATTTTATGTGAGATTTTTACCCTAATTGAATTGCCTGTTCATTTCGAGAAAACCTATAAGTTATAAATATTTATTTTTATATAAAGAAAATATTTGTAAAGTTATGATTTGTAAATAGAAATATTTTATTACTAATTATTTTAGTCTTAAAGGTTTTCGATAATTGGTTGGTTATTCGATTCTCCTCGTATCGGGCTAAGACCATTCCGGTCCTAGTTCTAGCCTACCAAGATAGGACTTGGATTGTGGGCTAGGTTTTGGTTTTAGCTAATATTTTAGTAGCTAAATTGTAATTAGCTAATAACTAATTAACTAGTTGTTAATATCTATAATTAGCTAGTGATTAATTAGTAATAATTAATTAATTGTTAGCGGTTAGCAATAATGTTAGTAGTTAGTATTTTTTTACTATTTTTTTTCCTACTTCTATTACGTTTACAAGTATGCCATTAGGGTTTTCCACTCTACCCTATAAATATGGGAACTCCCAATATTTTATAACCTAGAAATTTCCTAAAAAAAATTTATATCCACCACTCCCTCTATAGCAGATCCACAACCACTGCCTCCTCTGCCTTAGCCCCGCCGACCGTCGCCGGAGTCCCGCCATTGCCACCAGCACCCTTCTCTTCTCCCTGTCTATTGGCCATCACCATTCTACCACACCATCATTGTAGCCTTCCCGGGCAACTTGGCCAGCGCCCCACTGCTACCATATCCCAGCCATCCACCGATGTGTCAATGCCAAACCACTACTATTGCAGCCAACAACCACCTACACCCCCGTCATCACCACCACGATACCACCAGTGTCACTACCGACACTACCCAAAAGAGCCACGGTACCACCACCTATAGTCGCCACTTCGGCGAAACCCGAGCCACCCTCTGGCCGACATACCGAGCATGAGCCATCACCACTACTACCATCCCGTCCCCTCCTCCCTATCGTGCTCCTCCAGTCGCCCAGCACCTCCTATGCCACCGTGAGCACCACCATAGCCATCATCCATATACATCACCTTCCTGACCACCCCTCCATCCTTCGCAGAACAGCTACGGTCGACTTCCTTCTCTGCTACTAGCTGACCCCCACTACCAATATCCACCACCGCTACCAGATCTTAACCTCCGGCCTCTCTTCCATTCTAGCCTCCACCGCCACATACATCAAGCTACCACTACCGCCACTATACAAACCACCAAAACCATAAAAACCCAACTCACCTGTGACCGTTGCCATCCTTCGTGCGCCTCCTCTACGTCGCTCGAGGCCTATGGCCGAGCCAGATCTGCCACCAACATGTCTCCACTGCCTGTCTCCGCGACGACCGCCGTATTTCCCCAGATCCGCTATCGGAGCACCACCGTCGTGCGCCAAGCCACCGGATCGGCGATCGACGTCGTCCGGGTTGCGTCACCACTCGTCTCTTCGACCTCCACGCCGCTAGCTCTCCTCCGACCACCGAGCCTCGCCGGCGCCAGCATGATGAGTCTTATCTTTCTTCTCCCCTCCCTCGTGTCTCTTCCCCTCTCCTTTCTATCACTCTCGCTTCCTCCTTGCCTCTCTCTCCCCTTCGCCTCTTTATCCTTCTCCTCACCTTCTCGTCTCACTCGTCTCTCTCTTCAACGAATGAGTTAATAATGGAAGGTTAGCTGAAGACCCCCCAATTCTTTGCGTGTGTTATTAATAAAGTTGCTATTATTATTTTATCATCATTAGTATTGCTAATTAAATAGGGATTTAGGGTTACATTTTGGACAGAGGTTTCAATCTGGGCTTGAGCCCATTAGTAAAAATTCTTTCAAAAGAAATTAGTTAACTGCTAGCACTGTTTTGGGGTTGGGACTAGAATGGGCCTTTGGGGTTATTCTGTTGGATTTATTATATTGGGCTGAGCCCAGTTTTAAAATATACATATTGATGGTAGTATATATTTATAGTATATGTTTTTGAAGACCCCCCAATTCTCTGCGTGTGTTATTAATAAAGTTGCTATTATTATTTTATCATCATTAGTATTGCTAATTCAATAGGGATTTAGGGTTACATTTTGGACAGAGGTTTCAATCTGGGCTTGAGCCCATTAGTAAAAATTATTTCAAAAGAAATTAGTTGACTGCTAGCACTGTTTTGAGCTTGGGACTAGAATGGGCCTTTGGGGTTATTCTGTTGGATTTATTATATTGGGCTGAGCCAAGTTTTAGAATATACATATTGATGGTAGTATATATTTATAGTATATGTATATATAAACAAATAATATATGTGTGTACATATGTATGGTACATTTATACAGGGTATAAGGTTTATAAATATAATATTTTGTTACTAGTAATACTATGGATACTCTTAGTATTACCCTTATGATAATATATATACTTTTAGGCCCTTATGTTAGGGCCTTAAGCCTACTACTAATTTTGGGTCAAATTACTATATGGGAATTTTGGGTTGTAATAAATAGTATTGGGCCTTGAGCCCTACTTATCATTTGGGTTTTATATAAAATGTGACTAATTCCTTGGGCTAAATAATGGGAATTGTATAAGAGTTTAAATAGTGTTGGGCTTTAAGATTATTTGGTATTTGAGCTTTTATAAAAGTTATAAGTATTTCTATATGAATCGTAAAATTTCTATATAAATCATATGTATTTTCAATTGAACTTTTATATAGAGAAAGTATTCTAGAAAGGGGGATTTACAAATACTTTTGAAAGTAAAATATTATTTTTAGGAATTATGTAACACCCCAGTCCCAAAATAGTTAGGACTAAGTACGTAAACATGCCAGTTGTATACATACGAAGTATACTCCAATGTATGGAACCCCATATGTATACATAAGCTGTAAAATGCAGTAAAACCATGATAACTAAATCTCATCCACAACAATAAAGAATAATATTATAAACAACTCAAAAATTTGTCATTTATATATGTAGTTGGGCGGAGACAAATCCACTACCAACCAATTTAAAGAAAAAAAGATATATAAGGAAATAATCGATAAAATAGCAAGACGAACCAAGAGCAATCATCCTCGAAGAAATGGAGAAGATCACGGCCTTGGCTAGAACACCTACGAAAAGTCACAAAGCACACACCTGGAGAGATAACCAGGTCCTCAGAGGGACGTAACAAGATACATAAAGAATATGCCATATAATCTGTGATATATAATAGAGAGTAAAAGGGGATGCATGCAATAGGGTGCCTACCAATTCTACAGTAAAAATGTAGTTAAGAACAAACCTTCAATGCATGGACACTCTGGCTCAGGTGCAAGAACTCAGGTATGGTCCCATCAGGATACCAGGGACCTCAAAGCATAACATTCCTCGAATGTCAAAGGCCAGCAGGAAATCAGGTATCTAGATCCAGGATCGTATCTCTAGTGGAGATAACCGACAATAATAGGAAAGTGCATACGTGGCCCATGCGTTAAGGAACTGTTCTCCCCATCTAATGCCTAGTAAGGTCACATCCATGACTCATAGAAACCTCTAGTAACTTCCAAGTCTACTAGCATGCAATTCTATTGGCAGTTACTCCTAACCGTCGCACGTCTCATACGTATCGGTGGCCGGCCGACTACGCGAGTACGTGTCCTACATGTGACTCACATCACGTGATAAAGTATGTGTCAAGGCCGTATGAGATATACCAATATCTCATCAACAAAGGGGTGGTCACTAGACTAAGTCAAAGCAAGAAAAATAAATAAAAGCGAGAAAAACGACCGACAAAGTCGCTTGCACCTACGTATGACTTGGACGCACAGTTTTATAATATCAACAAATAAGAAATACTAAAAATAACAACTAAAATAAGAATATACTAATCACAGAGTAAGGTGGCAAAGTATCTTGCCTGATTCTGCGCTGTGAATATGAAACGCCGCTCCCGCGTCCACGCCTCGACGCTCCTAGATAATTAATTACTAGATTAATTCACTACTTACGAAACTTACGATACGAATTAATTAGTCAAAGTAATGTACTAAAATTATATTCAATCTCTCGTGGAACCATTTAGATCCATACAATCACACACAGGTTCCACGAGACATCGAAACACGGTTTTAGGGTTTCTAACTTTTAATTAGTCGGTTATGCCCCTACTTCAATAACATATTTAAAATCACAAAAAAATCATAAAAATACTATTTAAACTAATTTTCTACAAATTTATCTCTAAAATTCTAGAATTGATATTTCTAAAGACATTTATGACTGGTTGATTACTAAGTCAGCTAATCTACCCGAAACTCGCCCGAAACATAGTTAATGACTAAAAATTGCTAAAATAACCAAAAATATATTTTAAACAGCAAAAAAATACTTTATTTTACAGAAATATATCAGAGGTACAAGGGTGCTTTATACTACAAGTTTGGGACATTCTAGGTCAGCTGGTTACCCGAAATTAGCTAGTTTTGACCTACAATTTTCTCGACCAGATTTGAGTTGCTAAAATCGTGAAAAAATAGTTAAAAATCCTAATTTATGTATATGAGCACACATATAATTCAGTTTCGAGAATAGGCACCAATAACTCATAGTTCCTTCACAATGGGGTTAATTTTGATCCTACCGAAACTTGAATATTACGCTTATATTTCATGAAACCTTTATGGATGATTATACATAATAAAATCCATCAAAATATGAGTTCTACAGATTTAATAACATATTTTCTACAGAATTTTAGTAAGGGTTTGAGATGGAAAGATTAGGATTTCTTACCAAAGGTCCTTGCTAGAGAGGTTGTGACGACTTTTCCTCGCCAAAGCTCCAACCTTTCTCGCTATCCTTGCTTGCAAATCCTCTTTTGGTGAGTATGGAAGGGTTGGCAACGGCTATAGATGGTTGGATGGAAAAGATGGAGTTTTTAGGGTTTGTTTTGAGGGGTTGGGTGGATGTATGGTGGAGGAGATGAGTTTTTATGAAGGATGGAGAGATGTGCATTGGACAAGATGATGTATGGAGGCTATGGGGGAAGAAGTGCTACAAAAAATATGGAGAGGGAAAGGGGTGGTCGGCTATGGAGGTGGAAAGAAAGGAGGAATTAAGTTAGGGTTAGGGTTTGGGCTAAGTTGATGTATATATATGGGCTTTATTGGGTTGCATGTATGAAAAGGTGTGGGAATCCTTTTCCTATGGGGTGTTCGGCCATGGGGGGGTTGCTTGGCCGAAATCTATGGTGGGGGTCCACTATGGCATGATTTGGTTGTTTGGTGAGTTGGCTAATTGATTGGATTGGGGATTTAAAAAGGTCTTTCCTAATATAGAACTAATTAATTCTATCTATGGAATTCAATCCAAATCTGAATTAAATACAAATATATGTAATTATTAATATTTATTAATGCCCAACATGCCTACATAGGGTTGGGTTTGGCTTGGAAGAGGTTTAGGAAGGTTTGGTGCAACTGGGTCTCCTAAAAAGTCATAAAGGCTTTCTTAACTAATTAATTAAATTAAAAATATAACTTGTGCCATAATTTGAATGGTAAACATGCAAGAGACTACAGTATGACCATGGCATTCCTAACATGGCTAGCATGCTAGTTAAAGCACCCGACTATGCTAGACATGCCATACTTTCTAGTCGTCTTGCATATTCAAACTCAACCATGGCTATAGTCTTTTTATATAATATAAATAAGATAAAAAATAAACTAAAATTAAATAAAATCCAAAAAAATAATTTAAATATTCTTTTAAATTTTTGAGGGATTTTACATCCTAACCAACTTATGACAATTTTGTCCTCGAAATTAAAAATAATCATAATATCAAGAATGCGAGATTTTGTACGCTCAATTTTTGAATGGATGGAGGGGTGGTTGTCATAGGAATCCCAATTGAACTCATATTCTATAAGATGGGGTATGCTTCCTTCCAGACTCTACCCAACTTATAGAAGTTGGCTGCCCATAAAGATCGTCATCATTACAATACTTTGAGGGGGACAATTTCTAGGAAGGGGCACGAGAATAATGGACACTTTTGACCGCAGTCTTGGATTCTAAGTGAGCCTTGATAACACCATGACGTTCTTGGTCAATAACAACTATAAGAAAGTTACTACAATTAAACATTGTCACTCTAGGGGTCATGCTTCTGACAAGCTGGTAGCGACCTCTTGTTTGAATATACTAAGGTGTGTCGGTTCAGAAGGATTCGTTTTACGTCTAAATGGGAAACTAAGAAGTGAGCTTGAAAACTTATGAAAGAAAAATTTATGGCCAAGTGATGAGAATCGATGATAATTAAAGAACCCAGGCTATAGAATATGATTAGGCAAGTGTTTTAAAAACTCTAAGTCATAACGACTAATATGTGTGGGCTGATGTTTGGTGTTGTGTAGGAGGCATGTACTGGCTTGTTAGAAGGCATACGTCATAGGTGTGCTACGTCTTGCATAGATCTTAAGTATTCAGTTTAGTTAAGGGAATGGGTCGATATTTGCATAGGTGAAATCGAATAGATCGAATTTGGGTCTCTATGGTTTGTTTTGAGGAAACAATGTGTCATACACGTGGTGTAATTTAAATGGAGCACTGGAAAGTTCGTTTGTGTGGGACATGTATGTCATGTGAGTAGCATGACTAGTCTAGTTCGTGAGTGTGAACTTTGTCGAAAGGAAAAGGCTAGTGTTGTGCTTCAATTATCAAAATCACGGTCGAGGGTATCAAATGATACGAATATGGGTCGACGTTATGAACCATTGAATTATTAGTCTAATTGGAACCAATCATTTCCAACCACTTGCTAATTCCAAAATCATATGTTTCTTAGAGAGGCTTGCGATCTATTTGCCTCAAAAATTTTGCTCTTGATTTAAACAAAAAATGATTCTATGATTGACTTGAAGAATTTAGATTGCAATCTGTTACCGTAGTTGTCTAAACGCACGAGCAAAGGGATATAAAATGCAAAATAAAAGATCGTTTTATAAATTCAAAACAGACGGAAGAACGGTCACGATTGTAATCCCATTCTGAGAGGTAGAGTATAATAAGTTCAATGTTCTACCCAACTTATAGAAGTTGGTTAATCGGGGAAAGCACCGTAATAGGGCTTCTAAGAAGGTCAAATTTCAAGGAGGTATATGGAAGTATGAGGTATTTCCAATCATAGTCACATACTCTATAGGAAGTCTAGGTATTATCTATTTAATATGGCCCATATATTAACCATGTTTGGTCAAGACAGTATAAGAGGTCTTGGTCAAGTATATCCGGAAGCAAGTTGGTACTGAGAGATGCATAACATAGGTTACGAAGAGATGTAGTTACGAAATCTATGGAAGGAGAATTAGTGAGCCAAGAGGTGGGGCCAACATAATAGGGGTGAGGGCCTATTTCATCAAGTTTGCTTTTATAGTCCCAATATGGCGATGGGCTATGATGGGTTTAACTGAGTCTATATAGATTTCCTAATTGGACTTCAATCTTTAATTGCATGAACTTTATATTTTAATCTATAGTGGCTGGACAAAATTTCATAGAATTTTAAACCATCCCTATTATGTTAGGGTAATGTAGAATAGGTTCAAATTCAAGTGGTTGGGCAAATTTCCCGTCGGGTTGGTAGAATAGGTTCTGTAAGTCATGAGATGCACCTTCCGTGACTTTTGTGTTTAAGTAGCACACGAGGCCTCTATTGAGTGGCACACTAGTGGCATGTGCATAGAGGGCTTCGAGTAGATCACAACCATATATTGGGCCAAAAGATTTGAGTCAGGGTTGGATCTCTAACTGCAGTCGGAAAGTACATCGGTGTTATGGTAAGGGTTATCGCTGGTCCCTTTTAACCTGAAAGTCGTATCATAATAATAGAGTGCAAGAAGATGTGTTTGAGTGGGATATGATATGTCTACTTGAAGGTGGACTCGTTTGAGTTTTGTATATAAATTTTGTTGGAAGGTAACAGCTAGTATTACACTCCAAATATCAAAGTCACGGTAAGGGACACCAAAAGATCTAAAAAGAAAGTGGGAGTTCACGAGTCACTAATTTACCATCCTAGTGAGAACCAATTTACCTTAATCATTCGGTGATCCCCAAATTACTAAAAGTAAGAATGGCCTACAATCTATTCACTCTAGAGACTAGGATATGGTTTTAGGAATAATGAGGTTAGAAATATTTGAGTCGCGACATCGTACCTTGACCTTTGGTAATAATAAGTCACGATGCAATCGATAACATGATAGGGTAGTTGTGAATCTGTTTCGAGGATCGTACCCTGAGTCCTAATAAATGGAAATGATCGCGTATAGTGGTACCTGAGTCGATAAGATGGAATGACCCGCTTGTCCATGGTATACGAGAGTTTATCGGTGGGATAACGAACTCTAAAGCACGTCATGGGAAAGATCTCTAACTACTAAGTCGTGAATTTCTATTTGTGTCAAACCTGCCAGACTATAGTCACAAGAGTTCTAGAGGTATTGAATGTAGTGCTCATGCATCACTTGTTGATTACTAATACAACATAATGAAGGGGCGTCATGCTACAGATTTTGGCTAAGTTGGTGAATGTGTTGTTCTAATACTAAGTCACTTCTTTGATAATAGAATTTTGTACCTAGAGTAACATCTGTTGAATCTCTAATCTTGGAATGGGTGTCTACCACAGTCCTTGCAATACTTGTCCTTGTTTTGGTCTATTCTTCTCTGTCTAAACTGTGGGGGCCTAGTCAAGTAAGGTTTGAGTTAAGGCATACGGGTTGCTAGTTAAGCCAAGAATCAAGATGAATATTTGGAGACTCACAATAATTGATTCCTAGAGATTAGATAGTCTCCTAGGTTTGTGGTTTACCTAAGGGTAAGATCTTACTCATTTTTCAAGCTCAAATGACTAGAAGGTCACGATATTAGTATTAGGGTCGAGGGAAGGACGAGTAACTTTAGTCAAGGTTGTAGTAATATGGCTTGGCCGATGGTTGCTATACTTGTGCATATAACTACCATGGCCATGGGGATACTCTGTATCTATTTATCAAATACGAGCATTCGTCTTTCCAATCAGTAAAAGACAAGCAATAAAGAGTTCAAGAAAGATGTCATTGAATACAATTACGTGATTCAAATGTGAATGTGTAATTCAAGGGGAATTGTCAATGCAGTCGCGAATGAGATCCTAGATACCTCTATATCTCAATCCATATGGGATAATCATATAAAGAGCGAACCAAGTGCACTATGGTTGATCAGACCATAATACATTGATTCTAATTAGATAATATGCTTGTGGGCGTCCCTAGTATACATGTCCTGAGCAAGCTCGATAAAGAATAAGCTTACAAAACTAGGCTACAAATAGCATCGTCATTCATGGTAGTTTAAAGTATAAGTACGGGAGAATAGGTTGAAAGCAGTAATAAATAGTTCGAGTTTTACAAGGATCTAAGTCTTATCCGGTGTGCTTGCATATACAGTCGTCCTACTGGTTCTTGTATCAGGCCTTGGTTGACCAATGGGTGTGGGCTACAAAATCTCGATATTCTAGGTAAACATCTCTCCTACACTAGCATATATTCATTATCACTCTGTTACACTTTAATACTAGGTTACAAGAAAACGGGTGGTAGGTTGTAGTCATACTACTCAACTTATAAAGTCAACTAGTAGAGTAACTGAGGAATATAACACGTATACTCGTATGAGTTATCTCCTAACCTCCCTATTCAACACGAAAGAAGATAAGATTCATAGTGAAAGGAATCAAGCAGAAGAAAGTCATGGTAATCGGACGAGAGTTCGAGATTTGGAATCAAGGGAGGAAGTCAAGCTTGTGGTTGAGATTCCTATATCCTAATCCTATATGTAGGCTCACATCGGTACAGTAACGTGACCGAAGTGACAAACTCGACTTGCATGGGCCACCACAAAAACATGTAACGCCTCAGTCCCAAAATACTTAGGACTAAGTTGTAGAAGTATGGAATTTCACAACCAGAAAGCCCATGCGCCAGACACTACATACGCCAGAGCTCGGACAAAATACTTTACAGCAAAATCAACAAATATAGACATTTAAAAGAGGATTTTTTATTTATACATAAAAGTCTATTACATGTCTAGAGAAGGTTGTACAAAGGAGAATTTCTACAAAGGAAAGATTCTAAGTCTACGGCCAGCAGTCACCATGCACCTCAAGATAGGCGCAGCAGTCACCATGCGCCTCCAGACAGGCGCAGCAGTCACCATGCGCCTTCAACCGGGTGCATCCTGCCATGCGTACTCAGCACGGCGCATCCCTTCAGCAGCTCAGTTATGTGCATCCCCAGTTATGTGCATCCCTTCAGCAGCCCAGTTATGTGCCGCTCTTCCAGCCAGGCTCACCTGATAAATGCTATGATTAATGAAGCATTTAACCCTCTGGCTGGAGGCAGGTCTCCTCAAACCAAGGAAGAGAAGAGCACCGCAAATCTGTGGCCAGGGGAGGCTTCGAAAGAGCCTCCAAAGGCCAAGGAAGACCGTGATCGAAACCGCGGCTAAAGGAGCAGCTTTCAACACAACCAGAGTGGGCAACACCCACTTTGAAGGAAGAAAGAGCCTAGCACCGCCATTCCGATCTACGGCTCTTCCTGCACAACGAAGACGAGGCCCGAGCATCCCTATCTTTGGATGCAACAGGCACCTTCCGCCTGCCTCGGAAGCCCTCGACTCCATCTTTTGGATGTAACAGTCACCTTCAAGTGCATCAATGACGACATGGCATCTCATCTTCACCCTCGGGAGCACTTCGTCAACAGAATGCACTCGAGTACCCAAGTTCATGTTGGAAGTACGTGAGAGAACGAGAAGCAAACCTTCTCTCCATGCCAATATTTATAGGCCGGACAGATCAAACCCACGTGCCAGGTGGATGGCTCTCCGAATTTCGTGCAATGAACTTGCATTAAATGGATGAATCGGACGCCTCGAATTCAGCCAAATGGCAATTTAAAGCACTCGAAGAACGAAACAGCCGCACGCGCCTTTCGACTTCAAGCGCATCACACAGACGCGCCCTTCAGTACCAAGCGCATCACAGAGGATGCGCCCCCATGCGTCCCCATACCCAGTGGAACGCCAATCGACGTGCCCTCTCAGCTGTCCATCGAATGTCAGAAAATTAAATGCTGAACTGACAGAGTTGGCAGCACACCTCCCAAAGTCTGAATAATTGACAGCTTTTTCAGAAAACGAAGCGTCGACAACGTCAGCATCATCATGACTTTACTCCGACGGCTACTGCCACGTGGCCACTCAACCACCCGCATGTGCCTCTGCAGCCATGCATCCAAATCTGCATGCGCCTCAAAAGTCATGCGCCTGAGACTCTTCACTGATCCCTAAAGACAGAAGAAAAGTCTCCATTTAAAGCTCTGCATGCGCCTCAAAAGCCATGCACCCCAGACTTCTCTCTGATCCCAAAAGACAGAAGGAAAGTCGCCTGCATGCGCCTCAAAAGCCATGCGCCCAGAATGGTTCGTGACTCATAAAGGTTACGAGCCAAAGTCCCCTCATGCGCCCAGTCCTAGGCGCATCCCACCAGATTATTCCCCAACAAATCCGAGATCTCCGAGCCATGAGTCGACGACACGTGTCCTTTGACTCAACTCATCTAAGATTTCAGCAACAGAAAGATCTTCTTCTTTGCTACGTGCCGGCTCACAACAGCAACATGAAGAAGTCAACCCCTCGATCAGGGCGCATCGTCCATGCGCCTCCATCAGCAATCACCACGTAGCATCTCCACGTACCGGCGCATCCTACATATGCGCGCATGAGCAGCCAACCTGCCCAGCTATAAATAGAGGGATCATTTCCTTCTCACCCACGGACAATACAGAGAATACCAAATGGAGGAACATATCACCAGAGAGGCAGATACAAACACTCAACGTCTTCCTTCTCTCAGCAAGCTCCAGCACCCAGAGCAATCCAAACCTTCAGAGAACCGATAACCGTCGTCAGCTCGTCAACGGAGTCAACGCATTACCACTCGCTCCATCGGCACAAGGGACCCAGATAAACAAAAGTATACTCCTAGGACTACATCTAAGTCCTATATTGTAACACTGTTCTGTTTGTATTGAAATTTGTAATCAAACAATTTTAATGGCAAACAAGCTGGCGACTCTGCTTGGGACCTCTTTCTCCTCCACCGAGAAAGTCGTATCGCAAGTCGACGACGTGAAGGTGGGCTCCTTCTACAAGATGCTGGTCGTGCGCCTCAATCAATAGGCGTACGAGGAGTTCATTTCTGAAGGAAGTACGAGTCCTTCGAAGCGGCTGCCGAAGCCGAAGAAGACCCGCCAAGTCTGGGTGCGCAAGGTCGACGCCTCGGGCACCACCACTGAAGGGGATGTGCTAATTCAGCCTTTCCTTCCTGCTGACGTCCTCAGCAACCAAGGTGCGCCCGCTGATGCAGCGCATCTCTCGGGAAAGCGTGCGGCTGACCACATTCCCCAGCCATCTCCCTATCAGGCGAAGAAGATGCGTCGACGGAGCAGGGGCGCAGCCAATGCCCCGCGCATCACCTCTGATGCGCCACAAAAAGTCTCTGTCTTTGACAGACTCACTCGCTGTAATGGCGAGGAGAATTTGGATGCTGAGTACTATGCGCCCCAGCGGGCTAGTACAAAGAAATCCAAGATGGTACGGGCCATGCGCCACAAACGTGCTATGCCAGCAGCAAGCCAAAAGCATGCGCTCACAATCATACGTGCTGCTGATGGCAAGCTGTACAAGGTCGACTCAGGTGCTTCTGCACCAAAAACGAGCCGACCTTCAAAGCCCTCATCTCACTTGGGCGCATCTACTGCGTGCACAACCAAGTCGAGTAAGACAAATTCAGTGGTCTTGAACTCCCGCGCCTCCTCTGGTTGTGCGTCTGAGGTCCGTTCAAGTCACTTCAAATGTTGTGGTTCCCCCACTACTGATCGGGATGCCTGTTTGGTATTAGATCAGGGGGCACAGCACTCACCTGACCACCCCGGCGTTTGGCCTTGCCATGCGCCTGAAGGGGGTGTGAAGGTAACACTCTCCTCCAACGACCTGCGTAACGTGATCACTCACAAGCGCCGGTCAGGAGAGTCGACCAACAAGCACGATGCGCCTCTCACGGGGCATACCTGTGCGGTGGTCACCATCAACTGCTGTTGCAAGGCAGCAGTACCACCAAGGCAGTCAGTCTTCCAGCAGCTGTAATCATCGACACCCCTCCGACATCGCCTTGGGATGAAGGTGTCAACAGAAGAGAAGCCAAGGGTTGCTTCATGCAACGTGATCTCCAACTCCTCGTCAGTCCGAAAGACGACTGGCAATTCCTCGTCCTCATCTAAAAGCCAGCCGAGGAAAACCAAGGCAGCTATCTCGTCCTCCGGAGTGTTCGAAGGCACTTGGTCGAGGAAGAAGTTCTTGGAGGAAGCTGGGGGTAGTCAGACCCTTGTTGAGCCTCCTTCCAAAGACGAAGATGTCCAAAGCACAGCTGCGGCGGATCTTCATCCTCGAGGCAAAGTCAGCCTCCCAGAAGCCCCTCAAAACGAGGAGGTCCCCCAGAACACAGCTGGGGGTAGTTCCGGAGACGAAGAGGCCCTTCAAGATGGAGCTGAGGGTAATCAGACCCTTGTAGATGCGCCCGTCGAGAATGACCTCCAGAACGTGGCTGGGGGTGGCCAAGATAAAACTCCAGGAGCGGCGACTCCCCTACATGAGAGTGAGGCCGAGAGCGAAGCCTCAACCAATCCATCCACTTCCGGCCGTGTCATGACAGTATACATGGCTGGGGGTGATTCCGAGTCTGATGCGCCACCGCAGGACATCGTCCAGCGCATAGACACATTAGAGGGAGGACTCAAAACCCTCTCTGCTTCTATGCAAACACTGACTCAGGCGGTGTTTGAAATACGGTCGGCCTTGACCCGAACACCTTCGACCGGTCCCGACCCATGGGCCAATGGGGAGTCGAGTGTACCCCTTCAACGGGTATCCTCAGACACAGATCACCGAGAAGTACCCCGGACGTCTGAGCCCTCAAACGCTCAACTCCAGGTGGTACCACCTTCCCCGACTCCCTGCTCCACAGAGGATGTGGTCGAAATGATCAAGGACTTGCGGGAGCGCTTTGAGTCCAAGAACAGGCACGAGAAGCGCCAGAAGATGGACATCCCCCAACCCTATCCCCTCGAGTGGAACAAGGTGGTTTATCCTCCAAAGTATAAACCACAAACACTGACGCCATACGACAGGAAAGACTCTTCGCGCCGCTACCTGACGTACTTCCAGTCCCAAACGGGACATCTCCCGAAGGAGGACGCGCTCCTCACTAGCATATTTGTCGGAGCATTGAAGGGAATGGCATATGACTGGTACTGCAGCCTCCCCGACAATTCTATATCATCCTTCGACGACTTGACGCACCTCTTCCTCGACCGCTTCTACGACGGCGGGAAAGACATGACGATGGCGTCCCTCATAGAGATACGCCAGAAGGAGAAGGAAACGGTTCGGGTGTTCATCGAACGCTTCCGACAGGCCTGCTTCAGACTACCTCCAGGCATGCCGGAACATGCGCTCCTCTCCTCTTGCAGCATGAACATGCTGCCTGCAGTCAAGCTCTGGCTCAACTCTACTCCTCCTCCCGACTGGAGCTCCCTGATCATCGAAGCAGAAGCCGCAGAAAAGAAGGCGACCAATGCACGTCTTCTGGGGGTCAGCTTCTCTGCCTTTGATGACAAGGGGAAAAAGTTTGCAGCCAACAACCCCGGACGAGAGACAAAGGGGAAGCAGGCATTGACTGTTGTAGAAGCATGGAAAATATTAGAATAATGATCCATGCGGCTCTGAGTAAGAAGCTTATGCGGCTCACACAGGAGCGGCCCTATGCGGTTCAAAGAAGACTCTCAATCGCATGCGGCTCGGGAGCGTATGCGGTTCAGCAAGGCATATGCGGCTCGATGGACGCCGTGTGTGATCCTTCCCTACAGCTGGTCGTTTGAGTAGTGGCCTCATTTATTGCTCCAGCACGATTCACTGTGGCGGCCCTGACATAAAGTTTCATAATGGCCTTGCCATAATGACTGACTCCTCGGGAAAAGAAGAAAATCTCTGACCAAATCCGTCAGAAGTCCCAGATTGCCACGTGGCAATCAGTCATATGCGGCTCCCTGAGAACCCGTTCCATGCGGTTCGATACAACGCTAGCTCATGCGGCTCCCTGGGAACACATTCCCTGCGGCCCAATACAACGCCAGCTCATGCGGCTTACAAAGATTACGCATATGCGGCTCGATGAAGCATCGTCCTATGCGGCTTACAAAGAGTATCTCTCTGCGGTTCGAGGATCGTCAATCCTATGCGGCTCTGACAGGACTCACAATTAAGACACGTGGCATGGGATCAATAAGAGATTTAACCGAATCTCAACAAATATATTTGACATCATCGTCATAATTACTGAGATCAGGGCATATCATTTATCATCAAGCTAATGGGACACGTGACGAGCAATCAGACATTGGCATAATCAATCACGAGGATTTAAAGCAGCTAGCATTAATTGCTCATGAGATACGATGCTATCCGTATTAATGGCCGAGATTCACTATAATCAGGATCAAGGGTTCAGATAGAATGAAGGAGCGCCGACATTCCAAACAGATAATCATTAGCAAACCCTAATGATCACCCCCCACTCTTATAAATAGCCAGCATCATTTCCTTGTAAAAAAAAAGAGAGGTCGGCAACAAAAGAATAAAAAAAATAAGAAGAGAGAGATCTACACAGAGAGAGCTCCCCATTTCTTCTTGATAATCACAGAGAGAGAGATGCCAGGAGAGCAATCCGAGGAGAGCAAGAAGAGCATTTCTTCATCAACGTCGAGCAGATCTTCCCCGAGCCAAGACTGCATACTGATCGTCCAAGGAGTAAGGCAGAGCGGCCGTCGCTTTCTCGAGCCTCTATCGTCACCCCCCAGAATCAAAAATAAACAATCGTACTTAGTCTGCTGTACCTAGGTTTTCGTCCCTAGGCTTTCTTTGTACGAGCGAGTTTGTATTGTGAGTCCAAGTTCAGTCCTCCGATAATTGTTCTATTCTTTTACAATCAATGGCAAACACGATGGCGACTCTGCTGGGGACTAACTTCTCCACGGCTGAGGAGTTGGTGATGCAATCAGATGCAGCCAAACTTGGCTCCACACAAAAGAAGATGGTCGTCCGCTTCGACCAACAGGCGTTCGAAGAGATGCTCTCTGAAGGCAGCGCTGGCCCGGCCCAGAAGCACACCCACACCACGAAGGCTCGTAAAGAATAGAGACCGAAGTCATTTGCTTCTCCTCAAGCCCTCGATGGGATGCCCTCTGTTGCTCAAGACGGCGAGAAAGATTCTCCTGCGGTCCCACTTCAGATCGTAGACAACTCTGCTGTCCCCAAGTCCGGCAGAAGAAAATATTATGATGCTGGACTTGCAGGGACAAAGAGGGACTCTACGCGGACCGAACCGCAGAAGAGTATTAGCCGCAAGGAGAAAGCCCATGCGGCTACATCCGCCAACCGCATGAAGAAAACTCATGCGGCTACTTCTGTCAGCCGCATAACTTATGCGACTACAGTTCCCGACAGCATGGATGAGACTCATGCGGCCAGTAAAGTCAATCGTTTGCAGAAAACCCATGCGGCCACAGATGCCAACCGCATGCGGCCAGCCTGCACGGTCGTGACCCCTAGCCGCATAAGAACTCGTCCGACGACAGGAGACAACCGCATGCAGACAGCCTACACGGTTTCCGCTCCCAGCCGCATAGCATCTGCTCTATGCTCCTCTCGATCAGTTTTCGACCGTCTCTCGTACGGTCCGAACCCTGATGACTCTCTGGATGATAAGCCAGACTCTGTGATGTTCAACTTGGACTCTTCCTATTATGCACCCACAAGTGCTAGAAAGAAGAAGTCTAGGGCAGCGCGGGCTCATCAAGCCCAGACAGCTGCCCCAACCTCTGACTATCAGGGCATCCCGCTGATTATCACACGGGCCTCTGATGGGAAGTTGTACAGAACCGCTCAAGTCCAATCCCCGGCGGCGAACGGACAGAGTGGTTCCTCTAACCTGCGTGAGGCGATCCTCCACAAATGCAAAGAAAGAAAAGAGGCCTCGGCGTGCAAAGAATCCTCACATGGACGTCACTGCACCCAGATCATCGTCAACTGCTGCTGCAACAACGCGGCAGTGACGGAAGATCGTCCATCCGTCTTCCACAGACTATAGCACCCGAACTCAGAAGATGAGGCACCTCCTGTTGTCTCTTGCAATTCCGCTCAGAAGGTCCCCGCCGAGGGGAGAGGAAAGAAGACAAGTATCTCCAGTCCAAAGATATCAGCCACTACAGCTAAGAAATTGTCGGCTAAACGGTTGCCCTCCACCGGAGTATACCAACACACCCGTTCGAAGACCAAATCTGCTACAACAGGAGACTCATCGTCCCCGACCCTGGGGGTCGTAGGAGCTGGGGGTAGTACTCCTCCGAACGTCCACAATAATCCAATGTTTCAAGGAGACGAACCCCGAGAAACAACCCTCCCATCGGGTACAACAAATGCTGATGTCCCCGAGGACATCCATGATTCTCGAGATGAAGCAAGCTCCGAAGCTGGGGGTACTGTCCCTTCCGAGTCCGAACCTGAAGAGAACAGCCCCACATATCCAGATGATTTCTCGACGCATGGGTACGACTCGGAGGGTACATCCTCCACCACTCCCTCCGTCACTCCTCATGTGAAGACGGTATTCATGACAGACAGCAATCAAGGCGGTTCCAGCGATCGCCAGCGCATCGACACTTTGGAGGCCATATTGCATGCCTTGGTCAAGTCTGTAGACGAGATCAAAGCGGTACTTCCTACTCTGCAGGGAGTGACACCTGGCCAGACAAGCATGGGTCCCGCAATCAACGTAGATTCAAATTCAGCGGCACCAAACCAGGGTAATAATCCTTCCGAGATAACGGCCCCTACCGTGACAGATGAGGCCCAAGAAGTAAGAAGAGAGGTTCAGGAGCTCCGAGCAATGTTCCACGCCCGAGAAAACTCTCAAGACCTCAGAATACGGCAACCATATCCTGCTGAATGGAGGGATGTTCCCTTTCCGCCAAGATATAAGTCATTCAATATCAACCCATATGATGGCAAGACTTCAGCAAGTCGATACATCACTTACTTTAAGGTCACTACCGACCATCTGCCCCATGATGACGCTATCCTCACGTGGTTATTCATTGGGGCATTGGAAGGAGTCGCCTTCGATTGGTACCGCAACCTGCCAGACAATTGCATCCACTCCTTCGCTGGCTTCAAACGCTTGTTCTTGGAGAGGTTCTATGAGGTAGGGCAGGACGTTACGATGTCTACCCTCATGGACGTCGTTCAAGGAGAGAAAGAACTGACGAAAAATTACATTGAGCGGTTTCGTCAAACCGTAATGAAGTTACCATCTGGCAACCCGGACTCTTCTTTGATTGAAATTTGCCAAAAGAGACTACTTCCAACAATTAGTCTCTGGATGGACGAAAGTCAGTTCAAGGACTGGAAGGCTTTTATCATCAGTGCTACAAGTGCTGAAGAACGATTGAAGAAGGCTCGCCAACTGGGGTTGCATATCTCGGAGGGAGAGAACAAGAGCAAGCGTCCCAACACTAGCAACGACAATGGGGGTAGCCCCTCCAACAACCGGGACAACAAAGGCAAGCAGGCTATGGTGACCGATACAGCCCAGAAGCCCGAGCCACAGCCGGCAGACAAACAATGGCCTCAAATCACTTATTCCTTTGAAGACGGTCACGTCAAGCCTATACAAGGAGATAGGATTCAGCTTCCTCCACCAAGACGGGAGCCTCGGCCGGCTGATCTGGAGAACCCAAAGTTCTGCCATTACCATCGCTACGTCCACCATGCTACACACGACTGCTACCAACTGAAACGGTATATCCAAAACCTCATCGATTCGAACGCCCTGGCCATCGATTTCGAAGAGGTAACCGTGGCAGCCAATATGGTGTCCGTATAATTCGACAGCTTCCCTCCAACAGAGACTCAGGACGGGGTTATACCCATCCCTCTGGCAACAATAGAGATTGCTAATCTGTCGCCTGCTCGCGATCAAGCCGCTGGTCTAGTACCCCTCACCACATCACGAGGGGAAATCATGTGGGTCCATCCGGACCTAGTCCACGAGGTAACTCAGCCCTCTCCACCTTCTAAAAGGAAAAGTGAAAAAGTCAGATCCTGCCGCACTGCCTCGACGGAAGAAGAGGAAGTCTCGGCCGTCACTACTCGATCTGGAACACAAGCCCAACTGGTGACCGAAAACGCGACTGATGATCATCTGCCCACTACCAATGATGCTCCGGGACCGGCTCAGCCTTCGACGACCGACAAGCCTAGGCCGAAGGAGACTCGCTTCGACAAGTCCCTCCGGAAGGAGACACCTCAGGGGCTGGAGAGGCCCTACAACTTCGACATCTTAGCGCAATTAGCTAATACCCCGGCCAAATTGTCTTTATATGAACTCCTCAGGCTCTTAAAGGATGTCCGCACGGCTTTAAGTGAGGCGCTCCAAAATGCCGACGCATACTTGGCTCAGGTCAACCTCACGGGAGATAACCAACCTGCAGAGCTCTAAGATAGTGCGTGTACGGGAGCAATGCCCAATATCGTCTTCTCTCCGCAAGATATGCTCATCAAAACTAACCTGCATGATCGCCCGCTATACTACACTGGATACATCGGAGACGTAAAGGTGGACCGAATGCACATTGATCCTGGGTCCTCTATAAGCATCATTTCGAAGGGTCTGCTACATCATCTTCGCATTCCGATGCATCGCCTAACACCTACAAGCACCGCCATTAGCGGTTTCAATTCGGGCAGGAGCTACCCAATAGGGAAGATCCGTTTGAAGTGTCAGATCGGCGATCTCCAATCAGAAGTCACCTGTTATGTCATAGATGCCGACACTTCTTACAATATCCTTCTGGGGCGGCCTTGGATACACGATTACATGATCGTGCCTTCCACGCTACACCAGTGCTTCAAATATGTCGATAAGCACGGCTTCGTGAGGACAGAGTTTGCCGATATCGATCCCTTCAAGGGGGTCGAATCTTATTACTCAGACTCCTGTCTGTACGAAATATCAAAGAAGCATCTGGTCGAAGAAGATGTGCAAGCTCACAACAAGACGGCTACAGGATCAGAAGAACCTCTAACGATCCACCTTCTGGCTCGCAAACCGGGCAATTTTGCACCCCTTACGGCCACTCTGCGTAAGGACGCAATCAGTCTCTCCGCACAAGAAGAACAGATGAGAATCCGACTGCCAAGGTCCGGCCAAGCGCCGAGACCTATAACAGGGCCACTTACCATCAGACTACCGAGAGTCGGTCAGCTCCAAACGGAGAAGCCCAATCCCTCCGACAGACCGCTCACAATACGCCTTCCCAAGAAGGTTCTTCACCCCGATGCGAGGTCTGACACTTCTAGCGAACCAGCCACCCCTCGCCTCACATCAAGTACCAAGCTGGGGGTTGCTAGTTTACCAACAACTCCACGATCTGCTCCGCCAGTTGAGCCTCTGAAGATCAAGCTGACTAGGTCGTCCTCTCAGTCTTCATTTATACAGGGGGTGGCCGAAGAAGAACCAGAATTGGCCAAGTATGTGGCTGCCCACTCCGATACCCCTTCCGCAGATGATGTAATCCTTCTAGAAAAGATACCTTACTTCATTAATAAAGGGTTATCTTTGAACTACACCGAGCTCAATAAGCTATGTACAATGTATGCTATGGAACACGGTATAGGCACTCACCTACATACACAGGTGACAAACGTGTACACCGCCATCCGACTTACTCCAGTAGAAGACACTTACCGAATAGTCGAGGGAGGGGACCACCCGATCATCTTCGGTCGGACGAACAACCCACATCCCCTCGCTATGGAAGAAGTCGACTTCGGGTCAGATGCTGGAAGACTGCCTCTGTATCTCTATAGCCCTCAATCCAAATATCTCATGCAGAAACAGGGGTATGATCTAGAGACAACACCAGGACTGAACTACGGAACTGGACGACGATTACCTTTGAAGTCGCCAGCCCCGGCAGGTAAACACGAAAGTACTATAACAAAACCCGATACGGTTTAGGGTATGTAACGCCTACTACGACCCCTGAAAGCTCAGATGAAGAATGCGACTGGCAGTCACATTCAACCAGATCACCGACTTCCGACTCAGATACCAACATCGGAGATGTGTTCAGACAAGTCATGTCAGTCAACATGGCGTTCGCTGACGCTTACGAGGAAGACGAAGACATCCCCGAAATCTTTGAGCTAGAGCCGTGGGCCCAGCAATTAGACGCGCAATGGGAAAAGCGGTTCGAACTGAGAGAACCTCCTACTGAAGATGAGGTCATACAAGTGGATCTCGGCAGCGAATCTTCTCCAAAACCGATCTTTATCAGTAAAAGCCTGACAAACGAAGAACGAGAATCGCTGCTGAAACTTGTCAGAGAATATATCGACGTGTTCGCGTGGAGTTACGAGGACATGCCGGGGCTAGACCCCGATATCGCTCTTCACAAACTCAACATACGGCCAGATGCAAAGCCAGTCAAGCAGCAACAACGACGCTTCCGCCCAGGCGTCATGGACGCAGTTGAAGCCGAAGTCAACAAGCTAATAGCCAGCGGCTTCATTCGTGAAGAGCAACATCCTGACTGGGTCGCCAACATAGTGTCGGTCCTTAAGAAAAAATGGGAAGATCCGAATCTGCATCGACTTCCGTAATCTGAATGAGGCATGTCCGAAGGACGAGTTTTCCCTCCCCATCACAGACATCATGATCGACAACACATACGGCTTTGAACGAATGGATTCTCGGGGTACAATCAAATCAAGATGTCTCCCGACGACGAAAAGCACACATCATTCCGAACGCCGATTGGTACATACTGCTACACAGTCATACCATTCGGTCTAAAGAATGCTGGCGCTACATATCAAGGGGCCATGAGTATCATTTTCCGAGAACATTTACGCAAAACAGTAGAATGCTATGTCGACGACATCGCCGTCAAGAGTCGCCATAAGGAAGATCATCTGCAAGACCTGAGAACGGTATTCGACCTGATACGAGCCCACAACCTGAAGATGAACCCTACGAAGTCATTCTTGGGCGTATCCAGTAGGAAATTCTTAGGCTTCATCATCACGGTACGAGGCATCCATGTAGACCCTGAGAAGACGAAGGCAATCATGGAGATGGGTCCCCCGAAAAATCTCTGCGAACTCAGAGGCCTCCAAGGGAGGCTAGCTTACATCAGGAGGTTCATTTCCAACCTCTCCGGGCGATGCCGACCGTTCACACACCTCATGAAGAAGGGAGTCTCATTCGTATGGGACGAGGAATGCCAGCGTGCTTTCGACGACATCAAAGAATATTTGTCGAATCCCCCAGTCCTGGTGGCCCCGGTCCCCGGAAAACCATTCCTGCTCTACGTACGAGCAATGGAACACTCCCTTGGTGCCTTGCTAGCACAAAATAACGATACAGGCCACGAGCAGGCCATATATTATCTCAGTCGAATGATGATCGGGCCAGAACATCGATACACCGCCGTAGAGAATGAGTGTCTCGCCCTGGTATTCGCTATTCAAAAGACGCGGCACTATGTCACAGGACAAACCATACATGTGATCTCGCGAGTCAACCCCCTCAGAGTCCTCATGACTAAACCAGGGGCCCTCAGCTCTCGCCTTGCCACATGGGCAATATTGTTGTCCCCCTATCATATGATCTTCGTCCCGCAAAAGGCTGTTAAGGGTCAAGCCCTAGCAGACTTTTTGGCAGCCCACCCAGGATCGGAGTCATCCAGAATCTATGAAGAGATCCCAGACGAGGTCGCCGATTCGAATACAGCCTCTCACGATAACATATGGCGAATGTTCTTCGATGGCGCTTCAAGGACCGGACCCAAGGGAAACATCGTCGTCGGGGTCGGAGTGGTATTAATTTCTCCTACTGGGCTGGTGATCAATCGCGCCTACTCCCTCACGGAACCCTGCTCCAACAATTTGGCCGAATATAACGCTCTGGTCATTGGCCTCCAACTTGCAAAAAAGCTGGGGGTAGAATACCTTGAAGCATACGGCGACTCCCAACTAATCGTCAATCAGATCAGGGGCTCATACGAGGTTCGCCATGAAGACATGATCCCCTACCACCAAATTGCGATCAACATTATCTCATCATTCGAGGGATTCTTCATCGAGCACGTCCCCAGACTCCAAAATATCGAAGTCGATGCCCTAGCAGGCCTTGCCGCTTCCTTAGCAGTGCCGAACCAAGCTCATCATTCGGTTGACGTAATAGGCCACGAACTGGTCTGTCCCAAGAACAACGTTCAAGCCATGGCAAGTTATTCCGCCCAGACGGTCGACGACACACCGGACTGGAGACAGCCGTTCATCGACTTCGTCGCATACGACATCCTCCCAGAGAATCCAAAGGAAGCTACCTCTATCAGACGTCGGTCTCTCAGATTCTTCTACGATACAGAGACGAAAATATTGTATCGCCGCTCCTACGACGGATTATTGCTCCGGTGCTTGTCGAACGCGAAAGCTACAGAAGCTGTGCGAGAAGCTCACGACGGTGTCTGTGGGGCCCATCAACCCGGCCCTAAGCTACAGGACCGCCTTCGCCGGATGGGCTACTACTGGCCCACGATGGTGGCAGATACGATAGATTATGCCAGAAAATACAAGGCCTGCCAAGTCCACGCAGACTTCATTCACCGACCATCTGAATTTCTACATCCGACAGTGGCGTCCTGGCCATTCGAAGCATGGGGAATGGATATCATTGGTCCAATCACCCCACCTTCCTCCCGAGGACATCGCTTCATACTTGCGATCACTGATTATTTCTTCAAATGGGCGGAAGCTGTCCCACTCGCAGAAGTTAAAACTTCAAACGTGATCAGCTTTCTTAAGCATCACGTTATCTACCGCTTCGGACTACCACGAAGAATCATCCATGATAATGGTCCACAGTTTATAAGCCATGCATTCTACCGATTCTGCGATAAGCACCGCATTCAGAATGTCGCTTCGACACCATATAACCCGGCAGCAAACGGGTTGGGAGAGGCATTCAACAAAACAATCATCAAGCTCCTCAAGAAGTTCGTCTCCTCCAACAAACGCGACTGGAACGAGAAGCTCGGCGAGTGCTTATGGGCTTATCGCACCACGGTTCGAACAGCCACCGGGAATTCACCATTCTCTCTGGTGTACGGGAGCGAGGCAGTCCTCCCTTTGGAGACTCAGATCCCCTCACTCTGCGTCGCCCTCACTTATCAATTGACGATGGATGATAACTACCGACGACGACTACAAGAGTTGGAGGCTTTAGATGAAAAGCGCCTCCTAGCTCAGCAAAGGATCAAGCTATACCAAGCACGCATCTCAGGAGCCTTCAACAAGAAAGTTAAAATCAGAACATTCCAAGTGGGTGATCTTGTTCTGGCAGTCCGGAGGCCGATGGTCATGACTCACAAGACCACCGGTAAGTTCCAGCCAAAATGGGAAGGTCCATTTGTCATCGAGACCGTGTTCTCCAACGGCACCTACCGCCTTGCTAAGCAGAACGGAGATTTGCTCATGTTGCCCATCAACGACAAGTTCCTGAAGAAATACTATGTTTAAACATCATTCTCCAGATTATCGAGTCATGTACTCCTTTAGTACCACTGAACTCTCATCCATCATTCTTCAGATTATCGAGTCATGTACCCCTTTAGTACCACTGAACTCTCATCCACCCTATTTTAGATTATCGAGCCATGCACCCGCTGGTGCCGCTGAACTCTCACTCCCTCAATAGTCCAAATTACCAAGTTATGTACCAGCTGGTGCCTCTGAACTTACATTCCGGTCACTCTTTCAGATAGTAAGTCAAGTATGATTATACCTATGAACTTTCTTCCTGGCAGAGATCCTCCCTCAGGATTCACTACCCGCACTCCCAGTGCACAAAAAGGGTAGTCGATCCACCAATTTTCGAATGACCATGTCCTCATTACCTCTGAGTCGTCTTCACTTCCACCAAAAACAAACCGCCCCCTCGTATAGAACTTCCACGTTCTTCTACCTCTGAGTCGTTCTATGTACCCAATCTTCATTGAGCCCACTCCTGCCATGTCCTCACTACCTCTGAGTGGGAAGGCTCCGTCGAAGAAATCGTCATATTTGCCATGTTCACATTACCTCTGAGCAAGTATGTCGATCCTCTTTTAACCTATTATCTGTACCCACAACCGGAGTACGACAAGGATAATAGGTCCACAAATGTCCCCTGTTGACCACAAATGTCCTCTGTTGACCACAAATGTCCTCTATTGACCACAAATGTCCTCTGTTGACCACAAATAGCTTCCGTAAAGTCTCTCCTGCCATGTTCTCATTACCGCTGAGCAGGAAGATTTCACGATAAAACCTTCATGTTTGCCATGTCATCATAACCTCTGAGCAAATGTGATCGGTTCCCTTTTACCCCATTATCCGCATCCTGAACTAGGGTACGCCAAGGGTAATAGGTCCACAAATATTCATTCGCTAAGCTTCTTAGCATAAATCCACCATCTTACCATGCCCCGGGAGCCCAGCTGCTCTACGGCATTCCTTCTCCCAGTACCGAGAACATCCATGACCACTTTACCGTGGCTGTCCCGGACATCCTATCTAAACTGTTATCCGTACCTAAAACCAAGGTACGCCTAGGATAACAGGTCCACAAATATGAGTTGAAACATCCTATCTAAACTGTTATCCGTACCTAAAACTGTTATCCCCCAGCAAGTCCAAATTCCATAAACACCGCAAGTGCAAGAAAGAAAAAATGAGTTGAAACATGCTCATTTATTCAAAAATCAAAGGGCTACATCAGCAGGGATCACACCCCCTTGCAAAAAATTAAAAAGAAAGAAGAAAAAAAAGAGAGAAGAAGAAGACAGAAAGCCGATCACTGCTCTGGAACACATAACGCCGTAAGACGGTCCTTTATCAAGGCAACCGACCGCTCAAGCTTCTGTCTGGCTCGGCGCTCCGCTTCCTGATTCAACACCGTCGCATCCTCCAGATGAGCATGGGCTCGCCAGTTGTCCTCAAACTTCTTAAAGGCCCGCTCCAGGTTGACAGAGGATCGGGAAATCCTCTCGGCCTCTCGAGCAATCAACTCTTGTTCTGCACGAGCAGCCTCCCGCTCTGACTCTAAGAAGACCAACTCCTTCTGGAGTGCGAGAATCTGCTCCTTCGTATCAGCTACTCCACGAGAGGCAGATTCTTTCCGAGCTCTACAAGCCTGGCTCCGACGACCCAGTCGGTCATAAGAGACGGAGAACTTGTCAAGGTCCCCCTGCACAGCCGGTCCGGCAGTTTCTCGAGCGAGCTTAATCCTGTCCCTAGCAGCGACCAGGAAGCTCCGCTCCCGTTCGGTCGCGGCGGGCAAGCCAGCCTGCCGCACTGCCAGCAGTTGGGTCACAAGCTGGTCAGCCTCTGTCAACTTAGGTTCCAGGAGCGCTGCTAACCCCAGCCCGCCAGGAAGACCCTTCAGAGGGTCAATTTGGCCCCGAGCTTCCCGTAGAGACAAAGAAAAAGGGACCCCCCGTTCCACGGCAGCGTTTACACCCCTCCCTAAGTGGCGATAGAAGCTGTCAACCACATCCTGCGTCACCTCGTTCAGAGCCTCCGAGGAAACCGGTGTCAACGGGAGTGTGGCTGGTAGCACGGAAGAAGACGCGACGGAATCTGCCGCTCCTGCCACAAGAGAAACCAACTCCGCACGGAAGGACGCTTGAACATCGGTCAATTCCTCTTCAGCGGCCCGCAGAATTTGAATGCTCGGCAGGTTCGAGAAGTCAATCTCCGGAGCCGTATAAGCAGCCGAAGACGAGGCCGGGGCCAGCACCAACTCCATCCCCATCTGCCCAGAGCTGGCAGGATGTCCCTCAACATGCGATAACGAAGGGGAGGAAACGCTCCTTTCCCCCTGATCATGGTAGACCGGGCCTTCCCCAAGAACATCAGCGGCAGGAGATAAAGGGTCAAGACCTGCACGGCCAAGGCAACCATGAATCGACTTGACCCGAAGGATATGCTGATAGAGCAAATAAGCCCCCTCGGTGGTTAATATGTGGCTCAGCTTACCAGTGGAGGAATGTGGAGGCTGAGGTTCGCCTACAGCCATCACAACCTCTTCACCAACAGCCTCCGAGTCAGGAATAAAAGACTTATCCGCCCTTGCATCCTCGGGAGGGGATGCACCGAGGATGGCGTCATCTCGCTGAAGTTCAGAAATCTCGGAGACGGGCCCAAGGAAACTTTCGTCACCCCGGGCTGGGGCCTCAGCAGCTTGGGAGTCCTTAGCCGCCGCTGAGAGAGCCCCCGCAGAGAGGACCGCGGCACACATGTCGCTAATCAAAGCAGCAAGGGCCGGATCAACTACTAAGGCAGCAGATGGTTCAGGAGAGCCTGGTTCGTCAGATGCCTACAAAGAAAAATGATCAAGTCATATCCCCGAGAGGAAAGAAAGCTACAACAAAGATAGAACTCCGACTTGGACTTACCTCCGGAACATCGTCTGTACCTTCACCCTTCTCGGTGATAGGTGTCCCACGAGACCTAATAGCAGCTCTCTTCACGGAAAAGGTCGCTCTACTGTCAGGAGATTCGTATCTGACCCGTTTACGCGAGGGACCAGATACAGCTGAAGGGTGTTCTTCTCTCACTGCTCCCTCTTGTGTAGTAAGCGGCGGATCTTCCGTCGGTTCATCAAGTGGGGGAAGCGGTTGATCCGCCACTTCTTCATCCCCACCAGAAAGGAAGTCTTCGCTATCATCCTCCTCCTCAGCCGACTCGAAAGGTTCTGATTCAGGGAGAGGAATCTGGAGCGCCAGTTGCTTTCTAGCCTTAGCCCCCTTAGGCTTCTCCTCTAAACCAGTATCTACGATGAAGCTGGTACTCGGATCGAAGTTAACAGGAGGCTTGTTCGCCATAACGTGATACAAAGCGGCCACGTACAAAATTTCCCTCGGCGCCTTGGCATCGGGAACCGAGAAGCTGGCCCGAGTATGACAAGCGTCATAATAATTTCACGCTCGGACGCCGTCAAGAACGCTACCTTCAAAACCCAAACAAGGGTTGGGACAATCAAGAAACAACTGGCTATAACCAAATTGACGGGAAAACCTACTGGGTAGGTAAGGCTCCAAGTACACATTATCCCGGTTGCGATAAACCAGATGCGTGGGGCGGATATTGCGCAACCAAGCAAGCATATCCGGAGACAGAAAATGAGAAGGTCCAGTACCATCAAGGTGTACCTTCCTCACTTCCTCATCAAAAAAAGGAGGAACAAACACAAAGAGATCACACCCATCCACTCTCGCCAACGCTCTCCGACAAGCTGGCATAGTGTTGCATTCCCAAGACCGGTGATGGCATTTGAGGAGGAAAGCATCCTCGGCCGTAGCATCTTCCGCTATCCCAGGTCCCAGCAAAGACTTATAGTGCATCGCCAACCACCCCATCAGGTAGTGAAAGGGCAGTTCTATGCGCTCAAAATCCAAAGTCTTCTTGCGAGCAATAACCTTGGACGAGAATGTCCGCAGACCATGATGTATGCTGCATACCATAGCAGGAAGGAGGGCCAGCCTAACTCCGAATACTAGCTTAACGGCAGGGAGGATGAAATGACGACCAATCCTCTCGATAGAGCCTGCTCCGCCTGAGACTACGCAGTTCCGTAGCCATATCATCAAAATTCTAGCCAGAAGCGCCTTCTCCGACAGTTGTATGGTCCCGTAGTGAAAATAACTAAGAGAGTCAGCTTGACTCCCGAATATATCACTCTTGGATCGTGACTTTTTGACATTGGACATCAGATCCCTTACCTCTGCATGCGTTCGAGGGGCTCGGGGAGTAACTTCACCAGAAGGATCAACCCTAAAGAGATAATTAATCCAGGATGTGGTATGGGGAGCGGTCCCCTCAGAGCTATCAGTCGTTTTTATAGCCATTTGATGACAAGCACTATGGTGGCACAACAACTCCCGATACACCGCAACAAAACCCGGAGTTGCCTGTCCAAGGCCTCGAACTCCTCATTCGACGGGGTATACACCTCGAAAGGCTCATTCCCCCATAGAAGTTTAGAGACAGTATACATCTCGTGAAGAGCAAGCCCCAGTTCCCCTACTGGTGTAAAGAATGTCCCCGTTCGCTGGCTGTACATCTCCAAGAGCGCTACGAACAGTGGTTTATTAATGGGAAGCCCGTGACAAGTGCCCCGAATGGCATGGTAAAGCCCCATCTCCCGCAAGAATGCTCCATAAGTCTGTAGAACCCAAGCAGTCAACTGGGCCCACGTAGAGGTAGGGTTTATCCAGTTCGGCAGTGCCAGCCTACCAACAAGATAAGACTTCTTGCGAACAAGCCGATTCAGGAAAGTATCAGCTTGAGTAAGTGTGAAATTGGGACCGTATACATTCATAAAAGAGCCCGGGGCCAGACCCATCATATACCGGAGGACGGAATCCTTACCTGCATATGCTGACTTCATATTCGGATTATAATGGATGTTGCCCATCAACATCCCTGATTGAGTGGGAGTTAGGTTACACACCATCTTCCGGTCCAGCAACACCATATTGAACCATGACAAAGGATAATGACGTTCCATAAGAGGAATATGGATTGCCACCCCATCCAAAGAAAAATCCCAGTTCTCAGAAATCTCTAAGACCCGAGGATTCTTGATGGTTAAAGCATCACCAAAAAGGAACAAAGGCTTCAGGTATTTTCCATCCAGCTTCCCAGTATTCATCATGGAACGGAGGTAATGAAGGGTTTGATTCTCAATAGCCTTCAACCTCTCCGAAGGCTCATCAGTAGGGAACTATTTCGATACATGCCTAATTAAGTCGTCAAGACGCACGCCCAGGGCGAATTGATTCGAACCCACTATAAGCTCCCCAGCAGGATTTACGGGCAAGTTTACTGGAAAAATACGAAAGAAACGAGGTTAGAAGGTAGTCAAAAAAACAGAAGCATTGGAAAGGTCATCTGAGCCTATGCGGCTCGGCTCGTTACAGTTTCATGCGGCTCAGCATTAGATACGTATATGCGGTCCAGTGCATCATAGCCTCATGCGGCTCCGAGTTAGCCGAGTTCATACAACTTAAGTCCAGACGAACTTATAGATCCATGCGGTTCAAGTTAAGCACGCCTACAAAGTCAGATTCATGCGAGCTGACGTGAGCAGACGAATTTCTGCGGTTCAAAAAAAGTGAGCAACGCTTATGCGGCCCAAATCAAAAACACGTATGCAAACTCAGATCGAGTATAACAAGTTCATGCGGCCCCATAAGACGAAGGGCTCATGCAGTCCCATCGATAAAGCCCCGTATACGTGGCTTGTGCATAAAGTATGCAGCAGAGCCATGGCGACAGTTAGGGTTTTCAGACGATCTCTTACCAGCGATAGACGGGTGGACATCGGGATGGATGGAGTGCTCAATGACCGGCGGAGGGGCGACCACGTTCGCCGCCGCAGTCGCCGTAGAAGCAACTGCCTTACCCTTAGCGGCCTTCGATGCTGCAGCTTTCTTGGGAGCCATTGTCGGTTGCTAAAGGAAGAAGACGAAGAGCAAAGACGGCAAATAGAGAATCAAAGCAAAAAGAGAAGGTAAAGAAACCCCAGGAGACTAGAAGACTCCTATTTATAGGCAAAAGAGACCCACGAAACGAACAGACGTCTCGGAGTATGCCTCGGATTACGCGCCGCCCCCAAAGAATAAAGGCAAAAACGCTTCGGTCAAGGCAAAACCGACTCTTGGGATCCTCCCCCAAAAGGCGGTGTTAAATCAAATCAAAGGCACTTAATGAAGATTTGCACACGTGATCAGGACACGTGGCAACAAGTTTATGCGGCCAGATGAATTTATGCGGCTAAGGCACTTATGCGGCTAGGAAGCTCAGGCAGACAGAAAAATCCTATGCGGCATGAACGGGGCCATGCTTCTTGTTCAAAGTATTCTAATTTTTACAAATTGAAAACTTTGAAGGGGGTCCTGTAGAAGCATGGAAAATATTAGAATAATGATCCATACGGCTCTGAGTAAGAAGCTTATGCGGCTCACACAGGAGCGGCCCTATGCGGTTTAAAGAAGACTCTCAATCGCATGCGGCTCGGGAGCATATGCGGTTCAGCAAGGCATATGCGGCTCGATGGACGCCGTGTGTGATCCTTCCCTACAGCTGGTCGTTTGAGTAGTGGCCTCATTTATTGCTCCAGCACGATTCACTGTGGCGGCCCTGACATAAAGTTTCATAATGGCCTTGCCATAATGACTGACTCCTCGGGAAAAGAAGAAAATCTCTGACCAAATCCGTCAGAAGTCCCAGATTGCCACGTGACAATCATTCATATGCGGCTCCCTGAGAACCCATTCCATGCGGTTCGATACAACGCTAGCTCATGCGGCTCCCTGGGAACACATTCCCTGCGGCCCAATACAACGCCAGCTCATGCGGCTCACAAAGATTACGCATATGCGGCTCGATGAAGCATCGTCCTATGCGGCTTACAAAGAGTATCTCTCTGCGGTTCGAGGATCGTCAATCCTATGCGGCTCTGACAGGACTCACAATTAAGACACGTGGCATGGGATCAATAAGAGATTTAACCGAATCTCAACAAATATATTTGACATCATCGTCATAATTACTGAGATCAGGGCATATCATTTATCATCAAGCTAATGGGACACGTGGCGAGCAATCAGACATTGGCATAATCAATCACGAGGATTTAAAGCAGCTAGCATTAATTGCTCATGAGATACGATGCTATCCGCATTAATGACCGAGATTCACTATAATCAGGATCAAGGGTTCAGATAGAATGAAGGAGCGCCGACATTCCAAACAGATAATCATTAGCAAACCCTAATGATCACCCCCAGTCTTATAAATAGCTAGCATCATTCCCTTGTAAAAAAAAAGAGGTCGGCAACAAAAGAATAAAAAAAAAAAAAGAGATCTACACAGAGAGAGCTCCCCCTTTCTTCTTGATAATCACAGAGAGAGAGAAGCCAGGAGAGCAATCCGAGGAGAGCAAGAAGAGCATTTCTTCATCAACGTCGGGCAGATCTTCTCCGAGCCAAGACTGCATACTGATCGTCCAAGGAGTAAGGCAGAGCGGCCGTCGCTTTCCCGAGCCTCTATCGTCACCCCCCAGAATTAAAAATAAACAATCGTACTTAGTCTGCTGTACCTAGATTTTTGTCCCTAGGCTTTCTTTGTACGAGCGAGTTTGTAATGTGAGTCCAAGTTCAGTCCTTCGATAATTGTTCTGTTCTTTTACAATCAATGGCAAACAACTGTTAATGCCTCAAAAGGCGCATCTGCGCCTACTCAGAAGCCTCCACTTACACCAAGGCCCAAGGAGGTTTATTCGTTCAACGACGAAGACACCCTGCAACTTTTTGAAATACAGAAGCAGGGTGACAAGATCAAGCTACCGGACCCAAAGCGGCCCGATGTAGTTGGGAAAGTGGACAACCCGAGGTACTGTTACTACCATCGGTTTGTCGAACACTCGACCAAGGACTGTTATGTCCTTAAAAATTACATCCAGCGCATGATCAATGCGGATGTAATCTCCGTCGACTACGAGAAGAAGTCGGTGTCTGCCAATGTGGTGTCACTCCAGTTCGGCACCTTGCCGCCAACTACCACACAAGATGGCATCGTCCCCATCCCTAAGGCGACAATGGAGGTGGTTAACTTACCACCTACCGTGACAATGTGAGTGGACTCATCCCACTCACCACATCTCGAGGAGAGGTCCTATGGGTCCACCCCGACCCCGTCTTCGAAGTGACTCAACCGGAGGTACGTCCTACCTCCAAATCCAAAGGCAGGAAGATCAAGTCTTGCCGTATGGTCTCTTCTTCAATGGAAGAGGCACTCCCTGTGCAGACGCGTGCACAACAGAACGCCTAACCCGGCGAAGCTGCCGCCGAGGTGGTGCCTCCTTGCACCGTCCCTGCTGTCCAGGAAGAGGGCCTGTCTAAGCCCTCAGCAGCCAATAAGCAGAAGCAGGTGGAGGCTCGTTTCGACAGACCTCTACGAAAGGAGAATGCTTCGGAGCTAGCCAAGCCCCACAACTTCGACATACTGGCACAACTGGCCAGTACTCCTGTCCGCCTATCTTTGTTCGAGCTCCTGCGTCTTTCCAAAGACTCCCGAGAAGCTCTCTGTGAAGCTCTGAAGGATGCTGAATCCTTTCTCAGTCAGGTCAAGCAGCCTAAAGACCTCTCAACTACTTGTGTGCACTGTCATTGTGCGAATGAAGTTATCCCAAACATAACTTTCACCCAACAAGACATGCTGCTCAAGCACCACCGACATAACCGGCCGCTGTATTATACAGGGTATATCGGTTCAGTCAAGGTGAACCGGATTCAAATCGATCCGGGGTCTTCTCTCAGCATCATTCCGAAGGTACTGCTATCAACACTGGGGATCCCAATGTACCGGCTGGCGCTCTCCAACACAACCATCAGTGGCTTCAACGCTAGCAAAAGTGAGCCACTGGGCAAAATTCGACTGAAGTGTCACATCGGTAACCTCAGAACTGAGGTGACCTGCTATGTTGTGGATGCCGAGGTCAACTACAACATCCTGCTCGGTCGACCATGGCTACATGAGTACATGGTGGTGCCATCCACGCTCCACCAATGCATGAAATATGTATCCACCAACGGCGTCATTCGGACAGAGTTCGCAGACATCGATCCTTTCAAAGGGATTGAAGCCTACTTCACCGATTCTGACTTATACAAGTCACTTGACGAGGAGGAAGCCAATGATGCTGATGACGAGGCAGAGACGGCAGCTGAGCCGGACATGGAGCCTGAGATGACTCCCGATGCCCCTTTGAAGATCCGACTCAAGGGCAAACCGCCCCAGAAGGTGCCTCCAATGAGCATCAAGCTACCAGGAAAAGCACCAACTCCTGAAGCTCCCCTGAAGATACGCCTTAAGGAAAAGCCGCTTCAAACATCGGCTCCCCTGGTGGCAAAATTACAGTGGAAGGCACCAATCACTGGAGGCGCAGTTGAGGCACCTCTGAAGGTGCGTCTTAAGGGCAAGCCGCCGCAGTCATCCAAGATGCCAGGGAGGGCTCACATAACCCTCTCGGACCCCAAAATCAAAGCTGTGGTGGACTCTCCTGATCCAACCCCAGTGCTTACATATGAGGAGCTTGGCGAATATATCTCTGCTGATGCAGATGCACCCTCCTTAGACAATGTAATCCCACGGGATAAAATCTCGTATTTTATCAATAATATAGTGTCTTTTAATTATTCTTGTCTTCCACATTGGAATGCCATGTATACATTAGATAACGCTCTACGGTCGTTGCAAACACAAATAACGACCGTCCATCATGTAAATCGAGTAGTCCCGTCACAAGGAGTCTGTTACATAGTCCATCCACGAAGTCGAGACGAAGGATCCATCATCTTTGGCAAAGTCGAGCGTCATCAAGACCTCCCGCCACTCGAGCTAGAACCTGATACCGGCAGAATACAAGTCTATCGGTACACGGATACGACAAAGCACATCATCCAAAAGAAGGGCTACGACCTGAAAAGCAACAAAGGCCTAAACTACGGCAAGGGTCGACGTCTCCCTCTCCGGCTTCCAACACCTAAAGGAAAGCCGCAGGACTATTACAATCGGACTCAATGGGGGGTAGGCTATGTCACGCCGCCATCAACTCCAGAGAGTTCAGACGCAAAAGATGTAGAACATTCCCACTCGTCCGAAGTATCGACTTGGGATTCCGATACCAGTATCGGATCAGTCTTCAAGAAAGTGCTGTCAGCTAACATGACATCAGCACAACCTCAAAAAGATGAAGGCGAAGACCAAGCGCCGGAACCCTTCGAAGAAGAACCCTGGGCTCAACGCTTAGGAGAACAATGGGAGTCTCGTTTCGAGTTACGTGAACCTCCCACCGAAGACAAAGTCGAGCAGATCGACCTTGGGGATGGATCTTCTTCCAAACCCATCTTCATCAGCAAAAGCCTAGAAGGAGAAGATCGAGAGTCTTTAATCCAACTGGCTAAGGAGTATATCGACGTCTTCGCCTGGAGCTACGAAGACATGCCGGGACTCGATCCACAGATCGCAATGCATAGGTTGAACATCTTACCCGATGCCAAACCTATTAAACAACAACAGCGATGCTTTCGGCCGGACATCTTGAATGCCATCGATCAAGAGGTGGACAAGCTCTTGACGAGCGGCTTCATCCGTGAGGAATAATACCCAGATTGGGTAGCCAACGTCGTACCTGTCACCAAAAAGAATGGGAACATACGAGTCTGTATCGACTTCAGGGATCTCAACTCTGCTTGCCCGAAGGACGAATTCTCGCTTCCAATCACTGACGTGATGATCGACAACACGTGTGGCTTCGAACGCATATCTTTTATGGACGGGTATTCAGGCTACAATCAAATCAAGATGTTCCCCGATGACGCGAAACACACGTCATTCAGGACTCCAAAGGGTGTTTTCTGCTACACAGTGATGCCTTTCGGCTTGAAGAACGCCAGTGCGACATACCAACGAGCTATAAGCACCATCTTCCGTCAACATCTTTGCAAGATAATCGAATGCTATGTTGACGATATCGCAGTCAAGAGCCGCCTCAAAGGAGATCACCTACAGGACCTGAAGACAGTCTTCGATCTCGTGCGGGTACATCAACTCAAGATGAACCCTGCTAAATCCTTCCTGGGGGTTTCTAGCGGAAAATTCTTGGGCTTTGTCATTACGTCGAAAGGCATTCATGTTGATCCCGAGAAGACCAAAGCCATCCTCAACATGGACCCTCCGAAGAATCTTCGAGAACTTCGGGGCTTACAGGGACGTCTGGCATACATCCGGAGGTTCATAGCAAACCTTTCCGGTAAATGTCAACCCTTTACTCAGCTCATGAAGAAGGGAGTCTCTTACGTCTGGGCAGAGAAGTGCCAAAAGGCTTTCGACGACATCAAGGCTTACTTGACAAGCCCGCAGTCTTGGTAGCATCTGTCGCCGGCAAACCATTTCTCCTCTACGTCCGTGCCATGGATCATTTCCTCGGCGCTCTGCTGGCTCAAAACAGCGATACAGGCTACGAGCAAGCGATCTACTACCTCAGTCGAACGCTCATCGGGGTCGAACACCGGTACAACCCCGTTGAAAAGGAGTGCTTGGCCTTGGTGTTTGCCATCCAGAAGACTCGCCATTATGTCTCGGGCCAGACAATTCATGTCATCTCCCGAGTCAATCCACTCAGAGTCCTCATGACGAAGCCAGGGTCATTAAACTCCCGGCTAGCTACATGGGCGATCCTGCTAACACCATACAACATGGTGTTTGTGCCACAAAAAGCCGTTAAGGGTCAGGCCCTGGCCGACTTTTTAGCTGTACACCCTATCCCGGAGTCCTCAAGACTCTATGAAGACATTCCGGATGAGGTTCAAGAAACAAACGTCACCGAAGGAAGCTCCGTTTGGCGGATGTTTTTCGATGGCACTTCAAGAACGGGCCCCAAAGGCCAGATCATCGCAGGAGTGGGGGTAGTCTTAGTCTCCCCCAATCAGCTGGTCATCCAGCGTGCTTACTCTCTTTCGAAGCCGTGCTCCAACAATGTTGCCGAGTACAACACGCTCATTATGGGACTCCATCTGGCACAACAGCTGGGGGTGGATCATCTGGAAGCCTACGGCGACTCGAAACTCGTCGTAAACCAGATCCGAGGGCAATACGAGGTTCGCCATGAAGATCTGATCCCTTACCACGAAGTTGCATTGAACATCATTTCAACCTTCACCGGGTTCTTCATCGAACACGTACCTCGTCTACAAAACCTAGAGGCTGATGCTCTGGCTGGCCTCGCGGCCTCATTAGCAGCACCCCTTGGGACTCAACACTACGTCACGGTAGTTGGCCGAGACTTAGTTTGTCCTAGAAACAACCTATGCTTACGCGTGGCCCATGCCATGTCAACAAGTACTGGTGTTAATGTCCGAGACTGGAGGTTCCCGTTCATCGACTTCGCCGTCTACGGAATTCTCCCAGAGGACCCGAAGGAAGCCGTCCCAGTCAGGAGACGTTCTCTTCGATTCTATTATGATACAGCCACTAAATTGATGTACCGACGCTCCTACGATGGGCTTCTCCTTCGATGCCTGTCCAACGAAGAGGCGACCGAAGCTCTTCGAGAAGCTCATGACGGAACTTGCGGAGCTCATCAACCTGGTCCTAAGTTGCAGGATCGATTGTGACGCATGGGCTACTATTGGCCAACCATGGCCGCTGATGCTGTCGACTATGCTAAGAAGTGCCATGCGTGCCAACTTTATGCAGACTTCATTCATACGCCGTCAGAACCACTACATCCTACAGTCGCCTCCTGGCCCTTCGAAGCCTGGGGCATAGACATTGTAGGACCGATTACCCCTCCTTCATCAAGGGGCACCGCTTCATCCTGGACATTATCGATTACTTCTCCAAGTGGACAGAAGCAGTCCCATTGGCGGAAGTAAAGAGCTCCAGGGTGGTCAGCTTTATCAAACACCATATCATTTACCGTTTTGGAGTACCCAGGCGGATCATCCATGATAATGGTCCTCAGTTCATCAGCCATATTTTTAGCAGATTCTGTGACAAGAGTCGCATTCAGAACGTGGCCTTAACCGCCTACAATCTGGCAGCAAACGGATTGGTCGAGGCGTTCAATAAAACTATCGTTAGGCTGCTCAAAAAGGTCGTATCATCCAACAAACGCGACTGGGACGAAAAGCTTGGCGAATGTCTTTGGGCCTACCGTACAACGGTACGAACCCCAACAGGCAACACACCATTCTCCCTGGTCTACGGGAGTGAAGCGGTACTGCCTCTCGAGATCCAGATACCCTCACTCCGCGTAGCAATCACAAACAAACTCACAGAAGAGGACAATCAACGTCGTCGTCTGCGGGAGCTGGAGGCACTTGACGAAAAGCGTCTCCTAGCTCAACAACGTATCGAACTCTACCAAGCCCGTATATCACAGGCTTTCAACAAGAAGGTCAAACAGAGAACTTTTCAAGTTGGCGACCTGGTTCTGGCAGTCAGGAGGCCGATGGTGTTAACTCACAAGACACCAGGAAAGTTCGAGCCCAAGTGGGAAGGACCTTTCATCATTGAGATGGTATACTCAAACGGTGCTTACCGCCTCGCCAAACCCAATGGGGACTTGTTCATGATGTCCATCAACGGCAAGTTTGTCACGCCCCAGTTCCAAATAATCGGATCGGGAACACGTGGCATGCCAGCTGTACGATCAGACATAGTTAACCCAATTTAATGGACTATGACTAGTCGTAGTACGCTGAAGTAAAACTAATAATAATAACAACACAGGCAGGTAATATCTAGTCTCATCCATGAAACAAATAATGGACAACTGCAAAGAGAGTCTCCAGAGTCACAATAAATGTCAAAAGAAAGACCAAACACTGCACAGTACCTCTGGAATGAAATGAAATGGAATGTAGAAAATAACTGAATACAGGAAATGAACCCACATCAGAAGATAAAGCTAGCCTTCAAAGGATCAAGGCTGTGGCTCTACCTCAAGGTCGTCGTCTAATCCAGCTACTCCGTAATCAGTCGGGTAGGAATCCTCGTCAAGCTCTGGAAAAAAATACCAGGTCCTCAGAGGGACATAACAAATACACAGGAAAAATGACATGCAAGATAATACTGAGAAGTAAAGTAAAAGTAACTAAATAAATATGTTACTAAGTAATTCCTTAACCGAACAAGGACAGGAAATACGTAGTACACAATTTAAGGTGTTCTAACCATCTAAGTGTAAATGCATTTTGAGACATCTCTAGTGGCACATGAGAGGGGGAGAAGAAGAAGAAACGTCCACCAAGCGTTCTACGGTTTGAGAACGAGGGGCTACGAGCATCCAGCGTACATTGGAAACAGAATTCTCATACACCACTAGTAGACTCTCCCCACCCAATGAATACCTGTACCGTATATACGGTACAAATAATATGCAAGACGGCAATATACATATAATATAACTAACCACTGCTACAACTCAAGATCACATGTTAATGGCCAATCAACACAAAATCTCTGCACTCAACTCACTCATTTGTGATGCGTGTCTGAGACGTGTCAAGTTATACTAACTATTCACAGGGTAGTCATAAATGGTGACGAGTGCACACAACTGTAATAACTGGTCAAATGTAATACTGCATAGTAAAGTCAAGCAAGGTGTACTTGCCTGTGTCCAATAGCTGAAAATCCGAGTCTGGTATCGAGTCCAAGTTCCGAGAAATGAATAATCCTACATTAACATTAACCCTAATTCATTACTATTTACCCAAATTAACTATACATTTAATTGATAATTAATATCAAACCATTACTACTAACTAATCATTACTAATAAATATGAATAATATCATACAATAATAAGTATGAAGCACTTATTATTATACTTTATTTTCTGAAATTATTAATACAATTAATAATTTAATAATTAATAAATTACTTATAACTAATTAGTTAAACAATTAGGAAACACATGCATTCACAAATTCCCATTAATGATAAATACTAGTTAATAAATAATGACAAGTCTAAATTTGGTAAAAAAAAACGCTTTTCCATGAAATTCTACTGTAAATAATATTTTTAATATTATTTACCTAATTTATAAGTAAATAAAACATTTAACTACTAATATATAAAAATCACTATTTTAGCTATTGCAATTAGAATTAAATGTTAAAAATTCACTAATAAATTGGGAAAAATCATAAATCACAGAAAATAACATTTCCAACAGTGACTTTACATTTATGAGCATTACCAATAATAATTTATATTTATTATAAATTAAAACTAGTATTGAACTAATTACATAATCAAATATATTTAACTCTGGTTTAATGCCAAATAAATACCGAACATAATTATTCTATTTTGAAATTTTTACAGTAAATAGGTATAATTATTATCTCTTAGTTTTGTATAAAACTCATTAATTAATTCTTAATGAATTAATTAATAAAAATCCAAAACAGTGTAAATAAACAGTCATTTAGAATCAGTAATTCACAGTTTAAAATATAAATAAAATATCTAAACTATTTATTAAATCTTGAAAATTTAACAGTAATTAGATTACATAATTACCTACAATTTATGTATAGATCATAACGAGTGATTCCTAATGGATTAAATTCTAAAAATCAAAAACAGCATATATAATTCTGTGGAACTTTACACAAAAACTGCATTATTGACATCAGTTAAAATACTTAATAAATACGAATAATTTGTATAAAAATCTGATACAATTAATATAGAATCTATACTAATGTCTCTAATCAATAGGCTAATAATTTAGGTACAAATTACTATCAATTTATCCTTACTTAATTAATTACACAGCCATAATCACACCAAATAATTACTTCACATTCACGAATTAATATGGATAAAATCATAATAATTCACAACAATTTCTCTACAATTTATTTCTGATTCTACGCTAAATTAACAATCATTAAACATTAATAATACTAATTAAAATCATTATTTCTTCCTTACACAAATTATTAATCAATGACTATTTGCAGGAAAAGAGAATATAGAAATTAATGCTCTAGGTTTTGTAGGGGGATATCCTCGTGACAAAGCCACGTGGAGGCTCGAGATCGTACCTGCCGACTGCAGGGAGTCGGGGCTACGCTACGGAGGCGATGGCGCTGCCGGAGATGGCCTGAACGCCGAGGACGAGGTGATCTCCTCGCTGAATGCACGCCGGCCGGGATAGGAGGGAAGGGGAGTTCTCGGGTAGCCGGAAAAATGGAGGGGGAAGAAGTTGTGGTGTGGCCGAAAAAATGGAAGGGAATGAGAGGTTATCATTCGGTTTCATGAGATCCACACTTTGTGGTAACCGAAAATCAATGGGTAGGGAATGGGTTAAGGGTTGGTTAAGTAAATCAAGCATTATATTTATATAAACATGTGAATTTATTTCTTAATTAAAATAGAGACTAAAAAATAGATTAGGGTTAGGACTAAACTTGGGTTAAAGGTTAAGTTATCTAGAGTTTTAATTAGGTTTACACATTACCACACATCCACAGTTGAATATAGCCACATATTTATATACATATATATTTATATATATATATATATGTTACTATATATCATCAACATTAATTAATTACTAGTTAAAATAACAATTTAATAAAAATAAAATAAAAAAATAAAAAAAATAAAAATTTAATTTGAGGGGTTTTACATTCTACCCAACTTATTAAAATTTCGTCCTCGAAATTAAAACAATTTGGAATCATAGAATGCTAGGGAATTGTTCTAACACACAACATTGGCACACAAAAACACAATTCTAAACCTAAGAAATTTTTACCGACTAAAATAAGCATATTCTAGAGAATGATTACTTGCAGAATTAAATCATACCAGACGCCTCACGAAGGTATGGAAAACGCTCCAGAATAGAATCCTCCCGCTCCCAAGTCGATTCGCCCGGAGAATGGTGTTTCCACGCAACTCGGACTAGTCGAATGGTCTTCCCCTTCAACACCTTCTCTCTGTGGTCTAGGATCTCCACAGGCTGCTCCTCGTAGGACAAGGTCGGTCCCACGGTGATCTCTGAATGATCTAGTACGTGGTTAGGGTCTGCCACATACTTCCTCAACTGGGAGACATAAAATACGTCATGGACGCCTTCCAATGACTGCGGAAGTGCCAATCTGTATGCAACCTCGCCAACTTTCTCCAACACATCGAATGGTCCGATGTACCTTGGGCTGAGCTTTCCTCTGACTCCAAATCTGATTGTACCTCTAGTCGGAGAGATTCTCAAGAACACATGATCTCCTTCCTTGAACTCAAGAGGTCGCCTATGAGTGTCTGCCCACTGCTTCTGCCGGTCCTGTGCTGCTCGAAGATGTCCCTGAATCTTCTTGACTGTATCTACTGTACGAGTCACTAACTCTGGTCCCAATATCTGTCTCTCGCCTACATCACCCTAACATGCTGGCGATCGACACTTCCTTCCGTACAATGCTTCAAAGGGAGCCATCTGGATACTTGCCTGGTAGCTATTGTTGTAAGAGAATTCTACCAAGTGCAAGTGATCCTCCCAGGATCCACCAAAATCCAACATGCAAGCTCTCAACATGTCCTCCAACGTCTGAATGGTACGCTCTGACTGCCCGTCCGTCTGAGGGTGATAAGCTGTGCTGAACTTCAGTCTTGTGCCCAGACTTTCCTGCATGCTCTTCCAGAAGTGCGATGTGAATCTTGTATCTCGATCAGAGACTATACTGACTGGTACTCCATGTAATCGCACTATCTCCTTCATATATAAGTCTGCCAATACCTCTGTAGATTACCCCACTCGAAATGGTATGAAATGAGCAGACTTCGATAATCTGTCCACAATCACCCAAACTGCATCTCGTCCAGCTGGGCTCCTCAGAAATCCCGTAACGAAATCCATAGTGATGTGCTCCCACTTCCACTCAGGTATCGGAAGCGGTTGCAACAATCCTGCGGATCTCTGATGTTCAGCTTTGACTTGCTAACACACCAAACACTTTGCCACGAAACGTGCTATCTCACGTTTCATTCCATGCCACCAGTAGTGCTGTCTCAGGTCCCTGTACATCTTCGTACCTCCTGGATGAATAGAATAAACCGAGCTATGAGCCTCTGCCATCAGCTCCTGCCTGATCTCACCATTAGGAACATAGAGGCGATCTCCACACCTCAAGGTCCCGTCTTCGTGAATCCTCAATCCAGTCTGCAGTCCCTGCTCTGTCCTCTGTCGAAGCTTCTGATATCTGGCATCTGTGGGCAAAGTCGCCTTGATCCTCTCTACTAATGAAGACTGAACCTGAATATTCATCATCTGCACAACTCCTCCAGGTCTAACAACTTCAATGCCCATCTTCTCCAAATCGTATAGCAACTCCTTTTGTGATGTCAAGAAGTGCGCCATAGGTTTTCGGCTCAATGCATCTGCTACTGAATTAGCCTTCCCTGGATGGTACTGTAACTCTATATCAAAATCTGCCATCAACTCAAGCCAACGCCTCTGCCTCAAATTTAAATCTTTCTGAGTAAAGACATACTTGAGGCTCTTATGATCTGTATATACCTCCACAGTTTCTCCATACAGATAATGTCTCCAAAGCTTCATGGCAAATATCTCCGCCGCAAGCTCTAAGTCGTGCGTGGGATAATTCTTCTCATGGGTCCTCAACTGCCGAGAACCATATGCCACTACCTTCCCATGTTGCATCAAGACGCATCCTAATCCCTTCCCGGATGCATCGCTATAGATGACAAAACCTCCTGGTCCTGATGGAATGGTCAAAATTGGTGCAGTAGTAAGGCGCCTCTTCAATTCATCAAAGGCAGCTTGGCATTCTTCTGTCCATTCGAACTTCTGATCCTTGCGGGTCAACTTGGTCATGGGCTCCGCAATCCTTGCAAAATTCTCTACGAACCTCCGGTAATATCCGGCAAGCCCCAGAAAACTTCGTATCTCTGAAACATCGGTTGGAGTTGGCCACGACTCCACCGCTGATATCTTCGTCGGATCCACTTCTATGCCTTTCCCTGAGATAACATGTCCAAGAAATGAAACATGATCTAGCAAAAATTCACACTTACTCAGCTTCGCATATAACTTCTGATGCCTCAAGACCTCCAGCACCTTCCTCAAGTGATCCTCATGCTCTTCATGGTTCTTTGAATACACCAAAATGTCGTCGATAAATACTACGACAAATTTGTCAAGATATTCATGGAATCCTCTGTTCATTAAATTCATGAACACAGCAGGTGCATTAGTCAAACCAAAGGGCATTACTAAGAACTCGTAATGACCATACCGAGTCCTGAATGCCGTCTTCTGGATGTCTTCTTTCCGAACCTTCACTTGATGGTATCCCGACCTCAGATCAATCTTCGAGAATACCTGTGCTTCTGTCAGCTGGTCAAATAGATCATCAATTCTGGGCAGGGGATACTTGTTCTTGATTGTCACAGCATTAAGAGCCCTATAATCAATGCACATGCGAACTGTTCTATCTTTCTTTGGCACAAACAAGACTGGGGCTCCCCATGGTGATGCACTTGGTCTGATAAATCCTTTGTCTTGCAACTCCTGCAACTGTACCTTTATTTCATCCAGCTCCTTCTTCGCCAATCGATAGACATTTGAAGAGATTGGTGCCGCCTGGTATGAGCTCAATGGTGAACTCAACCTCTCTGTCGGGTGGTAGTCCCGGCAGATCATCAGGAAAGACATCAGAAAACTCATCAATGATCGGTGGCGGGGCCACCTCCATCGCCATGCAGGCTCCCTGATACTGAGAGACTCCCTTCTCAATGCTTCCTCTCTGAAATTCAAACTCCGGCTGGCCTGGCGGTCTAAATATAGCACAACCCTTATGGCAGTCCAATATCGCATGATATTGACTAAGCCAATCCATACCCAGCACTACGTCATAAGTTGGCATAGGAAATACCAAAAGTCGAGCTCTCATCTCTCTGCCACAAATAACTACCGAACAGGCTCTACATGAACTATTTACAGGTACTAAACCTCCACCAGTAATAATATTCCAACTCTTAGGCATAGTAGAAGTAGCTATCCTATGCACAGCTACAAATCTAGATGATATGAAAGACAGGGTAGCACCAGAATTAAATAATACTGTAGCAGGCAATGAACCTACTAAGATAGTACCTGTGATAGCCTCTCCTACTGCTTTTTTCTCTCCCTGAGTGAGAGCAAAGATCTGACCCTGCTTCTTGTTTCCTGCCTGCTGCTTGGCCTTCTCAAACTGTGCTGACTGGGAAGGGAGTATAGGTCCTCTCTGCTGACCTCCTGATGCAGGTGGCTTCTGTCCTCCTGCTGGCACAATAGCTCCCCGAACCGGGCAATCTCGAGCCTGATGCTGGCCCGATCCATAGGCTAAACAAGTACCCAGTCTCCTTCTGCACTCTCTCTCCAAGTGTCCCTTCTTGCCACAGTAATGGCAAGTTGGAAGCTCCTTCGACTGGTAGGGTCCAGTCCTCTGATGTTGCTGATGTCCCATAGGTCGCCGAATAGGACCTTCTTGCTGCGTCTTCTGCTGTACTTGCTGGCTCCTATGCTGGTGCTGCCTTCCTTTGACAATTGACTCTTGGATTCTGGCCTCCGTCAGCACCTCAGAATAAGAGATTCGGGACTGAGTGCTGGTAAATTGTTGTAACTCCTGTCTCAGTCCGTTGTGGAACCTCTTAGCTTTCTCCAGATCGTTGGGGATCAGCACCTCTCCATATTTGCTGAGACGACTAAACTCTGAGTCGTACTCATCTACTGTCTTGTTTTCCTGCTCCAGGTGCAGGAACTGGTTGTATAAAGCAATCTTCACAGTAGTAGGAAAGTACTTCTTATCAAAGAACTCCAGAAACTGTTCCCACGACTGACGGGTACCCAACTGACGCTCCATAGAATCCCACCAGTGATGGGCATTCCCCTCCAGCTGAGTTCTTACGCCAGTCATCCATAAATCTTCTGGCAACTGAGATGCCTGCAATTTCTTCTTGGTGCTGGCGATCCAATTAGTGGTCTCCTCCGGAGTCTCATTCCCTTTGTAAGGTTTGGGGTCCATCTGCACGTAGTCCTTCACTGAACCTACCCGCGCTGGTCTCGCGGGAGCTTGTGTCGGAGCTGGTGCAGGTGCTGGTGCTGTCATCCTCTCCATAGCTGCCAGGAATCCCTGCCTCATCTCAGCAGCTTCCCGCCTCTGCTCAGCTGCTTCTTGCCTCTGTTCTTGCATCATCATGTGCATGAACTGAAACATCTGTGCCTGACTGTCTTGTGGCACAGCCGGGGGCACTCCAAATGGTATCTGAGGGTTCTGCGGGAGAGGAGGTGGTACCCCAGTCGGTTGTGCACCAACTGGCTGAGATGTCTGCCCTGGAAGCAAAGGGTGAGTTGGAACTACCCTTGCGGACTGTTCATCCGTACCAGATGACTGGTTGTCTCCACCGGCAGCGGTACGTCCACTCCTCAAATTCATGATTCTGTAGAGATAAGATAGAAGGAATTGAGAATAGGACGGAAACAAACGAGATGCAAAGGATTTTGTTCAAGGATAATCAAGAATGATATAATCAAGTATGGATGAGACCCTATATTCTAAACCTAATTTGCAGGCTTGTCTGGTACAGTAACGTAACCAAACAAATTTGGAGACCTGCATGGGCCACCACTAAAACATGTCACGCCCCAGTTCCAAATAATCGGATCGGGAACACGTGGCATGCCAGCTGTACGATCAGACATAGTTAACCCAATTTAATGGACTATGACTAGTCGTAGTACGCTGAAGTAAAACTAATAATAATAACAACACAGGCAGGTAATATTTAGTCTCATCCATGAAACAAATAATAGACAACTGCAAAGAGAGTCTCCAGAGTCACAATAAATGTCAAAAGAAAGACCAAACACTGCACAGTACCTCTGGAATGAAATGAAATGGAATGTAGAAAATAACTGAATACAGGAAATGAACCCACATCAGAAGATAAAGCTAGCCTTCAAAGGATCAAGGCTGTGGCTCCACCTCAAGGTCGTCGTCTAATCCAGCTACTCCGTAATCAGTCGGGTAGGAATCCTCGTCAAGCTCTGGAAAAAAATACCAGGTCCTCAGAGGGACATAACAAATACACAGGAAAAATGACATGCAAGATAATACTTAGCAGTAAAGTAAAAGTAACTAAATAAATATGTTACTAAGTAATTCCTTAACCAAACAAGGACAGGAAATACGTAGTACACAATTTAAGGTGTTCTAACCATCTAAGTGTAAATGCATTTTGAGACATCTCTAGTGGCACATGAGAGGGGGAGAAGAAGAAGAAACGTCCACCAAGCGTTCTATGGTTTGAGAACGAGGGGCTACGAGCATCCAGCGTACATTGGAAACAGAATTCTCATACACCACTAGTAGACTCTCCCCACCCAATGAATACCTGTACCGTATACACGGTACAAATAATATGCAAGACGGCAATATACATATAATGTAACTAACCACTGCTACAACTCAAGATCACATGTTAATGGCCAATCAACACAAAATCTCTGCACTCAACTCACTCATTTGTGATGCGTGTCTGAGACGTGTCAAGTTATACTAACTATTCACAGGGTAGTCATAAATGGTGACGAGTGCACACAACTGTAATAACTGGTCAAATGTAATACTGCATAGTAAAGTCAAGCAAGGTGTACTTGCCTGTGTCCAATAGCTGAAAATCCGAGTCCGGTATCGAGTCCAAGTTCCGAGAAATGAATAACCTACAATAACATTAACCCTAATTCATTACTATTTACCCAAATTAATTATACATTTAATTGATAATTAATATCAAACCATTACTACTAACTAATCATTACTAATAAATATGAATAATATCATACAATAATAAGTATGAAGCACTTATTATTATACTTTATTTTCTGAAATTATTAATACAATTAATAATTTAATAATTAATAAATTACTTACAACTAATTAGTTAAACAATTAGGAAACACATGCATTCACAAATTCCCATTAATGATAAATACTAGTTAATAAATAATGACAAGTCTAAATTTGGTAAAAAAAACGCTTTTCCATGAAATTCTACTGTAAATAAAATTTTTAATATTATTTACCTAATTTATAAGTAAATAAAACATTTAACTACTAATATATAAAAATCACTATTTTAGCTATTGCAATTAGAATTAAATGTTAAAAATTCACTAATAAATTGGGAAAAAATCATAAATCACAGAAAATAACATTTCCAATAGTGACTTTACATTTATGAGCATTACCAATAATAATTTATATTTATTATAAATTAAAACTAGTATTGAACTAATTACATAATCAAATATATTTAACTCTGGTTTAATGCCAAATAAATACCGAACATAATTATTCTATTTTGAAATTTTTACAGTAAATAGGTATAATTATTATCTCTCAGTTTTGTATAAAACTCATTAATTAATTCTTAATGAATTAATTAATAAAAATCCAAAACAGTGTAAATAAACAGTCATTTAGAATCAGTAATTCACAGTTTAAAATATAAATAAAATATCTAAACTATTTATTAAATCTTGAAAATTTAACAGCAATTAGATTACATAATTACCTACAATTTATGTATAGATCATAACGAGTGATTCCTAATGGATTAAATTCTAAAAATCAAAAACAGCATATATAATTCTGTGGAACTTTACACAAAAACTGCATTATTGACATCAGTTAAAATACTTAATAAATACGAATAATTTGTATAAAAATCTGATACAATTAATATAGAATCTATACTAATGTCTCTAATCAATAGGCTAATAATTTAGGTACAAATTACTATCAATTTATCCTTACTTAATTAATTACACAGCCATAATCACACCAAATAATTACTTCACATTCACGAATTAATATGGATAAAATCATAATAATTCACAACAATTTCTCTACAATTTATTTCTGATTCTACGCTAAATTAACAATCATTAAACATTAATAATACTAATTAAAATCATTATTTCTTCCTTACACAAATTATTAATCAATGACTATTTGCAGGAAAAGAGAATATAGAAATTAATGCTCTAGGTTTTGTAGGGGGATATCCTCGTGACAAAGTCACGTGGAGGCTCGAGATCGTACCTGCCGACTGCAGGGAGTCGGGGCTACGCTACGGAGGCGATGGCGCTGCCGGAGATGGCCTGAACGCCGAGGACGAGGTGATCTCCTCGCTGAATGCACGCCGGCCGGGATAGGAGGGAAGGGGAGTTCTCGGGTAGCCGGAAAAATGGAGGGGGAAGAAGTTGTGGTGTGGCCGAAAAAATGGAAGGGAAGGAGAGGTTATCATTCGGTTTCATGAGATCCACACTTTGTGGTAACCGAAAATCAATGGGTAGGGAATGGGTTAAGGGTTGGTTAAGTAAATCAAGCATTATATTTAGGCTTAATTGCACTTTGCTACCCTCAACTATTTCGCTTTTTCAACTTGATACCCTAAACTTTTTTTGTAACAAGTTGATACCCAAAACAATTTTGGGACGAAAATACCCCTGCTCAAACCTTAAAATTATCCCCCCCCTCCTCCAAACTCCCCCCTCCCCCACTCCGGCTACCCCTTCCCTCCCGCTCTGCCTCCCCTCCGGCCACCCCCCTCTCCCGCGTCCGGCCACCCCCCCTACCCCCACCGCCGCCGGCCGCCGCGGCAGCAGCATCCGCCGCCGCAGCCGCAGCCGCCGCCGCGGCGGTGGCACCGGAAGCGGGAGGGGGAGTTGGCCGAACGTGGGAGAGGGGGGTGGCCGGAGGGGAGGGGAGGCGGAGCGGGAGGGTGGGGGTGGCCGGAGTGGGGGAGGGGGGGAGGGGAGAAGGGAAGAGGGAAGGGATAAGGGCATTTTGGGGTTTTTTGAAAAATTAGGTATCAAGTTGAAAAAAAATAATAGTTGAGGTATCAACTTGTTACAAAAAAAAGTTTATGGTATCAAGTTGAAAAAGCGGAATAGTTGAGGGTAGCAAAGTGCAATTAAGCCTTATATTTATATAAACATGTGAATTTATTTTTTAATTAAAATAGAGACTAAAAAATAGATTAGGGTTAGGACTAAACTTGGGTTAAAGGTTAAGTTATCTAGAGTTTTAATTAGGTTTACACATTACCACACATCCACAGTTGAATATAGCCACATATTTATATACATATATATTTATATATATATGTTACTATATATCATCAACATTAATTAATTACTAGTTAAAATAACAATTTAATAAATAAAAAAAATTTAATTTGAGGGGTTTTACAAAGTTCCTGAAGAAGTACTACTCTTGACATCTTTCAGATATGTGCTTCCACAAGGGGATATATGGACCCAATCATCAGGATTCACAGATAATTCCCTTCCAACAAAACCATACGCTTTCGGAACCCAGCTGTTCCGAAGCATCCTCCAGTAGAAAGACAACCACGTCCACATCATCTCTGAGTTGTCCCTCTACACCCTACAAAGCGGAATCTTATACTTCGTAAGCCTACGCTATCCTTCATGTTTACCACGTCCACATTACCTTTGAGTAAACATCTCGTACAAACAACCCATGCGTTGTCGTACATTGATCGCAGAACTTTCACGTCCACATCACCTCTGAGTTGTTCAGCGTATCCCCCAGGATCATTCCTACCACGTCCATAATACCTCTGAGTAGGAAGATTCTATCATTTGAACCCCAATGATTGCCACGTCCACATTACCTCTGAGCAAACATGTTGGTTCCTTCAAACTTATTATCTGTACCTAAAAGCCAAGGTGCGCAAAAGATAATAGGTCCACACAAATCATCAAGTTCATGATAACAAAAATGAACACATCACAAAAAGTTGCGTACTTCTTTATTTTCTAAAAAAAGAGAGAGTACAGAACTACACTATCCCCCAGCAAGAGTTGCAAAAACATAAAAAGGAGAGGCTACAGTCCTAAACATCTCCAGGGTTGGCTGAGAGCTCTCTAACTCGACGTCTCAAGTCGGCTGCATGAGTCTCCACAGTCGCCAGGACTCGACGCTCAGCTTCTTAACGCATCAATTCAACAGCCTCAGCGAAAGTATCATTCTCATGCTTCTCATCAAGCTGTTGTCGCTGCCGAGCCAGGGCAAGAGCCCGGTGAGTGAAAGTTGCTTCCTCCTTCTTGAATGCTACGTGTTCAGCCTGGACACGCTCGGCATCTAACTGGAGTCGGGCCCGTTGGTCCTCAAGGCGGCGCATCTGGGCGTTGATCTTCGCAATATTAGCGTCCAACGCAGCTCGCGTTTCCATTGTCTCCTTCATGGACTGAGACAACTGCTCTACCGCAGCCTCAGTCTCAGCCACCTCGCGCTCCCAGATGCTCACAGTGGCCTGGTAGGAAGACTCAATCTCGGCGATCAACTTCTCCTTCTCCGTATCTATCAAGACGGAAAGGTTATTTCGCTGGATGCGCTGAAGTTCCGTGAGCCGCTGGTCCAGCTCGATCACCGAAGCCTCCAGGATCTCGGCCATATGGTCGTGGCCTTGGTGAACGCGGATCAGCTCGATATAAGGCATTGCCAGAGTTCTTGCCATCGCAAAGCTCCCGTTGGCATCCATCACCGCAGATACACCCCTCTGCAGTATTTTATACACCCCCTCGACGATGAATTTCACATATTCATCTGCGTCCGCCAGCACCTGCGGCGTCATAGCAGGAGTTGGAGGAGCTACTGTAGTTAGCAGATCGGAAGAAGATCCGTCAACCTCAACCTGCGAGACTGGAACCTCGGTATCAATAGGCTCTTCATCAACATGGGCCGGAATGTTAGCCCGAGGAGCTGAAGGAACAGAGGAAGCCGGCACAGGCGTCGAGATAGTACCCCAAGTAGGAGGAGCAACAGAGGGTTCCACACCCTTACCCTTCTCAAGTTCGGAGGAACCACCGACGTCAACGGCCACCTCTTCTGCCCCCAACGTCCTATCAGCGGTCAGTACCTCCCCTGGCAGAACGGGGAGATCAACACTCATCTCCTGGCCCGCCCCGGGAGACAGGACTGGCAGATGAGTCTCATCCTTCTCAAGTCCCTCTACAGGGACAGGATCTGTCGCTACCTCCTGAAAGGTAGCCACCTCAACTTCCACGGGTGAGACTGGGGTAGGACTCGGCAATGATACAGTCGACCTCCCCTCATCATGACAAGGAGGGGAATCAACCCTCTCCTCTATTCCAACCACCTCTGTTGCCCCCCGCAACAGACTCTTGCAACGCCGGAGGGACGTCATCGGAAGGCGACGAACTCCAATCCACTTCATCATCAGGATGCCTCGAGTCCGTAGGACCCTCAACGTCCAAGGCCTCCACGGCAGATTGTACCTTCCCGGAAGTTATTGCAACCTCCCCAGGAACATCTTCGGGACTCTCCTCCACGGGAGACATTATCATCGGTGGAATGCGCTCATCAGAAGAGCTTGCCACCTCCTTCGGTCTACTAACACCCGGTTTTGAAACACGGGTCTTCTTCTTCGACGATCGTAGAAGTCAGGCAAAAAGACAAAAGGTGTCAAACAAATCGGCGCATCATCAGGGTGTAAGCCCATGCGCGTCAGCATTGGAGCTTCGGCGCATCATCATGGTGTAAGCCCATGCGCGTCAGCATTGGAGCTTCGGCGCATCATCAGGGCGTAAGCTCATGCGCGTCAGCGAAGGCTTCGGCGCATCATCAGGGTATAAAACCCATGCGCGTCAGCAATTAAACCTCGGTGCATAATAAAGGCCTAAACCTATGCATGTCGGCGGGATAAAACCTTGGCGTATCATCAGGACAGAAGTCCATACGCGTCGGCAGCAGTGGTGGAAGAGACGACACCCACCCGTCACCGCGGGACGAACGTCGGCTGGTGTCACGATGGTGATAGGAACATCCTCGTCGGCAAAATCCGCCGGCTCCTTTCCCTTGCCAGCACCGCTGCGAGGAGTCTTGGGAGCCATTCTCTCAAAAGGAAAAGTTAGGGTTTTGAAGAAGGACTCTAAAGAAAGCAAAGGCACAGAGAAGAAGAACTCTCTCTCTCCATCTCTCACCTATTTATAGGGCTTGGTCGCACGCGTGAACCGATGACGAGTGATCTCAGCCGTCGCCTCGAGTTCTGTGAAGAGATAACAGCAAATAAAACCAAAAGATCATCATTAATCTTTTCGGTTACCGAGGCATCATCATATGCATTAACTGAGAGGAGCATGCGCCCGAATAGGCATACGCCACAACAGTCATGTGCCCTGACCTCCATGCTTCTTATTCAAAGTATTCCAAAACTTATCTAAAAGTTTTGAAAACTTTGAAGGAGGTCTTGTAGAAGCATGGAATTTCACAACCAGAAAGCCCATGTGCCAGACACTACATACGCCAGAGCTCGAACAAAATACTTCACAACAAAATCAACAAATATAGACATTTGAAAGAGGATTTTTTATTTATACATAAAAGTCTATTACATGTCTAGAGAAGGTTGTACAAATGAGAATTTCTACAAAAGAAAGATCCTAAGTCTACGGCCAGCAGCCACCATACGCCTCAAGACAGGCGCAGCAGTCACCATGCGCCTTCAACCGGGCGCATCCCGCCATGCGTACTCAGCACGGCGCATCCCTTCAGCAGCTCAGTTATGTGCATCCCCAGTTATGTGCATCCCTTCAGCAGCCCAGTTATGTGCCGCTCTTCCAGCCAGGCTCATCTGATAAATGCTATGACTAATGAAGCATTTAACCCTCTGGCTGGAGGCAGGTCTCCTCAAACCAAGGAAGAGAAGAGCACCGCAAATATATGGCCAGGGGAGGCTTCAAAAGAGCCTCCAAAGGCCAAGGAAGACCGTGATCGAAACCGCGGCTAAAGGAGCAGCTTTCAACACAACCAGAGTGGGCAACACCCACTTTGAAGGAAGAAAGAGCCTAGTACCGTCATTCCGATCTACGGCTCTTCCTGCACAACGAAGACGAGGCCCGAGCATCCCTATCTTTGGATGCAACAGGCACCTTCCGCCTGCCTCGGAAGCCCTCAACTCCGTCTTTTGGATGTAACAGTCACCTTCAAGTGCATCAATGACGACATGGCGTCTCATCTTCACCCTCGGGAGCACTTCGTCAACAGAATGCACTCGAGTACCCAAGTTCATGTTGGAAGTACGTGAGAGAACGAGAAGCAAACCTTCTCTCCATGCTACTATTTATATGCCGGGCAGATCAAACCCACATGCCAGGTAGATGGCTCTCCGAATTCTGTGCAATGAACTTGCATTAAATGGATGAACCGGACGCCTCGAATTCAGCCAAACGGCTATTTAAAGCACTCGAAGAACGAAACAGCCGCACGCGCCCTTCGACTTCAAGCGCATCACACAGACGCGCCCTTCAGTACCAAGCGCATCACAGAGGATGCGCCCCCATGCGTCCCCATACCCAGTGGAACGCCAATCGACGTGCCCCCTCAGCTGTCCATCGAATGTCAGAAACATTAAATGCTGAACTGACAGAGTTGGCAGCACACCTCCCAAAATCTGAACAGTTGACAGCTTTTTCAGAAAACGAAGCATCGGCAACGTCAGTATCATCATGACTTTACTCCGACGGCTACTGCCACGTGGCCACTCAACCACCCGCATGCGCCTCTGTAGCCATGCGTCCAAATCTGTATGTGCCTCAAAAGCCATGCGCCTCAGACTCTTCACTGATCCCTAAAGACAGAAGAAAAGTCTCCATTTGAAGCTCTGCATGCGCCTCAAAAGCCATGCGCCCCAGACTTCTCTCTGATCCCAAAAGATAGAAGGAAAGTCGTCTGCATGCGCCTCAAAAGCCATACGCCCAGAATGGTTCGTGACTCATAACGGTTACGAGCCAAAGTCCCCTCATGCGCCCAGTCCTAGGCGCATCCCACCAGATCATTCTCCATCAAATCCGAGATCTCCGAGCCATGAGTCGACGATATGTGTCATTTGACTCAACTCATCCAAGATTTTAGCAACAGAAAGATCTTCTTCTTTGCTACGTGCCGGCTCACAACAGCAACATGAAGAAGTCAACCCCTCGATCAGGGCACATCGTCCATGCGCCTCCATCAGCAATCACCACGTGGCGTCCCCACGTACCGGCGCATCCTATATATGCGCGCATGAGCAGCCAACCTGCCCAGCTAAAAATAGAGGGATTATTTCCTTCTCACCCATGGACAATACAGAGAACACCAAACGGAGGAACATATCACCAGAGAGGCAGATACAGACACTCAACGTCTTCCTCCTCTCAGCAAGCTCCAGCACCCAGAGCAATCCAAACCTTCAGAGAACCGATAACCGTCGTCAGCTCGTCAATGGAGTCAACGCATTACCACTCGCTCCATCGGCACAAGGGACCCAGATAAACAAAAGTGTACTCCTAGGACTACATCTAAGTCCTATATTGTAACACTGTTCTGTTTGTATTGAAATTTGTAATCAAACAATTTTAATGGCAAACATAAGTATGTAAACATGCCAGCTGTATACATACGAAGTATACTCTAATGTATGGAACCCCGTATGTATACATAAGCTGTAAAATGCAGTAAAACCATGATAACTAAATCTCATCCGCAACAATAAAGAATAATATTATAATCAACTCAAGAATTTATCATTTATACATGTAGTTGGGCGGAGAGAAATCCACTACCAACCAATTTAAAGGAAAGAAGATATACAAGGAAATGATCGATAAAATAGCAAGACGAACCAAGAGCAATCATCCTCGAAGAAATGGAGAAGATCACGGCCTTGGCTAGAACACCTGCAAAAAGTCACAAAGTACACACCTCGAGAGATAACCAGGTCCTTAGAGGGACGTAATAAGATACATAAAGAACATGTCATATAATCTGTGATATATAATAGAGAGTAAAAGGAGATGCATGCAGTAGGGTGCCTACCAATTCTACAGTGAAAATGCAGTTAAGAACAAACCTTCAACGCATGGGCACTCTGGTTCAGGTGCAGGAACTCAGGTATGGTCCCATCAGGATACCAGGGACCTCAAAGCATAATATTCTTCGAATGTCAGAGGCCAGCAGGAAATCAGGTATCAGGATCCAGGATCGTTTCTCCAGTGGAGATAACCGACAATAATAGGAAAGTGCATACGTGGCCCATACGTTAAGGAACTGTTCTCCCCATACAATGTCTAGTAGGGTCACATCCATAACTCATAGAAATCTCTAGTAACTGCCAAATCTACTAGCATGCAATTCTATTGGCAGTTACTCCTAACCGTCGCACGCCTCATACGTATCGGTGGCCGGCCGACTACGCGAGTACGTGTCCTATATGTGACTCACATCACGTGATAAAGTATGTGTTAAGGCCACATGAGATATACCAATACCTCATCAACAAAGGGGTGGTCACTAGACTAAGTCAAAGTAAGAAAAATAAATAAAAATGAGAAAAACGACCGACAAAGTCGCTTGCACCCAAGTGTGACTTGGACGCACAGTTTTATAATATCAACAAATAAGAAATACTAAAAATAACAACTAAAAATAAGAATATATAAATCACAGAGTAAGGTGGCAAGGTATCTTTTCTGATTTCGCACTATGAATATGAAACGCCGCTCCCGCGTCCACGCCTCTGGAACCCGACGCTCCTAGATAATTAATTACTAGATTAAATCACTACTTATGAAACTTACAATACGACTTAATTAGTCAAAGTAATGTATTAAAATTATATTCAATCTCTCGTGGAACCATTTAGATCCATACAATCACACACAGGTTCCACGAGACATCGAAACACAGTTTTAGGGTTTCTAACTTTTAATTAGTCGGTTATGCCCTTACTTCAATAACATACTTAAAAACACATAAAAATCATAAAAATAATATTTAAATTAATTTTCTATAGATTTATATCTGAAATTCCAGAATTAATATTTCTAAAGACATTTATGACTGGTTGATTACTAAGTTAGCTAGTCTACCCGAAACTTGCTCGGAACATAGCTAATGACTCAAAATTGCTAAAATAACCAAAAATATATTTTAAATAGCAATAAAGTACTTTATTTCACAAAATAATATCAAAGGTACAAGGGTTGTGTTATACTACAAGTTTGGAACATTCTAGGTCAGCCGGTTACCCGAAATTAGCTAGTTTTGACCTACAATTTTCTCGACCAGATTTGAGTTGCTAAAATCATGGAAAAATACTTAAAAAAATTCCTAATTTATGTATATGAACACAAATAAAATTCATTTTCGAGAATAGGCACCAATAACTCATAGTTCCTTCACAATGGGGTTAATTTTGATCCTACCGAAACATGAATATTACGCCTATATTTCATGAAATCTTTATGGATGATTATACATAATAAAAGCCATCAAAATATGATTTCTACAGATTTAACAATATATTTTCTATATAATTTTAGTAAGGGTTTGAGATGGAAAGATTAGGATTTTTTACCAAAGGTCCTTGCTAGAGAGGTTATGACGACTTCTCCTCGCCAAAGCTCCAACATTTCTCGCTATCCTTGCTTGCAAATCCTCTTTTGGTGAGTATGGAAGGGTTGGAAATGGCTATAGATGGTTGGATGGAGAAGATGAAGTTTTTAGGATTTGTTTTGAGGGGTTGGATGGATGTTTGGTAGAGGAGATGAGTTTTTGTGAAGGATGGAGAGATGTGCAATGGAGGAGATGATGTATGGAGGCTATGGGGGGAGAAGTGCTGCTAAAAATATGGAGAGGGAAAGGGGTGGTCAGCTATGGAGGTGGAAAGATAGAAGGAATTAAGTTAGGGTTAGGGTTTGGGCTAAGTTGATGTATATATATGGGCTTTATTGGGTTGCATGTATGAAAAGGAGTGGGAATCCTTTTTCTATGGGGTGTTTAGCCATGGGGGGCAGGGGTTTCTTGGCCAAAATCTATGGTGGGGGTCCACTATGGCATGATTTGGTTGTTTGGTGAGTTGGCTAATTGATTGGATTGAGGATTTAAAAAGGTCTTTCCTAATATAGAACTAATTAATTCTATCTATGGAATTCAATCCAAATCTGAATTAAATACAAATATATGTAATTATTAATATTTATTAATGCCCAACATGCCTACATAGAATTGGGTTTGGCTTGGAAGAGGTTTGGGAAGGTTTGGTGCAACCGGGTCTCCTAAAAAGTCATAAAGGCTTTCTTGACTAATTAATTAAATAAAAAATATAACTTGTGCCATAATTTGAATGGTTAACATGCAAGAGACTACAGTATGACCATGGCATTCCTAACATGGCTAGCATACAAGTTAAAGCTCCCGACTACGGTAGGCATGCCATACTTTCTAGTCGTCTTGCATATTCAAACTCAACCATGGCTATAGTCCTTTTATATAATATAAATAAGATAAAAAATAAATTAGAATTAAATAAAATCCAAAAAAATAATTTAAATATTCCTTTAAATTTTTGAGGGATTTTACAAATTAAATGGATATTTCCTTGACGATATTTCTAAAATAAGTCTTATATGTATTATTTATATGTTCACCTTAGATTATTAATCTTGATCGCAACTATTGTAGTCATTTCCTATTTTTTGATTAGAATATCATGTCGTACTCTGATTTTGGACTTCCATATACCAATTTAGGCTATTTGGACTATTCTGGACTCAATAGAACCGCTTGTACCGTCATATGGGACCATCTTGTGGAGAATAGAATCGTTACCTATTCCGTGTCGAGATATTCGTGTCGCGCACGTCGACTCCAACCAAATTGAGGCGAGTACATTCTCTGATAATTTCTATTTATGGTATTTTCTATGTTTTGTATATTTAGTGTAGATATCCTTGAACTCTCGATACGCTGGTTACACGGATTGGTATTTTTCGATCCCGTCATGAGATGTTATTCCTGTACATCTGGTATACCTTGTGCAAGCCTTGTTATTGTTCTTGTGCATTGTATAGACACTGATTCCTGAGAGAATTAGCTACCTTCTCAGATTGTCCCGTGTTATAACGTGCCATGGTTGGATCTACTGTACCAGTCGAAGGTGGGAAGTATTAGTGTAGATATGTGGTCAATACCCTTCTTGTATATAATATATAATGTCTTCCTTATGCCTTATTCTTTTAATTCCTTGCTTGTATGAATGATTGCTTGATTTACTGCTAGTCGTAGATTGCTTGTGATTAGTATAGCTTGATCCGACAACTCTAGCCTCTTGATTAAATTCTGAGGACGAAATTCCTTTAACGTGGGTAGAGTTGTCACTCCCGTTTTTTGTTATACGTATTTGCAGTATACGTGTACGGAACCCCGACCCGTATCTTGACTTGTCAAGCATGGCTTGGCTTGGTTTATTTTGGTTTGGTTTAGATTTTGGTTGAAGATGGAAAGGGTTGATATAAATATCAACTTTCCTCTCTCTCTCTCTCTCTCTCTCTCTCTCTCTCTCTCTCTCTCTCTTCATTACTTCTGATTAACTTCTACTTCCTCCATTAATCCTCTCCATCCACCAAAGGTAAGTGCAACTTGCTTCATGGAGGGACCCCATTTTTATTGTTCCATTGTCTTCCCTACAGGTTTCTAAGACTCTTTATTACTTAGCATTTTTGATTTTGGTGGATAATTTTTTGTAGATCTAAGTTTGCTCAAAACTTGGTTTTCTTCGATTTTGATCTACCAAACTTCAATATTTTCAAGTTTATATTGTTCCATTTTGTAGAAAATTTGATTTTACTCAAAATGGACCTTTGAAAACCCTGATTTCGATTTGTTTTGAGTGATTTATGAACTTAGGAAGTTCATGGGTTCCATGAACTCATATTCTCGGATTGGAAAAGAAGAACAGTGCTGGGCACATAGCATTTTATGTGCCACAGCCGCTTTCCTTTGGGTGTATAGCCATTTTTATGTGCCCAAGGCACCCCACTTCCTCCTGCTTGGGCGCATAGCTCTTAATATGCGCCCAAAGCCTCGCCTGCCTAGGTGCATAGCCTTTATATGCGGCCAAGTGCACCATGTTTCCCCTGCTTGGGTGCATAGCCCTTATTATGTGCCCACTGAGTCTTGGAAGATAGTCTCCTGGCTTCTTTCCAAGTGCACCCTGTCTCCATGTTGTGGGCACATGCTCTTAGGCACATAGCCCTAGGCGCATAGTTTTGGGCGCATGCTCCCTGCTTGGGCGCATGCCATTCCCTGTGTATGTCATCCTAGGTACATGCTCTCCCTGGACCATGTTGACCTTAGGCGCATGCTCTCCTTGGACCATGTTGACCTTAGGCGCATGCTATCCATGACACCCTATTTGGCCCTCGGCACCATTTCGGGCCATGATATTTCTTGTTGCATTATCTATGCTTGTCCTCATGGTCCACAGTATATGTTGTGACCCTTGAGCATGATGGGCATACCCCCTATGATAGCCTTGTATAATGTTATTATCTGTGCCACGTGCGTGCTTTGAGCTTAAATACGATCTCAGCATGGTATGTACCCTCTTCGATAACTCCTTCAGTGGCCCGTCGTGGCGTACTCATGACCAAATAAATTCTTTGTATACAAGTATTCTTAACATGAACATGACATAACAACATGGTTTTACAAGATAACTCTCGATAGTAACCCATCGCGGTACACTCTTGACAAGTAACTTGACATGATAATTCTTGATGGTGGTCCGTCGTGACGCACCCTTGACATGATAAGTAATAACATGTCATGAATAATCTTGATAGTGGCCCACCGTGGCGCACTCTTGACAAGTAATCTTGATAAGTAACCTAACATGATAATCTTGATATGCTATTGCGATGGCTATTTTGACTTGCTAAGTAACTCTTGTCTTGACACGGTGGGTGATTGTGCTTGTATAAGCTACATGTCTCATCTTGCATCATGTCTAGGACATAGATTCCTAGTTACCACGGTTAGGGATTCGTACTGAATTTGACTAGGTTAACAACTAGATTGATCAAGTAGTTCATAGTAAGATTTTTCAGTCACAAGCAATCCCGTTATCTGGGCGCCTCAAGTGGACTTGTAGCCTGCCGACGAGTAGGACACATTTCTAGCACACT